>LR732085.1:798199-1998199 GCA_902506015.1 Armillaria ostoyae | reverse complement strand
ACAGCGACCCCAGACCAGAAGGTTCTACCGTATGGTCTCACAAGCCTATTGCATCCTATCTCAAACTCGAAGAAACCGCGACAGAGACCGACCAAGATTTCGACGAGTACTATGGTATGGACTCAGACTATCTCGACACACAATCTCCTGCTCCGTATCCAGCACACCGCTCTGCACATACTCCTTCGCCGCATACGAGCTCACTTGTACCCACCGACTCCGAAGCGAAGGCTTATTCAGATGTATCTGACGAGCAGGGCTATTATACGTCGGATACCGAAGGCGATCCACAATCTAGGACCGTATATATCGAGGACGGCTCGGACCTGGATCTTGAATCCACGAACGACGACGGTGGTGCCGACATGACCCAGGACGCAGACGAGGAGGAGGAAGTGATGCCCACCTTGGGTTTTCAAGAGACGCTCAACTTCTTGGCAGATGAGCGGGAGAAGCTGACCGCCCAGCGTGATGCAGGGGCTACAGGCCAATACAACGGGAGACTAGTCTCTCTATCGGCAGCAGCAGGTGTGTGCTTTGTATTTTCATTGTTGCCGAACTATAATCTTTCACAGAACCTCGCCGGAAACGTCGTCGTAGGAGAACGAAAACGCCTCGAGCCCGATCCACAGGGCCTTCCACTCTTTCCACCACCGTTACCAGCGCGACACCCAATGAATCAACAATTACAACTGCGGATCATGATCCAGACCAGGACGCGGATGAGTCGTCTTCCTCTTATGATCGATACTACAGCACTACAAGCAATCCTAATGACAACGCTTACAAATCTACTCCTGGAACGCCTGCTCGCCGGGGACGACAGCGGCAGGGCCGTCTGCGGAGCACCAAATCGACACCTCAGTTAAGGATCCCTGCTGAGAGACTGGATGATAAGGGGTTAGAAATGCATAGACTCTTCCTCGACGAGCAGGATGGGCCTCGTGTGAGACAGATGAAGAGTTTGATGAAGAAGTTGTGTCAGTTGTTTCCTGAAGATCGGGAGTACTTGAAGCAAGTGAGCTTAAAGACAATGGAACCACCGGAGATCATTTCTCCCGGACCAATAGATCATGATGGCGTCGAAGATCTTCTTGGAGGATTTGTTGATACGCGGGGACCTCCACCCCAACAAACCAATGAACGATTAATTCATGTATTTGTAGATCAGTGAGTTATTTTGGCGGTATCCATTACTGTATACTTCACTTACGCATTGAAAGTTCCAACATTCTCATAGGATTGTTAAGTTTCCTGAAACGTTACCCAAACCGACACCCCCAAGCCCGACTTGCAATAACTAAGCTCCGTCGACATCTCTCGCATTCGGCCCTATCCCTTATTCTTGAACGTGGCCGTCCGGTATCTCGCCGTGTCCTCGTTGCATCCTCCCCTCTGTATCAGCGCTTAGAAGGCGCTAACCAGTTGGGTTATGAGGTTAGAACACTCGCTCGTGTACCTGACATGGGTGATGGAGCGGACAGGAACGCAGATTCACGGGCGAAGTCCGGGCACTTACGAAGTCAGAGCGGTGGTTCTGGCATTGTCGTCGGTGGAACGCCGGCTTCTGTACCCAGCATTGGGATCATTGTTGGTCAGGGTGCGTCATCAAGACCGTCGAGGTTGAGGTCTGAGAGTGTGAATACAGCTCCGACAGGAGGCAAGAAGAAGGGACATTTGAGGAGGATTTCAGGGAGTACGTCCACTGAAAGCGAGCAAGGTGGCGGGGGGAGTGGATCGGGTAGTGCAGGCACGTTATCGCAGGTTTTGTTGAGGGGCATCGGAACAACTGGCGTGTCTATTTCGCCACCTGGCCGGTTATCTCTTAATTCACAGGGAAATACACCTCCCGCGCGGATTCGCTACCGAGAGCAGGGCGTTGACGAACTGCTGCAACTTAAGCTCCACCAAGCGCTGGCGTCGATCGATGGTCCGCCTCCGCCTGGAAGCACGATTATTTTAGCTACTGGAGATGGCAATGCGGGTCAGTTCAACGAAGATGGGTTTTTGGGTACCGTGCGAACTGCACTGAAGAAGGGATGGAAGGTGGAGCTGTATGCCTGGGAAGGCGGTATGAGCAAGGCATGGAAGAGGGAATTTGGCGAGGGCAGCGAATGGGGAAACGGTCAGATGTTTAGGATCGTGGGAATGGAGCAGTTTGGAGGTGAGTTGGTTGAAGTCTATACGTATGCTGCTGGTGGCAGTGGCTAGTGAGTCTCGTCGAGGAAGAGAAACAAGCCGGTTCAGCTATGTTACAACTTAGTGTCTATAGTTGACACGTCTGCCGCTTCGCCCAACGTCAGATTTCTTCCTTAGAAATTTATATATCTCATGGTCCTCTTGCTTTCCGGTAACCGATCGCACTTTTCATCATCAGGTACAGCCTCAAGTCCTATCCTTAACGTAAGTATCTGACGATTTTCACCTAGACATTGATGCCATCTTATTTTGGTCCAGTATTAGCGCCTTACATCTGATAGGGTGCTTAGGGACCGACTTCAACGCTAAGTACTGCAGTCAAAATCTTCAATTGAGCCTCATTGAAGCCCCGGTTACCTCCACGTTCCAACGATAAGTACTCGAGACCCCAGCACCTGCCGACCTTCGAGTTCAACGAAACTCAATCAGGTCTTCAGCAGTACGAAAGAATTGCCCTGTCGCTCCGTACGTCCTCTTTGAACCGTGTCGATACCGTTGAGGTAGTACTCACGATCGCTTCGGGAAAGAATGACCTCAAACCCATTAGGTCTTGAATGTCCCGCTAGAAATGATGCTGGATTTCGTTCTTATGTTAAAATCATGCTGAATTCCTCGGCCACTTTCACATTTAGATCTTTCAAAGCCCTACATTTCCACTGTGCTCTTTGCTGTATCGGTGCTATTCACTCTGCCATCAGAGTCGTTGGACACTTTCCTCCCCTTCACCACCACGTCCCGATCCCAAGATCTAGTGAATGTAGTACGAGAGCGCTCTCGTCCATAATTTCGTCAGTCCTGAGTCAATCTAACCTATATGGTTAGTGGCCACTCTCTGAAATTCAGACTATTATTTGTGAAAAGAGATTTCTGCCTATACCAGTACGTTCATGCCGATCTTCGTAATGGCCAAATTCGTGTGATCGACTTGTCAGTGTTTCAGTCGAAGTATTCGTGATGGAAGTTGCCTACTATTGTTCAGGGGAGTGTCGAAACGGGACTGGACAACCCACAAAATCAATCACGAAGATGTCTCGTTTGATTTGATTCTCTTTTTCATTTCGTGGTTGCTCAAGCGGTGTGTGCCAAAGAATATCCCAACATGATGACTATTCTATTGGAATACGACAAGTTTACCGGTCAGCATATAGGACTCAAATTTTTTTTAATTTTGAGGGAAACACGAAAAGGTGTCAATTGAAACAGACGAACATACCCAGTCGTTGTGGCCCATTATCATCCCACGATCTACATATAGGCAACTGCGTGCTTCTTACACAGTGCGGTGTATCTTGTGATCCCTGGGCGATGAAACAACAGGAGGGAAGACGTTGAAATTTTGAAGAAGTGTTCTGTCGACTTGTATTGTATGATATATTAGGTCCTTATCAACTTAAGTATAAGTTAATTGCGTTGAATTGGGTAAAACGTTAAATGAGATGTCACTGGATGTCATATCACCCACTAACAACAGCTATCACCCCGTGAGACGCCACATGTATTCTGAGTATTCAGATGATGGATCGGAACTTGAGCTTGCATGATGGCCTTGAATAGCTTGTGTCAATATTTCAAAGTTTAGGATGCCGGCAGTCTCAAGATGGCCTGAAGAATTTTAGGCTGTACAGTTGCTTTTATACTCCATCGACGTCGAGAATTTCGAGAACACAAGGGCAATCTGGAGACAAACTTAGCACACATCACCAGACTACGGAAAGTCATAAGTACCGATCCCTGGCAGCGGGACGGTCCCGTGAGAAGGATGCATATGCTCTTTTGAATACCTATGGAGCGACGGTTACCGTAAGACCACCACTAGGAACAAAGAAGGGACACAGCTTTAGATTAAAGAAGTCGCCTATCAAAGGGTCTGAGGTGGACGAAGCAGGCATAGTCGATATTAGGAAGAGTCTTCAGAAAGTTCCGTTCCGTGCCAATGTCAGTGTATGTCGATAACAGATAGAGAATGGCGGTAATTGACCGAGGCACGCACTAGACAGGGAAGACTGGAAGATAAGAATGGATCTAGACGTGGATTCCTATCGAAGGCATCAGCTTCTTCTCTGAAACTGTTAAGTATCTGCCTCATGACGATCTGGTTAACTTGCAATGTCCACGCATCATGGAAACTTGATGAAAACTTAGAATTCAACTGAACTACCTAGTCCTAGGACCAGAGAGAAAAGAAAGCAGAATAGTAGAGCTGGGTAGGCTCGGTGAGGCACTGATAAGTACTTCATGGCGGCCACTGTTGCGGGACAAATAAGAATTCGATGCATGTTGCCATCACGGTTTACTCTGTGCCAGTGCGGCCGGGCCGCCGATCACCGCTCTTTGATTTCAAAATTTGATGAGTCGGAATCCCTCCCTCGATTTTGCCTCGATTAGGATGGTTTAGCTGCTAAAAAATCTCCATTTACACGCGGATACCTCAGGGTCAAAGCATGCCGTGACTCTTAGCTTGATGCGGAGCGTCCCCATGATCGTTTGTATTCACACGAAACGTACTCTTATAGTTCGGGCTCACGATTACCGTTTTTTCTCAGCCCTCTTTTCTTCACTACGAATCGGAGCTCTGAAATTTCACCATGGGGAAGGGAGTGAGTACTTCTCTCTCTCTCTTCATAGTCTAATGATGTTCTGACGTCTTCAATATAGTATAGCGCTCGTATTGCTTCAAATCCTGTACGTTCAGTCTGTTGATTTTTATCCTCAGACTAACTTACAAGGTGACATTAGTACATTGTAGGCTCTTTCGCATGCATAGGCGGTGGCCTTTTCGGCTTGGACATCTCGTCTATGTCTGGAGTCTTGAGTGTAAGCCCTGTCTATTGTTACCTTACTTCTCGCGAAACCTGAAATACTGGACAGAATGAGTCGTACAAGAGCACGTTCTCTCATGTACGCACGGTTTTGCCATTTGTCTGTGAAGTACTAATTTCCTTCTAGCCTGGTTCCGGTGCTCAAGGTGCAATCGTCGCTTCAATGCCTGCCGGTTCTTTCTTGGGCGCACTGCTAGTTACCCAACTTGCGGACCGTTTTGGACGCAAGAACACCGTCATTCTCTCTGGTTTGGTTTGGGTAATTGGGTCTATTTTACAGTGTGCATCTGTCGTAAGTCATCTGAGCATTCTCCAATTCATTTGGTAACGTAAATGATCGAATTATATATAACAGAACCGAGGAATGCTTGTAGTGGGGCGTATTATCTCTGGTATCTCTGTTGGTATTGCCAGTGCTGTGGTCCCCATCTATCAGTCGGAGATTACGGAGCCCCGCATTCGTGGGCGTCTTGTCTCCCTCCAGCAATGGTCCATAACTTGGGGTATCTTGATCCAATACTTCATTCAGTTCGGCTGCTCCTACATTAACGGTGTCGCGTCGTTCCGTATTCCATGGGGTCTTCAGATGATTCCAGCCATAATCTTAAGCGTGGGTATGCTTGTTTTCCCCGAAAGTCCTCGGTGGTTGTTCGATCATAACAGGTTCGTCATCTCATATCACTGACTACGCTTGATTCTTGGCCCGCTGAATTGATCCAACTAGGGAAAAGGAAGCTCTGCAAGTTCTCGCCGATTTGCATGGAGGTGGTGACCCCAACAACGAGCTCGTTATGCTGGAATACGAGGAAATAAAGCAACAGGTTCTTTTCGAGAGAACCGAGGGCGCTAAGTCGTACCTTGATCTTCTAAAACCTGGCATGCCTCGCCGCGTTGGTCTCGGTATGGCTCTTCAGATGTGGTCTCAACTTACGGGCATGAACGTCATGATGTATGTTACTCGATAGTGCCGTGCAATGTATCTCTGACAAATTTTTCAACAGGTACTATATCGTCTATGTCTTCCAAGGTGCTGGCATAACTGGCCGTCGCGGAAATCTCATCTCAGCGGTATGTCATGTCGCTTCTCAACCTACGCGTGGCTCTGACACCGATGTCTAGTCTGTTCAATACGTTCTCAATGTGGCCCTTACTGTCCCAGCCATCATTTACATTGATAAGTGGGGTCGCCGCCCAATGCTTCTGTTCGGAACGCTGTTCATGGGCTTCTTCCTCTTCCTTGTCGGTGGTCTGCAAGGACATTTTGGTCACTGGGGTATAGTTGATGATGCCCGTAAGTAGCATTGAAGTCCTTCATCCGTTCTATGTGTTGTGAGCTGACTTCGTGCTTGTAGGTGTCTGGGTCATTGAAGGCCATAGCTCAGTTACTAATGGAGTAATTGTATGCTCCTACTTCTTTGTGTGCAGCTTTGCTATCACGATGGGTCCTGTTTCATGGACTTACCCCGCTGAACTGGTGCGTCCCTCGAAACCGTATCATTATCTTATCTCATACCTTCGTCTGCTTAGTTCCCTCTCAAAGTGCGCGCCAAGGCCGTTTCTCTCTCCACGGCGGCTAATTGGGCATTCAACTTCGCTCTCGCCTGGGCTGTCCCTCCGGGTCTGAGTAATATCGCGTGGAAGACATACTTCATCTTCGGCACATTCAACTTTGCGGCGTTCGTACATATCTTCTTTATGTACCCGGAGACTGTTGGTCGTTCACTTGAAGAGGTCGAAGAGATCTTCAAACAAGGACACGTATTCACTGCGTGGAAGATCAAGAAAGATGTTGGGAGAAGAACACTGGCGGAGGTGATGGAAAGGACGAAAGAAATTGAGGCAAGTTTGTTCCATCATTCGGTAAGAAGATTACTCAAGTGTCATTGTAGCCAACGGAGAAGCATTCCGTGGACGACAAGGCGTCAGCCTAAATGTCATTTTATGAGTTATTTCTACAATTTTTACGGATACATGTACTTTGACGACTTTATTCTGATCTTCTGCGGCCTGTCATCTGAGATTCCCGGAGATATGCGTCCCACTTTGATAATTTACTGTACTTCATTTAACTGTACACAGTACAGGTTATTGGAGTTACTGGCGGCTGTACGTCGAACCCGTACCTTTCCTTTCTTTACCGTTTAGCACTTTGGCTTCATGCGTTTCCAATCATACGGTAGTAGTGGTCTGTCAACAGTGCACTCTGCGGCAACAACTATAGTGTATTGCTACAAAATGTGCTGTTGCAGTAGTCAATATAGTGTCTTGAAGATCAAATCAACGAGTACTTCAAAGATTCAGACCATTGTCCGAATTTGACACATGGTGGTAATATCCTTTCAAAATCAGGAAGTGATTCACGAACGATTCATCTCGAGTCTGTATCTTCCTGTCATATTTAAGTTTTGGTCTGCGTTATAGTGTAAAATCTCAAAAATCTCCCACGACATTTCCGTGATCCGCACCGCCACCCAATGCACCTTTGTCCTTGACTTCCACGTTCAAATTGAAATCATGGGCGGGTTTCCCGTCGTCTTTATCGGCTACGAGCTCGAAGATGATGCTCTAGACATCTATCAATTCTCTAACGACCCTAGAGACGCAGTCAAGTCTCTACTCCGCGTCGTCGAATCGGAAACAAGCAGGCCAGCCAGCATCGTCCGCTATGACGACTCCAAGGGTCAAACACACAAATTCGTCTGCTGCTTTGCGGATCTCAGCGGTCAGACCTACTCTTCGAAGGAGATTGACGCTATTCCTGTACCTCCTGAATTTGTTCTCCTACCGAAGAGGGTCAAGACGAGAGGGGAGTTGGAACGCAAGTTTTCTCCGAGCGCGATGGTAAATTCTTACGGCGCAGATGGCAAGACTCGGGTCGATAGCGGTGCCGTGATTGGGCGCGTTTGTTTCACTTCCTCGACTTTCATCCGATTTTGAAGTTTTTTTTAGAGTTACCGGTGTCATTCTCTTAGGATAGAGAGGACACAACCACCAGCATCACCTGAGTCATGATGACTACAGGTCTTATCACCTATTCCTTCGACCATACATTCAGTTCTCCGACTAGCTTACAGCGATATCAAACGCTTTCAATTTCATTGTACAACCTCCAGTTCGACATTCCTTTCCACGATTCCTGGTTTCGATCCGGATTGATTTCGAATTTCCCCATGCATTTCCATCGTCTCTGCTATACTTTTCTATGTACAATATTGATTCATAATACCAAGGAATCAAGAAAGATTAGTGAACATGGTCGTCAAGCCCAGCAAGCGGGGTCGGGCTCATTGAATCAGGTTTTGGTTTGAAATCATTAGAAGAGAAAAGGGGAATTTGATACGTGCCATGGACGATGCTTACATGCGTGTTACAGCAGGTTGCTGCTGATTACGGAGCTGAGGGGTCTGAACAGCGATGGTCCTTGAATGCGAGCTATACTTAAGTCTAAACGAGTTGCTCTTTTCTTTCCTTCTCAGTACCTGCCAGCTACAAAAATGTCACATTTCATTTGACACCTATAAATCATCGTAGCCGGGAAATCCATTAACAATGGATAAAGGCTGTGGATTAGTATGCTCCGAACTCTCTTCTTCAACGTCAATTGCCGCTATTCGCTGAGCGATTTCTGACCATGCACAGCACATCCCGGCCAGCCCCTCGTATAGACTACCTGGTCGATCAGGTACTCCCATCTTCCCACTGTCGGTCAGCTTTTCATACGATGTAGCAAGGTATGCAAGATGAACGGCTCGCTGGAAATAATATACGGAATTGTGCCTATGGTCACTGTCTCCCGGCATCAGCACCAACGCGTCCGAAACAGAAAGCAAGGCGTAAATGGAACCACCGACTCCATGACAAAGACCAACGCCCTTTCGTAGGAACCCATGACGATAGACAAGGGAAGCGCCTTTACGAATAGATGCCATCACTTTGTTGATAAGACGGATAGGGACGGGGAATTTCTGTGGTTTTTGTGACGACAATTTCAATAACGTAGACATTAAGATCACGATTCCCGTTGCGCCGTGACACCACCTATGGTATAACCTTTGACGGGAGGAGATGTGCGTAAAATTTAGTTACTCACTGGACCAATTCGTTGTTCTCATCCCCTGACGCTTTACCATGCTTAGGTGCTTTCGTAGGCCAATTGCCATCCTCGTCTTGACAGTCAATTAGCCATTCTACCGTCCTCAAGACGTCAGGAATATACGGATTTAACACATCCAGAGGGCAAGCCAGAAGCATCTGCAGAATTCCAGCTAGAATCGTAAATGTCAGGATTCTTACGATTGAATGCATTTGTGTATACAAGGACTTACCGACACCGTGAGCAGCACCTAAGTATCGCTTTCCATGCCACGACCACATAAGTGCCGGAGATTGCTGCTGGTTCGGTACGCTGTCTCGATAAACGGACGCTCCGAACCTACCTCTGGTCATGATAGAAGAGATAACGAGCTCAATGTCTCCAACAGAGACCAACTCGTTCTTTCGCAAGCGTAAAAGGCTATATAATAAGCCCGCGCGACCATAAAGAACTTCGCATCCATCATCGTCCCAGGTATCACGCGAGGACTCTATCACGACCGACTGGATGGCACTCTGTATGATGGTGCGGCACGACGCCATGGCAACTTTGTCTGGGGACTTTGATGTAAGAATTAGACAAGCTATACCGACAGGAGTCTCGATAAATGAAGTTCTTGATGGTGAAGTGATAACGGTGATACTGGACTTGGATAATGAAAGAAGCGTCCTGTCGGAATTGGTACGCAAACGAGCATCTCCGGGTTCCAACGAAGACAGACGGGAAAACATCACATAAATCCCTGTTAATGATCCGTTAGCCGATGTATGCGATCAGACTTGATATATTACCGGCTAACCCGACGTATACGCTAGTATGATGTGGCCTGGAGTTAGCCATTTCCTCAACCTTGGCCACACCACGTTCGAGGGCCGAGCGTGTCTCTTCCTGTATATGTGAGAAGTCTTTCCGCCCTGGCACTTCATTATCGTGGCGAATATAACGTGAAGGCATGACTGCAACGAGTGAGAAGTTCAAATGCGTGTGAGCAGTATATTATCGGTGAGATAACGTTCAAGCAACATGAAGACGTCATTAGTGACTTGTGATCGACCGGGCCGATGACTCCGTAAACCGGAATTTCGTAGTCTATTTATTGACTTTTATTCCATGTCAGATACCTGCTCGGAAACCAGTCAGGCTGGATCCACTCGTTGCCCGTAATATTCGCTATGATCATTTGAACGACAGCTTCAGCACTGAACGAGATGAACGCGACGACATAAGTAAATGCGCTTGAGCAAAAGAGGAGGACATACCATGCACCAGTGCGCGGCATTCCATGACCATTATAGCCGGCTGAGATATATTGGTTGACGTACTTGACGTGGTTAACATTGTCGATGACAGGGCCGACCTTTTCAAGTGTTAAAACGCAAAAAGAACATCCAAGAAGACTTACGAAGGGATCACCAGTGGCCGTGTAGCCCATGATACCCGTCTATATGGAAGAAACGATGAGTGAAATGCATTTTTATGATGTCAACTAGGACGTACCCATGCATATTCGGCTGGAGTCTCCTTGATGTACAGTTTAGGCTGAAGCTGCGGGAGATAAGCGACCTCCAGGTCAAGGGTGCTCTGAACCACTTCCGAATCATCCGTGGTATTATGTACGTGTCCTGTGCCGTTGAAGGCGCTACTGTCAGCACCGAATAATACCATAGGAAGCTTTCCGTCGTCCAGCTGTGGGATCCAATATCCTGTATCGCTAGACCATCCATCTGTGCTTAGTTCCTTGAGGTCCACACCAGCACGAATAGCAATCATCTGTCCGCGTTCTGGCATTATACCTCCGTATCCCCACATGTGCGGGATGAGGCTCGCCGCATATCCATTGGTAGCATGAATGACATACTTGCATTCGACAGATCCACGAGGCGTAATTAGGGACCAGACGTTGCGACCGGTGTCGTTGACAGAAAGGACAGGTGTGTGAGTGTGAAGAGAAAGGTCAAATTTTCGTTCAGCCAGGAGATACATTTGGGTCGCAATCTTCTGTGGCCAAGTAGCCGCAAATGGATTGGTATAGGCACCATACGAAGATGTATTGAATCGCTATAGATAATTACGCGTCAGATATGAGAACACTTATCAGAGAAAAAGACAAGTGCACCTTTGCTACATAGTCCGCAGTCCACCAATTGATCCCAGTCATATCCATTCCCGCAGCCTTAGCGGCATCACAGTCAGCCTTGTTAGACGCGTATTCGTCTTCCACCTCGAATAAATGGATACTGTCGCCAAACAGAATGCTAGCTTCGTTGAGAAGGCCATGCCTTTCCAGCACGTCTATGGTGAAATTGTAGCTGTGGTGTTCCAACAACAGTCCACGCAGCGCTTCGTTAGTGCCATACTCTTCTTGCAGCTCGACAAAAGAGGTGCACGAGGCTGCAGAGAGGAAGCCACCGTTACGTCCTGAGGAGAGATGATGAGCACAAAATAATGATACAATCACTGAGCCAACCAGTAGCACCCGAGCCTTCGAGTTTCAAAGTCAGCACACACTACAAATGGGTATTCCGACAACTCACAAAACTCCCTGGCTTCTAGCACAACGACCTTGAGATGGGAGGCGATCTCCGACTGAGATAAATGATACGCCGCGCTGACACCGGTCAAGCCAGAGCCAATGATGCAGACATCAGCGCCGGGGGTAAGCGGACCGTCACTACCCGTGTTACGAAGAGGGTTGGGATTAGCAGGGCTGTTGAGCCAAAATGAGGAAGTCATGTTAGCCACAGGAAGCGCGTGGATCCCAGCCGGAGGATCATCTGCCAAAACGTAAAGAATGGTAGAGAACGCAGAGGCGATTTGAAGGACGAGATTGCGAGACAACATCTCCAACATGCCAGTACATCAGTCAAACTTGATCATGCTCTTATAGAGCGAACTGGCGTAGCAGTGGGAATTGATATTGAATATCCATCAGAAGAAGTTTATCTTGCCGACGGGCAAGTTCTTGTGGTGGAAACCAAGAATTTCAAAGAATTCTAGATAGTGATAAATGATAGTCATGATAATGCTGGATAATGTGCGTACCTCGCAGAATACGCCTGACAGTTGGCGCGGCTAGGACATGACGAAGCCAGGCGAAAGTCGCTGTATTCTGTCGTTGCCCCTTTCTTGCAGTCGGTCCACAATAGAATATTTGGGTGGCATTGGAGGAAATTGAAAGCAACCCGATGGCCTACCTTTATCCTTCTGATCTACCTCACATGCCCGTAATTGAAAAACTCAAAGGCTTGGCTAGATTGTTGCAGTAGATCCTGAAGCTATTGTCCCGCTATGGTGATGAGTCCTTGGCCAGCCAGCCGAGTCGAAGCAATAGAAAGAAAGAGGTGGTGTCATATGCTAAGTGAATAGTCACCTTGACGGAAGAGGTTCACGTCCAAGAAAGACACGTGGTCATGTTGGCCCCTCTCGTGATCGCGTTACTATGAAGGCCAAGATTCAAGAAGGCCTCACTTCATATCATCGAGAATAATATGAGCCCAGGAATGATATTCAACGAAATATCCTAATTACATATTCTCACGGCGACAAAGTCACAGTCGCACTACTACCGCTGAACGGAATAGTAAAGGCCCCCGCATTCACACTCAGACTCTTTGTCGGAGCCAACACCCCAACACCACCCTGGCCACTGACAGTCTGGCTCACCACCAATCTTCCATTTGGCGCTGCAGCTCCCGATCCAACTGCATTAACGATGGTAATCACAACCGTATGCGCAGACGGGTTATACGTCACCGCAGTGAACGCCCCGGCGTCCAGTTTCAACATTGCAGCAATCGGTGCAATGAACACTTTCCTCCTGCCAGAATCCTTGACTTGTACCTGCACAGAGGTAGAAGATGATGCCGTCACAGTCCCGCCGAACGCCTGCCATCCGAAATCTGGATGCTCGATGAGGTACATCCCAATTCCCATCGAATGGCCGGAGAAGTTTGGACCATAGTCACCAGAGTACCCATCCCATTTCAACGTGTCTGCCCATGAGTGGAATGACGCTGATGCAAACCCGCCTTGATCGATATTGGACATTGGACCAGAGAGACCGGCGTAACCGAGTCGAAGGAGGAAGTTGTCTGTTGGAGACGTGGTGAACTCGGAGATCAATGGGAGCGCGTTTAGACCAGAGCCGTAGTGGTGGATCTGTCGCTCAATGCGTTGAAGCTTTCCTCCATATATGTTGTCCCTACATGATGCATTAGCATCCACAATATGAAACGGTAATGTGAAGAACGTACCAGTATCGTCGCGCATTGCCATTATATCCCCAGTGAGGGATAAGTGGCTGATATGCAAGGATCGAGTTGAGTGTTTTTGTCGCCAGAGTCGTTCCGCCAAAAAATTTACTCCACAGATAAACACCCTCTTGGCCGGTCGAATCCCAAGCCATCTCCGAGCCGAACGGGAAATTCTGCCTCGACCAGGCGTTGTACCTCGTCTGCATCCTACTTTTCAAAAGCGACGCGTCCGATGTCCTTCCCTCCCTCGTTAGATCATCCAATAAGAGACTTAGCACCGTTTCACCCATCAAGCCATCTTCCCAGTAGCCAACAGTTCCATCCGTCAGTTTTGTAACCACAGTTAGCGCCTGGTCAAGATACCAGGTCGAATTCTGTACGGAGACAAGGGAGGGATAATTCCTCGCGACACGGTACATAGCCCAATGAGCAGCTATGACGTGGACATAGTCGTAACCCCGACTGGTGTCATAAGATGCCGCTTCGTTCCATGACCACCAATTGCCCCAATCGATAGTTGTCGGGTACTTGTAACTCGGCACCAAGGCGGGCTGGTAGTAATAGACGGACTTTTTTACAGTGCCTAGAAAATACGTCAGATCACGTAGTAAAGGACAACGATCAATTGACCATCCGAATTCTGCAATAATCCCTTAACCACCTTATTCATGAACTGCTCCATCTTGGCCACTTCAGCTGCATTCGGCTGGAGATACTGCTTCATCGCTGCCGCAAGCCATGATCCAGCACCAGCTTCATCGCTAAGACCTGGGATCCATGCACGCGGTTCATCCTTCACGATCGCATTCACCTCTCGATCATAGCTGATGACCGACGGTGCTCGTCCGAATGGATCGCTAGTGTCATTAAACCACTGATTGGTAGTAAGGAAATTCCCGAGATCACTCAGCACCTGGACGGCGTCGTGTGTGACATAGTAATTAATGGTCTGCAGCGTGCCGTCTGCGTATGTGATGGACAATCTCGAGCGGCCCCATGTATGCGGAGTAATATTGTAACCGACCCATCCGCTTGTCTTCGCATCCGAATTAGAAGTCCAAGATAGAGCACTGGAAGGAGTGACAGAGATGGACGATACTGCTGAGCGATAGTGGAGGAATAATTTTCCGGTCTGGTCAGTTGGAAGAATGTATCCCGGAATACCAGCCGTAACAGGGTGACCAGCATCAATGAGAGTATTTTCAATGCCACGAATGGAATCTGCGAGGAGGAATTTAAGACCGTAGGTACGTGATTGTCCAGGCTGAAGAGTAAACGACGTCGGGGCATTCCAAGGAGTGACGGAAGCCCACTCGTTCTGGGCGAAGGCTAACGTGTGGAACTGCCATTCATAGAATCCTTCAAAAGTCTGCGACTGATAGTCATAACTCGAGTCGCTGTAGACCTCGGGAAGGAAATGCCAGCCCTCAAAGGGTGACGAGGCAGTCGGGATGAGAACGAGGGGTGGAAGGATTCCTAGCAGGGGAGTAACCTGAACGAAGCCTGCATCCTGACCGATGTATGGATCTATGAGGCTGCAATTATTGTTGGTTTGGTCCGCGGTGCGGCCGGTAAAGATCTGCAAGTATATCTGAGTACACAGGAAAGGGAAAGAAACGCAGTGACATACGCTGTTGAATTCCAGAGGCGCACCCAAGGCACCTATCTCGACTGCCTGGCTCTGCGGGTTTGAAATGGTGAATTGTAGTTGCAAAATCCCATTTTCGACTACCCAGCTACGTGTCACACCGAGCAGCGTCGAATTGAGGGTAGGGGCAAGATTTGCTGCTGCAATGGTCGTTCCCGAAACACTCAATGGTGTTACCGGGCTTCGTTTGGCCACAGAACTGATAGTGGTCCATGCTGATGTGCCGCTTCGCCGAGCGCGTATATTGATGTCGCCGACATGGTTTTGCCCGTTATCCGCACGCTGTGCCATGTAGTCGGAGGGCATGAAATCGAAGCTCGAACCTGTAGGCGTCAAAGAATACAGAGTCTGAGAGTCCTTGACAAGTATCATGGTGAATGTCCCGGTGCTGAATGCCGTGAATCCATCTTTGATACCTAGGGTGTCTGCAGAGAGGGCTGTCATAGGACACAGACATAACAAAGCCAGTAGCGTCACAATCATTGTCGGAATCATTATCCTGACGTTGGTTGAGATAAGGACAAGCCTGCGGTAGAACACTTACCTGGGAGTTGACAAGTAGCGAGATTCGTCCAGGCATATATCCCTTCGAAATTCTCAGGCCGGAGAGTAATGATCCATCGTACATATGCTCGTTCAACGATAATGATGCTGTGAAGTCTTCGACTCGTGGGCCGTCGATCCGCTCTATACCGAAACGCGGTACCGCATGATCTGTTCCGAGAGTTACACCAATATCATGGTACCTAGAGAGCTGATTATAGGACTTCTGCTGCATGGAACTGGCAGACTGACCAGAACACCTGATATGGGATTCCGAGATTGAGTGTTGGGCTCAGCTATCCTTTGAAATGTCGTATTCTTGAGAGAGATCCGTAGAGGAAAAAGGACAGTCTTAGGACACTCTAGCTGGCGAGAAACAAGAAGCAAACCCAAGCCGCGTTTGGTGGAAATTCAAAGTCCGATTTGCCGGGCGGGCCGGGTTGGCTCGTTTCGACCTTGCGAGCCTACATTCGCTAGCCAAGGGTTCCTGCCACCATGTACTTGTACCGAGGATGATCCCTACTTCCGTCTCTTGACCATGCTTTGACTGCACACGGTTCTTGTCTTCTATCTGTTTCAGAAAAGTTCCTGTTCCTCAGTGCATGTCTCTTGGAGCTTGCTATCTAGCGCCCTTTTACGCCAATAATATGTCTGCTTCTAATCTTAGTTATCCCTCTTTGCACCTTTAATGGCGTACTTACAATGACCAGCTTACTGGGGTATTTCGCGCTCAGACATTTGATTATTCGGCCAAGATAGGTTTCCAGTATGAATGTGCCAACCGAGGTTCGTCAAATAACTCCCTTATATCTTCATAAACTTCAGCAAGTATGGCCCATAAACCTAGATACAAATGAGTTCCTTTATGGACAAGAGAAGAAAAGTTTCTCACCTAAAGGCCTTCGCGCAGCCTTCCGGAAGCGATAGTTGATATCTTGCACATCGCCTCTTCTTTCAGAGAGAAGAACATGGCCATAAAAACGCATAAGATCATCTTCGTATGCCGAATTCGATATTATGTCCGGGAAGGAGGGTCTCCAGATGCAACACAACACCCCTGGTGCCATCGCCGAAATCGCCTCCCTCACGAACATGCTCCAATAACAATCATTACGAACGTATTCAGCGTCTGGATGTTCTAATATGATGTCCCAATCCACGGGTATGACACTGAGCTGTGTCGGCGCTTTGTCGAGATGTATCGATATTCGAGTCCTGACAAGCTGGTGGTGACGCAGCGCGAACGTGCTCAATCCACGTTGAATGCGATAGTTGATTTTGATGTTGATTTGATGGAGATTAGGAAAACACCTTCGAAAGCCGATGTGATTGGGCAAACTGCATAGGACTGCGTACGGCTCCATGGCAGAGTCGCTAGTCGATTCGGTGAGGTCGACACAGCAATTCATAGTGCGGGTGCTGCTGGGTAAAAAGTGACGGTATATCACAGAATTGTCGGTACGAATGATAGAGCTGAGATAGACGAGATATGGCACCGTTGGAAGGTAAATGTCTCGCGAGGCTATACGTGCAAAGACGTCCTTCCAGAGGTTGTTGATGAGGGGGCAGGCTCTCATGAAGGTAATCCGGTCCTTTGAGGGAGGTTCTGAATACCAGAACTCTGATATTATGATGTCGACAAGTTCTGGAGGGAGCTGGGTACTCATAGTTTAGTAGGCCCGGCATGTCTCAGCCTAGATGAGCTAAGCCACAAAACTATTTTGAGACTCCTCTTGAACTTCCATAGGCCTGTCGCTCAAAACTATCGTGATTCCTCGCAGTACTACTGCTGAGGGGAATAGTATAAGCGACCGCATGCACACTCGCACTCCAACATCACCCCAGTCGCGTACAGTCTGGCTGGCCACCAATCTTCTGTTTGGCGCCGCGGCTCCTGATCCATACAACCGTATGCGTCGGTGGGTTATAGTGAACGCCCCAGCGTCCAGTTTCAATATCACGGCAATGGGTGCAATGAACTGCCAGGACCTCTGACTTGTAGGTACCTGCACAGACGTGGAAGAAGATGACGTCACGATCCCGCCGAACGCCTGCCATCCGAAATTTGGATGCTCGGTGACATCCCGATACCCATCGGATGGCTGGAGACGTTTGGACCGTAGTCACCAGTGTGCCCGACCTATATGAGTGTCTACCCATGAGTGGAATGACGCTGCTGCGCGCCTTGGTCATTGTGGGACACTGGACCAGAGAGACTGGCGTAATCGAGTCAAGGAGGAGGTAGTCTGTCGGGGATGTGGCGAACTCGGGGATCGATAGGAGAGCATTTAGACCAGATCCGTAGTGGTGGATCTGCTGCTGAAGCTTCTCTCCCTATATATTGTCCCTACAAGATGCATTAGTACCTAACGGACGATATCGTATTGTAAAAAACATACCAGTATCGTCGCACACCACCACTAAGTACATCCTCAGCGAGGAATGAGTGGCTGATATACACGGATGGAGTTGAGTGCCAAAGTCGTGTCACCGAAGTATTTGCTCCATTGTTAAACACATTGCTGACCGGTCGAATCTTAAGCCATCTCCGAGCCAAAGGCCGTATGTGCGCGATTGTCCGAGCTGAAGAGTGGACGACGTGGGGGCATTCCAAGGAGTGACAGAGGTCCGGTCGTTCTGTGCGACAACGTATGGAATTACCATTCATAGTAAGTTTGTGGCTGATGATCGCAACTCGAGTGGTTGATGTGCCGCTTCGTCGAGCGCATATATTGATGTCGCGGACATGGTTATGTCCGTTATCCACACGCTGTACCATGTAATCGGAGGGTATGAAACCGAAGCTCGGACTGTTAGCGCATTAGCCGTCAAAGAATACAGAGTTCGATGGCCCTTGACGAGCTTCATGGTGAATGTCGTGAATGCATCTGGTGTCTGTAGAGAGGACGGTCATAGGACAGGGATGTAACACAGCAAGTAACGTCGCAATCATCATCGGGATCATTATCATATTACTAACATTCGTTGAGATAAGGACAAGTTCGTGGTAAAACACTTACATGGGAGTTGATAAGTAGCGAAATTCGTCCAGGCATATGTCCCTTCGAAATTCACAGGCCGGGGAGCAATGATCCATCGTACATGTGCTCGTTCGAAGATAATGACGCGGTATAGTCTTCGACTCGTGGGTCGTCGATCCGCTCTGCACTGGAACACGGTATCGCATGATCTGTACTGAGAATTACGGCGATATCATGGTACCTAGGGAGAGCTCATTCTAGGACATCTACTGCATGGAACTGGCAGAGTGACCAGAACACCTGCTAATGTGGGATTCCGCGATTGAATATTGAGTATTGGGCTCAGTTATCATTCGAATTCGTATTTTTGAGAGAGAACCGCGGAGAAAGGAAGCCCTACTAGTAGCTGGTGTACATTGAAAGAAATGGTTGGTATTATCAGAACGCGCTTGGCGGAAAAGCCTTTCAAAGTCCGATTTTCCCGCCGGGCCGGTTTAGCTTTTTGTGACCCTTACTTGACCCTTACACTCGTGCTAGCAGAGACTAAACGAAGGGTTCTTGCCGTGGCAGCTCTCCGGTACATCTTTCCTAGAAGGCTTTCGTAAGATCTCGTACCGAGGATATTCCCTTTTGTCTCTTGACCATGCTTTCAACTCTTCGACCGCACACGGCACATCTTCTATCTATTTTGATAAGGTTCCCGTTCCTCAGTATACATAAAGCTTTGTCTCTTGAGGCCTAGTATCTGGCGTGTTTTCTATTCCAGCAATGCGTTTGCTCCTAATCTTAGGCGTTACTTTTACCGCCTTCAATGGAGTGACTGCACAGCGTACGTGTTTCCTCTACAGACAGACATTCGTCTCATAATTTCAGTCTCTCCAAAGAAATATCTGACCCTTCCGCTTGGCGAGGTACGGCCTCTTGGTTGGTTGAGCAATCAAGTGAGTCCTTTGAATCCCATGCTATCGAAGCATTTCTAAACTGTCGGCGAATCAGCTCGACGTCCAGACCAATGGTATGGCTGGACATCTACATGACTTTTACAACTATGTCAAGAACAGCGACTGGATCGGCGGTAATTCTGCCTATTCCAGTCTTGAAGAAGGTAATCATTGTTCCTTCGCACAGTCATTTCCAGCTCAGCCTTATTTCTCTAGCCGGAAGCTACTGGTTCAACGGGATGGTACCTCACGGCGTCCTCACCTCAAATTCCGAGATCCAGGCTCAGACTTACCAATTCCTCGACTATGTTCTCACCCATCAAGAGGCCGCCGGATGGCTCGGACCCGAGGCGGGTAACAACCGCACCAGGTACCTCTGGGGCCGTTACCCATTCTTCTTCGGAGCAATCCAGATGGTCGAATACAACTCGTCTCTTACGGACCGCGTTGTTGCCGCCATGCACAAGTTCGTCCCTCTCGCGAACGAAATGATTAGGAAAGGAGAGGGCTTGGAGATTTGGACGAACACAAGGTGGGAAGATTTCGTAATGACCCTCCAATGGCTGTACGACTATCACCCCAATGGGAACGAGGACCTTCTTTTGGACACTATACTCCAGCTCAAGTGGAGCGGCGTGCCGTGGGAGGAAGTATTTACAGCAGAGGTCAGTATCATCTGACAGGACCTGCACTGGTATTTATTTCTAATTTATAGAACTTTCCGCATGGGCCCGTGGAGAATTTGGAGAATCCTACCGGATATGTTCTGAGCGTAAGTTGTATGTGATTTGGTGGTCTCCTCATTTCGTTGATGAATCCTCTTCGCAGTGGCACGGCGTGAACATGGCGGAGGGCATGAAAGCACTTCCCGCTACGTACCGCTTTACTCATAATCAATCTGGTACCGTCGTCTTTATTTTTGGTTATCTATTGGTATTAAGGCTTTATAGATTTAAACCTCGCGTCCTCCGGTTGGGATCTCTTGTTCCAGTACCACGGGCGACCATCAGGAATTTATGGGGCAGACGAATATCTTGCAGGGATGGAAGCCACACGGGGGTGAGCTTTTCATGTGCATACACGCTGCACCCACCTCTAACCCAATTCCTCAGAACGGAATTATGCGCAGTCGTAGAGACCATGTTCAGCGGCTCGTATTTGTACCAAATGATTGGGGATACAAAGTTTTTGGATAGGGTTCGGACGCTCCCTTTCTATCCGTTAAAATCTCTAGCTTTTGAAACTAGGTCGAGAGGATCACTTACAACGCGTTACCTGGAACGCTGACAGGAGGTAAGCGAGCCTGATGAGCCTCAATACGTCTGCGTTGACACGCTAATTTGACTTCAGACATGTGGGCAAGACAGTATGACCAGCAGCAGAATCAAATCGCATCGAAGAACATGACAACGTGGGTTTTGTCAAAATTTCATGTCGATTCTATGACTTACATCTCTCAGAGATCCCTTTGCTGTAAATTCGTACGCGCCTAATCTTCATCCATATCCCGATATTGACAAGAACTGAAGCGGCTACTCGAACGTCTTCGGATTGGAACCTTACTATCCGTTAGCTTTTCGCTTTCTTGAAAATAGAAATTCTAGTATTTACAGAACTTTATAGATGCTGCACCGTCAACCACCCTCAGGGCTATCCGAAATTCATAACTAATTCCTTCTTGACCATAGCGGATCAATCTTCCCTCATCCAGGCTTATCTCGGTCCGCTGAAGACATCCACAACCCTATCCGGAAGTGAGTACCCTCGACGCATCCCTGCCTTACACCATATTCAATTCCTTCGTAGACAACGCAGTGACCATCAGCATCGATACGCTATACCCGTTCGGCGATACGCTATCCTACACTGTCACCGCATCCAAAGCATTCACATTCTTTGTGCGGATACCAAGCTGGGTCGTTGGTGGAACAATTGCGATGAACGGAGGCTCGACCAAACCAGTGTCTCCTAGTAATGGTTTACTCGCAATCAGCATTCCTTCTGGGTCAACGAAATTCGTATTGAATCTCCCCGCTGAGATAACAACTGGTGAGCTCTTATAACATGACGCTAAAGCCATTCCATCAAACCTGTCTACAGAAAGTCGTCTCCACGGTGCTGTTGCTCTTCACCGAGGTCCCCTTCACTATGCGCTCGACAGCAAGCCATTCTCTTCTCTACCTACGGCCCAACCTAACACCAGTATATCTAGTAACATTTAACAAAACGATCATCAAAGCAAACACTGTCGAGCCCCGCGCCGCTGACTACGAGCTTGATGCCACTTCAGCTTGGGCCTACGCCATCGACCCCTCGACAGCCAAATATGTTTATGCTCCCCCAGCCGGTGGTGTTCTCCCGTCACCAATCTTTGACGAGGGATTGCCGCCTGGTTCAATCACTGTATCGGCATGCTCTATCAAGTGGGGACTCGCAGGGGATACTTTCGTTAATGTCCCGCCGACGAAACCGAAATGTACTGGGAGTGTCGAGACTATTGTGCTCAATCCTTACGGGGTGAAATTTTTTGTCCTACGTTCTGTCGGGCATAGTGCTGATTATTGAATTTTGGGCAGTCAACCAAGTTGAGGATTAGCGAGTTCCCGGTTTTCAGTTCTTAACAGGAAAGTCTCTTGGGTGTACGTTCAGGCGAGACGAAAGGTGCTATGATTCTTGTAATGATTGTATCTTTGTATCAACTTTCTACTGATTGATGAGAATCTATTCCGCGACGTGTTCATATTTATATCTTTTACCAATTGTTCAAATTATCTGCGCAGTCGAAGTTCTTCAACTTGTAGTGGAGGTTATGTACAATATCTGGGTAACAGTAGTTATGGTCGGCACAAGTTGGAATGACATTCAAAAATAGGGTAAACTTGAAAGTGAGAGCCTGGGTATATGCGATAAGAATCAACAGCGCGAGCCAGAGGTCATTTACGTCCACATTCCCCTGAGGTAAGCCCTATCTCCAAATAGTCATCGTCATGTTCACAGTGGGAAGCCTGGGCACCGTAATTGGTCATGAGCTGAATACCGTCTTCGTAGTCAGTAGGGAAATCCTCGATATGCCGGCTGGCGAGGTCGTCGAGAACTGTGAGATGCTCATCCATGCGGGTTCCGAAATCAGAATCGGAAATTTTGCCCGCGTTCCAACGTGAGATTGTAGTCTGAAGACGGTGTCTGTTTGCACCGATATGAAGATATTCATGTAACCGGGTCCTCTTGATTTTCTGCAGCTCGATGTCCGATATTTCTTGCTTTTCTAAAAGATAGTGAGTATGCGACAAAACGTGAACATCACATAAAGAGACGATTACTGTAAAATTTATCGATTATGCCGTCTTTGTCGAGCAGCTGCGCGCGCAATGTAGCGTTTTCTAGCTCCAGCGTAGCAATCCGATTGGGAACATGTTCTTCGACAGGGACACGTGTTTGATGAGTATGCAGATGGGGTTCCAAAGCCTGTCGTTGAGTCTGAGTGTGTGATGATTGCGTATCCATAGAGTTGTGTGTAGATGTTCCGGCTGTTTCAGGATGGTCCTTGAATCGGAGGGGTGAGGCTGGCGGGAGAGAGGGAGGCTTTACAGATGCACGCGATACTGCCACATCCTGCGGCAGGTAGACAAAGTTGGCAGTGCTTCGCGCCGTCGGTACTCCGCGTCGAGGAGGAACATTCTCTTCGCTCTTCTGATGACAGGTATTCATTCATGAGTCGCAATAACAAGCGCGGACCCACCTTCGTTCGAGATCCATAAGAATGTGTGCTGGGACCAGGACCTCGAGTCCTTGAGGTTCCCTGGCCAGGTAGCCGTCGCGGCGGGGTTGATGGCTTGCGCTGGCTGTGGAGCTCGACTCTAAATTGCTTGAAACTGCGATTTCTTGAACATTCCGCCTTTTTATTCTTGCAAGGTAGACAAGTAACCGATGTTTTCTGTGGTAGACACTCGGTTCTCGTGATGGCGCACTGGTCACAGACCTGGAAGATATATGAGATATTTGCTGTGTGAGAAAAAAGACGAGAAACCTGGTTTCGGTGCTCCCTCAACCATTGCTGCTTTAGCATATATTCTGACATGATCTGGTTATCGAGTCGGAGTAGTGGTCGTCGTTGAAAGAAAAGCGCAGAAGTTGTCACAATCATCACGAGACTTGTGACCTTCGCGTCGCGAATAGGGGGCAGGGCATGAATAGGACTTCGGACTTATTTCGGCGTTTACTTACAAGCGCTCATAGACTCGACCAGTCGTTGAAGGCTTACTGATAAATGGGGCCCGCTCGGGGACAGCAGCCATCTGCTCTAGAAAATAAGTAATACTAGCTTTGACTCGGACCTTTCTTTCAATGCCGAGTTACCAGTGTCTCCTTGGACGCGATGCTCTTTTCAGTAGCATTCATCCAGGCCTGACGCTCCGTAGGCCTAATTTTCCATGCGTTACCCACAGAAACCTTTCCACCATCGTCGAATATCAAGATTTCTCCACCATCCTTCGTGAACATGGGCCAATCTTTCCCTACAGGTCATTTAAGTTCAGTAGGCGAAGAATCGATTTCTGCAATGTACCTGGAGTTCCGGAAGTGGCAAACGACGACCAAAGTTTGCCAAAGGTATCAGAAGTTCTTGCATCTTTTCCATCGTGCGAGTCCTCCCACTGTAGATAGAATGGTTATATATTTCAGGAGCTAGGCGTCGCATGACTTACCAGAGAGGAACGCTTGAAAATAAAGGGTATTTCTCCCGTATGTCTTGAAGGAATTAGTAGTGGATTCCTTTGTAAAACAAAAGTTCCTCACAATACACCAAAGTGTTCATACCCTTCTAACAAGCGCGATGGAAGTGTACGGCATAGATACATGTACACTCGGGCAGGTTTACCAGTTTGTGAGTTTGGAACCGTGGTGAGTTTGTCCCCTGCGTGGAGCATGGGCATCAAGTAGCAAGAATCCGCTGGAAACCATGAGTCGGTACAGACAAAATAGAGTAGATATACGTACAGTAGACCATAGTTGACGGCAGTGTCCGAAGGTCGGAAGGATCAGGAGCAGTATACTGCGGGGAATACATGTCCAATAATCGTGTACATGTTTCGTCGTCAAAGCCCCTTTTGTCCTTGATGATCTTCAAAGCATTCTCAGGAATCCAGAACTACGCCTACATTAGTGTCGATACCATGAGAGTAAACAATAAACGGACTTGACCACGGTGATTGAAAAACGTGCCTTCGTCGCGGTTAATGCCGATAATGATACTTTCTATCCAAGGATCGTAATCGCCTCCCGCAAGGTCAGTCGAGGGATACCTGGAAATGTCGAGATATACCTCTGTTGACAAGATCCCAAACTGTATTTTCCCAACCAGGTTCATTAGGATCGCGAGTCAGACACCATATACCGGGACGATAGAAAGTCTGTGTGGCGTCAAGAAGCTCGGTCATAGGTACGGTCTTCAATCGGTTTATTTGATCCCTCGCAGAAAGTGACGTCGACTCAGGGTCTAACTGAGCGAGGAGTTTATCATACGAAGCGAAATACGGCCTCTGGTTGACACCCTGTCAATCTTGTGAGTGGAGAGTATGACAGCAATAGGCGGTACTACGTGCCATTAGCCCATAACTACCGGATTGAAGAATTAAGCGGTTGAATAGCCGCCTTCCGGATTTGAGTAAAGTCCCAAGTAGAAATGCACCAGCGGATTCTGTCGAGATTGATAAAAAGTTTCTGGAAGTAAATAAATTAGTAGATACAGACCTCCAAATGCAGTCACGTTATTGGAGTCCCCTCCAAATTCCATTATGTTAGCGTGTACCCATTCAAAGATGGCGATAACATCATGAAGACCTGAGGGTATTGAGTAATATGAAATTTATAAAACGTTTTGGCTCATACGTACCAAAATTTCCGACGTGCCCATTGACCTCGGCTAGATCGCCGGTCGCTAGCCAGCCAAAGGCGTTCACTCTGATATACACATCAGCCTGAGCGAGGGCCCTATAGGCGATACGATGAGTATTCTGACCTGTAGTTTCCTGTAACAACGATGCAGGGTGTTTCACTTAAAGCCTGCGCGCGCACGAATTCCGAAGGGTCGTAAATGGGCATATTGGACGATCCGGTATGGAGACCTCCTCCGTACACCCATACCTTCAAGCAACTGGTAAGCATCTAATAATCACAAGAACGCGAGTGTTGTCCACCATGACGGGAATTTTACTACGACCTTTGGTCACTGGGGCGAATACATTGAGTGAGAACGCGTCCTCAGACTGGCCCAGAAAATCTCTGGTGAACCATCCTTTCTTTCCAGCATACATCTTATCGAATGCAGATATCGGCTGAGGAAACGAAGGCCCGAATTCGAAACACTGGAGAGGTTTGGTCCACGCCGTAGGAGGTTGAGCACGCTGCCATCGTCGGGCTTGGGCGTAGGGAATCCCAAGCCATTTCTTGATTGGACTAAGGGGACCTAAAGATGGACACGGTAAGGAAGAATCGTGTTGCTCAGCCAGCTTGAAATGACATACCGCGGTTCCGAGTCGCAGATGAAGATTCAGAGACAGGATGAGTGTCAATGAATCCCTCTACGGGTCCACTGTTAGTGTGAGAAATAAGACTGGCAACCATACCCGCAAGAGGTACCAGGACAAGAGTGAACTATGAGAATTACATTCTTGTATAGAATAAATATGTCAGCCAGGCCGCAACATTTGTTGCATTCGCAGAGAGGCACGCCGTGTGGCACAAGAAGAGACTATGGCCGGCAACGATCGAATCCGACGGCCTGGCCTGCCGCAATTTCATGTTCTTCAAACCAGTGAATAATGAAGTTCTACCGGAACATAGCGGTAGTATCGACGGCCGAGAGCCGGGAAGATATTTCCCATGGATCCAAGACTTTGAATACTCTGGCTGTTAGGCTGAGATTTGACCACGGCGATGACAGCCTTGAACTGTGAAAAGACACCCACCTACATACCACACTGAGGTGCAGGTTGATCGGAAGCAACTTTAGCAGAATCGTCCCTGAGGCCTGAGCTTGAATCCAGATCTTGGCAGGAGAAGAACTGAGGCTGATAGCAACCGCGTACTTAATATCGAAGCTTTTTGTTGGTTATCGGAACCGGTGTGGCATATCCACGATATGATCGGATGCGAACTTGCAGGTATACCATTGGCATAAGAAGAATTGGAAGTAGGCCCAACGGTCCGGACTTGTATGCGGCCACGTGGTGCCAACTGACGGACCCTCTCGGTTCGCACCGGGTACCCGTCATGAAACCTTTTCCTTCGTACACACACCGCACACCGCCTTTAAGTCGACCTCTGCCCTTCTTCTGATTGACCTCCAATACGAATTTCTCTGATGAAGGCAAGCTTCCGATCCAAAACGACGTGGGGGGTACCACAATTAATGTCCAATACTGGCATTTCACGGTCAACCACGGGGATAACCAAAGTATCAGTGCTCCCGTAAAATCGTTTCGCGAAGAGCAGCTTTCACTTGTTGGGGTACTCTCATACTACGCGAACAATCATGATGCACCTCCCTCTTCCATCTCTGTGGGTGCACTCTCTGTTTTCAATGTTTTGGCAGGGCACACACCGCGGTAAAACGGAGTGCCGTAGAGCTGGAAGTTGGGGTGCCGAATTTCCTGAGGAAATATCTTCCATAATCGACTTTGGTTCGGGCAGTGATATCATTTTTGACGAAGACATTGCACTCAGATTTTACATAAGGAAACGAACCTGCAGGAAGGTATACATCGGACGCGAATTAACGAATATCTGCGTTCACTCTACCATCACCGAACCACATGGCTTGGACTTCCCACTGACGGTTGTAGAGAATTGCCTAGGATGGAAGTAGAAGAAATGGTAGAATCGGGGGCTGGACTCAAACGAAGTAGCAAAAGGTTTACATCTGTGGCAAACGCGACATGGGGGGCTAACTACGAAATATCCAGCCTTATATATAATACGAAATACCGCGGAAAAAACCAACACGTAAGTAAATCCATACGAGAACACAAAGGCGACTAACTGTCTTTGTCACGAGAAGCTCGAATATCTAGCAGAAATGCCGCTGGCGCGCCATGCGGAGTATGCGTGATCTCGGTGTCGATGTAGCCACTTCCCAGCCTACCTCACACGCATCGCCACCTGTTCGCGTGTGTCGTTTCATGACCGAGCTCCGCTGCTGCTGCCGCGGTGTTTCTCGAAATGATGTGCTGCGGCAATATTGCACTTGCTCGGTGCTTGTGTTCGGTTGTTTGCATGCGCTCGAGTTCTGCTGCTCCTACTGCCACGCTTGGCTCTGTGCTTGCGTTTCGTTGGTTCTGTTCCATAGGCTTGGGTTCTGCCGCTCCTGCTGCCGCGCTGTGCCTCGAAATAGTGCTGCAACGTTGCACCTCGATGCCTGCGTTTGGTTTCGGTCGTTCCCGCCCTGCCAGCGTTTCGGTGCTCGTTGTGTTGCTCGTGGTCCTTGCGTATGTCTCTATGTTTTTCACCGTCACACCTTACATGACAACGTCAACCTATATCAGCACCAACACACCACCTTAGTCTCGGTCCATTTCCCTGTGGTTTCGGTTCATATCCTTTCCCCGCGACACTCATGCCTCTTGTTTCGGCTTCGGTCCACCGTTTGCTGACATGTTCTGTCGACGTTGTGCTCCGTACTATGGTTTTGTGGTCGTGTTACCCCCTTCTTTCATTGATCCGACTCGGCAATTTCGGTCCTATGCGACGCGCATACACTATCACTTCCACCAATATTAGATTATTACATAATTTTTCCAAAGCTGCCCCGCAAAAGTGTCTCTACTCGGCGAGACGCAACCATGCGATCAAAACGGTATGAGCCTTAGCGCATGACCTTGCGGACCCGGCCATTCCTGATTGGGACTTCGTGCCGGTACCGACAGCACCGGTGGTCCCGCGTCTCTACAATATGAATAGGTCTATTCCTAGTCGGCGCGTGATGATAACATTATATGAAAAGGCGTGTATCAACTTATCATGTGGAAGGCCTACTAACTACTTTCAATTATTCAGGATATCCAATTTGAGCCCATTCGTCGCACAGGAATGTATGCTCCAAAGGAAGCGCGAATTTTCTAGCTCTCAATCACCGCGGGAAAACGCCTGTGTTCATCGATGTCCTCCCCTCCGGTTTCCCTGACACAAAGATCGAGACTTTGAAATCATTGAAAGCCTCACTATTCTCGTGTACGTCGAAATGTATCATAATCCAGAAAAGCCTCTCGAGCGCTGAGCACGCTCCAGTCCCCGCTCGAATACAAGAGACAGAAAATTTACATACGAAGATGCTCACTGCAGTGCCCTACCTCCATGAAACAAGAATCCAAATGCATCCAAGCTTCGTGACGATGATCGTCGTTCACTCCTCAGAGTTGTTGACGAAGAACTAAATTTCTGGGAGGTGTACACATCAATAACGTGATACATTACCGGAGATGTGTTCTCTCTCATTGCTCAGCTATATGGTGCATCAAGGATTCACCTGAAACCGACCGAGTGAGGGAAAAGAAACATTGCCAGATTTGCAAGTATGTTATCTCAGAGTTTGCGAGCGCAGCCACAGTTGGGAGGCTCTTGGGTGAGTCAATATCTTTCGAATATGAAGATGTGATATTAAGGCCAATGGGACTACCAATCTGTGATCTGTCTCTGATAAACGATCACTAGTCTTTCCTGGCATACTCGGCAAAAATCTCCGTATAATCCGGCATCTCATCCTTGCCATCCAACAGGCCGTAATACCAAGTGTTATCCCTTCCATCGAATTCGCGCTGAGCAAAACCGTTCCCCCAGAACCGGAAACGATTTCCTGACGCATAGGTGTATTTCCAGTCTTCTGGGCGGAACGAGAGAGCTTCGTCCATGAAATGTACTCGCGAGCCGGGATACTGATGCGGAATACCTAGCAGATTGTGAAACTGTCTAGTTCAGTCAGTTCTTGGGAAGACATACCGCTCAAGCCCTTCTTAAACCACGAGTTGCACTTTCCTGTCCACACGGTTCGCTGCAGATACAATGCTGCATGCTCCATGTAATCCCTCGTCGCTTCCTCGGTTGGTTCCATGGAAGTGATATGCTCCTCCCCGAGCTTCCGAACCTAAAAGGAATCGGAGAGTCGGAAAGAAGACGAGATTTGCCAACGTACGATTTTCAAGAAAGTATCGATCATTAGTTCAGTGATAGGCACGGCAGATCCATGACCAGTAGCACCAAAAGGACCTGCAGCGATGAGAAAATTGGGATAGTTGGGAACAGCATATGAGATATATGAGTCAGGTTCCACTGCCCAGCGATCCTGAAGATTCTCGCCTCGAGAAACGATAGGGAAGTGGGGCTTCCACGTCGTGTCGAAACCCGTAGCCTGAGAAACATTAGTCTTAGTCCGACGGGGAAAAGATCACTCACGCAGATGAAAACATCTACTTCGTGTTCGACACCTTCGGCATCTATAAACCCTTTCTCCGTCATTTCCCTGAGTTCATCAGTAAAAACTGTGACTTTGGGGTTAGACAGGGCTTCGAGATAGCCTGGAGCAGGAGTAGGACGACGACATCCGACATCAAAGTCCGTCGGAATGATCTTGTTTGCGATGTGCGGTACGGTGGCAAGTTTCTGCCGCATTGTCTCCTCGCAATTGGTGCGCGCAGCCTTCGATTCCTCTGAGCCCGAGATTACGAATCGGAAGCGCTTGCTAGGGGAAACAGTTCAATCACAACTCGGCTAGAAAAAGGAGGGCTTACTTGAGTTCACTTTCCATTGCCTTGCGATACAAGAGATAATGCTTTGGATCTCGAGCGAATTGTTCTTTCTTTTCCTCAGTGTCTGTCCCGAGTGGTCAGGGCGAGATGAACTAGGATGCACTACAAAACGTACATTCAAAGTTAGTGCCTCCAGGCCCAGCGAACATCGCGCCGACGCTGAAAGTATGTAAACATTTGATAGATCGACAATGTCGATGCAAACCTTGGGACGATCCACGTAGGAGATCGAATCCAATGATAGAGATGTCCCTATGGAAACCAACGACTGGGTCAAGTTTAACTTGTGTCAGTGAATTTCCGCATACCACGTCATCCAGAATAGAGGGAACGATCTGTAGTCCTGGATGTAGCAATTCCTTAGGATTCGCGTATTCAAGAACGCCGACAATACTGAAGCTCACCCGAAGACCCTGATCCTAGAACGGCAACGCGTTTTCCTTTCAGGTCAAGCCCTTGGGGATATCTCGCGCTATGCACCAAGACACCTAAACAGTTGAAGGAAGACCTTGTTGACGCTTCCGTGAGTCAGCATACCTTTGTACAGCAACAACCCCTTCAATTCCGGCCATTTGGGGTGATCCAAACTTCCCCTCATGGAGATGAGCACGTTGCAGGTATCGAATATTTCCTTCCCGGACTGATCTCGCGTAGTGACTGTCCATTCTCCAGTCTCATCGCACCATCTAGCGCCGACGACTTCATGGTTATAAATAATGTACTTGTTGAGATCATGCTTCTTGGCGTGGTCTTGATAGTACTGTCGGATATCGGCACCCGAGGCTTCGTAATCTAAACGTCGGCAAGAATTTTTTGCGAGCTGGCTCCAGAGTGCTTACCGTAGAAGGTTGTCCAATCTGGTACGTGATGAAATATCAAGTACCCGTCTTGAAAATGGTTGAATGACGCACCGGTCTTGGGTTCCTTGATGTATTGATAGTTGGATCCTGGCACATCCTGTTGTATGACCATGATTTTGCTGATCACGCATATGACATTGGCTAACTTACACAGGCGACACCTGGGTATCTGTCGATCTTCAAGTTAGCGTAACCCGATGATCACCCAAGGAATCTAGATGGACTCACCTATTCCAATGCCAACAACCACCAGCCTGATCTGCTTGCTCGTAGATGACAAGGTCCACCAAGCCGTGATGATATGTTTGAACTTGTTCGGCTAGACGAATTCCCCTGTGGACTTGATTAAGTTTTATTCCTTGAAGTCAAAGGTTAATAAAGACATTCACGTTAGGCCAGCACCGATGCCAATGATTTTAATACGCCTCTCTGGCGTACGAGCAGGATGCTCGTCCACCGAGTATCCTCTCGGATTTGAAGTCCAGTCTTCTGCGAGAACGGCGTTCGCATGTCCGCCCTTGTTTCCAGCCACCATGTGGTTTATTTTTCGGCTCCTTACGACAAGTCATGATAAGGCTTAAATAATCTCAAGAAGCAGTGACAAGCATGGCACCCAGAAACTCAGGTTCAGGACCGTGACCCTGCCTCGCGGCTCGCGGCTGGCCGATCTGTATTCTGATGGCCGCAAGTCATTAGTCCACCAAGTCAGGACCGCGGATTTATTTTTCTTTCTATCTATAGACACACGAATGTTCTAATACCTGGGAGATTTCTAGGCTGCGGTCTCCCTCGGGCTCGCGCCCCATATCATCCACCCTTGTGCCTCTTCCTCAGGCTTTACTTCTCACTATGACTTGGTCAGCAACAGGCAAGAAATATACTTTGCTACTGCAGATCGCATCCATTTCCGCTCTCGCTCTCTATGGCTGGTAAGAATGCGTCCTCCTTTCAATGTTCTGTCTGTGAATAATTTTTACACCCCTTTTTTTCGCAGGGATGCTGGTATAATGGGAGGGTAAGATCATCTGGGTGCGAGAGGATTCCTGTTACTCACCTCCTCGTTTGTTGTTTGTGCAGAATCTTGAATACGTGAGGTTTTATTTCTACCTCTCTATCGATACATTCTAATCATTCAATAGTCCTCAATTTGATCGCCAAATTTACGCCGCCAATACCGAAGTGACCAGCTTTATTTCCAGCGGCATTATATTAGGTTTGCCGGCCGTTCAATACAGTGCTGAAGCGACGCCATGCCGACCCTCCTGTAGGCGATATTTTTGGATCCGCAATCATCGCGCCTCTGTCGTACGTCACTGGAACTTCTTTTCTGGCTCATGTTATTCAGAGGTTCCAGTTGGTCCGTCGGTCGTCGGGTCTCAATTTTGCTTTCTGTGTGTCTATTTCTACCTCTTTCTCACTGCTCGAAGCACTTATTGGGACCTTCATATGAAGTGCTGGGTCGCTTTGATTGGAATCATCATCCAAACTGCCGCCGTGAACTCCACCATGATGATAATCGGCCGCACCATCCTAGTCAGTCCATCAACAGTGTGCAAAGAAAATGTTGTTTAAGGGTCGGCAGGGTCTGGGTAATGGCGCTATCTCAGCTGCTGTCCCCGTATTTGTTCACGAAAGCTCAGTGGGAAAAAACGCACGCAATGCCGTAAGTTGATAGGCGGTAGCTGCACCTTATGGGTATCATCTCATCTTTGACATCGCCGTCACAGGATGAACGAACCACTCAAGTTATGTGGAATATAGGACTATGTGCGTCTGGCCTCTAAACAGTATTGTTCATTCGTAATTTAAATTCTGACACTTCTGAAGCCGTCGCTGCAATTTCTGTGGTAGCCTGGCTTGGATTGGGTGTGTACAAGAGCCGTGAGTACTTCCTAGGCACGACCTTTCCGATCTCACGTTGTTCCTTCCCAGCATTCTATCATGGATGGAGAGTATTATTGTCGTCTCAGGCTATCTTTGTTTTGGTACCTATTGTTATTTTCCACGGTAAGATCGCTATGCCGTCTTATGATCTAACTAAGCAATGTCAGGTGTTCTCGAAAGTCCTCGTTGGTTGTACGCAAAAGGCCGAATCCAGGAAGGCGATGCGTCCCTGGAACGTCTCTGTGGGAAGTCCGTTTCAGATCCTACTGTCAAGGCACAGCGGGACGAGATCCTGGCTGCCATACGCTTGGAAGAGGCGGATACCCGTAAGATTACAACGGCTTCCTTTTTTCGAAAAGACAAAACCGAGGCATGTTGCAATCGACTTCCAGCCTTTTCAAGTCCTTCCACGCTTACGCACTTTCAGACCAAAGTTATCAAACGCATCTGGATTTCTTGGCTGCTTCAGGTCGGAAAGCCTTTCTTCGGCGGAAATCTGATTGTAAGTATCATTCCGCTTTCTATTCAAATTCACACCAACGAACTCGCGTACAGACCTACTGTAAGTCCTTCAATAATGTGAAAATGCTTCAATAATCACTCCTTGAATGACTCCAAGATGGCAAGTCCATCATATCCACCTTGCACTTTTCTGCAGACATAACAGCAATTGTAACGGCGGCCCTTAACTCAAGTAAGTCGAAATTTTTTATTTGAGTTCTCATATCCAATGTACGTTTCTTTGGCAGTGGTTACCCTGGGTGTCAGTGAGTACAAGCTTTCTGTAACATCTCTTCTTTGCTAACTGCATACTCAGTCATAAGCTTCTGGACAATCCGAAGATTTGGTCGGAAAGATATACTTCTTTTTGGCTCCATTGTCCAGGTCTCTGCCATCCTGATTTTCACTGTACTTGGCAGTACGTGTTCTCTCACTGCGCAACAGCTCAAGTCTAATGTTTCAGATCTTCCCGATCGCATGACAACAAATGCAACTCGTTGGGCTCAAATTGCCATGTTATTCTGGTATGGCTGCCATTGTAACTCTGGAGTGAACGTATTCAAGGACCCTTTTTTCAGGTTTGAAGCGGGTTCCGGGTTGTCATGGAGTGAGTAGCCGTTCCGTTTTCTGTAATGATCATTGTTGATTCCATACCCCGTATTCAGTTTGGATGGTAATATTATGTTTACGCTTATTTCTATTCCTCCAATTTACTGAGATCTCCCCGTAGGTGTACCTATATGCCATTGAGATTGTTCCCACACGTTATAGAGGTCAAGCGGGTGGAATAGGTAAGGGGAATTGTCGGCCTTCTCCTCGCACAATTTTCACGCGCTCTTTACGTAGGCAACGTCGGCGTTTGGATGATGGCCTGTGAGACTGTCTATCTGCTCTGATTTCTAGCATGCTTGACAAGCAGGACTTCGATTCAGTTGTGTTCGTTTACAGTGGTCCCATCGCTATCCAAAGGGTCGGAATAAAGTTCTTCATCTTATTCATCCTTGGTATTTGTCAGTTTTTGCTACAGATATTCTTACGAACGTGTCCACAGGCGGATCGATTGTCACTGTGCTTGTTGCCATATGTAAGTGCTTCCCACTCTGGAGTTTCTGAACTACCTAAAGGCCTGCTACAAGTCGTCAAGGAGACCAAAGGCTTAACATTAGAAGAGATCGATCTTCTCTGGGCATCTGAGGAATATCGTATCCGCAACAAGGATGCCCAGGTTATTGAGGACAGCGTCAGCAGTGACTCGGAACACAAATCCATTGCTGGCAGTGAAGGTGCAGGCTGTATAGCTGAAAAGGTAGTATAAATGTTTCGACCTAATTACCAGAAAAGTGTTGTCGGCCTTGATGCTGCTTGACCGGCGATTTCATTGTAAAAAATGCAATATTTTTTTGGGAAGTTGAGTGGACGTCCAACACGCTCCTCTGTCCCTTCAATTCAACATCCAGATTGCCCCATGGTGTTAAATCACCAGGCCGCTCAGGGTCGTAGAGATAAGATAACATCCGAAAGTGGCCCTGATTTGGGCGCTTATGGGCTCGGTCACTTCGAACCTATGCTGCCAGAGCTCAAACCGCAATGTTGGATCCCCAAGGTGAGCAGCCCGAAACGGAGGAAGCCTTTGTCGTTCGAATGAAGGCAGCAAGAGCGTGCGATTTGTAAGTGTTTGTTGTCCATTTACGGGCCCACCTCAAGACTGACGGACTCACGCTGCAGGTGCAGGCGTAAGAGACGTCGGTACGTTTTTTTTTCATTGCGAGGAGATGACTGATAATCATTGAATCGTGTTGTAGGTGCGAACCACTTCCTAAAAAGAATGTATGCAAACAGGTTCGTGAGTCTGCGAACGCACTGATCATATTCCTCACCTTTTCGCTGGATTCACAGTGTCTACAAGGAAAACAGGAGTGCACTTGGGTATATTCATCACCATCCTTTGTGAATAGACTTAGTGAACGATCTCGTTTAGGTACTACCCATCTCTGAGACGCGTCACAAGTGTGTTCAGGTCTTTCACACGGCACGACTGGTTCTAACTTTGACTGCAGACGACGAGCACATGTTCAAAATTCTCCGCCTGGTGATGACTCTGATAGTCCACAAAGCTCAAAACGGCCACGTCATCCCCTCATGCGGCAAGATTCTCCTGTTATTCTTGGTGGCAATATCTTTTCTATGGTTTCATCAATATCTTCGCCAAAGCCTTCTTTTGGCTATGCTCTTAGCGAAACAAAACTTCGCGGCCCCACAACGATAACCCACATGATGCATTCGACTTCCACTTTTCGTAAGTGGATACCATCACACAGCGAGGACAATGGCACTGATACGACCCAGCGACTGAATTACTGGATGCCCATGACAAGAAACATCGTACTTACGCTGAGATGCAGCAGCATGCTGGGGACGCCATAATTCGAGTCGCAAGTCTAGATCTCAATAGTGGATCCCATCCTTCTTCTCCGAGTCTCCGTGAAATAGACTCCGTCTCTAAATTACCTGCACCGGCGCACTTGGAACCGGCGCTCATAGAACGTCTTATCCGGTTCTATTTTGATGTTCATGCCCCGAGTTTTCCTGTCGTCTCTAAGGACGTCTTCATATCTTCCGCACCACTGTCTCCGGTGCTCGTGTACGCCATGGTTGGGATATCTGCGATGACGCTTTCTTCACATGCACCTAAAGGCACACTTGAAGCAATTCAGACGAACATGTCTGCCCTTCGACGAACGGAGGTACGTTCCTCATTTTCCAATCCCTCGCAGCCTGCCAGCTTAATCAGAAAAGGACTTTCTCAGCAGGAGTACCCTACACGAGATCCAGGGCCATCTTCTATTTGCCTTGACAATGGAGATGGAGCAGGGTAGTGTTGGCACAGCTGTATGGAACTCGCTGGGAATGGTAAGTTACTGGCTATAAGGGGCCTGCATGGTTCCGCTGATGTTGTGTCTTCTCCAGGCAATCAGACAAGCCCAAGAGTTAGGTCTACACCGAGAAACGGCCTCGGATGACCCGGCTGATCATGTAGAGGCCCGACGTAATGTTTGGGGAGGTCTCATCGTTGCTGATCGCTGGATATCTGCTTTCTGTCAGTAAGCTGCAGAATGCAGGGGACATCTTCTCACCGCTTATTACAGATGGTCTTCCGATGATGATAGATTTGAGTGATTGTGATCGGATTTTCCCCAAGGATGAAGGTTTCAAGTCCCTCATAGAGTTATCAATCCTCTTGGGACGTGTAGTCAAGATGTGCTATACACCGACTGGTGTCATCAATGTAAAGGACGAACAGGCACAGGCTCTGGCGAACGAAATCCAGAGTTGGTTATTCGCTCTACCGCCGACTTTATCTTGTGTCAATCATTCGCCGGAGCACGCTCCAATCTCTGCGGGATTATTGAATCTCTGCTATGTCGCTGTCCAGGTTATAAAATTCCTGTTAGACCTCTCGTGTTGAGTTGGACTAACACATTTTTGTAGTTCTTCTTTGTCCGTCCGTTCATGCGACTGAGTCATACAGCAGATTCCCTCAGCTTTGCAATTACTGTCGCCGACTGGCAGGCTCTTACAGCTCGAGCGAGATATGGTGTACGTCTAGCATATCTTGGTTTGATTCTCATTCTGAAACATATTCTGCTGCAGATTCTCTGGAGCGAACACCACCTTGACCAGCTTCAGGCCTGGAGTTTTTCTCTCTATTGCTTGTTCATCTGTTGCCTGATCTTGGTATGAGAGTCTACAAATCGGTCATGTCGAAGGCTGATGCATGTTAGTACCACACCTATTACCGGTCTCGGCGCCCAGAGGAGCTCGCTGCGATCCTCAAAGGCAAAGATATCATGGACAGAATCTACCATCCCGACTGTCATGCTAGGTCGAAGATAGCCGAAGTCATTAGCCTTCTTAGCGATGCAGCTACGAATCCCCGCGAAGACGCGGCGATGAAACGAACCAGCATCAACCCTACTCGAGGGGTCCGGCTACGAAAGCGGGAACCTAATCTGCGTTGGAGAGCCGATATCAATTCGTTTGCAGGTGATCCTGACGTTGAAAACGGCGAGAAGCCTGTTCCTTCACATCTAGTTGCGTCACCAGCCGCCGATACCCCGAGTGCCCCAATCTATTCCGGGAATCCTCTGCCTTATCCCATTCCGATAAATGTCAACCCCTCGATGCATGGACTCGCGGCTGCCGCAAATCTGTACGAGCCAGCGTTGACATTTTTAGATAATGTTACGGATTCTTCACAGCACTCACAGTGGTCAACAGAATCCGGTACGCATCCTCTACCCCACGAGAAATAGTTGCACTTAGAAGGCTTTGTAGATTCATAGGATAGGTTGATGAACGGTAGTGATCTTGTTAGCGTTTGAGCTCCGTCGCATATCCCAGAGCCATATTGGCCTGTCTGTTCTCGTAGCATCTTGTATCGATATTGCTGTTGGTGGCTGAACCGGTTTTTATCGTTCAATCTGACACCTCTACTACCCCTTTGCTCTATCCTAGACGCACCAACCAGTGGCGTATGTCAAAGGATCGTGAACGCCCAACAAAGGTCATCTTCCGACCTATGGTATACTCACAAGAAACAAAAATGTACCGACTTCATTCGTGCTTGAACGTGAACCCAGATGAACCTTTGACTGTCTTTCGGAACGGTCTAAGATCTAGAACATTGTCACCAAAGCAAGACCTTAATGTTCGCATATTTTTCGCTTACAGGGATTTTTCCGAGAGCATTTCATGAAGGCATCGACTTTCGACTTTCGGGTCGCTAGAGGTTCTTCCCAGATTACGAGAACACTCCATAGCAACAATTGGAATGAATGTCTTTCAACTTTGTCAGGCCGGAGCGGCGCCGTGAATGCTTGCGTAGGTCGATTTAGTTGGCATCCCAGCACTCCTGGGCGCTTCCGTATTCGATCTGAACCGAAACGCTTTTCGCAACACGACTAACTTTACATGGCCAGTCTTCCCTGGAAGCCCGAATGGAGCCGGTTGGTGAGATAATGCCTTCAGATTACCGAGCCTGGAAGACGAATGTTACCTCAACCTCCATTTCAGAAGTGAAGATGTGGATCGGGCGGGAGGTTGTGAGGCCAAAGAAGGAGGCATTTGTTGTTGCCCGTAATGTTACAAAATCATTTGATGAAGACCGCGGTGAAGACGGCTACGGACCTTAGTACTATTGACGACAGCTCTTCTGATACATGCAAGCTCGTCAATTTATAGGCAGAACAGCGGAGTGGTATGTGCAGCCTTCCATTCTAGGCTGAAAACTAACAGCTTATCAGGACGGCGAGGCTTACTTACCTACACAGTAATACGTGGGACTCCCTGGGAAATAGCCGACCCTCCCTCTTCTCAGTAGAAGCTCAATCAACGACGGTTTCCAAACGTCACGACAAATGCCAGTGTCGAACGTCGATTGGGAAACCTGATCTTCTTCCTTGGTGAAGTCGCCACGACCTCTTGTTGACGGTTGACCCTTCAACCGCGCAGCGTGGTATGGAAAAAGCTTCTATTACCACGGCCCCCAAGACGCAACCCAATCCAGTGTCTGCACGCTGCTGCGGATATGAACTGTGGTACCCTGCCACACAGCGTCAACGTCTGTGCCAACATTTGTTTCCTGTGTCCCACCAAACGAGGAAACAAAGTGGCCAATCTGGCCATCTTTTCCCGAGCATCGAAAGAATGGACAAGAATCAAATGACAAGAGAACACTAGGATTGTCGACTATCGGAGTCTGGGGACATATAACCTGGAGAAGGAAGGATGAGGCCACACTCGTCACAAAGAGATTCAGTGCGGCAGAGGATATATAGATAAGAGTAATAAAGTTCTAAAACCTTGATAAAAGTACATATGATGACATTTCTATATGGATCGTCCTCACTTACTCTCCAAATTCTTCTTCTTCCGAGATTAGTTTCTCCACTTCGAGAGCAGCCATACATCCGCTACCAGCGCTGGTGATGGCCTGCCTGTATCGTTTGTCTTGCACGTCACCAGCAGCAAAGACACCTTTCACGGAGGTCTGGGTAGTCCCAGGTACAGTGATGATGTAGCCATCGGGGTCAGTTTGCAGCTGGGAGCGAACAATCGACGTGGCTGGTTCGTGGCCTGGACAAGATGTTAGAGGACAAAACTCCGAAGGTACCGGAGAAAAGACATACCTATGGCATAGAACAGGCCATTAACGGGCAGATCCTTCTCTTCGTTCGTCAAGACGTTCTTGATGCGCAAATTGTTCAATAGGTCGCCATCACCTTGGCACTCAACGGCAACAGTGTTCCAGAGTACGGTCTACGGGTGGCCGTGTGAACGATAGACTCGCGCGGAGAGCACATGAAACGCACCACTTTAGGGTTGTTCAGAAGCCGTTTTGCCATGATTTTGGATGCACGGAGCTCATCACGGCGGACAAGCACGTATACATGGGACCCATACTTAGTAAGATCTGCACACTAATCAGTACATGGAAAGTAGACTTTTTGAGGACCCACAAGTTGCTTCTTCTGCTGCTGAATCACCGCCGCCAATGACAGCAAGAGGTTTGTTCCTAGATTCCAAGCAAGGGTTAGGCGACGTTCCTGAAGTTCAAAACATTCAAGAAACTGACCGGAAAATAGGAACGGCACCGTCGCAGACAGCACAGGCACTGATACCGCTTTGCCAGTATGTAGACTCGCCCTTAAGGCCAAGACGTTTCGCGCTAGCACCGGTAGCGATGATGACCGTGTCTGTCGTTTCAGGTTCCTCGTCCTCTTGCATCTCTCTCCAGTACCGGAACGGCCGTGCAGACAAGTCAATCTTCGATACGGTCTCGGTAATGATATTGGTGCCAAATCTGACCGACTGCTCGCGGAATTTGTCCATCAGCTCAGGTCCTAATATGCCTGTTGGGAAACCAGGAAAGTTTTCCACTGTAGTTTTGGTGTTAGTTAGAGAACAGAGAGGTAGATAGGAGTATATCGGTACCATCTGTCGTTGTTGTGAGCTGTCCTCCTGCCGCAAATCCGTTGGCCATGAAACCCTCGAATAACACCGGGCTTAGATTGGCCCTGGCAAGGTAGATGGCAGCGGTATGTCCAGCTGGTCCAGAGCCGATGATGACCTGTATTTTTGTGAGCTGACAGACACCGAATGCCGAATAGATCTACGCACAACTTTCGAATGCATTTTCGAGCTCCTCTCGACCTTTCCGTTGGTTACTGGAGCCATTGTAGTCGTCAACGTCCGCTTTTCTTGTAGTGAGATTGGTATAACCGCAACGCAGTAGCGCAACCTGGGTATGAGTCTTGTGAACGTCGTTCTGATAGAATGCGATAGCTGAAGGCTTTTAAATAAATGTGCCAGCAGGCTGAGCAATGGGTCACGCAGAGGAAAAAGGGTCACGGGTACGTCTTTTGTCAGCCGCCCCGAACCCTTGGTAAGCCGTTCGGCCTGTCCCGATTCGGAGCTACTGAGCCTCTTGGGCTGCAATTTCCCAACTCTTCATACTTTGACGAAAATATTTTGACATTTATAAAGAGTTCTCTTCTACTAGGCCTCAGCATTTAGGGATAGTGGAGGGAAGGAAGGAGATATGCAGCAACAATAGACTTAGTCGGAACTTGAATCGGCATCCTTGCCGAGAGCGGGTACCACTAGTGACTGCCGGCAGTCTGATCGCGCAATGATCACGCTTTTTCCTGCACATCCGTGATCGCGAACCTGGGACTTACATACTAGTGCGTGAGCCGTGACGCTGCATGTATAATATGTGGCACCTAGGTCATGTACGCCTTACCGTGACTTCCGTTTGTCTTTCATATAGTGCAATTTTCCCCCGTATACTGCGGCTCTTCGCTCGGACTCTCTGATCCTCAGCAGTTCCTTGTTCCTTGACTCACCAATGGTGCACATGCTCGCTCTCAGACCAAGTACTGATGCCTTTTCAGCATTCTGGGCTCCAGGTCGAGCTCGGAATGCTTCTGTGCTAGCACTGTGATGACCGTATTACTCAACTCCGGCAAGGCAACTTACACTGCGTGTACTAGATTGGGAGGGCTAGAGATTATCCCCAAAGTGGCTTGAAGGCTTTTATTGATGACATGCGTCCTATGCTAATTTTCCAGGTGGCTAGTTTGCTCACCGGTCTGTTAGCCCCCATTACTTCATTTTAGCTGCGGCTGAAACCTCGCTGTCGAAAGACGAGTGTCCAGGCTGACGCGCGCCCATATCTGAAATCGTGTGGACCAGGTGTAGTTACCATCTATGCTACCTGCCGCGGGGTGCTCTGGTCTTTTACTTTCTGGCCGCTTTCCACTCCACCTTCTGCTCCTTATGAAAACTAGGAACCGTTACTATATAAACCAGGTGAAACAAGGGTTTAGCGGAGTTCTGCGAGCCTAGGATCGTCGGTGTCGCGCGCCAGGGCTTCAGGGGTAGGGGAAATTAAAAAATTTCGCCTCTGAAAAATTTCTATAATGAGATCTCATCCTAGTTTCATAGCACCTGTCTACCCTCGGTACCGCTCAGAGGCACGCAGGATTCCGCTAGCTTCGAGGGCGGTGCAGAACGCCCGGCTTAGCCGACGCCCGTAGTTCACTAAACCTGATTCCCACAGCCATATGCAGCTCGCGTCCTGGTGTGCCTGTCGGCATCAATGCCCAGTCTGCTCTGTTTGAAAACACGACAATATGGATGGCTGGGTCTTGGTATGAGCATATCCGACAGATCCGTGGATTCCATGGTGCCCCGTCAATATCACGGCGGTCCACGCTCTACGCTCTCCTCCTATAGTCGAGTTCTCATTATTTATGAGTACTCATCATGGCCGAATCACCGATTATAGTGAAACGCTCCGCTCCATCACCGTTAATCCCTATTTCAGGCTGCCCGTAATTCTTGCAGGACATCAGTATATCGAACTTTTGGCTGCCATATCTCATTCTCGAACGTACGTGAACTCTCTATGCCTTATTTGTTGCCTATGCCTCATTCGCTACCTTCGGCTGGCTTCGCTGCGGTCAACAAGAAAAAGCCGTTGTATGTGTCATAAGGTCCGGCAACAGTACACGGAGCCGGAACAGTGCTTAAATATGTTCATGACATTCAATATATCTGATAGTGCTAATATAAGATGTTGCAGGGCAGAGATTTATGGAGATCGAAGCGGTTCCGGGAGCGCTACTGCACAGTCTGAACGGCGTTTCTTAGTGATCACGGAGTATCAAGTTTTACGTTCGGTCACAACGCATGCGCTCACCATATCCGAACTTATGACAACTCAGCATCTGGATTCTCCGGTTTTCATTCAAGTTCATATGGTTTTACATGCTATCCAACCTTACCCTCATATCAGACTCAATCTCAGTGCAGGCAAAAGCCGCTCGGCAAATTTCTTACTTGCCGTCTGCTTTCTTGTTACAGTATTTGTCGGCAACTACTCATACAAGGCAACTTCTTTTAAAGCCTATCAGAGATCCACGATCACGCGATCTTGAAGTGCCTTGGTGCTTTGATTCAGGATGACCCTGAAGACCGATATTCGGAGGGCGGTTTCTTCAATACACGCCGTCGCGTTTCCATTTCTTATGCGGAATGATCCTTCCGGGGTGAGACTCTGACCCCCATCGTCATTCATCTATACAGCCCGGCTTATTGCCTTGTGATAAAAACCTTTGCTAGGTTTCAGTCAACGCCCCTTTTCCGATCTCCAGCAACTCGACTTCAATCCTAGTCCATGATGTCTGGCCATGTGTACGTCGATGAAATCCTCCTCTCGAAGTGATTCTGACACGAATCTACAGCAATATGATGGACGATGTTCTCATTTCCCAGCGTAAGCATCCAACTGACATCGATCGGCTTCAGAACGCTGACCTGTTGAAAGTCCCCACGCCTTTGTTACGATCTGCACTTCGGGCGCTGGTCTCACAAGGTTCTGCAGCTCAGAAAACATTTGTCGAGCATGTCCGAGCGCGCTTGAGGGAGTCGACGCCGGCATTTCCACCCGCTAGAGACCTATTCAAAGATCAAGCCAGTTCTGCTGCGTACTTATCATCTACGCGCTGTCTTTTCTCAAGTAAGATGGTGCAGGATTCGTTACTCCAGTGAGTTTGAACCTAGGATAAAGGCGGGCAGAAAATTGATATCACGCAGTCTTGCGCACTTTCTCCGGTGCATTCCAGAAGCAAAGATTCGCTGGAACAGCAACGACGCTCTCGAGCTCACCCTCGAGAAAGCTTGTGGTGACATCGTTCAAGCTGTCCAAGCCCTCAAAGAATCGAGACCCGAGCCCACACTTGACCTAGAAAACCTACTGCGTAGGCTGCGATCAGCTCTAACTGCATGCCAATCATACTGCTACTCGAACAACCTCTCTTATCCTTTCACGCGATCTTTACTGCAACTAGAGGACGTCCTCGCCCTTCTCTATCCCTCATCTACCTTCAAGCATCTCAATAGTACAACCAACCCTAGAATCGATATCTCCGTTGACAGCAGCGTAGCAGCTAAGCTCGAATATTTTCAGCTCGGTCCGGCAAAAGTACCTAGGCTTTTCAACGGGCTATGGCAGATGTCTTCGCCGGCTTGGGGTTCCGCGTCTAGTACCAAACAGAATGCAGCACTTTGCGAGCTTGTCCGGCGAGGGCTAGTGGCAACGGACATGGCGGATCACTATGTGAGTATAGCGAAAAAATTTGCGAGTCACTGAAGCCCACGTATCAATTTTAGGGTGATGCTGAGCTTATGTACGGGTCTTTTCGTAATCGTCTCCCTGAAGAGGTGGGTAGAACCGTTTTCGCTGGCACCAAATGGTGTGTCTTCAGGCCATTGGACGGTCCAGTGACAACAGATTTCGTTCTGGCCGCAGTGAAGGAGCGATCACGGAGGTTGGGTGGGCGGGTAGAGCTTCTGCAGGTAATGAAGTTTCCTTCCTTCTCCGCTATGACACCGTACTCATCTTGGATTAACTTTCCAGTTCCATTGGTTCGACGTAAGTTCTCATCCGATTTCATTCTATACCCGCATGCTCATCTCGCGCAATAGTACAACGCGAAGGAATACCTTATCATTTTGGAAAAGTTGGTTGGTCTAACCAAATCGCACCCCCATCTTGTATCGGCCATCGGGCTATGCAATTTTGATGCGGAACACACTCAGGAAGCTTGCGAATACTTGATCGCCAAGACGGGTAATGTTGGTGTCGTCTCCAATCAAGTACAGGTAACCATTTGATACGGATAACTACCATTCAAAAGTTACTAACATTCACGGTAGTACTCATTAATCGATAGCAGGCCAAAGATAAAGATGGCTTCGGTCTGCGAAAAGTATGGGATTCGGCTGTTGACATATGGATCTTTCGTAAGTCCTTGATCATTCATACCTTAGCATCAAATGACGTATTGGGGAAGTGTGGTGGATTTTTATCGGAGAAATGGTTAGGAGTCAAGTCGCCGGATGTGTACTCTGAGGCTGTAGCTTTGACGCCGTCCCAAAGAAAGGTGAGCGAGTTACGCCTTATAGCTGATTATCTACCCGTTATTAACTTCATAGTACTTTGATATGATCATGACATGGGGCTCATGGTCCGACCTGCAACACTTGTTACAAACTTTAAAGTCTATTGCTGACACGCATGGTGTCGAACTCACTAACGTTGCCACACGATGGGTACTGGATAACCCCGAAGTGGGTGCTGTTATCGTGGGCACGCGGTTGGGGGTGTCGTCTAATGCCGACTCTAACCTGAAAGTGTTTTCCTTCAAGCTGACACCGGAGGATACCGCTCGAATTGACGCCGTGGCACTGGGCGCCCATCTGCAAGGCCTTTACGACAAGATTGGCGATTGTGGACATGAATATAGACATTGAGATTCATTTTATTTATACATGGAATGGACGCTTTCAATACAAAGTTCCATAGGAGGATGCAAGGCAATACCATACTACTGCTTTCGTATTTATATTATCGAATGGAGTTTATACCATCGTAACAACATAGTAATCATACATAATTAATTGGTAGACCGAGCAGATCCATGTGATGTTAGGGAGACGAGCTTGGCGATGATGTTAAAGAATAACGAACCAGCAACACTGAATATAATACCATTCTGATTCGGTGAGAGCAACCGCATTCATGTAATTAGGAAGTAAAGGACGGGAAATACCATGAGAACCTTGGTCCAATCAGATACAGTCAGAATACATGTGTGCATCCATCAACATAATTGCTATGTAGTCAGCGTTGCAAAAGGGAAAAAGGTTTGGCTGACTGACTCCTGGCACGAGCCATTACTCTCGCAAGGTTATTAATCAATTTAAAAGAGGTGAAGTAGAACAGCACGAGCCCATTCTCGTTCGTTGACAAGGGCGCAGATATCCCCACTAGTGTGACCACAGTTAAGGGTCCGCGTGTTGCTATGTGGACTGCTCCTTTGACCACTGTAGGAGATAAATGCGAAACTAAAGACGTCTTTTTCAAGTTAGAATGCGGGCGATTCCATCATAGTAGGCGTGTAACTGGAGAAGAACGGCATACTGCGAAAATTAATACTTAGAATGGCGCGTCCATTTACAAGCCACATACTGATGTGTAGGGAGGAAACCGCTGCAACTGGTTGCCCCCTAGACTGTACGGTGGATGCCCTCAGGCCGGGTAGTCAGATGTTCGGCGCAGTAGAGAAGCAAACATAGGATTCGCTTTCGAGAAAGTCTTGCAGAACCGACTATGGCAGCAATTGCCAATTCCATCCAGACAGGAGGGGACCGCGGAAGCATTGGGCGGTGTGTTGGTGTGGTTTGAACCCGATCATGCTCCATTTTTCAAAACGCCCTTGCTTCTTCATCGGATGGCTGAAGCGCTTCGCATTCTCAGGGTCAGACGACAATGTGCATGAAACAAATCCAACTCGCGTATGATAATATGGTTCTATTACTGTGCAATTTCGAGCGCGCCGGGCTGGGAAATATTCCACGGACTAAAGGGATTAAGGGCGCTCACCGCTAGATAGTCATCTTATTTATTCCAATTATTTCAGTGTCACAGCATGCTCATGAATCTATAGTAGCGCTTACCTCAGTCAGCGGTAGCGACAGGCGCCTGCCGCATACAGTTTGTCATGAAACTAGTAGACAAAGGGGGGCGGGGTGGTTCTTCTTCAAGAATACCCACCATATGCTTTCTGGAAGTAAGAGCATTATACCCATCAGTGTGAGAGAAGCCGCAGTGTGCTGAGTTTCAAGCATACAGAAGCTTCCATGCTTACTACAGAATGCAAGGATGAGGGCTGGAATACAACGTATGCCAAATTACCAGGAAGGACTTCGAAGCATCATGTTCACCTAAGTACGTTGCGAAGCTCATGTTATCCACAGAAGTGAGATATCCGACCGCAGTCCAAGGATTAAAAATACAGTTGACGGCAGTCCAGCTTCAAGAACACCCCGCAATACTTCAGAATGCAATAGATGATAATAGGGAATCACGATTCTGTGAAATAGTGGTTCAGAAAAACGGACAGCCGGGCATCGGAAGCATACAGATGTGTAGCGTGAAATGCAGACTACTTGAAAAAGCTGGAAGGATCACAGACGATACCTAAAATATATACAGTACTTCAAAATTCACTCCAGGTCTGCCAGCGGCCAGGCGCAGTGAACTTCCAGATGCTGATACCATCTTCTATCGGCAACGACTCATATGTGTACCTAGTACAAGACCACAGCATGAGTCTGCTGCACTGTTGATTTGACCGAGCTTTTTTACATACAGATTACAGCCAAGCTACAGCTTCGCATACAGCAGATGTTTGAATATTTGGCTTTCGAGTTTCTAGACGGCGGTATCCGGATTTCGAAGGGCTCGACTTGGGAAAATTTACGCCGAGTGATTGTTTAGTACATACCATCGAAACAGAAACAAAAACCATGACCCTACATCTGATTTCAGTAAATGCCAGAAGGATACTGCGGACCAATCTAGCCCTGTGGCGGAGCTCTGTTCGCACATTCACTGTGATCAAGGAGACGGAGCAAGCAACGTTCGGTAATCAATGATTTCCCCGACTCGTTACAGTGGCTACTTGATTGAAGAACGAGCATCTCACGTTCTATTTTTCTCCCATAATCCCTACTTGTCCGCGTATTCCATTCTCAATCTACTCATGCCTGACACATTCGAACTCTACGACCTCCGAGTCGAGGTGATCTGTCCCCCCGGCGAACGGATCCTGTACGGTGCGAAGCAGGGTGACTACTTTACGCTCGAAGGCGAGCTTCTCCGCTTGCCGTCTGGTCAAGGGTTCTCCATATACTCCCTTGGTATGTCATGGTTAGATTTTGGCCATGGATCAACTTATCCGATCGTTCGAACAGGAGTCCTAATGCCATTATTAGCGGCCAAGCAGCGCGTCACGCATCCAAATGACTGGATGTCGATGCGCTGGTCGCCTGCCCGGATCCGAATTGCAAGTCGCAGTTAAGAGTAGTTAGAACTGGGGTGAGGAGGTTTCGTCATGCAGATACAACTGTGGTACCCCTTGTGGGAGGGAAGCAGGTATGATCTGGATATAGTTTGGTGGTGCTGCATTTGAATCTGTGTTATCACACAGGTTTCTGGTGGTTAGCTGCGGTTTGAGCCGAGCCGTGTAGATTATGTAGATTAGTATGAAGTGAAGAATGGTGGTAACCGCCGTGGGACGATCATCTGATACCTTATATCCGTCTCTCCTCTGATGAGCGTTTCATCACGAGGAAAATGGTCAACCCCGTTCGCATATTGGATCAATATGAATTACACAATACTATCTCCCCCTCACATCATCCTCAAACCTAGCAAATACGATCGCCTCCAAAGCCCCCACTTCCCGCGTCGAAAGTATATTCTAACAAAATCATCAACATGAATCCGAGTCAACTGAAGGAGAACACTCACATCAACTAGAACACACGGCAGCCCCTTTAGAGCGTCCTGACTCCAATGCTGTAGCGCAGGGAGCAGACCTGCTAGCCTCACCCGCGGTTCTTCCTCCACATTCGAAGAGGGAAACACACTTCTCTCCAAATCTGCAAACAGGATCGCCACCGCCGTATCCAAGGCACGATTTAGGACGAGACCAAAATCCACGGACTGCACAACCCCTTGGAGCTCGCCAAGTAGAGGTGCAAGAGATTCATCTTCTAGTGGTAGCAAGGAAAGCTGTGATAGGTTGGGCGCCGCCGATGTGGAAGTAGCCCATGCATGTGAGGAAGTGTCGCTGATGGATGGTGATGGTGGTGTCGAAGGACGGAACCCGCCTTGCGCAAGGACGTGGGCAGTCAACTCCGGTGTAGATGGGAGAAGAGCGCGTAGGAAGCTAGTGCAAACAACAGCAGTTAGAACTCGTGGTCATGGAGAAGGCAACCGCTTCAAAGTATGAAAATGCCTTCGGCAAAGACACGAGCTAGCGCGGTAGAAACAGATACGTACTCAGTATCGAGGTCAATCCGCCGCCGTACGTCGAGAATGAGTCGATGAAGGTCCGAGAGTGTCAGTCGTGTCTTGAGGGATACCCTGTCAATATTTGTGAGCATGATAAATAAGCAAGGACGGCAGCAGACTACTCACCCCTCAAAAACGTCTTCTACGCTCGTCCTGACCCTTTCGCCCACATCCTTCCAACCGACGTGAAGCAGCCACCAGCTCATCGTCAGGAACCTGGCCTCTGTATCTTCGGTTGGTCCTTCTGGGAGGTCGCTAAACAGCACAGACAAATTCCCCGACATAAGCTCCTCCATCTGCTCCCCCGCGTTCCCAAAGAGTAAACCCGTTATTGATAGCTGCTCCTCGATGCTCTCAGCTAGGCGTTCTTCCCGCGCTGCAGCGAGCACAGAAGACAGATACCTTGCGCGTCCGAGAAGCGCAAGTTGTTGGGAGGTGAGCAGAGAGAGAAGGGTGGTAGTGTAGATGAGGGTGAGAGTACGCGTGAGACTGAGTATTTTCACAGCGTTCCATAGCGAGGCTTTGGTTTTGGATGAGGAGAACGATGTTGACGAGGCGGTAGAGTCGGGCAGACTCACCTCTGAAGGTGATATCGAAGACACGGAGGCCGACACGGACATATCCGATTCAGTCATCTCAGTGCTGCTCCCGAGCGAGACGACCGACGGCGCCTCGGACACTGCACTCATGCTCGACGACATACTCCGTGGGCTCCCGTGGTCGTCCTCCACGTTTAGCGGTAAGAGTGTTGGCCTAGCCTTGCCGAAATTCTGCAGTTCTTGGATGAGCGCCTCGACGTCCATGCCCTCCATGATCTGCTCAGAAAGCGTCGGTACGAGTGCGAGTATTGCATACGAGATATCCTCGTGTGTTTGTCGGAATCTTCGTTTCAGGCTACCCACGATGATGAGCACGATACAGGCGATCTGGTGAACGACGTACTCACCCATCCCTCGCTCTTCTGTCTCTTTCGAGGCCATCTCGCGTCTCCTCTAGCCTATCACGGATGTATCGTTGGACGGCATAGGCGCTACCTAGCGCGATAGCCGTCTTCTTGAGAGTGGGCAAATGCCGTCGAGCGACGTCCAGCATTGGTATCTGGTCAACCTACTGGGGTCCGTGATTTTCATGGATTCGATTTTGCCCCCGGACCCCGGTCATGTGCACGTGCCCTTTCCGACTTATACCATCATCATCGAGCAATGGTATGTTCTTCGTCCTCGTCCTCGTCCTCGTCCAGATATGTATTGACGCTCTGCAGGGTGGAGGTGGACGATATCCGTATCCCAAGTATGTCTGGTCGCCGGCTGGTGAGTAGCTCACTACAACGGGAATATCACGGTTGCTGACCAGCATCAAGGCGGCTGGTGGGTTCAACCATCCAACTGGAAAGCAAACACAGCCGTCGTCGCCACCGGAATTTTTGCCATCGCTTACCTCGTTGGATCATTGAGTGCCGCAAGAGAGGTCCGTTAACAGAACCTCTCGTTTATTTAATGCTGACGTCCAAGTTGACAGCAACGCCCCATAGCACCGAAAAAGTGGATCCCGTCGATGTTGTGGGCGAAACAGTACCAGGAGGCGGAAAAGGTGCGCTACCGAAACAATTCGCTGTCCAAAACTCATCTTTCTTTGTTCAGGAATCATAGTAGAAGACTCGCTAATATTTTCTCTTTTGAATACGTTACCCGAGGCGTCGCGAAATCGCAAATTGAATCAGATAGTGCACCTGTACACATGCGAATACTGATGGCAACACCTATATACACCTGCACTTCCTTTCATTGTTCGATTGAGCTCTATTCAACTGACATGACGTTCCAGCATGCACTTGCATCTCTGTCTTCGGTTGCCTTACATTGACAGGAGAGTCATCCATTCATCCTGCTAACATATTTGCCGTAGGGGCGCGAGAGCCAAGGGCCTTGGTACATGTCCGAATCTCTCATGGCGGGCATACAGTTACCTCACGCCTCGTCCAAAATCTGGCCACTCAAACTATCAGTTTCCCTTTGACATCAACTACGGACCTGTCTTCGCGGACTACCCTCCGTTTTCTGAGGTTCCAGATCCTAATTCTTCAGCTTAAACTCGGCTCTTTCGTTTTTTTCCAGCTCGAGTGCGAAATCATCAGGACGACGGACTTTTTCTGCTGCTTTGATATGCGCGAAATGATTTGCCAGGTGTATATGCAAACAAGCGAGGTTTCAGTAACTAGTCAATTATTATCCTGACACGGATATGGATAATCTGACAAGGCCATTTTTTGCTGTTCATTTACCCTCCGTAGCATTTTTTCCAGTGACCTTCGAGTTTGTTCAGTGGGAGAGCATTGCATCCGTATTTCTTCCAGCAACGGTATGGACAAATAAGCCCCGCCGCTTCTATCATGGTATTGACTGTCTTCATCCAGTACAGGAACATATTACCAACTCTGACCTATAGCCCATGATTCAGTGTCGGGTCATATTGTTAACAAGAGACGACCGATGATAAATTCGACATATAAGATGACTCAACTAACGCTCGCTTCCTTACGAATCCGCCCACTCTTTTTCACCCAGGCGCGTAAAATGTCTTCCTCCTTAGATGCAGCTAGAGAAAGGGTTATCCAATCTGTCAAAATCGACCTCTTGTCTAAGACTCAAGGGCGTAAATACTCCATATTCAAACTCCGCTTATATTCCAATTTCCGGGGCCCCTATTCCTACATTCATCTCTCATGCAGATTTACCTTAAGCCTCGTCCAATATCCCGCAAGTACGGCCACTCGAACTATCTGACATTCAAGTATCCCTTTGACAACTACGGACCATTCTTCGCTGACTATGGAACGATACCCTCCGATGCCACAGAAGTATACACCGTGAGGCTGTATTCCCCTTTACCTGCTTCGCTCTCCAAGCTCTACAACGAACTCCTACCCAGTTTCGATGCTGAGGTTCCCGATCCAAATAAACTGCCTCGCTCTAAATGGGGGAGCCTTCTCCAGCTTGCGGTGGCAAAAGTCGACTCTTCGTTCTATTTCCAGCTCGAGTGCGAAGACCACATCGTTCGTCTCGTCAAGGGCGACCGTGCGCTGGCACCCCCGCCTAAGAGCAGGCGCACGGCGGACTTGTCTCCAGAGTGGTACAAGATAGTGTACTCTACGCTGCTTCGAGGTGAGGTTGAGGTGGGCGATGATGCTGATCTGGAATTATTCGTTTGGGCGTACTTGTATTCTGAGGCAAATGAGCGAGTCCGTAAGTGGTTTTAGTAATCAGCTAATTATGTGATTATCCTGACACCGCTAACTTGCAGACATCTGGAGAGGTTTGCGCGCGGAGATGATTCAGCTGACGAGGCCATTTTTTGCTGCTCATTTACCTTCTGCTTACAGTCAGTTGACCATGGTTGCAATTTTTTCCCCATTGACCTTTTCTTTTATCAGCCGACAATTTTGGTTTGTTGAAAGCTGCTTCTGCAATTGCATCCGTATTTGCCACTAAGACACCAATCGAGCCTCCGCCTCTTACCCCATCTTCTATGGACGAAAATAAGTCCCCATGTCTTGGTCCATCCTCCTCATCTTCGCATGCTGGTGATGTCGACAACGACAACGACAACCGTCCATTCCGGGTGCGTCTTGTCACCCTGTTATCTATCCTTGTAACTAACTGCCTTCGTCCAGCGCAGGAACCGTAGTGTCGTTTTATTTTGTAGTCATACTTTGAATAATCCCACAGTGTAAATATCAGCGCAGGATTTTCACCTGAGAGGACCTGCTTGGTATTTATTCGTCCAGTACTCTCAAGTGTCGGGAAAGAATACGCATCGTACACAAATGTTTCTTGAAGTGCATTGGTAAGGACTGGGGGCGTAGAACAATATTAATATTCCCAGCAAATCAAATGGACTGAGATCGCCAAAAGAATCAGTCCGTCGTATACGTGGGAGGGAGACGTTGTCGAGGCCACTCTCTTTGATACAGATGTATTTATTTTGTCACTGTCGTAGGGTGGAAGGTCATAAGGCTATGATTTTCGTTTTACTACAGAGCTGAGTGCTCCTTTGGCGTAAGCTTGTTTGGCATATGGGTACGCTCTATCTACGCCTACTTTTGTTAGAAGAGCCTTTAATGATTGAACTCCCTCCCAAGCGAAGAGCGTGGCGAGTCCGAGTGTGGCCTCTCCGGATTCGTAATCCATGAGCTAAGCCCACCTGAAATACAATACCCAGGTTCCTCCCATACACCTCTCCCTTGTGGTCAAGCTCGCGGTCTTCACTCCACGCGTTCGTTGGAGATGACGCTCACTACCTCGCATAAATGATCGTCACGCCGCTATCTTTCTTATAGCGGGAGTAGAAATATTATTACCAGTGTAAGTATATATTCAATCCTCTATATCGTCCTCCCCTCGCTTCGATGGCTCACGTCGAACCGGAGACCGCTATAAACGTTCATTCACTGAACACAAAAAAAGGCAATCCCGACTCACGAGATACGACGGACGCGTCACCGGGACATTAATCAGCCTTGGTACCGCATACGGCCCCGTGAGAGATTTCTTGACCAGGGACTCGTATAACCGCGTTGCTCGACTATGTCGGACTCCCTTGAATAAAAGTTGGTCAGTGCTCAGCTGGGGAGAGGGTGTACGCACTACTGTCGAACTGACGCGCTGTACCAGGGTGTGAGTGGCGGTGCAGGGAAGGGTAGGGAAGGGAATACCATTTTGAGATCTGCTACCGGCCGGGGAGCGTCTTTCCGTGTGTCGATTGGCGGGGGGAGGATGTCCTGTTTGTTAAATGGTCGGTGGTGAGTAAGAGACTGGAATGAATAATCGTACCTCTGGGAGGTCTCGATCCCAGCGCTCCGGTTCGGGTTCCTATGCACATGAGAATGGATTATCAGTAGATGGTATAGCGGGCACACCTTGGGAGGTCCTCGAGGTTTCCGAGACCTTTCGTAGGGTTCCGCTTCTAGGAAGGTTATCTCTGCGCCTGGAGTCGATTCCTTGAGAACGCGATCAGTATCTGGGGGGTGTCGACGATAGCTAGAGTCGTCCTCCTGTGTCGAACGAAGGGGATCAGGATGTGAGTGGCCACTGCGAGAGGAAAAGACATACCAATCTTTCAATCCGTGGGGGTTGCTGTAGACGAATGAGGTCAGGTCGTAACTTACAAAGCCAGGTGCCGTACCTCTGGAAGGTCTCGCTCCGCTTCAGGTTCCTAGGCGCGCGGTGAGGACGAGAACCCCCTTCAGCAAAGGGGGACGACCCACCTTGCGTGGCGCTCGCGGCTTACTCGGCCTCACATAAACAGAAGAATGCAATCCACGTTCAAGAAAGTTGATCTGTGGGCCGTCATTCGACGCCGGTTCGTTTTCCGGTGGAGTTTCCTCCTGTTTCTTTTTTAGATGGTCAGTGACAATATTAACGAGCTTACAATAACGTACTTCTACCCCATTGTCACGCCATGATTGCAGGCGCTGCTTCTCCTTTTCGCCGATCTCAAGCTCGGTGAATTTTGGGAAGGGGGGTATGCTGAGGTTTTCGGAAGCTTTCGTTTCCCTGCCGTTCTAGATAGAGGGTGAGATAAACTGCAGATGGTGGCGACGTGACGAGACTTGCCTGTCCGGCAGCGAGAGAGAACTCTCGGCGGTGATTCAGGCTACCGTCCCTTCGCTCACTAGACCTGCGGTAAGGTGTAAAGTCATCGTCCTCCGGAAAGAGCGTGTCGTAGACCTCCTGCTCTCCAGGTTCGGGGGCGCTCTGAGATATGAAGTGATGGTTTTATAATGTGGGCGTATGGATGGAACGTACTGAGGTAGGTTCAGGTTCCAACTCTGCAGATTCACTTTTTTCGTATCTGTCATCGCTCTGCGTGGCCTGTGAGTCGACGAGGTGACTACGGGAAGAGGAGGACTCACGCTGGAGAAGCCCTCATCTGGTCGCCTTGGAGCCTTGGACCTGTGGTATCCGCTCTATAGACGCGTCAAAGAACTCAAGGGTCTAGTGGTGAAAGCACATACCACCGAGAGAAGGTCCCGTCTATCTTGGCTGAGCTAGAATGCGAGGCGCGTAAACGTTGGTGAACAGAGAGGAATGCAACGAACACACCGAGAACGGATCGTAGTCAAGTCCCTAGATGATATGTCAACACAGTGTGAGGAGGAAGATGGAAGACGGACCTTGTCTTTCCATTCTCTCTCGCGGAGCCACATTATCCGTTTGGGAGGCTTTGTACCACTAAGTCCAAGCCTCTTGGCATATATTGAAGACTCACCGGAGGATGCCTCGTCGACAACCTCTGCGCAGGTGGGAGCATCTTGTTCTTCTCCTGCACCTTCTTCCGCCACGCCTCCACGCGCTTCGCCTCGAACATCTCCTTGGGGTCCGGGTCGGGTGCGTCGTGCGTGGGCGCCGACCCGGGGACGACGCGCCATCGGTACATCTCCGTGGCGCTGACAGGCTCGGGGTGCTTGACGAAGAGCGCCTTGGTCCGCGTGCGTTTCTCCGCGTGGTCCTGGGTGACGATGACTTTTTCGACTTCCTGCAGGCGGAGCATGTCTTCGAGGATCACTTTTTTGAGGTACCGCATGGAGCGGACGGGGTGGTCGGCGAGTGCGGGGGCGGGTTTGGAGTAGGCCCCGCCGCGGACTGGAGGTTTGGGTGGGGAGTCGGGTACGAGGTGCGTGGGCAGCTTCTCGTCGGGGTATTGTTTGATGATCTCGTTGAATAGTTGTTGGTGGTGCATCCCGATTTTGGGCTCTTTCATGAGGACATTCCGGACGAGTTGGCGGGCCTGCGACGTGCTCCAGAAGACATACGATTGGACACGGTTCATTATGGTAGGGGATGGATGGTCATGGAAGAGACGGAAAATCAGTGGCTGTGCAAGTTTCTATCGGGCCGGACTTCTTGGACAGAGACCACCATGCACCGGCGGCTATTCAGCAGTGCTGCCGTACGTTTCCACGAAAACCCTCTAGTGAGAACTATCCACGCTGCATCACATACATCTCGACTTATTTACAAGGGTCTCCCCAGGCAGAAAACAGCGCCGCAAATCCCTCGACGAACATCCCCGGTGAAGCGAGGCATACCGAATGTCAAAAAGGTCCTGGCGGTCGCTAGTGGAAAGGGAGGTGTGGGGAAGAGCACGGTTGCTGGTGTGTCTAATTCATTGTAGCAGATGATACGGTGTCTCATTATCCTAGTGAACCTGGCATTCGCTCTGGGGATGCTCCCAGGACGGTTACGAGTGGGTATCCTGGATCTGGACATATTCGGGCCGTCGGTGCCTACGCTCATGGGTCTCTCTCATGCTGGAGAACCCCATCTCACTGAATGTATGTGTTCAACTTCAATTATGGTTATCTACTAATGTGGGGACAGCTGGTGCACTCCTGCCGATAACGAACCATGGGCTAGCGACGATGTCCATGGGGTACCTCCTTCCAAAAGGCGTCGATACGGCAGTAGTATGGCGCGGGCTGATGGTGCAAAAGGCGGTGCAACAGCTGTTATTCGACGTGGATTGGACGGGCGGGCTGGACGTCCTAGTGGTGGATATGCCCCCTGGGACGGGGGATGTCCCACTAACACTCGGACAGCTGGTGAATGTCGATGGTGCGTGCCTCGTTCGCGTCGGGGCCAATGAAACTGAAAGGAACGTAGGTTCCGTTATCGTGTCGACGCCCCAAGATGTCGCTCTGACGGACGTGAAGAAGGGAATTGCAATGTTCCGCAAGGTTTCGGTGCCTGTACGTCCCTTTTCATGCAACTGGCGCGTTTACTTATGGATTTAGGTGACTGGTCTGGTACTGAACCAGTCTCATTTCATCTGTGGGAACTGCTCGACGCCACATTACCTTTTTGGCTCGCCGGATAGGTTTCGCGAGGCGGCGAAGCTGATGGAGGTGGATGTCCTGGGCGAGCTTCCGTTGGTGCCAGGTGTGAGTGAGGGTGGCGATTCGGGAATACCGTATGCGTTAACTGGGCGGAATGAGGGTGGAAGGGTATGGAATGAGGTGATGAGAGGCGTAGCAGAAAAGGTATGGGCGACGCTACATTAGGTATATATATTTCCTATTTTTTTGCTCGACAATATACAGATTTCATCCGAGGTAATTAACCCTCCGCCTAATAAGTAGTCTATATATTAGTAATTACTGCTCCTTTTTGTTGCCCCTCAACTGGACCTCCAGCAGCGGGTCGAGGCTCTTTTCGGGCTGGCGGTAAGAATTGCCGACCCTGTCTGCCCAGGTAAAGTACTGGCCATAGTTGACGGTAAAGTATATATGGTGGAGGGTGTGGTGGGCGGGGCCGTTTATGACGGTCTCGAGGGGGTGGCCGGTGATCATGTCAGAGTCGTGGATGAAGATGGACCAAAAGTTGACAAAGACGAAGAGGCCGAGGTAGACCATGCGGTGGAGGGGGAAGAGGAATACGAAGAGATGGTACGGCACGGATTGGAGGTAGCCGTCGACGGGGTGGAAGGCGTGCGAGGACCATGGGGATGGGACTGGGAGATGGGGGTTAGTAGAGGGTATGGAGGGTGGTAAGAGGACGCACTGATCCATTTGTGGTGCGGTTTGTGGAGGACCTTGTAGATGAAGGGGACGTGCAGCCATCGGTGGACCCAGTAGATGCAGTAATCGGTGAACAAGAGGAATCTATATGTTTGTTAGTACTAGCCGGGATGCAAGGACGGGTACGTACAAGGGAATGCTGGCGAACAAGTACGGCCATCCGTAGGTATCGAGGCCATCGTAGAGCTTGCTGTAGCCCATGACTTCAGCCTGGAACCACGGCAGGGTAAGCAGCGTCATCACAGGGAACGCCCGCACGCTCGTCATGATCTCCAGCCTGACCTGGTTTGGGAGGAATTTCGGATGGCGCATCATGTCGTGGTTGAAGATGAACTTGTACGAAAGCCATGCGAAGATGAAGTAAAGCGCGTAGATGCCGATGAGGGTGAGCACGGAGAGCGAGATGATCTGGCGGGGTATGTAGTCGCGGGACCAGGATGAAGCCGCTGCCGGGAATGGTGGGACGGAAATAGGATCCCATTGTCCGAAAGAGGCAGTGGATGTGTTTGTATGGTGGAGGGGGAGGACGCGCGCCCATACTTTGTCGAGTAGAAGCTCGTCGGCTGTGCTCAGGACGAAATCCATGGCTTGGTGACGGCGGGACCGAAAGAAATCTTTGCTTTTATCAACTTTATATTTTCGTGTCGCACCACTTTTGGAGTCACGTGCTCCCGAAAATGTGCCGGCAGTGGCTGTCTGGGTCGTCGTACGATCTATCATGTTCGCTGTGTGCTTTGCTCCTTCATCAACCCACTTTCTCTTTTCATCAGCCTAGGCTTACGAGGCTCGACTAGGCTTGTGTCTAGCAGAGATCGCGTTTGATCACCGTGTCAGGTCGTCTAAATGCCGAGGCGCAGTCGCTTCCTTTCGCAATATTCACAGCGGTGATTACCGAAATTGAGTTGGGCTTCTCTGCTTGTTGCCAGTAACCGATTTCTCAAGGTGAACAAGGTTGTGGGAACTAGTGCTCGGTACCGGTGGTCACGATGGGCGTCGCGGTGCGTATACTAGCACACTATGGATTCTTAGGCTCATCACTGGGCTTTTATCTTCACCTCTTACCAGACGAGAACTTGGAACTACTATCAGGGTATTGGATGACTGTAGCAAATTCGAACAATGTCTGGTCTAACGGATGGAGCATGGCGTTTGACTTGGAGATGACGTCGAGACCCAAGCGCAGACGCAATTCCTGAATCCTTTTTCTATGCCGTCGCATATACAGTCTGTCCCCAAACTTTGCTGCTAGAAAGGAAGACGCTTTCGTCGTTGCTGATTTACTGTCGGTTCTTATGAAGAAAAAGAGTCATACTTGATTCGGTGCTGAGAAATAGTTGCAATACACGTTGAGAGAAGAATGTCCCTATAATTGAAGATCTATCATATAGCTGTGAACGGAAAGAAGAATCTGGCTGCGGAGGGTTGATAGCTTTTGTACAATGTCCATTTCCATAGCGGTGATTACCGAATTTGGGCTTGACCTTGACTGTGACTTTAACGCTCGTCCTGACACCGATAACGATCTTGCAGACGTAATGGCTAGGGAGTCCTCAGCGGCGGCGTCTCCGGGTTTGACCGGCCCCAACTTCAACTTGGAGAGAGCGGGATGTCCTGGTGCGTCGCTAGCTCATGCAGACAAACTAAGCCCTAACCTGAGGAACAGGACCCATTACGCCCCACCACGGTTCGATGCAGGAGCAAGGCAGCCTGTGGATTTGTCGAATTTCCTGCAGTACATCCTGCCAGCGTTTTTGTGTTACTGCATCAATGCGATTCTTGCGCTGCGTTCCTACCCTTTCGTGGTACGCCTAGGCTTTTTACCGGCTACGCTGTACGCGATGTATCGCTGTGCTGTAACCCTTGACTTGTCCAATGGCGACGAAACGCAGATGCACCTGAACCAGCTCCTACTCGTGAGTCCGCCGTGTATTCACTTTGAAATACCTTACGAAGTATGGCGGTCAGCTCTTAACCACCGTGTCCAGCATGCGCGCGACTATCTGGACGTTCTCTGAAGCGCCCCGCAGGATATCCGACCCGTCCAAATCGACGCTCGTCCATCTCCTGACGAGTCTACGCGGCATCGACTGGAACTGGGGTGCGAACGTCTACATTCCCCCCGAGAGACGGCCGACTTCATCCAGGCTTGCGTTCGCTGGCGTCACCTTGATATCCCTCCTCGTCCACCCCCTCGTCCTCGATCTCACCCATTACCACATCCAGACACTCTCCCCCGACACGTTCGGAAGTGTCGACGGGGGGACGATCCTCGATGGAGCCTTCCCTAGCCTTCGCTCGACGTATATCACGTTCCTCTCCGTTATCGTGATGTACTGCGCGCTGCAGAGCCAATACGATGCTGCTACTCTGGTTGGTGTGGTTGTGTTCCGCCAAGATCCCAGCGAGTGGCCGCCTCTGTTTGATGATCCATGGCTATCCACGTCGCTGTCCCAGTTTTGGGCGCGGAGATGGCATCAGGCTCTCAAGCATACGTATGTCTCCTTTGGCGGCGAACCCTTGGGTCCGGGGCGCGTAGGAGTAGTCTTGGGTTCCTTCACCGCGTCTGCGCTGATCCATTACCTCGGGGTATGGGGAATGGGGCACCGGGCGCAATTCTGGGACTCGGGGTGTCTGTTTTTGGTGAGCGCGATTGGGGTGCTTGCTGAGGGGGCTTTGGGACGGAAGGTGGGAGGTGTTTGGGGGTGGGTGTGGACAATGAGTTGGTTGTTGTTCTGGTCGAATTATCTGGTGGATGCGTGGGCGCAGGCTGGTATGATTGGGGCTTCGCCGTTTCCGAAATCTATGAGGCCGGTGGATTTTCTTGGGTGGATGTGATTTTCCTGTACAGCGATATCCTTACTGCTATGAAACCAAATTGATTGGCACTACCCACACTGAAATAAATAAGACAGACCTTTTGGGCACGGGCACAACTAGGACTGCTCAATTCTCATCTCATCGTCCCACATGCACAGTAATATAATAAGGGTTGATGTGTTCAGGTAACTTATGTTATTACAATTGATATAGGTTATGCCATGGTACTCCAATAATCAGGTTTAAAGGGACTTTACACTAAAGCTCTCCATGAGTTGCCACCCGGGTTGACTTACCACCCATGGTGCAAGTACTTGCCCCAGAAAATGGTGCTTGCCACCTGCCATTGTGCAGGTCATGACCCACCTGGGTGGACAAGTGCAAGTACCTGGGTCAGCACAAGTACTTATGAAGTGGTGGGCCACCGCGGTGATATGCTTGGTATCAGGCTACCCATAGATTTTGCGAATTTTAATCAAATAGCGCAGTCTACAAGCAGTACAAAGGGCTATAGTGGAGGCTTTACACTGTTAAGCTAAATACTACATAAGATACTGAGCAAACCAGTACAAGAACAGACTTAGAGATGACATCTAGATGAGTCAACTCTACTTGCCTTCAGTATTCAATGCTATTCCCCATACAAACCAAGACTATTATAGTCAAATCTCGGGGACTTGTCTCTATGGAGTACAAACATCAAAGCAATCATAGAATAACTAGATAACTTGTTGCCTCAATGCATTGAATAAACCTGGAATAAAGTGTTAAGTCAGAACGAATCCTATTTCGAGATGAACTTAGTCTAGAACACGAATAACACTCAAGGGGGTACCGGAATGTTGGCCCAGAGCACTGGGTAGGGAGGGAGGGTCAAGTGCCGGTCATGAAAAATTTTATATGACCCCTTGAAATTTCAAAAATTTCCCATGTAACTCAATGTAAAATGACCTTTGCATCTTTATTTTACTTCAACCTTCATCCTCTTAGTCAGTATGACCTCAATACACCTATTATCAACCAATAATGCACTATAAGCTGAGCTGAAACTCTAAGTAGGCATGTATTCTAATGTATTGTCACATAATTTATAATATGGTAGTAAAGTACCGTTATACATGTCCCTCATTAGTACACAAGGGATTTATAATGCAAAGAGAGTGAAACCCATAGTGAAGAGTGACACAGACCAATATTGCAGAAATACTGGCTAAGTCCGTGTCCGGCTGTACCAGCACACCTGATATGGGATAAGTGATGTCATAATGGTCATGTGACAGGGTGGGAGGGTCAGCCAGCAGCACAAAATAATTTAATCGACCCTATGTCTTTTTTTATTTTTTGGAACCCCCTTGATAACACTGGAATAACTGAATAGCCGCTACTTGGCGCCAAGATAACTGACTAGATCATGCAGTGATCGAAGTAATACAGTCTTGGACCGACGATCGATCATGATCAGTGGTTACACCCTCGAGATACCGCGCAATCCATAGTATTGAATGGTGTACTGCACGGCAAGCCATGAAAGAGGAGCGAGGAGTTCCTGTGGACCACAAGGGCACTCCTCATCAATAGAATAACCCATAGCCATTCTGTCTAACTGAATAGAAACCGTGGAAAGGCACAATCCTTGTAAATTAATTACTCATCATTTGTATTGATACCTAAAGCTCGTACCATAGTTATTTTAGATACTAGCTCCTATACCTAGACGATGAATTGTATAAATTAGCAGCGACTAGATGCATAATGCCAGGAAAGCATTCCCCCCACATTTGTGCTAGTAGCCTTATAGCTACCTAATCAATCACTGGTTTTAAGTGCATATCCTCAACTGAAGTGAATTTAAGTTTACCAAGTCAACCCAAAAGGGCGACTACAAGTAATCTAGAAGAACTAAGAAGGAATAAGAGTTGTCCCTGCATTTGCGCTCTGCTAGTTCCTAGAACTGCTCCACATCCAAAGGCCTTGCACTCCAAAGCCAACTAAAGTGATCTAGATGTGCTAAGTCAACCACAGACTGAAGATGTTGCCTAGTTGAAGTGAAATAAGCCATAGAATGCTTTTAAGTTCAAACAGTTAAAGAGTCAGGGTACTCTAGAGTCAAGGACTCTTTGCAAGTCACGTACTTGAAGCCAGGACCTGTGTGTTCTTTGTAGAGTCAAGGACTCTTTGTAAAACTTCGGTTCTTTGTTGCAAGTGTGTGCACTTGTGTTGTAAATGAGTCTGTGTACTCTAGAGCTATTGCGCTCTTTGTAGACCATCTAGGTCTTTGATTGTTAGTTATTGAAGTGTTCTCTAGTCAAGCCTTAAAAAGCTCTCCTAGATGAAGTCAATTTGAGTCTGAACCGCTCATAATTGTATCCTACCAACCCCACATTCATATACCTCACTACCGCAACTAGTGTATCTCGTGTAAACACCTTTAGAATTGAATTGAAGCTATCTTTGAACAAACCCAATTGATTATTGCTATCTAAGTACACCACGAGTGCTTCTACTGTACTCACCCTCGAACTTAACATTTGGTGATTGTGTGTGTGTGTGATTTAGTATCTAGATTGACGATCTAGACACTTGTTTCATTTGCACTCTGCCTGTTACCGAGCACATCAGCGGGGCGTGGCAGGTCCGAGTCCTGTGTGACCAGGGGATGGGACATCCTAGTAGAACACTTCTAGTCTCACGACTCCACTGGACCATGCTGCCATAAGTTTTTCAGAAAACGAGTGATCCTTACACATGAAGGGAGCATACACTGTGAAGACACTTAGCACACCAAGCATCAAATTGATATAGATCCCTGTTATCCAGGAATTGAACCTGGCACACTGCCAGCCATTTCATTTTAGGGTTTTCTTGCTTGCAACAACTAGGGTGGTTAGACAGATGGTCACCAGTCTAACCATTACATACCTATTAAAATGTTGGTGGTCTGATGGAACACCATTGGCACTCAGGTTTGCTGAAAGTCGCCAAGTCAAGACTCTGCTCAGAAGTGTGCTCTGCGATGATGATTCAGCAACTTGCTAGAATCACTGGAAGCAGCTTGATACTCACACATACAGTTGAGTTTAGATAAAAGTGGTAAGATGCTAACCATGTTGGAAGACAGTCAACAAGGACTCCATGAGTTGCATACATGTATGCAGAACCAGAAATAGGAATGCCGCCAAGCATTGGATGAGGTGCACCATTGAGCAAACCTTGGAGATGCCATTGATCTTAAAGCCAGAAGTCCAGCTTGTTGTATTCAGCCATTGCGGGCTCTTGCTCGACAATGACCTTTGTCAACTTGAGGTCTAGTTATGCTTGCTTGATGAGTTCTTTTGATTAAATGTTTGCTATGGTTTTAGGGTGGGATGACAAGAAACAAACAGGAATCGACAGATAACTGCTCAGAAGGGTGACCATTGACTTTATTCCATCCTGGTGGCTGCAGGTCATCTGCGGGTTGATATGTTAGGTATCATACCTTGGCAAGAAGTTATCAAAAGGGCCTGCATGATTCTGAGAAAGGATGCCAAACGAAGGGAGAAAGTGTGTACTCAGTTAGTCTTGCCAATATCTTTCCCGGTGGTAGTGAAAGTCGCCTCCCACTTTACGCAGAGGTCTAATGTTTTCACAAGGGCCCTAGGTCCTTGGAGCCTCGCACCTGACTGGCACAGTGTGGATGTCTGTACAGTGAGATATATACAATGAAATTTAAGTTACACTGCACTGAAAACGGTAGAATAGGAAATGGGTAAGAAGCAATTAGAGTCTGAAAAAAGGTGAACAGAGCTGTCGATCAAACGGTCATGGGTGTCACAGAAATCGGTCATATGGTAAGCACACCATTTGAGTAGTGAAACGAAGAACAAGAGCACATAATGCCGAAATACAGATTCTTTGGCAGAATTTGGCCAGGTAGAATGCACACAGAAGAGTTGAGAGCTTTTGGATTATAATACACAGAAATACAATTGAAACTATGGTACAGTGAGTCAGAAAAACTGTCATCAAATGAAAGAATATTGATGTACAGCATAGTACACAAGGCAAAGTTAGCATCATAAATGATGCTTCCATCATCATGCCTTACTCTATACCAGATGTGAGATGGAGAACTGTATGTATGTAAGAGCAGACTGAAAAGAAGCTATTTGCCTCATAAAAATCTTTTGGGAAGAGTGAGGCATGGTGAGATCAGTGCAGGTGTGGGTCTCCATGTGGTGACATCAAAATGAGATATGGTCTGGCCCATCTTGGTTGCCAACTCAGAGGAGAAGGCTTTGGGATTGATAGAATCAGACAAGAATGACGTCCATAGGTATACAAGCCTAGCAATGATGATGGTGGGTGAAGCTTAGGCTAAGGCTTCAGAGACTCACCTATAATCAAGTCTGCCTTTCTAATACCATTTCAAGTTGAAGCATGATGTCCAAGTCCATAATAGACGTTCAATTGAAGAAATGTACCAAGCAAAAACGATGCAGAAGGGTAACAATGCTAAGTAAAAGAAACTGTGGTGAAGACCGACATGTGCTAAACCGAAGATGATGCTGAAAGTGCCAAGCACCAACGTAAGGACAATGACAAAGCACTAGCAAAGCCTGACTTAACCAAAATGCACTGCCACCAAGGACCTCTCCCAAAAACCACATAAGACCAAGCCTGTATACACAGGACTCAGAACATGAGTATCTGGGTACTTCCACAAGTACTTATAAGTATTTACTAACTATATACATATATATACAGTGAATAACAGTGATGATGATGTTGGTGGTATGTGGAATAATGAAACAGGGATTATGCTTGGAATTGTCTGGAAGATGTTGAAGAGGGCTTTCCAATGCTCTAACAATCAAGGGAAATAGTGAAAAAGTGACTAAGATATGAGGAAAACAAAATGATGGCTGAATTGGACAGTGATGGGAATGATTCTAAGTCCTATATGTATATATAGATAACTCAGTCATTATATAAGATTAAACCATAGGAATGATCCTATTTGGTGATTGCTGAGCAAGCACAGCCTCCCAGTATGAGAAAGCCCTATAGGAACAATAGCATTGTTCATCAAAATCCTGGGAACTATTCACTACTTTCATTCACCAGCTGCATCATCATTCCTTTCCTTCAGTCCCCACCCTCTTGCTTGTTCTTCCTCAAATTTTCTCATTTTCATGATTGTATGGTATATTTTATTTCTCTTCTATAATAATACATTTGTTTCAGGTCTTTTCAGCATATCTGGAGGCCCCAAGAGCCCCAGATAGCAGCCATATTATCAGCCCCCACTCATGTGTAAGTGCTCACATGAAGCAGCACTCTGTACAATGACCACACAACACCTCCTCAGCAGTGGACATTGACTAGGCTGATGACAATGACACTCCGCCTACTGTTTCCCCTCCTCAAGCAGTGCTTTGCCCCACCCCTCCTACCCAGCATCCCCTGCAGTGATATTGGGGCCAATCATCTGCACTTGGTGGATCCACACACCTCAATAACTATGGACACTGTCGAGGATCCAATATCAGGTGCCATCTGTGAGCACAGGATGGGATGGGAGTGAACACTTAACAATGGGAGCAATGACGACAATAAACAGGCCAGTGACGATGTCAAGAAACACAGGATCAGTCCAGGGATGATGGAGATGTAGGGTACAGGGTGGGGCAAAGCTTGTGGCACAGAGAGAAGGAAGGTGGAATGCGCTGATGAGCCTCCAGGCTCTGTACGCTCAGAATTTGTGGATTTTACACACTAATTAACACTCCTGTTCACCCAATGGACTTTCAGCAAACCAAAGATTGCATACACGCTCATACCATTTTCATGCTATGGCAACTACTTCTCACATGCTTTGTTATCCATCCCATCTCATTATGCATCATAATTGCTATATTCCATCATGGCAAGGCACCTTTGATTACAAATCATCCCAAAACAGAAATCCTGCATCACTTCCCATCATTGCATTAATGCACCAATCAATCACTTAATGAAATGATGTGATTGATGTGGCCACTCATCCATCCAAGATATTTTGAGCACATGGCAACTACAGACTGTGTTTACTAAGGCTGTTACCTCACCAAAACCTTGAAACAATGTAGATCCAAGTGTGCACCTCAGTATAAAAGCCATACCTCACCAGTCCACAGCTAAACAGCACCTCAAGATCCATTCATTGCTTCATAAAACCATACAGTTTTCATCCATATGTGGCAACATCAATGAGTTGCTGTTACTTTAGAAGTCAAGAGACCATATGTTTGCTACAGATTTTACTAAGCCAAGGCCTTACAGCCTAGAGATATTCACGATTGCCAGGTATTTGACAGGTACCTGCGGATGACCCGGCATCCGTATCCGGCAGGTGAGCATCCGCGGATGTCACAACATCCGCCAGATACGGATGTCACGCGGTTGGTGGGTATGGCTCTGGACGTGACAGGTACCTGTGACAGGTACCTGTGCAGCAACCGGAGTACTCTCTCATCCCACCACCTTGCCCTTCCACGGATCTTCCTAGTGTCCAGTAATGGCTCTCTCAGTCATTTCACCTCAGTCTTTGGTCCTAGAGCTCAACTCTTAACTCCCACATGTCCACAGACCATATTTCTTGCTCATAAGCTCAGATCAATATCTTGTCACGACGATTTCTCCTTTGGTTTTCACCCGTTTTTCTCGCGGTTGGAAGCGTTCGAAAGCCCTGGTATATGGCTTTAAAACGACCCCCTACTCGGTAAAATCGGCCACATCGTTGCGGAGTTATGAAGGGATCATTGTTTTGGCAAAGGATGGAGAGCATATTCAAGCTATCTTGGGTTCGGATGGGTGCTTCCCTACATGCCTGGTACCGTCTGAAAGCTCTATTTTGATACATTCTGACCTCCCATTAGTGTCCCTTATCCATTACCATCTCATGGTGCTGCTCTCTTATCATTACCATCACTGTCTGACTTAGCCATCATTTTGTTTGGCCCATATCTTAGTCGCTTTTTGACCGTTTCCCCCGATTGTTGGAGTGTTCGAAAGCCCTTCTCAATGCCTTTCAGATGACCCCAGCACGCCCCCATTCCGTTTCTCCTTGCTCCGTCAGTGTCACCATAGTCATAGGTCAGTCTCTCCTCCTCCTCCTCCTCCTCCTCATTCACCTTGTAGGGCTTGATGCAAGGTAACTTAGTTGATTATATCTTAGTTACATACACAGTGTAGTCTATTTAGTAAGAATTGGATGAGTATTATACAGGTACCCGCGCAAATACCTGCAGGTACCTGTATGTATCCAGGTAGGTGCAGGTACCTGCCACGGATGCGGGTACCTGCGGCACGGGTCGGATCATCCGTGGCACGGATGTTGCCATGGATGATGGGTATGGACTTTTGGCCACGGGTACCTGTGCTCGCGGATGCGGATGTAACCGGGTACGCAATCGTGAATATCTCTATTACAGCCTTACTAAGTCATGCATATTTACTCTATTTATAATTTCATACTTGTAGTATAAAAACTAGCTAGAAAACATTATTTAGTCTTAGCACATACATTGCTCACCAAGCTTATCTCTATCATCAAGTTTACACCACCCATCAAGACTATTGACAGTTCTGCTATGTTTATTACTGTTCTACAGCAATATATCGTTTACCCCAGCATACTCTCAAGTGCACATCAATTCTTAAGCTCACCAGAGTTATTCTATGGTTTTTGACTGTGAAGAATCCTTTGACACTCACTCTTCACTCTTGACACTATTGGTACATGCTCATATTGTGCCAATACATGATTGCCATACTATATCTCACCCACGTTTATCTTTTATCAGCCATTATCATTTCAACTTCATAGCATAGGATCTTTTCATGTTTTCACTTTTACTATCATATTGTTGCTCACTTGGGTAATCTCTGAGCAGACTTAGGATTATTTTTGCATCAGTATAGGATCAGTTTCAGCATAGTTTCATATAGGACAGTCCCACAAGTGGACTTGAAGGTTAGTTTTGACATAGGATAGAATCACTTCAGCACAAGACCAGTTTTGACATTGACATCAGTATTTCCATATTGTTTAGAACAAGTACCATTGCCAATTTCCATATTTCCACATTTTCTCTTGACTCCCCACCCTCAGTACTTTGTTTCACATTCTCTCTCTACACATCCAGCTTCCATTACATGTTTTCTCATTGATTCCTCTCTCCCAGACACAGTTTCATGTGTTTCTTTCCATTCTCTTTACTCTCCTCACTAGGATTGCCATCTAGAGACGTTTTCTAGTCTTGTCTCATGTTTTCTCTTACAAATTTATGGTATTCACATTATACCTGTTTCTGTCTCCTCTTGTTTCAAGAGATCCCTACTGGCTTACAGCCAGAACTTCTAGTACTTGACTACCAAGTAGTACTACTTCACTGACTGAAAAGTCGCAGTGTATACTTGTGTATAGAGGAATTGATTTACTGCATGGAGGTGCCTCGAACCCACTCACACACATGATCACCTTGATTGCCATGTTACTACGTTAATTTCCCAATCTCATTCTGAGTTGGTGTTGCTGTTGTCATGGAAGTCTAGGCTCATCAATGCAATGGGAGAGAAGTGTGGTCATAGTGACACCAGTGCCCCTTTATGCTTCAAATACTTTCCTATTGACACATTGAATAATGCTAAGACAACAGCTACTCGAGTACTGACAATCCCGCTGCTGTCACTCTCACCTGAATCCAACATCATCTACCATGCCTCTCAGCCTCAAAATCCCTTCCTCCATACATTCTCCATTATTGACATGAGGGATCATGAATGTTAGATCTGTTTTTTTACCCAATGTTGTCATCACTGCCAACAATGATAATGATGCCCAATCCCCATTCTCACCTCATATTGCTCCCTCCACCGACTGTATGATTGCTATTGAATCTATATCCTCATTTTTGATAGCAGGGAAACAGATGGTGGTCTCAATTTCCCCTCCCAAGCTCACTGTGATGCTCTAAGGCACTGCTGATCCCTATCTCACCCTATACCTCATCCCTAGCCCATGACACCACTGCCAAACTGTGGCCTGGGCTGTATCCAGCATAGGACAGCATGAAACCACTCACTGCATGCCTGCCTCATGCTGCCAATCACCCTCACTGCTATCAACAATATCCCATCTCAATACTCAAATGTTCCATTTTGCATGATATTGCATAGCCCCTCACATACTGTATTTTGGCTGTTATGTGCTATAGAGGACACATGTAATAAATATCTACCTGAGTAGTATTTTTTGGATTCTCATCCCTTCAATCCGAATGGGTTTAGGTACATGTTATAATCAAGTAGTACTCAGATACCTGTAGGGCTCCGCAATGGATATCATTCTTATCCACCATCTACACACAGTGCATAATCTTCTGCCTCTATTATTGAGAGAGGCAGTAAGAGTAAGCACTCTCTGCTAGAGGAAAGTTCTCGCAAGCTCCTCATACTATATTCGATCAGGAAGCTGGGCATATATGGAAGCTGGACACTTGCCATTTTCTCAGCAACCACTGACCGGATTCATGAGCAGTTTGTTGCAGTATCATCTGGTGCCCCAGGAGCATTGTCTATGATGCATATATGAGCCCATTTTTATATTTCTACCCTTTCATTCTGATATTTATTACTTGAAATACATATTTGGACATAAAATACAGTATAAAAATGAAGTTCACACCACTTTATGACACTCATGGGCCCAGATTCAAGACATGTAAATATATTCTGAACTAGTATCATTGATTTTACAAAGTAGAAATCACTCAAATGATACCGTTGAATAAAAGAAATGCAGCAGATATCTCCGGTGAGTTATTTTCCTGCATTCTAATGCACTTCTCGATGAGGGATTTTAACAGCTGATTGCCCTTGTCAATGATGCCAAAAAATCTGAAATATATTCATTTTATATTCTACATCGTTCATTGGTCATCTGATACCCTCTGAACAACTTCAGAGCCTGTGTCCAGCTTCCCTATTTGGGGTATTTTATGACTATTCAGAAAGGAATCATTTCTGCAGCCTAACTGTAGGTTCTTAAGTTTTCAGCTGCTATTACATCTACTCTAGAATACATTTAGCTCTCAAACAAAAAAAAATTCATGCAAAACGGAGCAGGAATAGATGCGGGATCCTCAATTCTATTTGGAGTGTCCCACTTCCTGATTAGGCACAGTACATCTTTCCTGTTATCCAAGTCTTCTTTTTGTATATTTCTTTCAAGCTTCACACATATATCTCGCATCAATATTCCATCTTGATGTCCGTACCCACTTGGGTACCATATTGTCCACCACTACTCAACCTCAACTTGCATACAGTCACACCAACTTGGTCCTATCTTTATAGCAGTTTTCATAATTATGTGGAATCCCGATTCGAAAAGTTGTATGGTCATATTTGTATCAAAGGGCCCTGGTGCTGCCAATTGCTGCGAATATATGCCTCTCCCCCTCTTTTATACCCTTCACACCCTTCACTTTTCATAAAAATCTGTCTCTGCAAAGGCTCTTGAACAAAACTTGATGGATCATGCTATCTTCATGAATGAAATTGCCAATCTTCTCACCAATCCTGATCAGTTGATGTCCATCGATGAGGCAGCCAGAAATCGACGGACTTCTTCATGCAAGATGGGCTATGCACCAAGAGGATTGCATTGTGTGTCCTGGCAACACTTTGTACATGGGCAGAGGTATTCCATCCTTCCTGTCCTCACCATTAACGGTATTATTGCATACAATGTCATTCTAGGCTCTGTGACAAGTGAAATATTTCTAGAGTTTCTATGGGAGCAGATGGTCAGTGATGTTTTTCCAATTCTATTTATACTGAAGTGACTGCGACAGATTCCTCTCACAAATCCATATCCTGGCCTCTGCAGCATCCTTCTTCTGGATAACTGTAGCATCCATCACTCAGAGGATGTGCATGTATTGGTGGAAGACGAGGCACATAAGTAGAGATACTCTATCTTTCATCATTTCTATTGAGACAAATCTACAGAATGCAAGCTTGTATTTATACTGCCTTACTCGCCTGACTATAATCCAATTGAACAAGTGTTTGTTAGGCCTTGACTAACACATGACCTTATAGATGTTATGAATACAGGAGCTGTCTTGTGTTCGGACAATCACTCTCGTACTGCTAGTCTTATCGGTGCTTGTGCTGTATAGACAAGGTATGGATAAACTTTAGTTCGAAGCTGAGGATACTACAGCGAGAACTACACTACTTATATACTAGAGTCCATGTGTTTAATAATAGATCATACTACATGTCATCCGTTCGGTAACGATGCGTGAAACAATGAAAACAACAAGCTAGGCGAGCAACTGTCATGAGCTGTAGCACAATAACTGAGGTGGCCTGGAAATGTCAAGGCAACCGGTCTGAAGTCCATGATAAGAGCGATAGGTGCTGTGATAAGATGAGATAAGATAGGCATCTGGGAGATAAGATAAGAAAATGGAAAAATCATAACAGCATTCTCATCAATCAAAGCCTACCTCTGTTGTCATTAAGATGGCTTCTCACTTTCTGTCATTGATTGTGCCTGCCATAATATCACACCATTGAAGGCTTGGAATTTTTTCAAGGCATCAGGGTATTTCATATAAAACTGTAGTTCCACCACTGTGTTTTACATATTCGAAGTGAAGTCTAATGAATACTCAAAGCTATTTGCTAAAGCCTATTTGCATACTGAATAGAGAATAACATAAAAGTACAGCTACTGTAAGGTCAGGGCTTGGGTGAGGCAAAAAAAGACTAATACATACTGTAGCAAATCATGAAGTGAACAATAACAGGTAGCAACAACCAGCACTAGAACTCCTCACCATCAATAACAGGAGTGAAACCATCAGGAACAGAGACAAATACATTCCTTGCTTCACATAGATAAAACCATGCATAGTCGGGATTTTCTGGTGGATCGAGTGGGTCATCAATATGTTTGAGATGTGGACCGAATAGAGTACAAGCACCACTGCTGTCAAGATAGTGCTTCTCAAAGTGGATCTTTTTCATCAGAGGACCAGCAGAAGGAGTGTTGCCATTATCAGTTGCTTTTCACTTGGCCTCAGGACCATTCCACCAAAGTGGTGCACCTTTCTTCAGCCTTATCACATCGCCAGTTGTAAACCCCATCTGTTGGAGATCCTGTGAGTCAACACTATCAAGAATATCTGGGCCAAGTCCCTCCTGGCTGAGCTGCTCTTTATAGGCTCTAGCATTGGTGACATCAAGCTTCTCTTCAGCATGGGTAAGAAACCGTCAGAGCTTCATTGGAGTGTTGACAGGTGGTGTAGCAGGGGATACGATGGGTGAATGAGCCTTTGGTGAAAGAGCGCTAGATCCTTGAGCAATTGTCATTATGGTATTGAGGACATTGGAAAAAATGGTAAGACTGTTGTTGTTATTGTTGTCACTGTCCAAAGATTGTTCCATCTGAGCATTGGAGACAGATCATCCCTGATTGCCATGAGGAGTGATGGAAGACTGGCAATATAGGAGATTAAACATCTGAGTGTGTGGAGGTTCGGACACTTTAGCATTTTCATCATACTAGAATATATCTTCAGTACAAAGGCACAAACTAAAAAGAATGACACACACCATAGCATGAGCCCATTCTTTCATGGCCTGCAGAGTTAGGGCCATGCTGCCCCCTGTCAATGGATTGATAAATATAAACCCACCATCATAATCATTCTTCCACCTCTGCTCAAGTATAATCCAGAAGCGACCCAGAGCACATTTGGTCTCTCCATTAGCATTGTCATTGTCCTGGATGATATTAGTGAGATGTATAATGAGGTAGACATAGCATACTTCATCATATCCAAGACCTTCCTCCTCTTTATTGTCACTTTCTTCATTAGGATTCAAAGCAGTTCTCTAAGGAATTGATCAACAACAGCCATGAGAGGTTTGTAGATACCCATACCTTCAGGAATTTCTCAATGTCTTTCATATCAACAAAAACTGTATGATTATAGTGTGACTTCTGTTCAATGATTTTGGATGTGGCTTCTTGGTACTCCGAGAAATCTTCAATATCGCACACCTCAGCCTGTCTGAAGAACTAATCAGGTCAAGGATAAAATGAATATTTCAGAATGCATTTCATAGGTGGTATTTGAATTTTGATATGAAAAATCTTTTTCGATGTTGCATTTCTGTTTGTGATTCCATACTTGTTCAAAATCATATTGAGTAGGTCAACATAATTGTCCTGGGTCATGCTAAAAGTAAAGGACAACTCCTTCACTTTGAGATCTTTCTTCTTGGTCTTCTTCTTGCCAGTAGTCACAGTACTGTAAAATGTAAATCAGACACACAGAGGAGAACAGTGGCTGGGAGGTGCTGGGACAACGGTATTGGTGTCCTCCAAGTTGGAGTCAGGTACTCGAGCCATGGTGGTGAGAGCGAAGAGGAAAGAATTGAATGTGACACAATAAGAACTGAGGTTGGGGCAGGCCCTGTGATGCAAATATGACCATACAACTTTTTAAATCGGGATTCTATATAATTATGAAAACTGCTGTAATGGTTCTCATCCAGAGCCATTACAAGATGAATGTTCAGAGGACTGAGTTGGCTCTTTGCCAGTCTCAGGCTCAGCCAATTTCTTATAGTTTGCTGCCACATACTTCACTCTCTTGTATCTGGAAGGAATTTGTCTATTCCAATGGCCTATACTCCTCCAGACGTCTTATCAATCTTGGAGATCATAGGCTGCAAGAATTGAACACATGTCATAACTTGGCAAGAATATCGGCTCATTATTGACCAAAACCTCTATGCACAGATGGCATATGGTATTCATCGTGTCCAGGAGCTCATCACTCAAATTGGGGCTGTTCATGAAAAGCTCAAAGTGCTGAGTCTGGAAGGTGATGGCTCAAGGATCATAGACGACTTGAGGAAGGCCAATACTTGGGTACAGATTGAAGAACAGTGGGACGTGTGCCGAATGTATCTACACCTAGGCAATGCTTGGTTGTTTGCTACATGCCTGTCACTGGTTTCACAGGTCATGCCCCAGTTTAGGGTGTATTGTGATTCAAACGAGATATATTGCATGAAAACATTACATGATTTTTACCTCTGCCTAGGTGCCAATGTTCCCAGTGACGATGATACCTCTGCCAGCTTGACTCCACCAGTCGTTGCACATCAGAAGGAAGAAAATGCCAACAATGCAACCTGTAGAAGTGAAATCAATGTGAGAAAGCCAAGCAAGACTACTGTCATATGCACCTCACATTCCTCTCCCCTAGACCTTGTCAGGTCATCCACCAATCTCTCTTAATCTTCCACCTGTTTCTCCAAATCAAATCCGAGTTATCCACTCCAAAATCTGAAATGAGGCCCTTCTAGGAGTGTAGTGTGCATGTCAAAGGGCAAGACTGGTCCTCTGGGTCAGATAACAAGGCCTAGTGATGAAGGAAATGGACCATGCCATGAGCAAGCCACAGAATTGGGAGAGTGGGAGCTCGACAGAAAGAAGACGATGCCAAGTGCAAAGGCCATGTCATCACCAGTTACCGGTCCTACTGATAACCGGCTGGTAACTAAACAGCCATTGCCAAGCCTGGTAATGTTGAACTTGTATTCTATCCTTGCTCCTCCCTTCTTTTCTACTTGCCTCAATCTCATCTCTCAGGATGTTGCCAGCCATTATCAACACTGGACTGCCATGAAGATTGCCAAGGCTCCTGTGTCACTCTCGCAAAACTCACCAAATGTCCACAAACTAGGGATTTCCCAGCATGATCCAACCTTGCGATTGTGCTGATCTCAAGAGCACAAGACAATGATGCCATACCCAAACCCCAAGCCATGTGGATGTGACTCTGATGGTGCATTGATGATCAGGATAGAGAGTGAATCGCTGCAGAAGGAATCACAGATGGACGATTTGGATTCAGGGAGCATGGATGGGGCTCTGCAACATATGTTCTCCTTCTTTGGTTCTGTCTCCACCAATGCCATGAAAACAAGTTTCTTTAGCAAACAGTCTGGAGGGTCTACACTGGCCATGTTGCAGCCTATTATCCCTGAAGGTCCTGTCAACAAACTCATAATATCAGGCACAGCTTTAGGCTTTGGGCTCTTTAGGCTTGTCTTCTCTCTGTTATCCAAATGTATACAGTGAGTCTTGTTCTGCTTCTCACATCATCTATTCACCTTTCATTGGAGGTGTCATCTCAGCGAGGTATCCGCCATTGTCTCATCAACACTGTTTTTGCTTATCTGCCTGGAGGAATTTGTATGAAGATAATGTGGGTCTCCTCGCTGAAAAGCTTTCTTTGCTGCTCATTGTACAATAGGGATTTCTACTGCCTGACAGAACAACGCCATGCTTGACAGTGGCAAAGAACCTGGATGCTGGGTATTCTCCTACAAGATGTGTAGTGAAGCTCAGCTTTTTTGTGGATAGACAGCACTAGCTTCAGATGCATTGGCAACGACTATGTGAACTGAGACAGTCCTAATATCTCTCGAGTCTATATGTGTATTCAATATCTGTCACCCTGCAAGCATTGTCAGTGATTTCTGTGGAATGCATTGCTGACAATTGCGTGCATCTATGAGCTCCTTGGAATCCACATATCTGACTTTCTATGGGTAGTGGCCCATAGTAAACTGCTTCTCCTTGTCTTTGCCTTACAGGGCACATTCACTGCAATTCTCTTCCTGATATAACCATCTTCTTCTCCACTCTGGTTCCTCTCAGTGTTGTTGGCAATATGTGCACATGTAGGGTTCAGTGTTTCTGTTGTCACTATAAACACATATCTGCCATCTCTGGCCAAAAACTTGTGGGAAGTGGCTGAGCTTTGATCTCAACTTGAAGCTAGCTAGGTGGCTTTTCTTTCTTTATGTTCCATGTGAACCTTCAGCCAATGTCGACAGATATACTCTTGCAGAGCATTAGTCACGGTGGTGAATGTAACCAGATTCAAAGTATTAGTCAGACACCATCATTGGTTTTACCTTTACATCATCAATGGGAAGCTCAGAAAAGGTAAAATACTTCTTCAAACAGCTAACTTCTTCCTCACTATGCTCCCTAGTCCTCACTGTTCAAGGAGAATGGTCTGTCCTCAAGCTCCCTGAGTATTTCATATTTTTTTAAAGGAGAGAGCAGGAGTGAGGTGTCATCCTCATTCACAATATAGATTTGTTGCGCTACTTGTTCAGTGACATTGTGAATGTGTACTGCAAAAAGGAGCTGGTAATGAGAAAGAACAGTATTGAAGAGACCAGTGCTATTATCCTGTCTTTCAAAAGCAGAATGATTGGTGCTTTCATCTTCCTTCAGGCGAGTATCCAATAAATATGTTCATAGCCAGAGAAAACTCTACAATATCATATGCTGTTCATCTTTGATTTTCTCTCATTAATGCCATCAGTAATGAAGAGCATTCCATAGGGCCTACATGTATACACATTCTTCGGTACTAAAGGCACAATGTCTGTCCCTGAGCTCAAAGTACACCACTACACCATGGACGATGACTAAGGTGACTGGAAGAATTAGATTTGTCTTCATACATTAATTTCATTTTGCACCCCAACATTAGCCTCTAACATCTTTCAGACTGCAACAGCAAACACTGGGGTATTTCAAACAAGATAGTTCCATACCCAGAAGTGCTTACTCTTATAGCCTCCTTATATATAGAGGCCAAAGAGATTTGCATTATGTGTAATCATGGTAGATAACATGATTTGAATGGTCTATAGCCTGCTATAAATTTATTGACATTCAAGCAAAGTGCAAGCTGACAGCAAAGCTGCCGAGTGAGCTTTTTACTGTAGGTCCTTTGGTAATTTGGTGACTTCATTTTGCTAAAACAAAGAGAAGCCAGTAAGCTTTGATAGACACAAAAAGGTGTATAGGACCTGGATCTGCCACACATATGTGGTGGCCTTTAAACTCTAGTAAGGGAGCAGTATCTTGAGATAGTAATGGATAAGGGAGACTAAGGAGTCATCAGAACATATCAAAAAAGAGCTTTAAGATGATACTAGACATGTAGGGAAGCACCCAACTGAGCCTAAGATAACTTGAATATGCTCTTCACCCTCTGCCAAAATAAAGACCCTGCTATAACTCCAGAATAACGTGGCCAATTTTAGTGTGCAAGAGGTTGGTTTAAAGCCATGAAACAGGGCATTTGAATGCTTTCAGACACAAGAAAAACAGGTGAAAAATGAAGAAGAAATTGTTAGCACAAGATGCAGATTTGAGCTTATAAGGAGATAAGATGGTGGTATGAGTTAGAGATATTAGCTAGTGGCCAAAAGGGAGCCGTAAATGTCAATTCTGAAGCACTGAAATTAGACAAGTCATAAGCAAGTACCTGTGTGAGTACTTGCCTCCTTCATGAGCCTGCTTGCCACCTGCCCCTATTTGGGTGGGATCCACCCAGGTTACTGGCAGGTTAAGTACCTGTGTCATATGATGAGTTAAGTACTCAGGTTAACCCAGGTTTCAGCATACTCATGGAGTGCTTTACTTTATACAAGGGTAATTGGTAAGTGAGTATGTGTACTTCTTGACTTCTAACCCTTGTGTATGTCACAAGAGAGATGCATGACTAAAATCCGGCAAAAGAAAGGGGTCCCAACCTTAATGCAAAACTGCTTGACCCTATTTGGACCCTACTGTACTACTGTCATACTAGTGATGAGACTGGTGACAGGCACCCATGAAACCAAGCATGGCCTAGCATGAACATCACACCAAAACAGTTTTTGACTATTCTCCCTGTGCTTACGTGCGTAGGTGTCGACCAAAATGGTAATTCTCACTCTCCCTCTTCGACGCTCTGGAGACGGCCTGAATGGCAGCCAAAAGATATTTCTTCATTACTTTGTTCATTTATTCCTGCCAAGTTAAATCATTATTTTGTTTGCCACTCTATTTTCCTCTTGTTCATGTTCTCTGCCACTCGTAACAAATTTGCTTCGTGCCTCCACTATGTCTACTGGACGTTTCCGCCTCTCTAGTGCTACTCCGTCTCTGTCCTATCGGCCTTCCGACACACCTGTTTCTAATGATGCACCCACTCACTCTCTGACAACGTTCAATGCATTTGTATCTTCCTCTGGGCCAATATTTAGTGTCGTACAGCGTCTCGATACCCAAGTGAACACCTCTGACTATGTACAAGTGAACAACACCACCACGAGCACCCCCCCACGCCACCGAGGTGTTGTACACAATGCTGAATATGACAAAGCTCATGGATATACATTGGAATGGGCATCAGAAGCGGAATTTCAGGCGTGGTTAACTAGCGAGATGAAGGAGAAGTGTATTGAGTTCAATCTGAAGGAGACTACTCGTAACAAGAAGCCTGTTGCTGAGCGTGTGTGGATTATAACACACACTTATGTCTGTGCCAGAGAAGGTGGAGGGGGTTCAAAGAAGCAATGCACAAAATCAGACAAGTCAGCGAATTGGAGCCGTAAGGTACCAATGAAGAGATTAGCAGAAGGCTGTTCTGCCCGACTGCAAGTCAAAAGCTATCCAGAGACCCGGTGACGAGGCTGGTAACAGGCACTCATGAAACTAAGTGCGGCCTAGCATGAACAACACTCTAAACCACTACTCAATCCCACTAACACACACACACACAATCTCTATAAGTGCGGAAGGGAGCAAGGAATTTAATTCTACTTGTGCTCTGACAGTATCTCAAAATATCTTAGAGAGCTCGCTAAGTAATGCAACGCGACCGTGTACAATTGTCAAGCAAATCTCAATTTCTTGGTTTCCTCAGAGCTTGTACAAGAGAGCACGGCAAACCATGCAACCCTCAAGGCAAATGATATTTCAATAGAATATACACACGGACACGTAGATCCGCAAAACGATCAAGTTCGTTCAGTGAGCTCACTAAAATACGAATCGCTGCTAGGTTCTACTGCACACGACTTCGATTCCTTTCCTAGCTTGCTAAGCCTGAGTCCTAAACTTGTCGCGATAGAGGCCCTCAGCACTCTTCAATCACAATACACAATTCCTTTGCTAAACGTCCCCACGAGTCCTCACACACAGTGCACTCGCTCTAACAACGGTGCTGCGAGGTCCAACTGCGCACACCTGTCACACTTCATGCAACTGCTAGAACAGCTCAAGCTGGCTGATTCTCTCGTACAACTCCTTCAAAGCCTACTCAGAGGCCGTCACAACACAATTCTCTCTTATTACTGAACCAGGAAATGGAACAGAGTTTCTCTCAGATGTTTTCTCTCAGGTTTCTCTCTAGAGACCAGCCCAGCTTCACTGACACTGGGTCTTGTTCGTTCTCAAGTAAAACCGAAGTTTTGTATCCAAAATGTATCTCTTATTTCAATTTCTCTAGTGAGCTTGCTAACTCTCTGGTATAGCCGAGACTCGAAGTTACTAACTCTTACGTGTCACAACAAGTCCAGATTCACTGAAAACTTTATTACTGTATGTGGGGGGTAGGTAGCTTGTTTTAATACATGAAAATCTGCCCTACTTATACTATGAGAGATTGATTGTTACAAACGGGTCATTAGTAAAATACTTTTTGTGTCAGCCGATAATCCCTCGTCCGAAACATCACAGCTCTCTTGGCAGAGCGCCACTTTCTCTCTGTTTGGTAGTCTCAAAGGACTAGGCGGTGTCAACGTCGCTCGCCTGACAGCAGGGGCTGTCCGCGGACTAGCACTCAATAGCTGTATACCGCGCGATCACTGATCACACGTCATTCTGGGTTCTTTGTTCTGTTCTGAAGGTGACAGCGTCATAGTCTAGACCTGGTAACCAAGAGACGCATCGGAATTCTAGTCCGCTCGCTAATCCCTTCGGCCGGTACCTGTTTCTAGACCATGCCCGGTGGTTCTCTTGATTATATCTCGCGTGGTATCGCTTCTCTGGATCTCCAGGGTCTATGCGTCATTGATTATCGACGCGTAGTTATCTAAATTAGCCTTGGTCCGAGTACAAGCGTGTCCCACCAAGTCTGAATCCCCAGTGCCAATGGATATTATTGCAAGCGAGCTTGCTAGTCGGCCTTCTTGCCGTGCATGCCCGTGAGGTGCAGTGCAGTGACGAAGTCCTATGTTTTAATTCCATGACTTCTTTTTCTGACAGAAGGGTAATCTGACTCAGTGACCTTACTTCTTCTCATGCCACTTGCACTGTCAGTGAGCTCGCTAGGTCTGCACAGTGCCTGAGTGTAACTTATTGATTTTTGCAAAATTACACACTTAGACAGGCTGCAGGCATGACACCGGACATTATGTGGCTTGTATAACGTGTCACATTCGCACGATATTGGACAAGCAAATCTCTTATACACCAATATTTCTCGGGAGGCTCGACATGAAGCTGAATCGATGATTCGCTCGGGCATGAGCATCTCTGAAGTGGTGAGTCTGACGACTTCTGGCCATGCCTTTCAATTTCATTCTCAAGGAATCATTCTTGTAGCTAAAGCGTATCCACAGAAGTGCATTTGATGAATTAAATCACTGTGCTGGCTCTGAGCCAAAGATCCTTACCCGTGATGAACACTTCTCGCATCGCGATGCATATCAAATTCAGAAGAAGGTCCTTAATGAAATCGTTCGCCTCAATCCAGATGATGGTAAATCACTTGTAAAATGGGTTGCCAATCTCTGGGAAGAAGGATGCTTTGTCTTCTTGAAGACGTGCCTGGACATCATCCCCCCTGGCTCAGGCTTGGACCCGTTTAGCTTCATCCTTATTATTCAGACTCGATATCAGCGTGACTGCTGGCGCAAATATGGCACAAACCGATTTGCAGCAATTGATGGTACACATTGCACAAATCAGTACGAGAACATGAATTTATTCATGCTGCTGGTTCGCGATGATTGGGGCCATGGTATGTCATTCCCGTCAATGATTCTCGGGATTTGATCTGACATTAAATCCATTAGGGATGCCTGTTGCCTGGATGTTGCCATCAAATGGGACCCAGGCAACACTTGAATTTTATCTGAAGCAAATTCGGGTGGAGAATCCAACCATGATTCCCAAGGAATTCATGTCAGATAAGGATCACGCACAGATGAACACAATCGAGGTAGTATATCCCGAATGTGATCTATTTCTGTGCTGGTGGCATGTGCTCCATGCATGGCAAGCACACTTCACACTGATGCACTTCCCTATCCTTTGGGATTTGCTTAAAAAGCTGATCCATGCACCTACAGTTGCGGAATTCGATGACCTTTGGCAAACAATCTTGGATTTGCCTGCTGAAGACTGCCCTCCATCGATGATTGAATATCTGGAGATGAATTGGATGTGAGAAAAAATGCTTTGGTCTGCTGTTTTCCGCCAAGGACAAAGCATATTTGATGTATGTGATACAAATATGTTGGTCGAAGCGTCAGTCATTATGTTATCTGTGTTAGGCCCGAGATCTAACTGTGTCTTCCCAGATGGCACCATGTGCTCAAGGGTAAATTTCTTGAAAACAAGCACAATCGAAGACTAGACCATCTCTTGTATATTTTAGTTAGGTGCGCTATTCCATATTTTATCCAGCGTCACCATCGACAGGATGCAGGCTTTGACGGCCTAAGCCTTGAGGTCAAGGAAAGGAAATCCATTGAGGAACATGCACAATCAATCAAGAAATCAGATATCACCAAATGTTTTGTTGACCTGGAGCTTAGTCCTGATGCCAAGCAGTTCTTCTTTGTTGCCTCTCAGTCTGATCCAACCATGCACTATACTGTCGATGTATCCTCGTATCATTGCAACTGCAAGTCCTTCCCTCACATCAACTACTGTAAACACATCTGCGCCGTTCAGAATCATTTTCCCGAAGCTCTGCTGAGGTCCCAATCTCCCTCATTACTCTTGCGCTCTAGTGATTCCGATACAACCAATGCGATTAATTCTGCTATAACCTTTAGTCAAAATACCAGCATTGAGCCCTCACAACCTGCTCTGGAACAGGAGTTTGCAGGTCAGGTGGCCAGTCAGCTGCAGAATCTTGCAGAATATCTCAAGTCTAATGGCTCGTCTCAAGTGATGGAGAACCTTTGTGTACTTAGCCAGCAAGTCTACGATTTCGCTGAAACATCAGAGATCACTACACCAACAAGCTCCCTGTCAATCATTCCATCAAAGAAGGCCAAAATTGCATCAAATCAGCATTCATGGACCGAGATGGCAGCTGTTATGGGTGTACCTGTGAAAGGGAAGCGCAAGAAGAAATATGACGAGCCATATGCTGGTGGAGAAAGGTCCGGAAAGAAGGCAAAACCAGATGCTCGTGAAAAACTGTTCGTTCTGTTTGTTCTTTACTATCAACTGTCTGGGCTTATATGGTTCTCCTGTCCAGAATCACAAATACGCAGCCTGAGCCAGCATCTGCTCAGAAGCACCAAGTTTCCTTGCCGTCTACTCAACAGAGGAATCTGACATGGGTATCAGTCATGGAATCATGTAAAGAAGGTGAAATCACAGCATCAATTGACCCTGCTCTATTTCCCCCGACAACTACTCTGGAGTCTAGTACATGCAGCGCTGAGGGTCTCTCTGATGATTTTCAGGTCAAAAATTTCAATATTCATGACCTAGATGCACTCATGGACCTTTCCCATGCTCGACTCAGCGCTCTGTGTCAGCATTACGGTGTGCCGCTGACTACACAGTCAAATTTGGAGCTAGCACGACTGATCTATGCAGCACCATCATGCCCGCCCCTTTTTTCTGCTTAGTGGCAGCAAAAACAGCGTAGATAACACTCTTTTTTGCCTATCTTAGAAACATTGCATTCGAAAAATATTCAATAAAAGTACAATAAGAGCACGGAAACATAAGAAATATTTAAGAGATATAAATTATATGTATTAAGTGGTTAATAGCGGTGGAAAACCATTATCGGCAGGGGACAGAGGCTACCCACCGGAGGACAAACCGTGGTGCCAAACATTGCATGTGAATTCCCTAATTGGGCACATAAGCACAGGGAGAATAGTATGCAACTCACTAAAACCTACACTTAATCCCACAAACATACACACCAATCTTAAATAAGTGTAGAGGGGAGCAAGGAATTTAATTCTACTTGTGTACTAACAGTATCTCAACAAAATCTCAAGAGAGCTCATTCAATGGCACAATACAACATGTAGTAACAAGCAATATCTCCAGTTCTCTTTATTTCTCCTCAAAGCTTTTACAAGAGAGCACGGTGAACCATACAACTCTCAAGGTAAAGATTATCTTAATAGAATACAAACAGACACACAGATCTGCAAAATGACCAAGTTCATTCAGTGAGCTCACTAAGTACAAGTCACCACTAGGTCCAACTGCACACATCTTCACCTTAATCTAGTCCACTAAACCTTACAAATGAGGCCCTCAACACTCTCAAGCAAAACACAACAATCTCTCAAACAATCAGGTCTTGTATACAGTGAGCTTGCTAAGTAACAAGATACCACCAGATTTCTTTCAGCTGGTGTGCACTTACTACATCTTGTGCAGCTATCATGAAACAGCCTGATCTGGCCAATTTCTTCACAACACTCTCAACACGAAACTCTCTCTTACACTGCACCAGAAATAGAACAGAGCTTTCTCTCAGATGTTTTCCCAGTATACTCTAGAGACAGGCACAGCTTCACTGTCACTGAATCTTGTTCTTATCTCAAGTAAAAGTGAAGTTTTATATTCAAAATATTTCTCTTATTCTATTTCTCTGTGAGCTCACTACAATCAATGAGCCTGGAAGTAAACTAATTACTCCCTCACTAGAATACAGGCTCTCAGCACTTGTCTGTTATAATTTCAAAGGCCAGTGACTAGCAGGCTCACTGCACAAGGCAGGAGACCCACAGATTCTGAGCTGGTCCTTCTCAATGTAACTCAAGCCATTTGCACAGTTCCTTAGCAGAGAAGAGGGCAAATAGTAACTTCCATTGTACACTGTTTAACTGAGCTACTTATATACTACAAGCAAAAGGTGATTATAAACAGTCTATGACTAAGGTAAAGAGTCTAGACATTTCAATGTATTTCAATGATTTTTGATGTCAGTCTGCTGCAACTGCAGTATTCCTTGGCAGGTGAGTCAGACTGTCTCTGATTGGTCTCTCAAGGTGTACCCTATGCCCTGCGACACCAGTGCATGTCAAGGGCCACCACTGCTGACTTAGAACCTTAGCAACTAATAAGTAAGATTTCCTATTTCCACAGCATTTCTCTTCAGCAGCTCATTTCTAGTGGACAACTTCTTTCTTAGGCATATTAGCCATCAGGTCTTTTGAATCCCTAGCAAACTCACTAATCTCTCAGCCGAAACCCTTTGTACTAGGTCTGCCTCATGATATCTCTTTATTTCCTTTCTTGCATGAGATTATCTTTAGATTTTCAGACACTAGGCTTCTTTCATTAAGTGAACATATGGCTACCATCCTTATTATGTTGCGATCCAGTTCTAAGTTCATCCTACTGATGCAAGCACAGGTCAAGCTTATTGGAAGAAGTGAGCTCACTAATTGGCCTTCTAGTACCATGCTATGATCAAGTCCTTAGTTAACTCTGATGTTTCCATTGACATACTGTGACATTGCCTCAGGAACCTTGCTTAGAACAGGTATCCACATGTCTGCTTAGCGAGCTTGCTAACTATAGCCTATAAGCTAATGCTATAACATGCCAAATCGTGAATTTACATGGGTAGACATGCTGCAGGCATGACAATGTTCCACCTATCTCTATCAGGCATGCTGACCAACTTCCAACATTTGGCATACATTATCAGTGGCCTTCCATCAGCGGAGGGCTGAGTGAACCAGTGAATTGGCAAACAAAAGAACTGAGTGTCCATAAAGCATAGTGGGCTCAAAAGTGAAATAATCTTCTTGATTAATCCTGACTATGGGGGCACCATCTTTATTGGGGATTTTGTGTAACCATCAGTGCATCTGCCTGGCCTCAGACACAGTCTTTCCATTGTCTTTAGGATAGAACAAGAGATGTGGCCAAACATGAAGATTGGCCACTTTCTAGATTGTAAGTGAGATAACAGGCTAGATATAGCTTGATAAACATACCTGTGTGATTATTTGTGCAATATTATTAACATGATATATATTACTATAGGTGCCTTTGTATTCAATCATCTCAATGCTGCAGAGCTCCTGCAGCAGTGTGTTAAGCGCCTTCATAACAGGCACAGATAGAACATTGTTGACTTTATTTTCATAAAGAATTCATAGAAAGAGATCAAGTTTTTTTTGGGAAAAGACTGAGCATGGAAGGTGCATCAGAATGTCAAGCATGTATGTCTGGCATGATAAATTAGAATGCAAAAGAAATCACATAAAAATACATACAATCTTGTCATGCCAAGGGTACTAGTCAGGATTTCCAGGATTAGCAATGGACGTTTGAGCACACTTGTATAGACCTTTGTCATTGTTATAGAGGATGTCCAGTCCTAAAGAAGAGATATTCAAGTTTGATTAGTATATACTAAGGCTTAGTCAAAGTGAACCTGCAGCATAGAAGTCCTCTATGTTGAATGTGTGCTCCCTGTCCAAAACATTAGTGGGTAGCTCAAACATATGATTGTCCTCATTATCGGATGAGCCTGAAATAGAATGGAATTGATCAGAGCATGTAAATTGGTGGGTGTTACATGTATGCCGCAGAGCTCTGCTCCACACTGACTTCAAGCAAGAATCCCACTTACACAAATCACACCTTTGGACCTCCACGGCCTCCAGCCGCTTACCATTATCCTGCTCCATTTGATATTTTATTTTTATTTTATTTTACTATTTCACATATTAATTCTAGAATCTAAATCCGGTAGTGAACAGATCTCTGTCAGATTCCATCAGACTCCGACTCGGAATACCTACTCATATATATACTGTACAATTACTTGTAGATACTCAGTTTGAATATCAACTTGGTTTAGCCAAATCTCCCTCTAACTCTAAGTCTAATCTCATTGCTCTCAAGTCTGTGGCCTCCGCTCTGTTAGACTATCTCTTATTCTCTAATCCACTTCATATTCTCCACGGACTCTGCTCTGCTAATCAACTTAAGGGCTTTGGCTCAAGGGTGACATTGCTAATAGCTTCGCCAAGGCCCACGCACTCTGTGGACCTCCATTTGTATGATCTATCTTGATCTATTTGGCACATCCCTAACAGTGGGGCTCTAAGTCATGGCCTGAGGAAGAAGTCCAGAGATCATTGGAAAGGGGGCTTGGTGGTGAAAAAGATGTCTTACTACTCTCTAAGTTAGTATGAGACTGCGAGAGACTGGCTAAAAACCCCTGGAGAGCATCATGAGCAAGCATTAAGGGACTGGGAGCAGTCTTGTCAGAGATGTTGAACTGAGTGGATGCAGAAACAGCAGTTACCACTTGCATAGTGAAGCTGATAGTGCCAGCAAGATTAGATTGATGGATTCTAGTTTTCTCATGCTCAGTACAATACCACGGTTTCTTTTTCACATTGTCATAATAGACATAGCAAGTGACATAGGTTTGCTGTTTCTCTTGAGTGATATGCCAAACTGTGAAAGACTCAGATGTGTAAGATTTTACAAATGGAAAGGAAGACACGAACCATTGCAATCCAGGGTAAGTGATGAGCTCATAGTTTCAAATAGGGGTAGAGACTGATGCATCTGGTCCCTCATGTGTCTAGTAGTATGTCAAGTGATTAAAATTACAATTTTCTAACACTTCATTAAAGTTAAAAGTCAGTGTTCTAGTAAAGTATCTCTGTTTATCAAAATTTTAATATAGATATATCAATTTAGTAAAAATATTTCTTGATTGCTCAGCAAATTAGTCATGTTAATATTTCAGACTATCTAAGCTCTGTATGTGTACTTATTTATATATATACTGTAAAATTACTTGTAGATACTCAGTTTAAATATCAACTTGATATAATCTAATCTTTCTCTGACTCTAAGTTTAAATTATTACTCTCAAGTCTATGGTCTCCACTCTATTAAACTATTTTTTATTCTCTTATCCAACTTCTTTTTCTCCACAGACTCTGCTCTGCAATCCAATTTAGAGCTTTATCACCATTAAATATATTAACAAACTATTTAAAAAAAATCTGCCTTGACCAAACTCTCTAAATATACTTTAAAAGTATTTTGTTTTTATAATACTAGGCAAAATTATTATTTTATAAGATATTAGATGCAACTGATATACAGTATCATATATCTATAACAAATATAATAATGTGACAAATCAGGTCAGTATTAGTATGCTTTTATATACTAATAAGTATAAAACAGACTAAATATCATTAATTTATAGTCTTGAAATGTATAAGACTTATACATTTAATAGAGCATATTTGAAATAGCTTTTTGAAAGTTTTCAGGAAAAGCTATTCAAAATATTTAAGAATTTTGGTATTCCACTAGCAAGACAAATAAGCTTAGGTCATAAGTTAGAGTAATCTTTCAAGAGACATAATACTACTGGAAAGCTAATAAATGTAAACTAACAGTAAGCAATTGATAGAGGCTTGAGTGATAGTTAGAATAGATAATATAAATGATGCCTTTGGGCAAGGATATCTGTGACAGCTAAACATCTCAACTTGGAAATGGGCTTGATAAGTTTTTGCTTTTTCCAGAATCAAAAGGCTATTTCAAATATACTTTAATATCTAAAAAGAAATATACAAAGAAAGCAGCTCAAGTGATGAATTAATACTAGATTTCAATTTTTAAGTAACTATATATTGAGTCAGCCACTATAAACCCAATACATATTGTGACTCCTCATCTATTTAATATATTGGATCACAAGCTCGACGCGAGGAACGAGCAGCTCAAGCTTGTGCTGGGCCAAGCTATAAGCCGAGTATAGTGGCTATCTTTGTTTTGATTTAATTGTACCGTTTGCTTGCTGTGCTCCATGGGATTGGGCAGTAGCTACGCTCTATTCTCGTCCTCTTCCTCATATCGCAGGCCTTGTAATTTCACGACTCCTCCCTCACATATGGCTGCTCTCCTCGCAAAACTCAGTCTGAATTCGATAAAGGACTTGATCTTGAATCATAAATGCTCTAACCCTGATTTGGAGACGCATGAGAAGGCAGAAGCTCGAAGGAAAAAGAAGTACTCATGACAAGGTGAACTGACGCGTCAACCAGGCAACTTGTGTCACTTGAATGAGTTCCATCCGGTCCTAGTCAAGGCTGCAGATACAGGCAACAGCTACCTCCCTCTACACTTGTTCACCTCGAGCAATCTCATGATCATCCAGTCTCATGGCTTCTCGCTGCCTGACAAGAAGATCTACCTCCCCAGTGGGTCCTCGGTCAGAATCCTTGACGTTGACAACTCCATCTTCGGCAAGGAATCAGAGATGACAGAGGTACAGTGGTGAGATGCATTCCCACGCTACATCGAATTCATGCGCAAGCTTGGCGGTGATATCTGGGCGGAGCGCTGGGAGTCCCACTTCGGATTCTTCTATGATATTGTCAATCTCTCACTGGTCTTTCAGGCAGTCCTGAGAGCATGCACTGACCTCAGAAAAGACTACCATGCACAGCTCTTGGCATCGGGATCTGGCTTTGCGTTCACAGAAGAATACTACACGGTGGCTCTCAAAAAAACCAAGGAGGACATCCGGGATGAGAGAGAGGCCAGGGACAAGGAACGGGAGGCAAGCTGGGCCTCGAAGCTCCTAGCCCCCGGTCCATCAGTGGCGTCTGTCGCCAAGGCTTCCTCTTCTGCTCCCACAGAGACATCGCAGAGCTTGACAGGTTCCACGTTACTCTGAAAAGGAGGCCGTTTTCTTCAAGAAGGCTACCCAGCTAAGTCCCTCGCTAATGTATGCCTCATCTGTGCTAGGAGGGGACACAAGATCGCAGACTGCACCTTTCACAACTTTGATTCTGGCGAGCCAACCAAATGCAAACCATGCGACAACAAATCAGATCCAGTTGTTATCGTCAAGGCCACAGGAGAGCGTCTCTGCATCCCCTACAACATCATGGTGGATCGCCTGGCCAGATGCCGCCACTTCCCTTCCAATGCTGCGACTGCAACCATCCACAAATGCTCATGGTGCCTTGCAGGAGATCACCATGCCTTCGCCTGGCGCTGCTGAAAGGACACTCAGTAGAGACCCTTCAGACATCTGAGAGTGCATTGTCACTCCATACAGTGCCGACACTATTGAATCTTTTCTTGATCAACTTAACTTGCATGAAGAACATCCAGATCTTGTCTACAAACTATGCTTCGGCTTTCCAATGGGCGAATTTCCCCCACTTCAGCACATGATCATCTTTCCCAACTATGTATCTGACCCGGCCCACACCGCATTTATCGATGATTATCTTGACAAGGAGGTTACGGCTACAAGGATGAGTGGGCCTTTCTCTCAAGAGGAGGTTGAGGCCATCCTTGGTCCCTTCCAATACTCTCCCTGCTCCGTGAACTCCCAGGACCAAGGTCCAGATCTTCCTCCCAAGCTACGAGTCATTCGCAATCTCTCCAAGAGCGACAAGCTCCATCCATCAACAAACGACTATATTGATTCGTCAAAGTTCCCTACCAGATTTGGCTCCGTGGCAGAGGTTGCCAAGATTGTGAGTACCAGATCCCTCATCTCCCCAGACAGCTCATCTGTGATCATGATCCTAAGAGGGAGCCTGCTGATCTGGGCTCCTATCTTGCTCACTGTCATACAGATTGTACAGGACAGATATTCACGCAGATCGCATGCTTGTTTACAAGCATTGATCTGAGTCTGATCATGATCTCAACTGATCATGTCGCACTCCCCCCTCCATCTATGATATCTCAGTGATTATGCTGATACTGATATGATTTCTGGCTGCTAGATATCCATGGCTCCTCCTGGAACACAAGCAATGACACTCAACATTGCCAAATTCCACAGAACCTGCCCGATACTCCCTGACCACAAGGCATACTTCGTCGTTCAAGGGTCAAAGGGCTTCTTTATTGAGCATGCCTGCCCCTTTGGATGCTCCTCTTCGGAGAGCAACGCTGGATCAATTGCAAATGCAGTGATGGACATATGGACTGCGAAGGGAGTCTCACCATCTGTCAAATGGGTAGATGACCTGAACATCTTCTGCATGCCATCCTCCTGCATCTATGACAGTTCCTTTCACTACAGATACGATATGCAATCAGCAAAAGCCATCATTGACCCGATCAAGGTTCTATGGCACAAAGAGAAGTGGTCTGATTTTGCCTCGGTCTTTGTTTACATTGGCTTTTGATGGGACATCAAGGCGAAGACTGTTTCCCTTCCAGATCACAAGCGATTGAAATACTTGCTTCGCATCCAGAGATTTATCAATCTGTACCAGAATTCCCGAGCTCCACTCTCTGATATGCTCATGCTCCAAGGCTCCCTCGTCCACATCGCCTTCATCTATCAACTGGGTAGATCTCATCTCCCTTCTCTCTTCTTCTTCTCTTCTGGATTCAATGGAAGCTCGACAGCTCGTCGTTACCCATCCAAACCTCTCATTCAAGATCTCCGCTGGTGGGAAGATGTTCTCTCATCCCCAAGCATGATCCGCCCACTCAAGCCTCCCACTCAAAATCTTTGTAGATGCCTCCACCGACTGGGGAATCAGGATTGTCATTGACAGTCTCTGGGATGCATGGTGTCTCATCCCTGGCTGGAAGGATCAAGGCTGAAACATAGGATGGCTCGAAGCTCTTGCCGTAGAGTTGGTGATATATACAGCTGAGGAGAGAGGTGTTCACAATGCCTCAATCATAGTGCATTCTGACAACCAAGGAGTTATAGGCTCCTTTGACAAGGGTCATAGCCGCAGCGTCTCCATGAATCTTGCTATACAGCGCTGCTCTACCATTCTCGCTGCTAAAAACATCCATCTTTCTCTCGTTTATGTGGCGTCAGCCATGGACTCTGCAGACCCAATCTCACGTGGAGATTTGGGGCTGAAATCATCTAGGCTTTGATCCAATTTTGTGCTCCCAAAGGAGCTGATTCCATTCATTGCTTATGTTTAGGTATAATCACCAACAGCTCATGATACTTGTTCTCACAGTCCCCTCTCCTCAGATTTGCATCTTCAAAAACAACAGCAGTACATCCTGTCGTGCCTGATAGTAGGGATCTACCCCGTTCGTCGTCGCTCCCATCTACCCCCTCGGCACCTTCGGAAGCTCCACCACACCTACCGATCAGCAAATCAAAACCACGCAAGCTAAAGGAGGGCTGCGAGATAGTTTATAATGCACTTAGACCCCATGTCACCGCAGAAGATCGCTTATTCTGCTGGACCTCTCCTTTCTCCCGCTCATTCGACAACTCTCTTTTTAATGAAGTTCCCCAAGATGCTGCTCTCATTCTCAAACTCACTCAATCTGCTCTCGAAAAATCAACTCTTGAAAATTACGGCGCTGGCTTACTTCGTTTCCACCAATTCTGTGATGAACGTGATATACCCGAGTCAGCTCGTATGCCTGCTTCCATCTTCTTGCTTTCCGCCTTCGTTGCTTGGGCATCTACCAAGAACATCATGGTGAAAACCATTGGAGCATGGCTCATAGGTGTCCATGGCTGGCACACCTTGCATGGTGCTCCCTGGTATGGTGGCGATGATTTTGTCTCACTTATAAAATCCTCAGCATCCAAGAAAGCAACTGGCTCTCCCTGTCCAAAGCGTCACCCAGTCACCATTGAACATCTGATAGCCTTGCAGTCACATCTCAACTTCAAAGATTCCTTTGACGTGGCGGTATTTGCAGTGGCGCTTTGCACTTTCTGGGGATGTTGCTGCCTCGGTGAACTCACTATCCCATTCCGCAACTCCTTTGACCCTCGCTTGCATGTTTCCAAGTTGACACCCATCTCATTCAGGAGTCACCCTGGTGGAGCATCTTCAGCTCATTTCCACATCCCATGGGGGAAGATAGAAAGGCAGGAAGGTGCTGACTTGATCTTCACAGCTTGTGAGGCCCTCTGCCTAGTCAAAGCACTCCGCGCACACCTTACATCCAACAAAAACACTCTAGATGATGCCCCACTGTTCATGTTCTGCATTGCCAATGGCTCCTGGGCACCCATGGTCAAGCAATGGTTTCTAGACAGATGTTGGGAGATCTGGATACCGCTGAACTGTGACCATGTTCACAGTCATAGCTTCAGACCTGGAGGTGCTACTGAACTCTTGCTCGTGGGAGTTCCTCCAGAGACGGTTGCAAAGCTTGGCAGATGGAAGTCACTCATCTTTCTTATTTATTGGAGGAAGCTCAAAGAACTTATTCCCACTATGATATCCAAGTTGTACAGTCCCTCTCACTTAGTTGATCTACAAGCTGCTTTCGAATTGTTCTGTATTGCTCACAAACTTCCAGACAAGATTGTACTGTAACCTGATACTTAGCTTTGATATATAGTACTCGCAATCCATATACTTGATACAGATTCCCCAGAGCTTCAGCTCAGGTTTGGGGTGTTCAGTACTCGATGTCCTGCGTCGACCTGCACGTTGTGAGCTTTGCTCCATATGGGTTCATTTGTCTGACACATCACGCATCTCGCAGTTGGCCAGTCAAGAACCTCCTGAACACCTGGGTCTCCTGCTTTCTCAGTTGGTGACGCTTGGTCACTCTTCCCAACTTCCCTCTCTTTTGGAAGTTGTCTCCTTCACAAGCGGAATACTCACCCCCCAAACCCCTAAGATACTTTGTATCTTGGTTTTCTTAGATTCAGTTCATCTATCCAGATTCACGATCATCTCTCTATTGATTCTAGATATCAGACACGTACATATGCGGTCTTAGCTTGGCTCTAATAAATATAAGTATTACAGGACACAATTTTATTTAATCTAAATTTTTTAACAAACTTCTAATACATCAATAAATATATAAAACAAGTATTTAAAGTTAGAAGTAAAAGATAAATAATATAGTTTGTAGTAATATTTATGAGTCTACTAAAAGGCTATGATGATGATACATGTTGTCTCTCTCTTGTGAAGTCTCAGATATATTTTCATTAATAACAGCATCTTCTTGAGAGTTTATTAAAGTATGATGACCATACTCAGCATCTATCTCCTGCTGAGCTTCAAGATCATTACTTATTATAGAATCTTGCTGAGAGCTTTGTTCTTGGGAATGTGTCCAGCGAAGTGAGCCTGATACTACACTTCCTCTCCAAGAGTCATCTGGATGAGAATGACCTGCTACAACACGTCCAATAAGAAGTGTTGGAGCAATTCCCTATATAAAAATTTTAAATATAAATGATTTAAAAAATAAATAAAAACATACTCTTATTATTGCTGCGAAAGCATCTAAATAAGACACTATCACATTATTCTGAGCATAGAAGATTACATATATAATCAAGGAGATAGAATAAAGAGCAGATGATTCAACCACAACCTCAATAATATGACGGTAGGTTCTAAGTCTGTTCTCTATTTCTTCTCCTATTCCTCCAGCAACAACAATACGAATAATGATAAGCAGTGTACACCATAATGTTGAAGCAAGTGCAAATGATGCATAGAGTACATAACCCAGATTGTAACCATCTGGAGTATATGACTTATATGTTGCAATAATTTTAAATACTATATGAAACTTTGAATAAATTAACAATATAAGAGATATAAGTAATCTTACTAATTGCTGCAATAAGAAGAAGAATAGGAAATAGAACTGTTAAATAGCGCTGTCCCCATATAATCCAACAACGCCAAATCTATATTTTAAATAACAATAAGCTATAGTAATAATTTATAATAAAATCACACATACTATAATAGAATCTGCAAGAATTGTAGCAGTAGCACCCATAACACCTATTACTACTGTTAAAATTACACCAGCATTGATATAGAACAGATATTCAGTCCCAACACTTTGACCATTACTAATAATCATAGAGTGGATCCATAACCAGCTAAGACCAACGTCGACTGTAGTAATAATATAAAGAAGGATTATAACAATAATCATGACTCGTCCAATAGGTAAAGGCTTGGTCATGACTATAATATTTGTTTTATTTTAATGATTATAGCAAATATACTATTAAGCCTCTTACAGATATTTCCTAATGTGAATGCAACAATTCCGGTATATATGTCTAAATGTAATTATGATTATATATATATATTTGAAGATTAAATAAATATACATACCATAGAGAAAGACAGAAAGTATTCTTGAATTTAATAAAGAATCAATTGCTTGTAATAAAGTGGCTATTTGACTATCAGTGAAGTCTGATGGAGAATCAGTTTTAATAGTCATTAAAACTCTATATCAAAGTATGAGTGCTGAGTCTTGATTACTAGTAGGAGAGTGGTTTAGATAAATAATATTGTTACACTCTGTGTGTTATATAGTATTTCAAATAATAGCATTAAATTAAAAACTATTAAATATTATAATTGTTATATTTACTTAAACAACTATAGTTGTCTTAATTCAGCCAACTCACTCTATATACTTAATAGTCTATCAAATTAGTATCTCTAACATTAACAAAACTTAGTAAACTATGGTTACTTATAAATGTAGATAGCTATTAGTGCCTAAACTAAAGATAGATCTTGTGAAGTTTAGCTACTAATAGAATAATCAGAGTATACACCTAAGTTGAGTTAACTAGTTATTTAATAATCTCTAATAGGATTTAAAGATGAATTAATAGAGGAATAACATAATTTTAAATTCAGTTGATACAATAAAGATCTATTATAATTAGTATCAATATAGCTAAATTATGTTTTCAATCACAATTAATCAGGTTTAAAACTTGTTTTATGTAAGTCAAATTCCTGTGAGCGCATACAAGTCAGAGGCTTTATCTATTCCTGGCTCAAAGAACCGAGATTCTTATCAGAAACACTCAAATCTAAAAGTCACAGTTCAAAGCATCAGCAGCATCTGAGACTTGATGTATCCTTCTTCCATGACATGGTCTATCATACCGGTAACAAGGCTGGTGACAGGCACCCATGAAACCAAGCATGGCCTAGCATGAACATCACACCAAAACCTATATTTAATCCCACAAACATACACACCAATCTTAAATAAGTGTAGAGGGGAGCAAGGAATTTAATTCTACTTGTGTACTAACAGTATCTCAACAAAATCTCAAGAGAGCTCATTCAATGGCACAATACAACATGTAGTAACAAGCAATATCTCCAGTTCTCTTTATTTCTCCTCAAAGCTTTTACAAGAGAGCACGGTGAACCATACAACTCTCAAGGTAAAGATTATCTTAATAGAATACAAACAGACACACAGATCTGCAAAATGACCAAGTTCATTCAGTGAGCTCACTAAGTACAAGTCACCACTAGGTCCAACTGCACACATCTTCACCTTAATCTAGTCCACTAAACCTTACAAATGAGGCCCTCAACACTCTCAAGCAAAACACAACAATCTCTCAAACAATCAGGTCTTGTATACAGTGAGCTTGCTAAGTAACAAGATACCACCAGATTTCTTTCAGCTGGTGTGCACTTACTACATCTTGTGCAGCTATCATGAAACAGCCTGATCTGGCCAATTTCTTCACAACACTCTCAACACGAAACTCTCTCTTACACTGCACCAGAAATAGAACAGAGCTTTCTCTCAGATGTTTTCCCAGTATACTCTAGAGACAGGCACAGCTTCACTGTCACTGAATCTTGTTCTTATCTCAAGTAAAAGTGAAGTTTTATATTCAAAATATTTCTCTTATTCTATTTCTCTGTGAGCTCACTACAATCAATGAGCCTGGAAGTAAACTAATTACTCCCTCACTAGAATACAGGCTCTTAGCACTTGTCTGTTATAATTTCAAAGGCCAGTGACTAGCAGGCTCACTACACAAGGCAGGAGACCCACAGATTCTGAGCTGGTCCTTCTCAATGTAACTCAAGCCATTTGCACAGTTCCTTAGCAGAGAAGAGGGCAAATAGTAACTTCCATTGTACACTGTTTAACTGAGCTACTTATATACTACAAGCAAAAGGTGATTATAAACAGTCTATGACTAAGGTAAAGAGTCTAGACATTTCGATATAAGGCATAGCACAGATGCATTTATGGATGGATCTGAATCTGTCCTGCAGATATCAGTGTGCCTGGTAGGTGATATCTGCATCTGCAGGTGTGGCTGTACACAGATATCTGTCTATTTTAGTCAAAAACCCGATTTTCACATATTTTGATGGGCATTGATCCATTGCTTCTAAGATTTTAAACATGAATTCTACACTATGAGGTGTATCTAAACACTGTCTGTGATCACTTGAGAGTGTCCAAACTGCAAGATATAAAAATCCAGCAAAAATACAGTATTTATTCCACTTATATTTAAGCACATAGCTCTAAGGCCAGCTTAAACTGCCAGGCAAGGTTAGAGTTACATTTGTAAGTATTCAAAACAGTAGCAGAAATAAATTTGGCTGCATCCATCAACAAATAAGAGTGAGAAAGAGTAATACAACTTGTAAATAAAATTAATATAATCTCTGATTGCTTCCTGCAGGCCTAGATGACTCCCAATCAAAAATCAGATTATGGATTCGAATTCCCTGACCTTGAAAACACTAGGATGCACTGCCAAACTAAATCTCGCTATCGAAACAAGTGGTGGAAAAAGAAAGTGATCTTTAACAGAAAGTCAATAAAATCTCTGATTGCTTCCTACAGGTCTGGATGGCCTCTGATAACAAATTGAATGGTGAATTTAATTTTCTTGATCTCAAAAACATTAGAACACCTATGCCACACTAGTTTTACTATCAAAACAATGACTGGAAAAATAAAATAAATAGAATATCCATGGATATTGCAAGTCATTAAAGTCATATCTGCATCTGGCAGATCTGGATATCCAGGCACAGCCACATCCACAGGTAGTTTTTCAGATATCTGTGGATCATCCGCATCTGTGCTATGCCTTATTTCGATGTATTTAGATGATTTTCAATGTCAGTCTACCACAACTGCAGTATTCCTTGGCAGGTGAGTCAGACTGTCTCTGATTGGTCTCTCAAGATGTACCCTATGCCCTGCGACACTAGTGCATGTCAAGGGCCACCACTGCTGACTTAGAACCTTAGCAACTAATAAGTAAGATTTCCTATTTCCACAGCATTTCTCTTTAGCAGCTCATTTCTGATGGACAACTCCTTTCTTAGGCATATTAGCCATCAGGTCTTTCGGATCCCTAGCAAACTCACTAATCTCTCAGCCGAAACCCTTTATACTAGGTCTGCCTTATGATATCTCTTCATTTCCTTCCTTGCACAAGATTATCTTTAGATTTTCAGACACTAGACTTCTTTCATTAAGTAAACATATGGCTACCATCCTTATTATGCTGTGATCTAGTTCTAAGCTCATCCTACTGATGTGAATGCAGGTCAAACTTATTGGAAGGAGTAAACTCACTAATTGACCTTTCTGTCAAGCATGCCCTTCCGGTACAGTGCTATGATCACGTCCTTAGTTAACTCTGATGTTTTCATTGACATACTGCAGCATCGCCTCAGCAACCTCACTTAGAACAGGTATCCACATGTCTGCTTAGCAAGCTTGCTAACTATAGCCTATAAGCTAATGCTATAACATGCCAAATCATGAATTTACATAGGTAGCTATGCCACAGGCGTGATACTGGTATGATCAGTACTCCTATCCTCAATAATTATAAGATCTGGGAAGAACAGAGCTTTCGTTTCATTGCTCTGACACTCTCTCCAGGTCTGTATTTCATTATTTCATTGTAGTTATCGCTCTTACACTCTCCCCAGATAGAGTGTTACGTCTTGAGAGCTTTGTGTAAATCTGGAGTTGCCATATTGAATACAACTCCTATCAGCCTTCTGCTTCAACTATAACAACGATCAGATCTCATGTGCCTATCGTACGATATAGATATATGCAGCCACATTCAGGAAAGAACAAGCATGTTAAACTGTCATTACGGAAAGCAGCCCTTGACTTTTGTATCCAGAATAAGATTCACTCCATTATTACAATAACAGATCCTCATTCTGACTCTGCTACAAGCACACAGACTTTGAGGCCAAACCCTCATTGTCAATATAGACATACAGCTCCTATTGTGACATCTCAACCTTTGCACATATCATGTATCTCACTGATGATAGATTCTGACAATCATGCTGTCTCAGACAGCAGTCAGGTCCCATCTGGTATCCAAAATAATGCCTCTACTAGAGAATGTACACTGGAATATGGACTTCATCCTTGTTATACTAGAGGCTACCTGTGGCAGGATCCTGATTTTCTCAACCAGGACACACCAATGACTACTGCTACATGGACAGAAACTTTATTTCCAATGCCACAGCCACTCCAGAATAAATTAAACAATCATATTGCCTTTAATATGATCAAATCACATTCTATACTTTTTCACATCATTACTCCAATTACGTGCTTTTGAGAACTTCTAGACTCTCGTTCAAATCAGGAGCTTCTGTTTTCCATTTGCATAGGCTTAGAGACTAGGTTCTGGCCATGGGCTAATACTAACAATTCAAGATATCCTACCACCAATGACAATTTTTTTTGCCCTCTTAAGAATCATTCTCATGTGGATTTTGTCAGATCACAGAGAGACACTGAAATAGACCTTGAACAGTTCTCTCATTCTTTTGGATCAGATCTATTGCCTGGTATACATTCTATACCAATTGATATTGTTCTAAAACCACATTTGATGAAGCTCTGTTTGATTGTTGATCATTTCGCTGGAGATTTCTCCCTGAATTCCATGATTCCCAAACACGAGGGACATATTCATCTTGATACTCTCAAACATCTTAGGAGAGCTTTGATTCAAGCTCAGTGCAAATATGACAGGGACATCAAACTTGTTCTTTTCAAGTCTGATATGTCACAGGCTTACTGTCGGCTGCCAATGCATATCCTTTGACAAATACATCAAGTCATCACTATTGAAAATCAACATCACATTGATCGCTGCAACAACTTTAGTAACTGAGAGGCTGGCTGTATTTGGTGTACCTTCTTTGATCTTGTACTATGGATTGCCACATTTGTCAAGCTGCTCACTAATATCTTTGGCTATGTCGATGACAGTTTCTCATAGGAATTTGCTGACTGAGAAACTTGATATGGTCCTTACCAGAAATATCTCCTAACTAAGCAGACTACACTTTTTATCTTGTTTGATGAACTTGGAGTGCCACACAAAGAAGGAAAGCAGCTGCATGGTTATATTCTCACTATCATCAGATTTAATGTTGACCTGAATACAATAACTATCACCATGCCTATTTTCTCCCAACTAGAACTCATTTCAGCAATCCAAGATTTTGTAGTTGTTGGATCGCGATGCTCATTATGTGACTTTGAAAGCTTAGGTGGTTGGTACAATTGGTCTTTCAATGCATATTCTTTACTCTGACCTAGCTTATCTACTCTTTATGCAAAGAAGCATAGGAAAACCCAGCCATTTCAACTCATCTGGATTAGCAAAGCTTTATGCTATAAGCTCCTTTGAATGGCTGAGCATCTTGAACACATGCTAGGGATTCTCTTTTTAGATTCACTTGAGTGGGATCCTCATCTCACAGATATTTTGGTACAAACTGACACCTCCTCTAAGGGCCTCAGTATTTGAATTCCACAGTTCACCACTAGGTTTTATTTAGACTTTATGATGCCATCAGAAGAGGGAATATTTTTCAATGAAGTACTAGCTGTTGTCTCTGTACTTCTGATGACACTACTTTTGTCTTCCAAACTTTATCGTATTCTCATCTATACTGACAACATAAACACAGTTGACATTTTCAACTTCTTGTATGCCAAACCCTTTTATAATCTACTCCTCATCACAGCTGTAGATGCATTGATCACCTACAAAGCTCAACTTCCCGTTTTACATATTCCTGGATTCCAGAACACAATCACAGATGCTTTATCCCACAATAACCACAACTTTGTTCTTGCCCAGCATTCTCATATCAGATTACTCAAATTCAGCCCTCCACAGCTGAAGTCCAGATCAGATAATGTCAAATAATCTTGTCAGAATTACTAGTTCATACCTCGGTTAAGACTTGATCTCGCTAAGTAATGACTGTGCACTTCCATCGTCATTCTTCCTCATTTTTTTTCCCTTAATTCACCATACTCAAATCATATATTTTTCTCTAGTCTTTTACTATACTTGCATAATAATCACTCACACTCAGACCCTGTCACTGATCTAAGGGCAGAGTCACATCTCGGCTAATCTCATGTGAAACTGAGACCCTATACTCACACAGATGAGCAAGGCAATTAGACATTTGCTACAGATACAAATATGTGATTATCTGTTTATTTGCAATGCTAGTAGAATATAAAAAAAACCACTAGCAAAGCTCTTTTTTTAATAATAGAATAGATATATACACAAACTTAAGCAAATCATCTTTGAAATTGTAATTTATTAATCAGTGTTTAGTACTCTAATCGTTATCTATAATATTAATTAAATTAAATTATCTTAAAGTTTATTATTGCATCTTAAATTAGTTCAAAGTGTTTAAAAGTTAATTAAAGCAAGTTCTCAAATTATAATATTAGCTATTAAGCTAAGACTGTCATTAGTCAGCCAAGAGTACTACTAGTCAAATGTAGATCATTTAAAAAAATAAAAGAAATATATTATTGCTCCATGCTTTTTATTAAACAGTATTAAGTCTATTTTCATTTATAATCTCTTTAACTTTATATTCAACTTTTCTACTGTATTAATAATTATTTCTCATAGTTAGACATAAGATATTAATACAATATGTAAGCTAGGATGAGTAATACTAGGCTAACTATATAATAAATACTATATTATATATAATATTAAAGATAAAAGTCCTTTATACTATATTATCCTTGATCTGCATGTAGGGTATATCTGTTATACTACATTACTATAGCTAAGATCACATTTATATTATACTAAAGCATAGTACAGATACATCTATAAATGGATCTGAATTTGTCTTATGGATATTAATGTATCTGATAGATGAAATATGTTATTTATTTTACTTATATTTAGAACACAGATTCAGGGCTAGCTTAAAATTTAGCTATATCTATTAATAAATAAGCACTAGAAAGAGAAATATAAGTTATAAATGAAATTAATATAAATTTTTAATTTTAAAAACTTTAGTATGATTATTTTACATATAAGAAATGAAATAGACACAAAATAAATAGAACATTTGTAGATATTGCAACTTGCTAAAGTCATATCCCTATCCAGTAGATCTGAATGTCATGGATCTAGATATCTGGGCATAGCCACATCTACAGATATTTTTTTAGATATCTATTCAAATATCCATAGATCATCTGTATCTGTGCTATGCTTTAATTATACTACATATCTAACTTCAGTGATATGCAATATTTAAACAATCTATACTACCAAAACACCAATTGATATAACAGTTTAACACTAATATAATTTATTGAGGAAGCCAAGATATGAGTGTTCATAAACAAGTAATATCTCAACATTCATGCAGAGCTGAATACTCTCTGTCAAGGTGATATTGCATTCATAGAGTTTTATAATGCAATAATCACACTTGTTAATGGTTCTACTGACCTAACAAAGAATGAAACTATGAAATAATGAGCTAAACTTGTAGTAATTAATGATAAAAAGATGATGAGGAAGAGAGACAGCAATAAAAGATAACACAGGTGACATTAAGCAAATTTAAATATAGCTATAACAATGTATTTTAATTAAACACATTTCAGTCTAGTAGTTTAATAACAACACTCATTTAAGCTATCTAATCTTTTGATATCTAGCAGTTGCCTGACATCCAAATCTGCTAATTTGTGGCTGGTTTTATACTATATCTGGAAAAGTGATAGTTGTTCATAGTTATATAACATCAAGTTGATATATAGTAGTATAAGTATCTAGCATCTATATAGAGGTCTCATAGTCCACAAGACTTTAATTGTTCTATAGCTATATAGCTGTATAGAACAATGATGCCAAATCAAATTTTAGAAGCAACAGAAACACATGTTCTTAATATTTTCTATTGTTTAACTTATAGTGATGTGTCAACTCATATCAGAAAAAATATTAAAGCTTAATAAGACAATCGAAATTATTAGATAATACAATTGTATAACAATGAATATTATCAGCTCTTATCAGAATGAACACCTCTAACAATAGCTGCTCTATTCCTAAAAATGGCAAAGCCTCTAACAAGGCCCAGGTAGCTAACAAGTACAAAATCAATAACAGAAGTTAAGAGTATAAGATTCAAATATTTACCTTCTTAATTGCAACTATATTAGCCCCTAGAATTTGGACCAGCCTGGGAGACCCAGGACCACTATAAAAATCTGGGCTAGTAGATTGAAACCTTTACACTTGTTGTATAAGGTGATTGAGCTGTGTGAGCTACTGCTCCTGCACTTCAATGAGGCATTGCATCAGGCTTGATAGGTCATCAATCCCACTTTTCATACTGCAGATGTCTTGCAACATTGATCTATATTCTTGATTAGACTTCTCTTTATTAATAGTGGTCTCAATCAAGAACAAGTTTAAACTGTCAGTCAGAGCTGACAGATTATGGCACACTTTATTATATGTGTTCTGTGACTCTATTAGTATACTTTGGTCAATTAAATAATGATAATGATCTTACCTCCATCTATCCAATCTCTCGTTCCAGTTTTTGGATGGTGGCATCTGTATCATTATAATCAAGATCTGATATGCAGCTTGAAAATTTCAGTTAACTTACTGATTGCCAATAGAGTATCTCCAGGACTCACAGGAATGGCACTACTATAAATGAATGAATGAATGAATCTTGTTTAAAGTACCTGGGACCCGTCAGGGTCCATGTGTACAATCTAGTGACTACGTGGCACTATTGGGACTATGTGAAAGATGTAATCTACTATGGGCGTCATGACTCGACGTAAGGAGTGGGTTCTAATGTGCTAAGTACGGTAATGCTATTCTACGGGGTGTGTGTCATTAAAGAGAGTGAAAAAGGCTGTTACAGGGGAGAATCGGTCGTGCCGTGGATGACCGGTTAGGCGAGGGAGAAGGGTAAGAGGGGACGCGTGGAGTTGGGGGTGAGGGTTCGCAGGTGTCCGTTTGGACTTCGAAATAGCTACACTTTCATATTTTGTTAGTTCGGTTTGGGGATAAAAGCTTTCGATCACTTTCCTCCATAGCGGAGGTGGGAGGAATGTCTGTGAACAGTTCCTCCCCCTCGCATGCCCAAGAGTGGCACATAGATCCCACCAGGAGAGTGCTTCGTCTTGAGCTACCTTCTACGGGGGAGGGTGGTCTTCATTTGATTTGAAGTAATTGGGGAGGCGTCCAGTCTTGTTGATAAAACTGATAGTTGCATGGATGTGTTTAGAGTTAGCTGAGATGAGGTGGCACAGCTGGAGGTTTGTGATCTTCGTGCGGCGTCGCAAGGCTTGACGTTCGTTAGAGTATCGGCGGCACGTTAGGAGGAAGTGGGAGACGGTCTCGGGTACATTGCAGTACTCGCACATTCGGGACCGTGTAGCTTTGGATTTGTGTAGGTAGTTATTGAGAGGGATGTGCGCTGTGCGCAGTTGCGTGAGGAGACTCGCTTCGGTCCGTCCCAGTGAGCTGTAGAGACGCTGTACCTTCGCTGAGGGAGGAGCACTGTCGATGCATTTGGTGAATTTTCCCTTTGGGGAGGCATTCCAGTAGTCTGCCCAGTCGCATTTGGTTTGCTTCGAGAATGCCGCTATTGCTGCTGCTTTGCTTCGGGGTAGTGGGAGGGATAGGATGGAGGGGTTTGAGAGAAGGGTGGAGGTGCCTAGCGCAGCTTCCTTTGCAGCTGAGTCTGCGCTTTCGTTTCCATCGATGCTGACGTGGCCGGGAACCCATTGAATTCGGATGCGGAGCGTCTTGCGACTGGCTTGGAGCTTGCGGACTTGGTTGTGGAATTCTTCGACCAGGTATCTGCCCGATTTCGTCTTTCCTGATTGCAAAGCTAGGATTGCCGCTTGCGAGTCAAGGAGGATTGTCGCTTTGGTCAGGCATGGGGTGCTCTTGATGATGTCAATTGCGAGAAGGGCGCCTACTAGCTCAGCTTCGAAGACAGTATGATGAGTGTCAGGACCTAGGTGAAGGAGGCGTTGTACTTCCCTGTTTGGGGTGGATTCTAATGGTTGCATCCATGCAGCCGCCCCAATCTTCGCTTTGAAGCCAGATCCATCTGAGTAGATGTAGCGGTCTCCTTTGGGGAGCTTTGCGACATCTTGCTCTGCTGACTTCTTGGTGTCGGGAATGCTGAATTTGAGAGCCTGCGATCTGACTACATCGACGCTGCCTGCCTTGATGGTTTCCCAGTCATTGTGAAGGTCCTTGAATGCTGACATTAGGTGGTGGATAGGTGACCGATGGAGTCTAGGGATCCGTTTGCATCGTTCGACAACTTTCTGGAGCGGGTGGGAAGGTGGGAGGGTGCATAAACGGACTGCAAACTTGTAAGCGGCGAGGTTCATACGGAGGTGAGTAGGGAGAATGTTGGCATGGTAGTCTAAGGCCTCCGTTGACGTTGACCTTAAGCCACCAGCCATGACCTTGCATGCTAACCGCTGCGGCTTGCTCATTCTCCGAGCTATGCCCACCGCACCCTGTCGGCGGCCTTCTCCTTCTCGTACTGGGTTGTACCACATTGGAAGCGTGTACTCCATCCTCGGGACCACCAAACCAATGAACAGGCGGCGAATGAACTTGTGCGGCATTCCTGAAGTCGTGTTGGCCAGTCTCGTTAGCGCTGTCGCAGCCTTCACACCCTTTCCTTCAGCATATTCGACATGCTCCTTGAATGTCAGCTTTGAGTCGATGTAGACTCCAAGGTACTTGGCGCTCTCTTTTGGCTTGATCGTCATTCCAGCTACCATGATTGGGAGTAACTTGTCTAAGCTATGAGTACTAATGCACAATGATAAAGATGAGATAACCTGACTCACCCACATTGCAAAGAGCTAGGCTTTAGACTAGCTATGTGCCAGTCAAATATGTTATTGGCATTACCTGTCATCTGGTTGCTAATAGTAAGTGCTAAGCTTTAAGTATAGTATAATTACTTTAAAAAGAGACATACTTGTTTTGATCATAAGAGTAGTTTGAGCCAGACACCATTATTAATATAAATGTCGGAAACTAGATAGTATAACATCAGAGCCATAAAGATTCATCAGATAGCATACATATCTAACATGTCAAAAGATCAGTTCTACAATGACAACTTCTTGAAATGAGATGAGACCAGAAGTTACTGGGAATGGGAACAATAATGTAAAACACTGGCAATTCAGATGACATTATGACAGGCTTTTATACCAAAGGCCAGCTTTAACTAGACTTTAAAAATAATAAGGATACTTTTGCTATACTATCAATGTTGTTGTAATGACCAGACTGGACAAGAGTATTTGAAATAAGGAAATTAGTATTGTTATCTTATTAGACAGAAGGAAAAGCAAAAAAGTCTCATTCACTGTGTGCAGTGCATATGGTACAAAAAAGCAGAGAATAGTAAAAGTTTCTATAAACTCTCAATATCTGAGTATGGTATCATAAAAAACCTGATGATTACAACTCAATAGTAACATGCATATTTACTGACAAATTTTGTTAATCCTATTACCTCAAGTGATATCTTACTCAGACCTATCAAACACTATAATCAGGAGCATGCATCACTAATATATGGTGAATTATGTATACTGATATATTTTCTGAAGCCTGCTGCATGAGGCAGAAAAAAGAATTTAAATCTATTGAGGTAATTAAGTCAGTTTTCCATTTGATATCTAAGAAGAACTCTAGACCTATCACTTAATATTTGAGGCAATTAGACCTGGTAAGCTGGACCATTTTAAATAAAAGAAATGAGGAGACCACCTGAAGGCTGACTAGTAGCACAGCCACCTCTATAGCTTTGAGACCTTTTTCTTAAGATTGAGCTGACAGCCCAGCTATATTGGGTCATATTTTTGGCTGGAAAGTTTTTTCATATTAATATTAATTTTGTGATCAAAATAACCTCCTTTCCATGATTTTAACATATGCTTCTGTCCTTAAAATTTTTTTTTAAGTGATTTATATACAAGTATATTTATTTAAATACACCATAGAGTAAATATAAAGTATTATACAAAAGTGAGAATCTAGGAGGGCTATGAAAAAATAAAGAAAGGCTGAACTTGAAATTTGGAATAGGTATCGCCAACGATAGTGGCGTCGTAGGGAGAAATAATTGGCACTATTATGTCTGGCACTCTTGAAAATGGGAGTACTAAGACTATAGCACTAGTAGAAGTGCATGTCAAGCAAGAAATGGAATTTTTGTGCAAGGCTCAGACCAGAGTAGTGGGACAGAGTGTTAGTGCTGATGACAGCATTATCATTTCTGGCACTTTCAAAAATGGGGACAAGAAGATGGAGGTGTCAATCAGGGTGGTTGTCAAATGAGAGTGAGGTTGGCTTTGGGGAATGGGGGCAGGAATGTTGAGTGTTGCTAGTGACTATGATAGCATCATAGGGAAAATCAGATAGTGCTATTGTGTCCAGCACCCTCAAAAACGAGAGTGACAAAGAGATGATGCCAATCAGTGGTGCTGTTGAGCAAGAATGGGAGAATACTGGCAGAGATAGGGTCAAGAACAGTGAACATAGTGTTGGTGACAATGGCATTGTTATAGTAGAAAATGGTTGACACCATCGTTTCTGGCACCCTTGAAAATATAGGTGACAATATAACAGCATCAGTTGGTGTGGTCATTGAGTGAGAATGGAGAGATGTTTGCAGGAATGAGGCCAGATATATTGAACACTATGTCAGTAACTATGGTGTTGTCATAGGAGAAAATGTTTGGCACCATCATCTCTGGCACTCTCGAAAACAGGGGTGACAAGACAATGGCACCTTTTGGTGTAGCTATTAAGTGAAAGTTGGGGGATTTTACTAGAGTAGGAGAGGGTCATTGACAATAGCATTGGTGATGATGATGGCATTTATGGAGAAAACCAAGAGTGCCATCGTCTTCAGCATCCTTTAAAATAAGAGGAGAGAGATGGTATTGAGAGAAATAAGCAGAGGCGAGAGAAGACAAGAGTAAAGAGCAAATGGAAGAGATGACATTACTATAGCATGCCTGGCAGCACAGCTGCTAATCAAAGCTCAAAGGCTCAAAACTTGGAAAAACAAATATTCAATGTCAATTTCTTCTCAGCACAATCCCATTGAGCCTCTGGCTTCTATCACAGAATAATTTTTAAATGTGTACTTACCTTTGTATTATAAAATTACTAGTCAGAGTCTAAACTTACAGCTTATAATGCTAATTTTGTTTAAACCAGGAGTATTAGAATCTCTATTTCATGAATATGTAGGCCTTGCTTGTGTAATTTAGAGTTTTGCAGTCAGAAGTGCTTCAGTTGCATTGGAAAATATCTACATAGTAAGAAATAGTCTGAATACTTACTTTATGACTTCTCTGTGCTCCACCAACACTAGTGGGATGTAAAATAGAGATTGAAACAGATTTTAATCAGACTACAGTACAGTAAACCAATATTTTAAAATGTACATATATACTATATTTGATACCAAATGAAGAGAAGATGCATTGATATATAATAAAGATGTGTACATAGTTCTAGCAGCATATATATGAGTGTACATTAGTAAAAGAGCATATGTTGCTGGTCTGCAATGAGTTCAGGGGATCGGCCTGATCATCCACACAGATCAACTCTCTCTCTTACCATGATGTTCATCTTCCACCCTCAATCACCAAGAACACCCCTTACTTGCTCAACAGTTTCCATGTCTCATTTTTGATGATACTGGCAACAACAGTGCTGTATTTTCCTCCCTGATCCTGTTATTACTGCTAACATCCCAGCTTCATTTTAAGCACACCCTGCCAAATACATCCTACCCTTGCTTGATGCATGCATCAACTAGCACCATCATCTCACCCCCATTTTTGAGAGCATAAAATCACTTTCTTCCTATGATGCCACTATTGACACTAATGCCTCACCTTTCAAATTCCTGTCTATTCCCCACAAACAGGCCCATCTTTGCATAATGGTCATATTGGCTGGCACTATCATCTAGTCACCTTTATTTTTGAGGGTGCTGAAGACGATAGTGCTATTGCTTTGATCCTGTAAAGGCCGAATCTTGTCCAATGTTGACTGGCCTATGCACTGATGAGCTTAGATTTTTATAGCAACAGTAACACCAACTCAGAAATGAGATTGGGAAATTAATATGGTAACATGGCAATCAAGGTGATCATGTGTGCAAGTGGGTTTGAGGCACCTCCATGCAGTAAATCAATTCCTCTATACACAAGTATACACTGTGACTTTTCAGTCAGCAAAGTAGTACTGTTTGGTAGTCAAGTACTAGAAGCTTTGGCTGTAAGCCAGTAGAGATCTCTTGAAATGAGAGGGGATGGAAACAGGTATGATATAAATACTATAAATCTATAAGAGAAAATGTGAGATGAGACTAGAAAATGTCTCTAGATGGCAATCCTAGCAAAGATAGCAAAGAGAACAGAAATAAACATGTGAAACTGAGTCTGAGAGAGGAGAATTGATGAGAAAATATGTAGCAAAAGCTGGATGTGTAAAGAGAAAATGTGAAACAAAGTATTGAGGGTGGGGTGTCAAGAGAAAATATAGAAATACAGAAATTGGCAATGGTACTGGTCCTAAACGATGCAGAAATACTGATGTCAATGTCAAAACTGGCCTTGTGCTGAAGCAATCCTATTCTATATCAAAACTAACCTTCAAGTCCACTCAAGGGACTGTTCTATACAAAAACTATACTGAAACTGGTCCTATACTGATGCAAAAATGATCCTAAGTCTGCTCAGAGACTACCCAAGTGGACGACGATATGATAATGAAAATGAAAATGTGAAAAGATCCTATGCTGTGAAGTTGAAACAATAACAGCTAATAAAAGATAAATATGGGAGAGATATAGTGTGGCAATCACATATTGGCACAATATGAGCATGTACCAATAGTGTTAAGAGTGAAGAGTGAGTGTCAAAAGACTCTTCACAGTTAAAAACCATGGAATAACTCTAATGAGCTTAAGACTTGACATGCACTCGAGAATATGCTGAGGTAAATGGTATATTGCTGTAGAACAGTAATAAACATAGAAGAATTATCAATAGTCTCAATGGTGGTGTGAACTTGATGATAGAGGTAAGCTCGGTGAGCAATGTATGTGCTAAGGCTAAACGACATTTTCTTAATTAGTTTTTATACTACAAGTACAAAATTATAAATAGAGTAAATCTGTGCAACTTAGTAAGGCTATAAGGCCTTGGCTTAGTAAAATATGTAGCAAACATATGGTTTCTTGACTTTGAAAGTAACAGCAACTCATCTATGTTACCATGTATGGATGGAAACTATATGGTTTTATGGAGCAATGAATGAATTGTGAAATGCTGTTTAGCTGTGGACTGGTGAGGTATGGCTTTCTTACTAAGGTGCACACTTGGGTCTATGTGGTCTCAAGGTCTTGGCAAAGTAACAGTCTTAGTAAACATAGTCTGTAGTTGCTATATGCTCAAAATATCTTGGATGGATGAGTGGTCATGGCAATTATATCATTTCATTAAGTGATTGATTGGTGTGTCAATGTGGCAATGCGAAGTGATGTGGCAATTCTGTTTTGGGATGATTTGCAATTGAAGGTGCCTGTTACACGCATGCCGCGGACCTCCACTTCACACCGACTTCAAACAAGGATTCCACTTCAACACATATAACATCGGAGCTCCGCAGCCTCCGGCCGCTTACTATTACTCTGCTCCATTTGATATTTCATTTCCGTTTCATTTTACTATTTCACATATTAATTCTAGAACCTGAATCCAGTAGCGAACAGACCTCCATCGGACTCTGACTCAGATTACCTACTCATATATATACTGTACGATTACTTGTAAATACTCAGTTCGAATATCAACTTGGTTTAGCCAAATCTCTCTCTGACTCTAAAGTCTACTCTATCGCTCTCAAGTCCGCGGCCTCCGCTCCGTTGGACTATCTCTTACTCTCTACTCCACTCCACGTTCTCTGCGGACTCCACTCCGCTAATCAACTTAAGGGCTTTGGCTCAAGGGTGACGTTGCTAATAGCTTTGCCAAGGCCCACGCACTCCGCGGACCTCCGCTTGTGCGATCTATCTTGCTCTATTTAGCACATCCCTAACAGTGCCTTGCCATAATGGAATACGACAATTATGATGTGTAATGAGATAGGATGGATAACAAAGCATGTGAGAAGTAGTTGCCTTAGCATGAAAATAGTATGAGCATGTGTGCAATCTTTGGTTTGCTCAAAGTCCATTGGGTGGACAGGAGCATTAATTAGCATGTAAAATCCATGAATTCTAAGTGTACAGAGCCTGGAGGCTCATCACTGTATTAATGCTCTCATTAATGATGAATCTCATCTAGTTTTAATTTGTTCCAACCTTGCCAAACGTTTGAATCTTTGCTTATGACTGTTACCTTTGCCTATCTCTCTGTTTCCATTGCTTTTACTGACATGAACCATTCTGACATCACCCTTACTCAATGGGTCAAACTGAAGTTACATGACACTGAATATCAATGGTCCTTGCATACAAGCCATTGTTGCATCAAACCTTTGTGCTGATGTCATATTAGGTCTACCTTTTCTGGCAGCAAATAATCTTACAATTGATGCTGCTAAATGTGCTGTTACTGAGAAGAAATCTGGTTTTGACCTCCTGCATCCTGATAACTGTCCCTTGAAATCTATACAACCATCTATACTTGATACTTGCTGTAACGATCATTCCCATTGTACTGCACTTTATTCTGACTTACCGTTTCATTCCTTACCTTCTTACGCTACTGCTCCCAATATGTTATCTGATCGTCACTATGAATTACTATGTGATACAGATTCTGTTTATGCTATCTGTGCAAGAATTGAGACTCTCAAATTCATAGAACACCTGGAAAAACTCAGGACTACATCAAATTTGAATACAGTGATGTTTTTCAGCCTTTGGCCTATGTTGACGACATACCTGCAGAGATTAAATGTTCCATTAAACTGAAAGATGCTTCTAAAACTATTACAACATATTCCTAATCTTGTCCTTATAAATTCCACAATGCATGAAAGACTCTGATTGACCACCATCTTGATGCCAGTCATATTTATCCCTCCTCATCTTCCTATACTTCTCTGGCCTTTCTGGTGCTGAAGCCTGACCATTCCTCTTTGCCACATTGGGTAAACAATTTCTATCAACTCAATGCAAACACCATCACTGATAAACACCCCCTTCCTCATATCAATAATATCCTCACTGATGCAGGTTGAGGTAAATACTAGTCAAAACTCAATATAACTGATGCATTTTTCCATACACATATAAATAAAGTGTTGATACCTCTCATGGCAGTCAGCACTCCATTTGGTTTTTATGAATGGCTTGTAATGCCATAGGGTCTAAAGAATTCCCCTGCAATACACCAACACTGTGTTACCTTTGTCTTGTGATCTTACCTTAGACACATCTGCCATATTTACCTCATGATATCATTATATGGTCTCAATCATTGGAGGAGCATGTTCAACATGTTTGTTTGATTATGGAGATGCTTCAGAGACATAAACTCTGCTACAATCCTAAAAAATCAAAAAATTTTGCTCTTGAGATAGAGTCACTGGCATTGAAGCTTGCAAGAAGAAGGCACAGCAGATCCTTGACTAGCCCTTACCAAAATTGATGTCTGATATGAAATCCTCTCTGGGTCTGGTTCAATATTTGGCAGTGTTCCTGCTGAAGCTCACTAAGTATACATGTATTTTGACCCCCTTACATCTGATGAGTCTCAGAAGGAGTGGCCACCTTGGACTACAGAATTCCAACTCATATTCAACAGTATCAAGACTCTTGTCACTTCCTGAGAATGCCTGACTATAATTGACCATGTCAACTCAGGTGATAACAAGATCTGGGTAATGACTGACACCTCTGACTTCCAGACTGGTGTTGTTCTCTCTTGGGGATTTACTTGGGAAACAGCTTGGCCAGTTGCATTTGATTCTATGCAGCTTTCTGGCATGCAATTAAACTATTCTGTCCATGAGAAGGAACTTCTCGCCATCATTCGAGAACTCAAGAAATGGCATACTGACCTTCTTTGTTCTTCTTTTACTGTCTTCACTAATCATTGGACATTAGAAAACTTTGACTGACAACAAGACCTTTCCTGCTGTCAAGCTTGATGGATGGAGGTCATGTTTCAATACAACTTACTATCAGCTACATTCAGAGTGAGGACAATACCATTGTGGATACCTTATCCTGTCTCCCTGTTGTACTGTCTGAGCCTGTTTCCAATCTGGTCCCTACTGAAACCCAGGCTAATAATTGGTCCCAGTGGTCAGGAAAGACTGCTGTCGCTGTCATCACTCTATCTGCTGCTATGAATTCAAAAATCCTTGCTGACATTAAAAAAGATTATCTTGAGGACTCTTTTTGCATTAAATTTGCTTCTGGATCTATCATCTTACCCAATGTTCATGCTGTTAATAGCCTATGGTATCTTGGCAACCATCTGTTAATTTCCTGGTATGGGGACATCTGTGAACAACTGTTCAGACTTGCATATGATACTCTTGGTTATGTTGGGATGGACAAAGCTTATGCCTTCCTCTGAGATTCTTACTACTGGCCTAACATGAGGTGAGACCTTGAGGATGCATACATACCTGGCTGTCTCAACTGTATGCACAATAAATCCTCCACTTATAAACCTGCAGGACCACTCCATCCCCTCCCTACATCTGATGATCACAGTGATTCCATTGTTATTGACTTTATAGGCCCTTTGCCAGAAGATGGTGTTTTAATTGTATTGCCATGTTCACAGGTAGGCTGGGCATCAACATCCACATTGTACCTACTCATACTGATATCTTAGCCCAAGATTTTGCTACTCTCTTCTTCAATGAATGGTATTGTAAGAACAGGTTGCCTCTCAATATTGTTTCAAACTGCGATAAATTATTTGTATCCAAGTTCTGGAAAGCTCTTCACGTTCTTACTGTTGTTCGTTTAAATATATTGTCCTCTTTTTATCTGCAATCAGATGGTCCTCTGAGTGGACAAACAAGACCATGAACCAGGCTATCTGATTCCATGTGGAACACAATCAGAAGGGCTGGGTTCACTCTTTTCCACTTATTTGTTTCAACATCATGAACACCGTGAATACGTCAACTGGCTTTTCTAGATTCCAACTACACACTGGATGTTCCCCTCACATCATTCCTCCACTTATACCTGACCGTCTGCCTCCAAACCCCAAGACTGATGTTGCTGAGGCTTATGCTCTCATCTCTCAGCTGCAAGATAACATTGCCAAAGCTGTTGACAATCTTACTGCTGTGAAAGCCTCCTAAGCTCATTACACAAACCAGCATCATGGACCCAATCTGATTTCAAAGTGGGAGATTATATAATGGTCTCTATCTTTCACCATCACTGAAACTACATAGCTGGCCACCCTGGTCGTATTGCTAAGTTCATACCATGCTACGATGGCCCTTATACTATTCTCGATACTCACCCACAAATTTCTTCTTACATATTAGATCTGCTTTATCAAGTGCCTTTCCTACCTTCCATATGTCTCTCCTCTGGAAATTCATCACCAACAACTCTGAACTCTTTCCTTCCCATGATTTCGAGCAACCAGATCCTATATTGACTGAAGATGGACTCGAAGAGTACTTTTTGTTGACCATATTCTTGACAAACATTCCTAGGGCCATGACAAATGATTCCTTGTTTGCTGGAAAGGTTATGACATCTCTCATGACCAATGGCTGCCTGGAGCCAAACTCAAGGACAACGTCGTGTTGGATGTCTGGGAATCTCAAGGACATACTGTTAGTGGGTAAGGGCATGACTTTTTTCCACTGGGTTTTAACACCTCTCTTGGTTGATGTTGCATCTGTTTTCTTCTAAATTTTTTTTTCTGACTACTGTATTCATCTGGGTCTCTTTTTGAGGCAGGGAGAGTGTAAGCTCACTATTATACTTACCTATATTTAGACATGCCCAATTACATGATCTGATCCCACAGAAGTATATATACTCTTATCTCTATGGCTTTTGCCCCATTCCTTTTTCCTCCTCCTTTTTTTCTGACCATGCTCATCATCTTTCTTCCCTTTCTTACTGTCTTTTCCTTCTGTAGTTGCTATCATGCTTTTGCAATCCACTTGTTGATCTTGTCTGTATGTTCTTCCATTAAATGTTCAGCCTTGCTCCACAAGGCCACCTTTCATTTGCTTTGAAATTTATTGCTTGAATTTATGAAACTGGATACTAGAAATTGTCAAGGATCCTATGCTGGAGCCATATTTTGTTTGGAATGCTACCCACTTATCAAAGTGAAATAGGACCACCTTTGAAAGGTTTGTTGATGAACCTTGGACTGCCCAAGCATTTTGGAATTTGCAAGTGAGTACAAACCTTTTAACCTACTTGATATTTTATTCATTGGAATTTTTCCTCTTTAGACAGCCCTGCCAGAGGGCAGAAAGCCATTGTACATTATCCTGTACACAAACAAGACTCATCTATCATTGTTTGGAACTGCACAAGACTATCCAGTAGTGGTACGTTGTGGAAATCTGCTCATTCACATTTGAAATGAAAAAGGTGCTGGTGGTGGATGAGTTGTTCATTGGTTGCCAGTGGTCTGAAATATTCTATTCTGTTAGAATGTTTTTGAATCTGAATCAATGAAATGCAGATAGAGGTGGATCCAAAACATACCAGCAAGAAATATTATATTGATTTCAAGTGTCATATATGGCATATAGCGATGAAGTATGTTCTGAAAACAATAGTTAATCCCAGTAGATTTAGTGCTTGGATTCATCTTCACCTCACAAATCAAGATCTTCAACTCTTTCCACTCTTTCCAATTTCATTATACAACTATGAGGAAGCATCAGTTCTCACATTATTTTCTTACATAACATGTATTGACATCACTAATAGCACAATGATGGTTCTGATATAAGGCATTAATAGCAATGCACCATGTCCAATTTGCTTAATTCCCAAGCTAGAACAAAATAATCTGGAGATGAAGTATAAGCTTCAAACTTCTGAATGTACTAGAGAGATTCTTCAAATGGCCAGAGGACTTAGGACTCAGAAAATATGAGATGATTATCTTAGTGAGTTTGAGCTGCAAAACATTGACATAAGTTTTTTTCTCACTATGAGAAGTGTAGTAATAAACCTTTGGCTTTCAGAATGTTTTTTAGATTATTCAGATGTGTGATCCATTTTGGTCTCTTTCTTGAGATAGACTCCATGGCTTTTAGGATAGTCTCTTTAGAAATCATCTTTAAAAAGATCTTATCTGTTGTATCAAAGATCTTGGACATGCTTATGCCAGTCAAGCCAATGATCAGTAAGCTCCTTTTCATGAGTGATGTCTCTTTAAACTCACAATGCTTTCAGAGTTTGAGAGTTTTCTTACTGGAGGAATTTGACTTATTTTAAAGACAGCTTCATGGCAGTTACCTTCAATTTAGAAAGCTGATCAAGGTGAAGCAGTTCTACATTGATTAAATTTAGTCTCTTGAAGCTGAATGACCATATCAGGAGTATAAAGAACTCATTCAAATAGTTAATGAAAAACCAAAGTCTTAGAACTTTCTGAAGGTATATTCACACTGGCATCTCTCTGACAACAATTTAACAAAAGAAGTATCTTAGAATTATGACACCAAGCCCAATGAAAGTATGCATAGTCTGCTTAAGGATGTATATCAGCTAAAGATGAACTTTAAGGAGATTACCGAGCAGATTCTCTGAGTAGATTTATGGTGCAATGCCACAGACTTTATACAGTGGCAAATCAAAGTTTAGGATGAGTTGCTAAAGGTGAGGCAAGATTCCCAGCAGGCAGATGAAGAAATAGAGGATATGATAAAAGAACAGCCACATGATTACTTTAGAAAGGCCACATTGCATGGAAATCATGGTAAGAGTGGCAGAACAATGTTGATAAAGGAGTTGATGAATTTAAAGTGGAAGAATATAGTCTTTGAAACCTTTTCAGAAAAACTATCAGAGTATATGAAGAAATTGTTTAAAGACCTACCCCATGTTGTTCCTGTTGTCAATGACAACAAGTTCCAGTTCAAGCAATTTTTGGGAGATGAAAAGATGGGCTTTCTCTTCTTTCAAATCACCTCAACTGATGAATTGGCCTTTAGATCTGGCTCTATGAAACAATTAAAGTGAACTACAAAAGCATTATGAACTGGATGTTACTTACCATTATTTTGTGGTGTAGTCTCAACTTCCACAATCATCCAAGATATGACTGCATACTTGTTAAGAATGACAATAGTCCATATTTTGCCTGACTTATACAGGTCTTTATCTGTAACATTGACAGCAAAGAGTTTCCACTAGTCTTGGTCCAACCATTCACTAAAGCAGTAAGCTCAACTACAACAAAGCTTGATGAAGACCTTGCTTTTTATCGAGTTGCTACAAAGAAAAGAAATAAATGCATTTTCATATCAATTTATTCTATTATCTGAGGTATGCTGTTGGTCGAGGATTTTGGGTTGAAAGCAGTTTCCATCAAAGAGTACTTAGTTATTGATGTAGTTGATGAGGATATGTACCTCTGCATGAAGGCTTTAGCCTACATCAAAAAAAGGTAGTGACTTATATAGAAAAATATTGATTGTAATTGTATATTTACCTGGTTGCTAACTATTAGACATGGTGGGACACATAATCTAGTGGAGGTACTTACAAGATATATCATATCAGTGTAAAAATATATATTAAATCTACATCTAAACAGATGCTTGTGTAGTCAGGGCGGCCAGGGTACTGGCAGGACAGGAAGAGAGGCAAAATGGACCTCACTATTGAGTTCCCCAGTGTTGGAAATAAGAGTGTGGAGCTTCTGGTGATAGCAGTCTGGCTGCAGGGAAGGATATATGGTTGGAATGGTGTGAATTGACAGGAGGTGGCAACACTCAATGATAGGAGCATCAAGGGTCTTGGTATATAGTGAATTCATGTTTTCCAACCCAAAGAATGAGAGATCTATGAGTCTGAGGAGATTGAGATGGCTGCAGGGCATGTGCAAGCCTGATGTTGGAATTTGGCAGGGGAAATGATCGTACAGTCAGGATTCTATGCATATTTGTTGCAACATTCAGTACTTCATTGATGCTCCACAGAGCATAGATGTTGACATTGTCATTCACTGTCAGGTTCCAACCTGGGTATTTCATCCATGCTCTCCTTTACCAGTATCTCTCCCACAGACCCTCCCATGGCCACACATCACAGCATAATCTTTTCTGCCCTTACTGTCATTGTCACCATCATTCTGCATGTCCTGGATAAGGTCAGTAGCATTGGGTGTATTGGCAGTCATATGGCAATGTTCTCCAGCATGTCAGATGAGATTGAGGGCCCATAGGCAGAAATAGACAGTGAGATCATATGCAGCATCTTGGAAACAGGAATATGCAGATAACAGCACTGGTCAGAGTAATGATACATCAAGTGAGGATCATTGTCTTAGAGTGTAGGATGCAGAAATGTTGAGCAGACCATCAATGATGACAGTGATGGCTTTGAGAGTGGTTGGCATTGTATATGTGGCATCTGCAGTATACCTCCATAGTAAGTTGATATCCAAAGGGGCATTCACCTGTAGTAGGCAGTCTGATATATCAATCCTTGTCAATTGACAGACATAGTGATAAATTCAGATTATCAATTGACTGACCACTTAAATAAAGCATTTCTGTCAGTCACCAGAGCAGGACATTGTCACACTCTCCCCTTTGATAGCTGTTGCACTGCCACTTTCCTTTCTGCTCATTGTCAGGGTCTCCCACACTCTCTCTTATTGTTGCATATTTTTTCCTTTTTTAAAAAGTTGCTTTAAATGCCTCTAAAATGCTTGTGGGCCTTATTCCCGCTGACAAGGCTGATTATGGGTACTCATGAAACTAAGAGCGGCCTAGCATGAACAACACTCTAAACCTCAATTCAATCCCACTAACACACATACATACCAATTTCAATAAGTGCAAAAGAGAGCAAGAAATTTAATTCTACTTGCACACTGACAGTATCTCAAAATATCTTAACGAGCTCACTAAATAATGCAATGCAACAGCATACAATTGTCAAGTCAATCTCGAATTCTCTGTCTCCTCAAAGCTTTTACAAGAGAGCACAGCAAACTATGTAACCCTCAAGGCAAATGATATTTCAATAGCAAATACATATGGACACACAGATCCGCAAAATGACCGAGTTCGTTCAGTGAGCTCACTAAGTACAAATTGCCACTAGGTTCAACTGCACACAACTTCAATTCCTTTCCTAGCTCACTAGACCTGAGTCCTAAACTCATCATGATAGAGGCTCTCAGCACTCTCAAAACACAATATACAATATATTCTCACAGAACATCCTCATGAGCCCTCACATACAATGCACTTGCTCTAACAACAGTGTCATACCTGCAGTGTGTCTATGTGTGTAATTTTGTGAAAATCAATAAATTACACTTGGGCACTGTGTAGACTTAGCAAGCTCACTGACAGTGCAAGCGGCACAAGAAGAAGCAAGGTCACTGAGTCAGAATGCCCTTCTGTCAGAAAAAGAAGCCATGGAATTAAAACATAGGACTTTGTCACTGCACTGTACCTCACAGGCATGCACAGCAATAAGGCCAACTAGTGAGCTTGCTTGTAATAACATCTGTTGGCAATGGGGGATTCAGACTTGGTGGGACGTGCTTGTACTCGGACCGAAGCTAATTTAGATAACTACGCATCAATAATCAATGATGCATAGACCCTGGAGATCTGGAGAAGCGATACCATGTGAAATATAATCAAGAGAACCACCGGGCATGGTCTAGAAACAGGTACCAGCTGAAGGGATTAACAAGCGGAGTAGAATTCCGATGTGTCTCTTGGTTACCATATCTAGACTATGACACTGTCACCTTTGGAGCAGAATAGAGAACCAAGAATGACATGTGATCAGTGATTGCATGTTAAACAGCTATTGAGTGCTAGTCCATGGACAGCCTCTGCTGTCGGGTGAGCGATGTCGACACTGCCTAGTCCTTTGAGACTACCAAACAGAGAGAAAGCGGTGCTCTGCCAAGAGAGCTGTGACATTTTGGATGAAGGATTATTGGCCGATGCAAAAAGTACTTTGCTAATAATCCTTTTGTAACAATCATTCTCTTGTAGTATAAGTAGGGCAGATTTTCATGTATTAAAGAAAGCTACCTACCCCCCATGTACCATAATAAAGTTTCAGTTTGAATCTGGACTTGTCGCACTGCGTAAGAGTTAGTAACTTCAAGTCTCGGCTATACCAGAGAGTTAGTGAGCTCACTAGAGAAATTGAAATAAGAGATACATTTTGAATACAAAACTTTGGTTTTACTTAAGATAAGAATGAGACCCGGTGTCAGTGAAGCTGCACCGGTGGCTAGAGAGAAACCTGAGAAAACATCTGAGAGAAACTCTGTTTCATTTTCTGGTTCAGTTGTAAGAGAGAATTGTGTTGTGCAGGCCTCTGTGTAGGCTTTGAAGGAGATTTACAAGAGAATCAGCCAGATTGAGCTGTTCTAGCAGTTGCACGAAGTGTGACAGGTGTGCACAGTTGGACCTTGCGGCACTGTTGTTAGAGTGAGCGCACTGTGTGTGAGGACTCATGGGGACGTTTAGCAAGAGAATTGCGTATTGTGATTTAAGAGTGTTGAGGGCCTCTATCACGACGAGTTTAGGACTCAGGCTTAGTGAGCTAGGAAAGGAAATGAAGGCATATGCAGTAGAACCTAGCGGCGCTTTGTACTTAGCAAGCTCACTGAATGAACTTGGTCGTTTGGCAGATCTGTGTGTCCGTGTGTAGTTTCTATTGAAATATCATTTGCCTTGAGGGTTGCATGGTTCGCCATTGATACGCCGTCTACGCGTTCACACCTAGATTTTGCGAATTTGTAACAATACAATTGCATATCTATCCTATACTAGTGATAGTAAAAGGACTATAGCTGAGGCTTTGAGCTGATAGTTACAGCAGTATGCGACTAGTAAAGCCAGAACTTAGATGTGATACCACTAGTGGGTCAAATCTACCAGCCAGCTGCACTAGTAACTTGAATACTAGCTGGACTAATTATTGTAAGGCCACTAGTAGACGAGTAACATGACTAGCGCACCAAACAAGAAGCAGGATACACAGATCTCGTGAAGTCCAGTCACTAGCAGTCTGATCGGGACATAAACACCTAAGTCAGGTTAACTAGTCATGCAGCAATCTCAAAGCAGGACTTAGAAATGAATTAGCAACAGATTAATCTCGCATCTAGATCTGACTAGTGCGATTGGATCAGTTATGATTGGACATGAGGCTAGCCAGGCTGCGCTTTCGATCATGGCCAACTGCATTATGGATCTGGAGGCATGGCTAGTCGTTTATCCTTGGCACTAGTGGTGTGTTGCTGGGTCAAGAATGCGACCTAAAACCGCCAGCGTAGCTCTGTGGCTCACTAGTTGTCCAGCAGCAGTTTCTAGACCAACTATTGCATGCTTTTTCCAAATATTTTGTGACTAGCCAAGAACTCTGTACTGAAAATACCCCACTAGTGTAGCTGTTTGTGTCACTTTGTACCTTTCTTTACAGTATATAAGTAGTAGAATAGGCAGTCGCACAGGCAGGCAAGCCATCCCTGCAATTGTGACAGACTAGTCAGTATCTAGTGCCCCCAATTAAAGGCTTTTGTGCTTAACCTCAATGTGGCTACTAGTTGCTAAGTTACCCATAGAATTGAGTGAATTGAAGTCCCTTTTGAGCATACTATTGTGTCCTGCAAAGGCCAAGAGTGTTTCAAAGTAATTCTTGCAATTTCTTGAAGTTAAAGTATTATTCTTAGGCCAAGAGTGCCACTAGTAAGCTAAGAGTGCAAACTAGGCAAGTGTTGATCACTTGTAGGAAGTAGTACAGGGCCAAGAGAGCCAATATTTTGAAGCAGTCATAGTCCCAGCAAGCACAGTAGCTCAAAACCAAGTCATATTCATTCAATTGTGTCTTACCCACCCCACTAGTGCGAGTAGTATGCTTGTAAAACTCACTAGTAACGAATAAAACGTCTTTTGAACAACCTACCTTGATTATCGAGTCTGCAGAGTGCTTCTATCGTACTCAAAACACCCAAATTCAATACATTGGTGATAGTGTAGAGTGTAGAGAGGTTTAGTGTTGGTTGCAGTTCGTAGCCGCCCACTAGTCTTTTGTCACTCGCCATTACCGAGCACATCACCGTGCTCTCTTGTAAAAGCTCCAAGGAAACAGAGAAATTGAGATTTGCTTGACAATTGTGCACAGTCGTGTTGCATTAGTTAGCGAGCTTGCTAAGATATTTTGAGATACTGTCAGGGCGCAAGCAGAATTAAATTCCTTGCTCCCTTCCGCACTTATTGAGATTGGTGTGTGTGTGTGTGTGTTAGTGGGATTGAGTTGAGGTTTAGAGTGTTGTTCATGCTAGGCCACACTTAGTTTCATGAGTGCCCATTACCAGCCTCATCAATGGTGCCATAAGGTCCAACTGTGTTGTCATGCCTGTGGCATGGCTACCCATGTAAATTTGCAATTTGGCATGTTCTAGCATTAGCTTATAGGCTATAGTTAGTGAGCTCACTATGCAGACATGTGGATACCTGTGCTAAGCAAGGTTACTGTGGCAATGCCACAGTATGTCAATGGAAACATCAGAGTTAACTAAGGATGTGGTCATAGCACTGTACTGGAAGGGCATGCTTGACAGGAAGGCCAATTAGTGAGCTCACTCCTTCCAATAAGCTTGACCTGCACTCGCATCAGTAGGATGAGTTTAGAACTGGATCACAACATAATGATGATGGTAGCCATGTGTTCGCTTAATGAAAGAAGCCTGATACCTGAAAGAGATATCATGAGGCAGGCCTAATACAAGGGGTTTTGGCTGAGAGATTAGTGAGTTTGCTAGGGATCCGAAAGACCTGATGGCTAATATGCCTAGGAAAGGGAGCTGTCCACCAGAAAAAAGCTTCTGAAGAGAGATGCCATGGAAATAGGAAACCTTACTCATTAGTTGCTAAGGTCCTAAGTCAGTGGCGGTGGCCCTTGACATGCACTGGTATCGCAGGGCATAGGGTACACCTTGAGAGACCAATCAGAGACAGTCTGACTCATCTGCCAAGGAATACTGCAGTTGTGGTGGACTGACATCGAAAATCATCAAAATACATTAAAATATCTAGACTCTTTATCTTACTCATGGACCATTTGTAATCACCTTTCACTTGTAGTATATAAGTAGTTTGGTTAGACAGTGTACTTGAGAGTGCCAAGGGCCTCATTTGTGATGAGTCATGATTCAGGTTTAGTGGACTAGATTAAGGCAAAGGTGTGTGCAGTTGGACCTAGCGGCACTTCATACTAGCAAGCTCACTGAGCAGACTTTGTTGTGACAGGTTGGGATTCAGGTTTAGCAAGCTAAGAGGAAGGCGAAGTTGTATGCAGTTGGACCTAGTGGTGACTCATACTTAGTGAGCTCACTGAACAAACTTGGTCATTTCACAGATCTGTGTGTCTGTTTGTATTCTATTGAAATATTCTTTGCCTTGAGGGTTGTATGGTTCACTGTGCTCTCTTGTAAAAGCTTTGAGGAGAAATAAAGAGAACTGGAGATATTGCTTGTTACTTCATGTCATGTCATGCCATTAAGCAAGCTCTCTTGAGATTTTGTTGAGATACTGTTGATGCACAAGTAGAATTAAATTCCTTGCTCCCCTCTGCACTTATTTGAGATTGGTGTGTGTGTTTGTGGGATTGAGTGTAGGTTTTGGTATGTTGTTCACACAAGGTCACGCTCGGTTTCATGGGTGCCTGTCACCAGCCTCATCAGCACACACCTGCTACACTTTGTGTAACTGCTAGAACAGCTCAAGCTGGCTGATTCTCTCATAACAACTCCTCAAAGCCTATACAGAGGCCACACAATGCAATTCTCTCTTACTGCTGAACCAGAAATGGAATAGAGTTTCTCTCAGATGTTTTCTCAGTATACTCTAGAGACAGGCACAGCTTCACTGTCACTGAATCTTGTTCTTATCTCAAGTAAAACCGAAGTTTTGTATCCAAAATGTATCTCTTTATTCAATTTCTCTAGTGAGCTTGCTAACTTGTAGTATAGCCAAGACTCAAAGTTACTAACTCTTACGTGACGCAACAAGTCCAGATTCAAACTGAAACTTTATTACTGTACATGGAGGGTAGGTAGCTTGTCTAAATACATGAAAATATACTCTACTTATACTGTGAGGGAATGATGGTTACAAATGGACTATTAGTAAAATACTCTTGAGTTGGCCAATAATCCCTCATCTGAAATGTCACAGCTTTCTTGGTAGAGCACCGCTTTCTCTCTGTTTGGTAGTCTCAAAGGACTAGGTGGCGTCAATGTTGCTCACCCAACAGCAGAGGCTGTCCACAGACTAGCACTCAATAGCTGTTTAATACATGATCACTAATCACACATCATTCTTGGTTCTCTGTTCTGCTCTGAAAATGACAGTGTCTGTAAGCCTGCTTACTTATGATGATGTACATACTTACCATGATAACACTTTCAAACTGATATTTTGCTTCCGCTTTTTTGTCCTTTTCTGCCTCTGCTTGTATAAATACTTGCTCACCTCTTCATGATATGCATTCTTTCCTCTCCCTCTTTCTTCCACATAGACGTCTATATACTCCTCTCTCTAATACATGTCATTCACAGTATTTGTCGCCTCCCATGAGTTCTAGTGTTTTCTGTCCCTAGTGGACAGGTTTCCACTTTTTTTTACTGTTACGACACCCTCATTAGTCATTGTGATGACAAATGGCTTTGCACACTGTTCTCCATGTTGTTGAGCATGCCTCACTGTCATCCAATGCAATGTTAATGCTCCAACAAAAGCTCATCCCATCAAGGATCTGTCCATCATGACTACATGTCCCATCATAGACCTACCTTTCGCTGTTCTGCTTCATCGTGAGCTACAGTACTGACACTCTTCCTGATCATAGGAACTGTTACTGCCTTCTGTTACCCCACTTCCTGGCCGCCACATACCCACTTCTTCACAACATTGAAACCCTTGCCCTGACCATCCACCCAATCTGCATATCATCGCCCCAGCCACTGCACCTACCTCTCCACCACCATCTCCTGACTCCTCTGTTGATGACATCTCTCTTTTCATTATAACTTCCACGCCCACCAGCCACCCTCTCTTGTGCATATACCTGGAGATTGTTCAGACTGCACCTCAAAAAGTTCCCATGATGCTAGCTGGTGAGAAGATGCTGACCAAGGATCATTGGCTTGACTGGGCTACCTGCTGTCACATGTACTTTGTGAACAAAGAGAGTCTCAAAGCTGAAAACTAATGTTGCGGTGACAAAGCTGGTAACAGGCACTTGTGAAACTAAGAGCGGCCTAGAGTGAACAACACTCTAAACCACTACTCAATCCCACTAACACACACACACACACCAATCTCAATAAGTGCAGGAGAGAGCAAGGAATTTAATTCTACTTGTGCCCTGACAGTATCTCAAAATATCTTAGAGAGCTTGCTAAGTAATGCAACACAATTGCATACAATTGTCAAGCAAATCTCAATTTCTCAATTTCCTTAGAGCTTTTACAAGAGAGCATGGTGAACCATGCAACCCTCAAGGCAAATGATATTTCAATAGAAAATATACACAGACATGCAGATCTGCAAAACAATCAAGTTCATTCAGTGAGCTCACTAAAATACAAATTGCCACTAGATTCTACTGCACATGCCTTTGTTTCCTTTCCTAGCTCACTAAGCCTGAGTCCTAAACTCGTCGTGATAGAGGCCCTCAGCACTCTCAATTCACAATACGCAATTCTCTTGCTAAACGTCCCCACAAGTCCTCACACACAGTGCACTCACTCTAACAACAGTGCTGCAAGGTCCAACTGCACACACCTGTCACACTTCATGCAACTGCTAGAACAGCTCAATCTGGCTGATTCTCTTGTACAACTCCTTCAAAGCCTACTCAGAGGCCAGCACAACACAATTCTCTCTTACTACTGAACCAGAAAATGGAACAGAGTTTCTCTCAGATGTTTTTCTCTCTAGAGACCGGCGCAGCTTCACTGACACCGGGCCTTGTTTGTTCTCAAGTAAAACCGAAGTTTTTTATCCAAAATGTATCTCTTATTTCAATTTCTCTAGTGAGCTCACTAACTTTCTGGTATAGCTGAGACTTGAAGTTACTAACTCTTACACATCGCAACAAGTCCAGATTCAGACTGAAACTTTATTACTATACATGGGGGTAGGTAGCTTTCTTTAATACATGAAAATCTGCCCTACTTATACTATGAGAGAATGATTGTTACAAATGGATTATTAGTAAAGTACTTTTTGCATCGGCCAATAATCCTTCATCCAAAACGTCACAGCTCTCTTGGCAGAGCACCGCTTTCTCTCTGTTTGGTAGTCTCAAAGGACTAGGCAGTGTCGACATCGCTCACCCGACAGCAGAGGCTGTCCATGGACTAGCACTCAATAGCTGTTTAACATGCAATCACTGATCACACGTCATTCTTAGTTCTCTGTTCTGCTCCAAAGATGACAGTGTCATAGTCTAGACATGGTAACCAAGAGACACATCGGAATTCTACTCCGCTTGTTAATCCCTTCAGCTGGTACCTGTTTCTAGACCATGCCCGGTGGTTCTCTTGATTATATTTCACATGGTATCACTTCTCCAGATCTCCAGGGTCTATGCATCATTGATTATTGATGCGTAGTTATTAAATTAGCTTCGGTCCAAGTACAAGCACGTTGTCATGCCTGCAGTGTGTCTACCCATGTAAATTCGCAATTTGGCATGTTTTAGCATTAGCTTATAGGCTATAGTTAGCGAGCTTGCTAAGCAGATACGTGGATACCTGTTCTAAGCGAGGTTACTGAGGCGATGTCGCAGTATGTCAATGGAAACATCAGAGTTAACTAAGGACTTGGTCATAGCACTGTACCAGAAGGACATGCTTGACAGGAAGGCCAATTAGTGAGCTCACCCCTTCCAATAAGCTTGACCTGTGCTCGCATCAGTAGGATGAGCGTAGAACCAGATCGCAACATAATAGGGATGGTAGCCATGTGCTCGCTTAATGAAAGAAGCCTGGTGCCTGAAAATCCGGAGATAACCTCGTGCGAGGAAGGAAATGAAGAGATATCACAAGGCAGACCTAGTACAAGGGGTTTCGGCCAAGAAATCTAGCAAGCTCGCTAGGAATCCGAAGGGCCTGATGGCTAATATGCCTAAGAAAGGAGTTGTCCACCAGAAACGAGCTACTGAAGAGAGATACCGCGGAAATAGGAAATCTTACTCATTTGTTGCTAAGGTCCGAAATCAGCGGCGGTGGCCCTTGACATGCACTGGTGTCGCAGGGCATAGAGTACACCTTGAGAGACCAATCAGAGACAGTCTGACTCACCTGCCAAGGAATACTGCAGTTGCGGCGGACTGACATCGAAAATCATAGAAAATCATCGAAATGTCTAGACCTTTTACCTTACTCATGGACCGTTTGTAATCATCTTTCGCTCGTAGTATATAAGTAGTTCAGTTAGCCAGTGTACAATCCAAGTTACTATTTGCCCTCCTCTCTGCTAAGAAACTGTGCGAATGGCTAGAGTTACATTGAGAAGGTCCAGCTTAGAATCTGGGAGTCTCCTGCCTTGTGCGGTGCGCCTGCTAGTCGCTGGCCTTTGAAATCATAACAGACAAGCGCCGTGAGCCTGTATTCTGGCGAGGGAGCCTTTAGTTTACTTCCGGGCTCATTGAGATTAGCGAGCTCGCAGAGAAATAGAATAAGAGATACATTTTGGATATAAAACTTCGGTTTTACTTGAAATAAGAATGAGATTCGGAATCAGTGAAGCTGAGCCAGTCTCTAGAGAGAAAACCTGAGAAAGCATCTGAGAGAAAGCTCTGTTCCATTTCTGGTGCAGTGTAAGAGAAGTTTTCGTGTTGAGAGAGTTGCAAAGGAATTGGCCAGATCGGGCTGTTTCGTGACAGCTGCACAAGGTGCAGTAGGTACGCGCGGGCTGAAAGAAATCCGGTGGTACCTTGTTACTTAGCGAGCTCACTGTGTGCAAGACCTGAGTGTGTATATTGTGTGTTTTTTGTGAGAGTGCCGAGGGCCTCATTGTGACAAGTCGGGATTCAGGTCAGCAGACTAGATAAAGGCAAAGGTGTGCGCAGTTGGACCTAGCGGCACTTCATACTAGCGGGCTCACTGAGCGGGCTTTGTCGTGACAAGTTGGGATTCGGTTTAGCAAGCTAAGAGGAAGGCGAAGTCGTGCGCAGTTGAACCTAGCGGTGATTCGTACTTAGCAAGCTCACTGAACGAACTTGGTCATTTCGCGGATCTGTGTGTCCGTTTGTATTCTATTGAAAGATACCATTGCCTTGAGGGTTGCGTGGTTCACCGTGCTCTCTTGTAAAAAGCTTTGAGGAGAAATAAAGAGAACTTGAGATATTGCTGTTACTTCGCGTCACATCGTGCCATTGAGTGAGCTCTCTTGAGATTTTGTTGAGATACTGTCGGTGTGCAAGTAGAATTAAATTCCTTGCTCCCCTCTGCACTTATTAGAGATTAGTGTGTGTGTTTGTGGGATTGGGTGTAGGTTTTGGTGTGTTGTTCATGCTAGGCCACACTCGGTTTCATGGGTGCCTGTCACCAGCCTCGTCAATGTCCCACCAAGTCTGAATCCCTCATTGCCAACAGATGTTATTGCAAGCAAGCTCACTAGTTGGCCTTATTGCTGTGCATGCCTGTGAGGTACAGTGCAGTGACAAAGTCCTATGTTTTAATTCCATGGCTTCTTTTTCTAACAGAAGGGCATTCTGACTCAGTGACCTTGCTTCTTCTTGTGCCGCTTGCACTGTCAGTGAGCTCGCTAAGTCTACACAGTGCCTAAGTGTAATTTATTGATTTTCGCAAAAAATTACACGCTTAGACATGCTGCAGGCATGACAGCGGATGGTATCAAGCCCTGCCACGTCATGCTGTGGTACCAGGTGAACCACATCAAACTCAACAAACTCTCCTTCAAGGACTTCCTTGTCAAATGTATGACCAAATGACTACCTTCCAAGTGGCAGAAGGTTTGCCAGACACATCTCTTATCTATCACTCAAGGTACTGGCTCCTTCACCAACCTTGCAAACACCATTATGAATGACAACAGTTCCCTCACTGGTTCCCCATACCATCTCGATGACACTTGTTTATGCATTCAGTTCGAGCGCACCATGGACCCTCTTCTCCACACTGAAATTGACAAGAGTGATAAAATCATAGTGGAGACTGACCTTAATGCTTGGGTTGATCTTGTGATCACCATTGATGAGAAGCGAATACATGAGAAGGAGATGAGGTGAGCAGAAGCTGAGAAAGCTGTGCAAAAGATGATCAGCAATGACAAGAAGCATACCTCATCCACCACTGGCTTCAATGACTCCTTTTGCTCGGATCCCCCAAATGGTGGGCCTCCATCATCTAACTCCAACTCAAATTCTTCATATCCTAGTCGCCCTTGACTACCACAACTCACAGACTCTGAACACACACTCCTTCACTTATATTTTGGATGCATGAAATGCTGTCAATTCTTTATCAACCATGACAAGAAGATTTGTCCTAATAATTTCCCTTCCCCTGTCAGATATCATACCCTTACTCAAGCCAATGTCAATAGTGCTCACAATGCACTTCCTCACAACCACCCACTGAAATACATGCAGTCCACAGCCCCCATCGCTGCCACCCATGTTCCTGAGAACAACACTGCACCTCCTCAATACAACTCTGCACCTTCCATGCCACAGGTCATTCATTCACTCATCTATCCATCTACCTTCCCTATTGTGGCACCTGGGCCTCAACCAACCACCACTTGTCTACCTCAACCAATCTGCCTACCAATGACCCTACTCAATCAACCTTAGACTTATGGTTTCAACTGAACAAAGCATCATTGGACTCTAATGATTCCAGATTTGTGAGTACACCTCCTGTTGCTGCTATCACAGACTCTGTCCCTTTTTCCCTGCCACACATGTTTTGGCATTGCACAATTATGGATCCTGTCTCTGTTTATTCCTGTTGCATTATGAATGCACTTATTGATCCTAGTTCCTATATAGTATTAATTTGTGAGCAATTGGCAACCAATCTTCAACTTCACTTCCACCCCTTACCAAATGTCATGAACGTCTCGAACACCTTTTCTTCTGTGACTTCTGTGACTTCTAGCTTTCACCACTGGGTTAAACTAAAGCTTTATGATTCCAATAACCTTTGGTCTGCACAAACTATATGTGCCATAGTAGCTCCTTCTCTATGTTCTGATATAATCTTAGGATTACCCTTCCTATTGCTTAATTCCTTAGTTGTTGATACCTCCTCCTGCACTTATATTGATAAATCTACCATTTTTGATCATGTGACCCTAATACCCCAGCCACCACCTTCAATGTCATTTGAATCCATTCTTTCCCACTGTTGTGAACTGAAAACAGAACTGCAAGCTGCCTACAATACTAGGCGCCCAGAAATTGATAGAAGATGTGAACCCATCAGCAACGCATCAGTAGTAGCTGCAATACATGACCACATTGAATTCTTTGCTTACCTCCAGAAATTGAAAGACCTGAACAATGAAGTCCATAAGGATTATGCTGATATCTTCACTCCCATTCCTCATATTGATGAAATGCTAAAAGAGGTTACATGTTCTATTAAACTCAAAAATGCAAATAAAACCATCACAACACAATCTTATTCATCACTGAAGAAATTTAAAGATGCTTGGTCCACTTTAATTTCCCAACATTTAGACACCGAACATATCCATCCTTCCTTATCTCCTCATGTATCCCCTGTCATGCTAATTCTCAAGACTGACAAAACATGTCTACCCAGATGGATAAATGACTACAGGGAACTCAATGTGAACACCATGACTGATAGTCATCTCTTACCGAGAGTTGATGATATGATATCAGATGCCACGAAAGATTCCATCTGGTCTAAGATTGACATGACAGATGTCTTCTTCCACTGCAATAGATTCAGAAAGCATCCCCCTCACTGCAGTAATGACTTCCCCTAGGTTTATATGAATAGACTGTGATGCCACAAGGCCTGAAAAACTCTCCTGCAGTCCATCAATGATGGGTTATGACTGCACTCCATGATTTCATTGGTAAATTTTGCCATGTATATTTAGATGATATAATCATATGGTCTAATTCACTGGAAGAACACATGTAACACATTAAACTGATAATGGACACTATGCGCAAAAATAGCTTATACTGTAACCCTAAGAAATCACAATTTTTTCTACTTAAATTGAACTTTCTTAGACATTGCATTTCCAGGAATGGCATACAACCTGATAGTTCAAAAGTTGACCACATCAAGAATTGGCCTTGTCCTAAATATGCCTCCAATGTCCACAAATTCCCTGGACTTATATGCTTTGTGGCCACCTTTCTAAAGAATCTTGCAGATCACACTGTAGTGCTCACACCGCTCACTACCAAGGACACGGAGAAGAGCTTCCCAGAATGGACCCTCGCACACCAATTTGCATTTGATGCTATTAAGGCCCTCATTCTCTCTTCAGATTGTCTGACGGTTATTGATCATGCCAATCCTGGTGACAACAAAATATTTGTAATGTGCAATGCTAATGATTGGCACACAGGCACTGTACTGTCATGGGGCCCCACATGGGAAACTTCCTATACTGTGGCATTTGACTCCATGCAACTCAAGGGGGTCCAAAAGAATTACCCTGTTTATGAAAAGGAACTTCTGGCAATCGTCAGAGCCCTCAAGAAATGGCATGCTGAACTCCTAGAAATGGACTTCACTGTATACATGGATCACCGTACCCTCAAAAATTTTGCCACTCAAAAGGATTTGTCCTGGAGACAAGCATGCTGGAACGAATTCCTATCTCAATTTGAGTTCACTATCAACTACATCCAAGGTGAAGATAATACTGCCACTGATGCACTGTCCAGACTTCCCCCTGATAATGACGATGATACCTCTTCAGATCTCGACCTAGATCTGCCTTTAACTCACCAATGGACTTCCTGGGGCACTTCTTCTCCTGCCACTGCTGCTATCTTGAAAGTTACCACAGATCCTTCCATCCTTGCTACCATTCAGGCTGGCTACAAAGAAGATGATTTCTGCAAGAAATTAGTCTCCATGGAGGTATTGCTATCTTCAATCAAGCAGCATAATAACTTATAGTACATTGGTGACCACCTCATTATCCCTTGCATTGGTACACTACATGAGGACCTCTTCTGCCTTGCATATGATTGTCTTGGACACTTTGGTGCAGACAAGGCCTACACAGCACTCCATGACTGCTACTACTGGCCCAGTATGCACTGGGACCTTGAACTAGACTACATCCCCATCTGCATCCAATGCCAAAGAAACAAATCACTTACAATGAAGGCTTGTGGTCCTCTGCATCCATTCCCCATCTCTGATAATCATGAAGATAGCATTGCCATGGACTTCATTGGCCCTTTACCCGAAGACAACGGGTTTGATTGCATTCTCACAATCACAGATAGACTCGGTTCTGATATCAAAATTGTTCCTGTTCACACTGACATCAATGCCTCTCAATTGGCAGAAGTATTCTTTCATGAATAGTACTGCGAGAATGGTTTACCTTTGAACATCGTTTCTGATAGAGACAAACTCTTCACTTTGAAATTCTGGACAGCCTTGCACAAGCTCACAGGTGTATCCTTAAAAATGTCCTCAGCTTATCACCCCCAAACAGATGAATCTAGTGAACACTCTAACAAGACTATCAACCAGTGTATCTGTTTCTATGTAACTCATAAACAGAAGAGATGGGTCAAAGCCCTTCCCCTCATATGCTTTAATATGATGAACACAATCAATTCTTCCATTGGTTACTCTAGTTTCCAGATAACAATGGGCCATTCTCCTCATGTCATCCCACCCTGGTACCTGATGTTTTGCCACCCTCTGAACCCATCATCCTCACATCCGAACTGCTACAATGGATCGAGTCACAGACTCAGGATGCAAAAGACAACCTCATGCTAGTGAAAATAATGTAAACTTACCATGCTAACAGGAAATGTGCTCCTGAAAATGAATACAAAGCTGGTGATAAAGTGATGCTATCTACCTTACATCAATGACATGAATACAAGGCTGGGAAAAAGGACTGCATAGCAAAATTCATGCCACATTTTGATGGTCCCTACACTATTCTTGATGTGCATCTGGAAACCTCCTTATACACATTAGATCTGCCTAACTTCCCCAACACCTTCTCTACTTTCTATGCTAGTATCCTCAAACCTTTCATCCAAAGTGATCCCCAACTCTTTCCCCATTGAGAATGACCTCCGCCTGGTCCCATAGTAACAGCTGATGGCATTGAAGAATATTTCATTGATAGAATAATTGACAACCAGAAACAGGGATGTGAATACCAGTATCTTGTTCGATGAATCAGAGAAGACAAGAAGGAGGATTGTTGGTCAAGAAGTAAGTTTTTTCTTAAAATGTGAGAGAGTGTAAGCCTGCTTACTTATGATGACATACATACTTACCATGATGACACTTTTGGACCGATATTTTGCTTCTGCTTTTTTATTCTTTTCTGCCTCTGCTTGTATAAATACTTGCTCACCTCTTTACAATATGCATTATTTCCTTTCTCTCTTTCTTCCATGTAGATGTCTATATACTCCTCTCTCCAATACATGTCATTCACAGTATTCATCACCTCTCATAGGTTCTAGTGTTTTCTGTCCCTAGTGGACAGGTTTCCAGCATCATAGTCTAAACATGGTAACCAAGAGACACATCAGAATTCTAGCCTGCTCACTAATCCCTTTGGCCAGTGTCTGTTTCTAGATCATGCCCAGTGGTTCTCTTGATTATCTCTTGCATGACATTGTTTCTCCGGATCTCCAGAGCCTATGCATCATTGATTATAGATGCATAGTTATGTAAATTAACTTTTGGGCCAAGTACAAGCATGTCCCACTGAGTACAAATCCTCAATTTCAATGGATGTTATTGCAAGCAAGCTACTAATTGGCCTTATTGCTGTGCCTGCCCATAAGGTACAGTGTATCAACAAAGTCCTATATTTTAATTCCATAGCTTCTTTTTCTAACAGAAGGGAATTCTAACTCAGTGACCTTGCTAAGTCTCCACAGTGCCTAAGTATAATTTATTGATTTTTGCAAAATTACATAGTTAGACATGCTGCAGGCATGACACTGGTGCAGCTTTACTGATTTCAAATCCTCTTTCTTAAACTGAAGTTTATATCCAAAATCTCTCTCTTATTCTGTTCCTTAGTGAGCTTGCTAACTACACAATGCTCAGAAGTAAACTAACGACTCTCTTGCCTTTGTGGAGAAGAGGGCAAATAGTAACTTGAATTGTACATTGTCTAACCAAACTACTTATATACTATGAGTGGAAGGTGATTACAAATGGTCCATAAATAAGGTAAAGAATCTAGATGAAACTTTCGCTGCATTTCGATGTCAGTCCACTGCAACTGCAGTATTCCTTAGCAGATGAGTCAGACTGTCTCTGATTGGTCTCTCAAGGTGTACCCTATGCTCTGCAATGCCAGTGCATATCAAAGGTCACCACCACAGACTTCAGACCTTAGCAACTAATGAGTAAGGTTTCCTATTTCCATGGCATCTCTCTTCAGAAGCTTTTTTCTGGTGGACAGCTCCCTTTCCTAGGCATATTAGCCATCAGGTCTTTCGAATCCCTAGCAAACTCACTAATCTCTCAGCCAAAACTCCTTGTACTAGGCCTGTCTCATGATATCTCTTTATTTCCTTCCTTGCACGAGTTTATCTCCAGATCTTCAGGCATCATACTTCTTTCATTAAGTGAACACATGGCTACCATCCTCATTATGTTGTGATCCAGTTCTAAGCTCATCCTACTGATGCAAGTGCAGATTAAGCTTATTGGAAGGAGTGAGCTCACTAATTGGCCTTCCTGTCAAGCATACCCTTCCAGTACAGTGCTATGACCAAGTCCTTAGTTAACTCTGTTGTTTCCATTGACATACTGTGACATTGCCTCAGTAATCTCACTTAGAACAGATATCCACATGTCTGCTTAGCAAGCTTGCTAACTATAGCCTATAAGCTAATACTAGAACATGCCAAATCATGAATTTATATGGGTAGACATGCTATGGGCATGACACCATTGTATAGTCCTTCTGCATTGTAGGCCTGGGGACCAGGCAATAATGTACACAAGGTTTGTGCTGTTGCTCAGACTGCTGTAGTGCAGCTTGAACTTGTTGGGCCCTGGTGAAGGACATCAAAGGGGATTACTGGCAAGCAGGATGGGTGACATATGTTCACACTGATCTTTGTATAGATGGTGCAGATGACTGGTATTGAAGCTTAACAAATAGCAAATCATGTCATGCATTTGGTAGCTTTTGGAGAGCAGGACTTCTGTTCTGTTGCCTGGTGAAAAAGGAGAGAAAATCATGGAAACTGTGATGATATGCACAGATATAAGCCATCCTGGCTAGTGATATCTGAAGTCCTCCATGAATAAGCATGCTGATTATTATTATCAGTCATTCACAGACCCAGTAATAACTGTCGTCAGCTTGTTCCAGTGCAGGTGAACTCTGAGAGAAGCTGAGAAAGGTAAGCAACTTAGAAAGTTTCAATGACTCTGTATACATATCTTTGGTCCACAAGAAAGAGTGTACAGCATGTGTATGCTACAAAGAAACATGTTAGCAAAGAGTTAGAATACGAAGATGAACATGGCTTACACCCATAATACACATCACTGTGACAAATAGCTCCCAAGAACAAGAACAACAAAAAGATAATCTGAATAACAGCAGCAGTTAGCATCCAGTCAAGTGTCGAGGTCCAAGGATCAAAGAGCTTACTGAGCATATCAATCTTCAACCTCTGCTATTGTACATCTGATAACTCTCTCAAAGTGTGGATCAATCAGAGAAAGTGTGGTATTGGACGCATGTAGCAGGTTGTCAAGGTCATTGTCACCATGTTCACCATGGCAAAGCCTATTAAAAGATTTCTAGGCAAGTTTAGCAAGAAGAACATTGTCAATGCACCTATATAGCCCAGTAAATGTCATGTATTAGTATGGCTGGGACATCCAGACCAAACCAATAATTGATGCAATTTTGACCAAAACGGCAGTACTGTAATAAAGGTCCACCACATTATATATCCTATGCCTGCCATTGGGCAGGATAGCATAAGCTGGTCAATATGATATGTGTCAGTGATGTCTCACCTACAGGCCCCAGTAAGTGATGTGCACTCCACCTTCTATACTGTATCCATCCAAATTCAGCAAGGCATGGGAATTTTCAGAGTAATTCATCAGAGAAGCATGGATTCCATCACTGATGTACGGTCCCACATGCCCAAAGACATCTGCCAATGTTGCCAATGCCTGTCAATGTTGCTGTAATGCATCATTGCACTCTGAGCACAATGACATCACTAACATGTGTGCTATTTTAGGTAGTGACATCATATTCTACCTGTCCCCCCCTATCCCAATGCTGTCTCCCATTTTCCATGTCAAATAAAATCATAAAAATGCTAATAAATCAGATTAAATTCTTCAGATACATATCTAACATCCAGCATACTTGAATACCTGAATATGATCTGTAAATCATTCTCAGAGAGATGCATAGATATACATTCACATTTTAAAACTCTATATTGTCTAGACAGTGTATAGAGCATACCACAATAAGGTATCAGAACTTGTCCATTGATCTAGTCATCATCATCCCCATTCCCCTTACTATTGTCATCACTTTCATTCAAACTCTCAGTTGCATGGCTAGTATCCATACATAGTACTGGGGCTCCCTTTCTTGTACACTTTTGATCTTGTGGATGGTTATCTTTGGTTTTTGTGCTTTTTTGGCTTGTGAGAGCCATCTTTATCTAACTATTCCTTCCTTTTCTTCCCCACAACCTCACCATTGACTTCAGGATTAACGATAGAGTCAGTGAGCTTCACTATTTTGGTTTTGTTAAGTCCTGTCCATTGGCATGCTGTAGTCTGCAGGGCATATCAAAGCAACATGAGGAGGGGCATAATATAGATACTGGAGAGGCTTCCAAAGGGAATTTGTTCTGGCCATCCAACCAGCTTAATGCCATAACACAGTACAATTGCCTTCTCGTAATTTGATAATTTATGTTTACATCCTTGACATATGTTATCACCTCTGATAAGATATCAAACAGCTGAATCTTGATCAATGATATCAAACATACCTAGGCCTTCAGAAATTAGCCTAGTTATATCCTTCCTAACACTAGCTTGATCTTTGTGGGGCTCTGAAATTGGAGCAGTTCAATAAAGGCTCAGTAAGTAATTGATAGACTCACTATCATCTATAGTGCAGCTAAATTGCTCAAACTGACAAATAAAATCTGTTGGATCAACTTTGAGACTAGTTGATAGAAAGACAGTTGATCCAGGAATTTGGAGCAAGCAGAGTAGCATAGTATCATCCACTGATCTCTGAGAAAGGACAGCAAAGCCATGAGCACCTGTGCAGAGGCCTAGACTAGTAAGTTAAAATAAGATATGACATCAGATATAATATCATAACATGATCATATGAGGACTTACTGCAGATTCAATCAGATTCACTGTGTGACAGTAATCCTCTGTTATGCTCTTATGGGATACCTGTGCCCCCTGGCTTTTATCAAAACATCTTGCATATACCTCCTCCTTGAGACTCTGAAGCTCATCCTCATTCAACTTATTGCATCTTGGATCTGTCTTTACTAACTCATGAAGCTCTGCAAGTCTGAGTTGCTGTCCAATAGGTCTTCCTAAGAATGAACACTGTCAGTACTCTGTCAGAACTAATATAAATCATTTACTGTCATTGTTCTCCTTGACCTGATACAAAAGCTTTGCTTAGAGATCTGAGACTGCCTGTTGACCTTTATACCTGCTAGCACTACCAGCAACACACAAGACCTCCTCAAACTTCTTCCCATGCTTAACAGTGATAGCCTCAAGCTTTTCTCGGTGCTCCTCCATTCCCTGTGATAGATCCTCAGTGAAAGCTTCCCTCTTCTCACTTGCCAGTTTCTTTTTTATAGCTACACTCGACACCTCATTTGCTAGAGGGTGTCTACTAGATATCTCATAACATGCTTTAGTAGATGCTACAGGCTGTATTGGATTCTTTACTACCTAAGATGTGGCCTCAACAGATGTGCTTATTCTTACATCCTCACTATGAGCAACAGGGCTGGAAGCAGTGCATTTGTTGAGTTGTTTGCTTTTCTTGGACAAAGAGAGTTGTTGCTGATACTGGGGTAACATGGAGAGAGAGGTCAACTCACTTGACATGCCCATGACACAGTCTATGCTATCAATGGATGTAAGGAAACAGCAAGCAGTTGTGGACAGTGGAGTAATAGTCTCCAGAAAGTTGGTTAGAGCATTGAGGTTTGCATTAAAGCCAGCATCTAAGCTGGGGCTGGGATCATCCAGTAAAAGAGGTAAAACTGGAAAGAGAGGATCATCCTCACCATTTAAAAAACTGATGATGCTGAAAGGACTGGAGGAGAAGCCAGGAGATATGGATACTGCAGCTGATTGAGCTGTATCAGTGTTTGTGATGTTGGAAAAGAGTACTCTTTGGCATGTTGGCATTGTAAAAGCTGTGTGAGTTGTTTGTGGTGGGATTTAATTGGAGGGAGATGCACTTATGTTTAGCAGCAGCAATACAATAGTGGGTATGAGAGCAATAGACAGTAGTAGTGCCATAACAAGTGAGAATGGGTCAAATAGCTATAGGACAAGCGTTGATTTTTTTTCGTGCTGCCAATGTATACACAGGGTCTGAATTTTAAAACAAATTGTAACTACAAGAAATGGTAAATCAATTTTATTTTTCCTTAGATGACTGATCAAGGCTGACATATAGAAGTATTCAAGAAAAATATGCCAATAAATTTGATGGAATTTCAAGTTTCTACTGTTTGACAAAGTGGTTAATCACCAGGATCAGTAACTCTTTTGACTCTGTATACAGCTTTCCATAAGAATACCTATGGTGCGCATCCTTCCTTCCCTTTCCCATCTTTATTGCCTTATCTGCATGTACTCTCTCTCTTTATTCTTTGAATTCTGACAATGTCTGCCTGCCAAATGTACTGTAAGTTTTAATATTTCCCTTTCTGTATCTTTACTGATGCTATTATAGTGAGCCCAGCTGCACATCAGTCCCTAGGAATGACTTGCTCAAGAATAAACAACAATCCTCTGCCTCTTCATGAGTATCTTTCTCTTAGGCTGTCTGTCTCTGACTATTATCTCTAGCACAATCTATCTCTGTCACCTCTGAGTCATCAATGTTACTATCTGATCTTAAAGAAGCTTCTATTACAGGCATAGCCTCTATTGTCCTCACCAACAGTGATAGTGAGATGGAAACTTTTTCAGATGCACCTGATTATTTTTGAAGCACTAATTCTTGCTGTGTTGTCCCTCTCCCCTTTCCTAAAAATCATGGCCTGATTCTCATATGGCAGGAAATTCTTTCTCTTGCTCAACAGTCAGAAATCCACATAGTTCATCATCCCCAGCTTCTCCTCATTCCACTACTACATCCTCTCACCTTTCTCCACCAGTAAACTGACCCCTATCATTGGACAAAACATGCTCAGGCTTCAGGTCAGAGTAGCTGCTGTGCTGCATGGACCTTCTGCCAATGCTGCTCCAGTGTGCAAGCAGAGATTCTATGTTGTTCTCAATGGCTGAACTATAGGGGTATTTATGCATTGGTATGTTGAGAATGTTGAGAATGGTGTTGATATTAATGTGAGCATTTCCAACCTTTTACTATATTATCTCCTCTCTGTAAGTACCATTCTTATTCTACTGAGCTTTAATATCTCATATTCATTGCCATCCAATGAAGATATCATTAAGGATGCAGGCAAGCATCCATACCACAAGGTATTTGTTGTAAGAGACAAACTTCATGATGATGAGGTTTTATGTACTGACCTTTAGATTTCTTGCTATATATTTACAGTGCTTTTCCTCTTTCAGGGTTCTTTTTTTTTTAGAAAAAAAATTAACAAATCTTCTGTGCTATGTATAACTATCACCATCAATGCAGCATTTACTTTTGAAAAAGAATTTGCAAGGGTGGTATAGATATATTATGTAAAAGTGTGAGAATACTAGTACTGAGTAAGAAAGCCACCACTTTATCCACATTTTATTGAAACTTTATTGAAGTACAGTTACGTAGTGTAAACACCCTTTGGAGATAGATGCTTACTTTATAGGATTTTATTGAAGTACCTGCAGCATGTTAATATCTGAATCCAGGGTTCCTCCCTCTACAGAACATTTATTAAGGTACAGCATGGCCAAGTTAAGCTAAATGCAGGATCTTTATTTAAGACCGAGGTACTACACATGTAGCAAGGTACTTATTACTAGTTAGCTTTGAATTCTCTATTATAAGACCACACTTCTTTCTTCCCACCATCATGTCACTGGCTGGAACACGATGCAAGTGTGAAGGTGTTGCCTATGATGCAGATGATCCCTTCCTCTCTCCTACAGAACAATCTCAGACACAGACTCTAATGATCAAGTCCTCTAGCAGCTCCTAAATCATCAAAAAGGGTTGGTCTGACAACCAACCCACTAATGAAACTCTAACACCACCACATCCAATGACATCTATGCCTGCAGCTAGGTCAAAATTCAACCCCATGCCCTCCACCAACTCCAAGAAAGCAGATGACTCACATGGCCCAGTGTACCTTTGCCATATGGTAGAAGTACAGATGCATCATGCCACTAGTGATCTACTATCACTTCACAAATATGCCCAACACCACCTAGACGACCGCCATGTGACACTGTCTTGGATAGATAGAAACATTAACAACTGTGCAAACACCTTGAATGAACTTCAAGACCTGAGGAGGAAGCACTTCCGGTCATATAACACTTCCATGCCACATCTATAAGCCCTTCCTGCTTCCGATACCATCTGTGCGCAAGCTGCAGCAGCCTGGGACCAGACTCGGCCAAAGTGCCTCATAGTAAATGCAGAAACCCAGACCTCTACCCCATGCCTGCTAATGCCAAACCTGTCATATGCAGAGAAAGCCTGCCCCCCAAGCCTGTTCCACAATGAGCTACCTCCACCAGCTCCATGCCCACCACCAGAGAAGCATTACCCCAAGGCTAGAACAGTTGCACCATCCAACTTTGACTCACTGCCAATACCACAAACCAACTGGAAAAAATACACCACAGGCTCTACTCTGCCCAGCAAGCCTAAGCCTGCCTGTAGCAGGCCATCTCCCACTCCTCTGGCTTCACAATGCCTCATTCTCTAATTCATCAACTGGTCAATTATCAAGACTTTGCCAGACTCTCAAGGTCTTCGTGACCATATCAACATTGTCCTAGAGGGCACAAATGTTACGATTTTTCCATTTTCCTTATCTTATCTCCAAAGTGCCTATCTTATCTCATCTTATTATGGCACTTAGATTCTTATCACAGATCAACCGGCCTGGACAGACCGGTTTCCACGCCTATATCGAATGACTTCAGGTATTGTGCTATAGCTCACGACAGTCGCTCACCCAGCTCATTCTTTTCATTGTTTTATGCATGACAACTGAACGCTCGACACATATCCACATCTAATTATAGCATTCAGCCTTTAGTATATAAGTAGCATAGTTCTTGCTGTATATTCCCCAGTCTCAAACTAAAGTTTATCTCTACCTTCGCCTACGCAGCACAAAGCATCTAAGAGACTAGCCATATACATAGTGATTGTCCGAATGCGAGACAGCTATTGTATCACACAATGTCTTTATAAGATCACGTGTTAGGCAAGGCCTAACAATTAGTTCGAGACTTCCTCTCTTTCTCTCTACCGCCAGCCGAGAGAAGAAAGACCTATGTCCCCTGACGACCTGACCATCTCAATAACCGCCACTGTTGGAGGAAGCCTCCTCCTCATACTCCTCACCACCCTAGTCATTCTCACAAACTGAGAGTGACTCGAAAACCTCCTACGAATCCAGAGACTCCCAGTACAATGACCCGCGCCTTTCCCTGCCCACTATGTCCTTCCCTACGTCCAACCCCGACCACTCATGGAACGAGTGGGTGAGGAACCAACCTACTCCCCAGCCCAGAGGAGGCCGATCTACCACCCAAATTCCTCAGATGAATTACCCCTGCCAAGAAATGCGACCCTGGGGCCCAGCAATGTTCCAAGAACCCCCCTCCCGCCTATCCAAGCAACGAGGCTGAGGACTACGGTTGGTACCTACAGGCTTGGTTCCACACCCCGCCTCCAGACTCACACACCCCCGTTCACACCCTATCTCCCGATCCACAGACCCTCGCCAATGCCCAGGCACAGATTAGGGCGCTCGTCCTCGAGCAAACCCTTCGGTGTCCCACCAACACTGGTTCAGTATGGGCTGACACCCCCAACCAACCAAACCTCCATCTCATCATCCTCCATACTGCTAGTAACATCCGGGTCGGCACTCCCAACCATCTCGCTGCCTATCCCGATGAGGACAGCGACTCCGATTCCTCTGATTATGGAGGAAATGAACCCGTCCCCAAACGAGAGGACGATGACCCCCTTAATGCCTATGGAGGAGACTATGAGTGGCCAGAGCTTGGCACCATCGACCAAACCATCCTCGGTCCCTACTGTTCCCAGGCCTGGGAGCTCTGACGGCTCAACATCGAGCAGCAAAGCCCTATACATGAGAAGCTCTTGTGATAGAATGAAGGTATTACAGACATGGAAATCATGGGGAGAAGGGAACTATGTTCCTTGGATGCTCTGGCTCAAAGGCAAGTGAGGGCATAAGAAGAGAGACCTGTTTTGACATTGTATCTGCTCCTGCTCATAAACAGAGGAGCTGCATGTTGTTTTGTCAGAGAAGGTGTTTTCTTGTATGGTTTCCATTGTCATGTCTCAGTGTATAAACCCAAACCAGGTCATTGTTGATCTTTCCTGCAGCTGTCCTCCCTTTTATAACCACGCTACTATTTTTCACACTGAAGTGCTAGAATTTCTGCCTTCAGCTGCAGCCATTCACAGTTTCTTAGCTTCAGTTAGTGTTGCAGGCTTTATTATAGAAATGAATGAGCATACCTTTGATGGTAGGCAGCCTGCATTACCTTGTTGCATAAGTTATAATCTGCCTGCTCTTCAGGCATCATAGACTTCACTGTGGCATGCCTCCTAAAAAGCAATGAGCATTGATCAGCTACATAGAGGGAAGGGAAACTCACACTTACATGCCTTTGCATGTCTTCCTTTACCTCTTCTCACAATGCCTTGCATCATACCTCTGTTCATATGTTCACTGAACTTCATGTTGGGCTCACCTGAGCTGCTCCATAGCCTCAGGAGAGTTGTATGTTGCCACATTTGGGAGAAATTTGTTAGAGCAATGAAAGGTGGAGCAGGGTTTGGACATATCTATCATTCTTCAGATGATGGTTGCTAAAGAAAGACATGAGTCCAGCATTGCAGAGATAAATAGAACTGAGTTTCCTAGATCAGACTTACATGGCAAGTTCTCCAGTTAAATATACTGATATCTTGAACCAGGACATTTATTGGTTGAAATATATGTAAGAATAGTCTATTTATCTCCTCAAGTATGATGGAAATTTATTTGGATTTTTCTGCACAAGAAGACGTGCTCTGTGGGACGACAAAGGTGAAGAAATCAGAACATATTTGGATCCAGACTTCGATCATAATATTGTTTCTGCTTCCTACCTCAGCTATTGGTACATCACATATCCATGGCTAAATGTTTATTTTATATTATTGAAGGTAATAATAAAATATGTGTTCAATACTACTATGCTATGATAGCTGAACCTGCCCTAGACATCGAAGCCTGTCCTCCCAGACTCTATCCCTCTTTCACTCACCTGCAATTCCTTCTATCCATGATCTCCATTCCTCCAAGTCCTTGTCTGTATGATAACCATTATCAACCCATTGAAAAAGACCTGCAGCAGAATATTGAGTAAATGAGTAGTGAGTTTCACCTTGAAACAGTTAGATAAATGTAAGAGCAGATACTGATACAAGAATATACTCTTGCTAATTGAGATGTTTGAGTGTTTGAGGAGAGCCGAGGGGATGATAATGAGACTGCTGGATGGAAACTCAATCACCAGCTTCAAGTCCCAAAGAATGAGATGCCCACCCTGGGTATGATCGGAGTCACCAATTGCAAAGATGGGGCATACACCTGGCCTGAAGTCGAGATAGTCATGATGTTGCTGAGTTGTCACACCTCCAATGTTAAGTGTACAGGTGGTGAACACACTTTGCTTATGGGTAAACAGACATGACAGATATGGGTGTTTGGTGGTGAGATTGTCAAGCAAATTACGATAAAGCAACCAAAGTTTAGAGTGAACCACTGTGACTGCCTCTGAATCATAACTTAGCACAATATACACAGAGAAAATAATGCTTACTATTGATAAATTGCACCATACACTGAATGGCCCAGTTTTTGCTGACATGCTTAACATTTCCGTAGTCGTATACCTCGACAACATCCTCATTTATTCCAACAATCCTGCAGAACACTGGAAACACGTACGTGAGGTTCTGCGCAGGCTAAGAGTAAACAGGCTCTACTGCAAAGGATCCAAATGCAAGTTCTACTAGGATTCTGTGGAATATCTTGGCTACATTCTACTATACCCGATCAGGAAGCTGGACACTCCGACTTTTCTCGGCAACTACTTAACGGAATTGCGAACAGATTTTTGCAGTGTCATCCGACTACTATTAGGTATCTTCTTCAATATGTCTAGTGGTCTATTTCCATGTTATGTACTCTACAATTTTGATATTTCTTTCTTAAAGCCCCAGATTGGTGTAATATTTGCAATGTATATTAACTTGGTAGCTCATTATAGCTTGTGCACGCATCAAGTCAGGACATGAGAATATACTTGACATTGGTAAGACTGAATTCAGATAGTAGAGACAGTCCAGAGGGTACATTTGAATGAACCAGATAATACATATGCTGCATGTGGGTTATTTTGCCCTTTTTCTAATGCACCTCCTTATCCATGACCTGGACAGCTGAAACCCATGTACTGTATGCTAAAAATACAAAACACATATACTTTCCATTTTGCATTGCCCACCAGTCTTTCCATGCTCTTCTGACAATTCCAGAGCTCATGTCCAGCTTCCCTGTTTTGGGCATTTTATGACCACTCATCAGTAATTGGTTTTTGGGATTTATTTGTAGGCAATTCACAGTCCAACAAAAAATAATTCAAGCAAAATAGTGCAGAATTGGACAAAGGAGACTTGATTCTTTTTGGAGTGTCCAGCTTCCCGATTAGGCACAGTATCACCGAAGGGCCTCCACATGTCCAAAGACAAGGTCAAGGCCATTTTAGACTGGCTGGTTCCATGGAAAGTTAAGGATATCCAATCCTTCCTTGGCTTTACCAATTTCTACTGCTGTTTTATTCATGAGTACAGTGATATTGTTATTCCTCTAACCTGACTCACTTGCAAAGGTACTCCATGGAAATTTGATAACAAGTGTATGGCCACTTTCAACAAACTCAAGCAGGCTTTTACCCATGCTCCTATCTTCACCCATTGGGTCCCTGACTGGCAATTAGTCATGGAGACCAATGCCTCTGACTATGCTATTGCTGCTATCCTCTCTATTTACCTCAAAGATGGCAAAATTCACCCAATTGCATCCCTCTCCTGGAGCCTTCACAATGCCAAACTCAACTATGACACCCATGATAAAGAGCTTCTAGCTATCTTTGAAGCCTTTAAATACTGGTGACACTACCTTGAGGGCTCTGCAGACTCCATTAACATTGTTATGGATCACAAGAATCTTGAATATTTTTCTACAACCAAGATTCTTACCCGGTGGCAAGTCCAGTGGTCCAAATATCTCTCCCAATTCAACCTAGTAATCTGCTTCTACCTGAGGAAACTCAGAGGAAAACTGGATGCACTCACTAGACAATGGGACATCTATCTAAAAGGGGGGATTGTTTGACCTGAACTCCAGTATAACAAACAAGAGTAAACCAAAGGCTGTATCGTGTTCATACAGTCACCCAAGGAGTCTCAAAGTCTGTCACTGAGAATCAAGAGACTAGCACTTAGTCTTAGCAAGAGGAGTGAGTCGAAGAGTAAGTTCGGTATTGATAAACTTTAGCTTGAAGCTAGAGATAATACAGTGAGAGCTATGCTACTTATATACTGTTCTGAGTGTTCTATTAATATACGTGTCTGTGTGGTAGCCATGCATGAAACAATAAAAACAAGGTCATAGGCAAGCAATGGTTGCAAGCTATAGTACAATTGCTGAAGTCACTTGGTAGCAACAAGGCAGCGGTCTATAATCCATGATAGGCACTGAGATTAGATGTGATAAGATCATGATAAGATAAGTGCCCAAGATAAGATAAGAAAAATAGTAAAATCATAACAATACTCCCTCGTTAAGACAGGCATCCCAACTATCATTATAACCCTACTATGGGGCCTTCAAGGGGTCCTCTTCATGCATTTTGTGCATGTTTGTCTCTGTTCCATTGGTCTTCTCCTCTGTCATCGTCTTGATTGTTGGCCCTCCAATAATTGTTGATGAGCTCTTTTAAGTCCCCTAATTCACTCTCATTGTACCAGTATTCAATAGTGGGATACTTTTTGACTAAGTATCACCATTTGAGGCCGTTTCACTTGGTGTCGATGATGACTGTGGCCGTTTTGGGTTCAACTACAATGGCTTGGACTGTTACTGCACCCTTCTTAGATTTGAGGTAATTGGCAATCACTTCTTTTGCATTGCCTAAGAACTTCTCGGTGGTCCATTTGTTTTCTTCCAGGCCATAGCCTTTCCATTTGACGAGGTAGTCAGTGACTATCTTTGATGGTTCACCTTTCTTTCTGTGGACTTTGTGGGGCTTGTCATCTAAGATGCTTTCGACATCATATTCCTTTTTGCCCTGGATGATGTTGAGCAGAGGTGGAGGTGGTTGTTCCTGATTAGGGAACACTGGTGGTGTGTATGGTGTGAGGAGAGTCTCATTGAAGATGGGATATATTTTCCAGATGGGTGGGAGCTTTAGCTTGTAGGTGGAAAGCCTGTGTTTCTTGAGGATGGGGAAGGGGCCGACATGTTTGTTGTCGAGCTTCTTCTTTGGATGGGGCAAGTGAAGATTGGTGGTGTCAAGCCAGACTTTGTGTCCAGTCTAATACTCAACACTGGCTTTCTTCTTCTTGTCATATTGGGTTTTCATTTGCTCTGTGGCTTTCTGCAGAGCGGCTTTTGTTTCATCATGAATAAGCTTCATGGTGGCTTTGAACGATTCTGATGATGGAGTGTGGAGCAGGGCATGTGTGTTAGAGTCGGGTGTGACTCAGGGATTTCTTCCATAATTGACCTGGAAAGGGCTTTTGCCTGTGGTGGAATGAATGCGATTATTGTGCTGAAAGACTGCTAGGGATAGCCATTCAGCCCAGTCAGTCTATCAGTGGTTGATGAAGATCCTGAGATACTTCTTGACTTTCTGGTTGGCATGTTCGGTTTGTCCGTCTGTCTGGGGGTGGAACACCATGGAAGTGTTTCCCTTGATCTGAAGCATGCTGTATAGGTCTTTGAGGAATTTGGATACAAATTGTGGTCCGCAGTCAGATATGACCATGACTGGCATTCTGTACTTTGCATAGACTTCGTCACATAGGATTTTGGCCCATCCTTCAGATGAGAGTTCAGCATTGCAGGTGATGGGAATGATTGCTTTTGAAAAGCAATCTACAATGACTAGGATGGCATTATAGCCATTTGAAGGGGGAAGACTGGTGACCATGTCAATGGAGATGTGTGTCCAAGGTTTGGATGGAATCTCATTTGGGTGGAGTGGCACTCATCTGGCCTGGGTGCTCGACTTGGTTCTTGCACAAGTTTTGCAGGCCCTGACATAGATCTTAACATCCTTTTTGAGTTTGGGCCACCAGTAGTCTCTTAGGACTAGCTCCTTCATCTTTTCTACTCCTGGGTGTCCTGCCGTGACGTGGTCATGGGAGCACACAATGATTTCTCCACAGACGGCGTGATTGTGGGGTACATAGATTCTTTTGTTGTAGCACAATAATCCGCCTTCTTCCTTGATGCCTTTCTCATAGTTGAGTGAGTTAGCAATCTCTTGATCCTATTTCTGGTGATCATGGGTTGCACTCTTGATGCGCTTGTGGGTCTCATCTACTGTGGGCATGATCATGGTCTGGAAGTGCTTGGGGTTGAGGATGATGATTTTGTTGTTGTCATCCTGGCCTTGCTCATAGTCCACCCTTTGACTAAGGAGGTCAGTCTTCTTGTTGGCCATTCCAGGCTTGTGGTGAAGAGTGAAATGATACTCTGCAAGCTCAGTTACCCATCATGCTTGACAACGATTGAGCTTCTGGGGCTTTCAGAAGTACTGAAGACTCTGATGATCTGTCCAGATCTCAAAATTGACGGCGGCTCCCATGAGGTAGTGCCTCCATTCATCTAGAGCAAGCATGATAGCAAGCAACTCTTTGTTGTAGATTTTGTAGTTGTGCTCTGTGACTGTCAATGCCTTTGATAAAAATGCAACAGGTCTCCATTTTCCATTCTGTTCTTACAATAAAACTTTGCCAATTGCCCCCTCACTAGCATCCACTTCCATGTGGAATTTGCCTTTCTCTGTTGGGATGGCCAGGATAATGACTGTGGCCAATTGGGTTTTGAGTCGTTGAAAAGTGACTTGTTAGGCAGTCTCCCAAGTCCAAGTCTCTTTGCCTGTGAGGCACATCATGGGGCATACTATGTCACTGTAGCCTTTAATGAAGTGTCAGTAGAAATTGGTAAAGCCAAGGAATGATTGTAGTTCCTTCTTCTTGGTTGAAACGGGCCATTCTGTGATGCCTGCAACTTTGATAGGGTCCATTCAAATGGAGCCTTTGCTGATTATTACTCTGGAGTACTCTGTTTCCAGTATCTTGAATTTGCACTTCTTGGCTTTCAGAAACAACTTGTGTTTCCTTAAAAGCTCTAAGACGTGGCGAATGATCTTTTGATGCTCTTCTAGAGTCTTCAAGAAGATCAGGATGTCGTCAAGGTATACGGTGACCTTGCTGGTTGCAATGAGATCCTTGAAGATGTTGTTCATCATCCATTGGAACATGGTGGGCAAATTGGTGAGCCTAAAGAACATAATGGTGGATTCAAACAGTCCACAGTTTGTTCTGAATGTGGCCTTCCACTCGTCATCCTTCTTGATGCAAACATTGTGGTATCCCCACCATACATCAAGCTTGGTGAAGTACTTGGTGCTCCCGAGTTTGTCCATGAGTTCTGAGATGAAAGGAAGTGGGTATTGATTTTTGATCATCATCTCATTAAGCTTGCGGTAGTCCTGGACAGGACAAAGCTTTCCATCTTTCTTTTTGACAAAGAAGAACAGAGAGGCCATGGGGGACTTGGAAGGTCTGATGTGACCAGTGGCGAAGTTTTCCTCGAGGAACTTGTTGAGCTCCTCTTGCTTAGTGCGATTCAAAGGATAGACTTTGCAGTCTAGCGTGGCTTGGGCATTGGGAATTAGTTTGATGGCATGATCCCAAGGTTTGTGTTGGGGAAGATCATCAAAGTTTTCTTTGATGAACAGGTCCTCGAAGTCACGGTATGACTTGGAGACCATTTGTTGAAACATCTTCTTTTGCTTTCCCCCATTGGCTTTGGCAGTGAGTTCGTTTGCTTTGTGAACCGCCTGGATCTCAATGGCTTCTTCAAAATCGATGGCTAGAATAACGTTGCCTTCTTTGAGTTCTTCATCCCAATGATCATCAGGATCTGAGTCAGGAAGGGTAAAAGGCATTTTCCAGTACTGATATCAGGCAAAGGTGATCTTGCCTGTTTTCCAGTTGATGACTGGGTTGTGACAAATGAGCCAGTTATGCCCTAGAAAAATTTCCTTTGAGCCAAGGTTAGTGATAGTGAGGTCAATTCTTTCACTGTGATCCCCAATCTTGAGATGGAGCTCTGCATATGCAGTGATTTCTCCTACCTTGTTGCAGGAGCCATCAGCGTTGTATATGGGAATTGGGCTGATGGTAGCTTTGATGATGAGCCCATGCTTTTTGACGAAGTCATGATGAATTGAACTCCTGGTACATCCACTGTCTACTAGAGCAGTGGCTTTTAGCATAATGCAAGACTCTAGGGTTTTGATCTGGACAGGGATGAGTAGGTTGCATTGGTTGGCTTTCTGGGCCCAAATGCGATAGTGTACAGGCTTTTGAAGTTCATCAAGCCATTCAAGGGCACAAGTGCATTTAGCTTTTTGGAGGCCTTTGAGAAGATTGTCTACAACTTCTTCAGCTCAGGCTTTGTGAATCCAGTTGAGGAGAACAGCTTTGGTGGCCAACTTGTCCTTGGCATCTCTGATTGCTCTCCAAGTCCATTCGGTCTTGAAGGGCTTCAGCCATTCCTGGGTTGTGACCATTGGGAGTGTGTGCTTCACTGCTTCCTGACCCTCTGACACTGAAGTGTCATTGCCACTAGGGCATCTTGCCTCATCTCCATGAGGGCTTTTTTGCTCCAGGGATGACCCATATGCACCTGCATCGGCTGCAGTAGCCTTCGCTTGATAGATCCTAAAGGAAGTGTCATCTTCCTTATTGGGGACTTCAATTATACATACCTTGGGTGTCTCTCGCTCTGTTCAGCCTGGGCTCATGTCAGAAGGGTCTTGTGTCAAGGCAGTTATGCTCAGTTTTCTCACTGTGGTATTCTCTGCTCTAAAGACTCATACGGTTCCCTACCCAGGTGCACCCATACCCATCCTGCTGGGTCCTGTTACCTGGATCATAGCACCCATAACTCTCACCCCCACCTGGGTGCTGCAGGACCCAGGACCTGCAGGTACAGGTTATAGGTTGTTCACAGGTCTTTACAAGCAAATGGTAGAGAATTGTAGAATACATACAAGTAAGTAAGATTACAACAAAACATATGTAAAACTAAAGTTAAATGTCCCTCATACCCTCACCAGTAACTTCGGCACCTGCTTCCACATTCTCACTGCTATTGCACTAGTTAACATAGCTTGAACCTTGTAGCAGACCGAGCCGAGATGAAGGGCCATAGAGATATGGTGTGACTTGGAAGTATGGATGCAAGGAGGCCATAAAGGAGACAATCATGGCGACGAATTGATGCTGGCTTTGAGTGACGACCCCAGCTTGCAAGGTCTGTACCACACGTCTTCATGTAAGGGCTCCCCATACAATGATCAGAATGTGGAAGCAGTTTTCAGAGGACCAGCTACAGTCCCTTTGGTGTCGCTTCATACACCCAGAGGTAGTCGTCAGGGACAAACCCCAATTTGATGTGCCTATTTTAAAAGATGACGAGAAGACTGTTTCCCCCATTGCCCACTATCCATACCAAACATGCATCTTGCAGCGACATAGAGTAAGTATTGATGGGAGAGAGGGGCAATAGCAGTAGACGGTTCCAGTACAATGCCTTGTACACATAACCACCATGGGCCTCAACTTTCTTGTCCTCGGTATCTCAATGATAGTGATGTAGCTAGTACACACTCTAGTAGCAATGTTGAAGGGGTATGGGACGAGAAGAGAGAAAAACCAATAAAGTCTGGTCTTGTTGCAGGCTGAAGATAGGTCTGCAATGGGATGGTGGCATGCTAGATTGATGGGAGATGGATGTAGGCAGAACGTAGAAGCAGCACACTAAGGTGCTATCCATCCTCCGAGTGATCAATCCTCGACTAGACACAAAGCTAAAACAACGAGGTGGGCACCAACCACACCACATATGTGCACATCTCTTCACATCAATGACAGCATCTTGTTCATTTTTCTGGTGTATCCTTGGCTGGAGATCATGACATCCTCTGAGAATGATGGCCATGTGAGTGATGAGGTGTTTGTTGTGATTGTGGCATCTACATGCATTGTATCATACAAGAGGGAACAGAGTGAGTAGCAAGCTTGATGAATGACCTTATGATCCCTTCAACCTCTGCCAGCATGAGCCCTGTCTGCTCTGAGAAACATCTCCATCATTCATGCATCAGTGAGCTGAAAATCAGCTGACAATGGCCTTGGATGCATGGCACATGTTGCTCAACAGCTGGAGGGGAATAGCATGAGATGAAAGACATCAACAAAATAAAAAGGGAAGGCTTACACAGATATGTCTTATCAAGAAAGGAAGGCCATGTCTTATCATCTCTCAAATTTCCATGCTAATTTATCTTTCTCCCTCCACTGGGCTTTGCCTGCACTCTTGAAGCTAGTATCATTTTGAGGAGGTGGAGGTGGCATTAGTAAAACAGTGTACATTGACTTGGAGACAAAAGTTAGCTTGGAATAAGAGTGAATGGTCAAGGTAGATGTACTCGGTAGATGAATTTGTTCATGATATTTCTTCCATGTCTTCTTCAACTGCCAGTGACAGAATGCCATCCTATTTCCCATCTGCAAGCACTTTCCACATTCCCCACATGAACACTTCTGGCTCACTCCACACACTGATAATTGTCTCTGCTCCCTCACCCGCATACATGTCCTGGACAAAGCCAAACATGGTCTCGTACTCCCCCTCAGGGTACTTTGCGCAATACACAGCAAGTGTGGAAAGGTGTCAATTATCATGGACTGGGACTTGGAGCCTAGGTCAATGTTATAGGTGTGCTGTGGATAGGTGGAGGTCTGCATCAGGTTGTGAGCAGGATGATGTTGCTCTTTCCAATGGTAACAGAAATGGTTGCAAAAGAGACATGACATCCTGGAAAAATGGATTATTAGACAAAATGATGTGCTGTCTGTTTGTGTATGAGCTCTTCTTTCCCTCACTTCAGTACTACCATTGAAATTTGAATCCTTCCTGCAATATGGGGACCATACATGCAACATCTGAGTCCTAATGAACCTGCATGGACAATGTTGAGAAGTTGGAGGAGGTGAAGATGGAGGGAAGCACATAGTAGGTGAAGGAGCTGCCCATGGCAAATCCACTGACTTGGCACTGAAGTGCAGTTGTGCAAGGACATTTACACAGGTGTGTTGCTGCTACATTCCTTGGGATGCTGGTGACTGATCCCAGAAACAAGATGTGCTACCAGAAAAGTCATGAAGTAAAGGATATTATAATTGTAAGAAGGACTTACATTCAACACTGCTCTGTGCCCCATCATTCCCATTCTCTCCATGTTTGATGATAGTGATTTTGACAGATCTGGATTAATGGTCAAGCTACAGTCCACAGCACCGACAGTGATTGCTGTCTTGAGTGACTCTGACGTGTCCATCTTGCTCATACCTGGCTCTGACCTGCACAGGTCAGGTTATCTGTTTGACGTTTCATCGACAGTGTCTATCTATTTTTTCTGCTGACAAATGATGCCCTAAAGTAGACATCAAGCCCTTGATTAAGCTCTACTTCAAACACCAAAAGATGAGATTGAGGAGGTGCCAAGATGATGGTATGTGATCTTGTGTCTGAAGGTATAGCTCTTTTCAATGCAAAGTCAGTTCAGAATGTTCTTGTTCTTGAATAACATAGTTGCTCCTGTTAGTAGGTGCCATTTTATGCTGATTTTTGATGAATTTCTTGCTGACATTTTCCCAAAAGATTAGTAGGAGTGATCTCCCTTGTTAGCTGCAAAATGAACTCAGCAGCAAACCATGTGGAGCCAAAATGACGTATCGGTGAGTGTTTATTCCTCACAATCAAGTCAACTTGTTCATGCAGATGACCCATATCTTTCGCTAGCTTGACTATAACCATGAATTTTCTATGCCTCAATGCTCCAGACTCTCGAGCTTACATGTACAAACAAAGTAGACATTGTTGGTTGTCTTCATTTGGTTACCAAAGGCACATGTAATTCTTTTACTTTGTTTCTGAGTGGCATTCCTGATGTTCTATAAAAGCAGATGGCTTGTGCTGAGTTGTCCAAATCCTTTTTCATTTCCCCCACCCCCCATCATCTTCATGACATGGCTCAGAGTCAGGCTCCCACTATCAAACCCATGCCTTCCTGGAGCAAGTGCAGGCATACTAACATGACACCTGATGTTGATGCCACTTCCAACAATGGCTCAAATGGTTGCTCTCACCTGTCAGCATCAAAACAGCACAGTAGCTGTGATTAACATCGATGAGGACGAATCTGTGACTGGTGTAGATGCTGAGGATGTAGCACAGCAGTCTGAGGATGAGGATGATAACCTTGTACATGAGAACACCAGCGAGGCAAAGGAAGCCTGGGAGAAGAAGCTAGGTGCATATTTTGGCTTGTTCCTTCTACTTTGTTAACACAACTTCTAATAGCAAAAATATGAAAGAACTGGAAGACGACGGCATACGACCACTTTCTTCCAGACATTGAGGTGGCTTGAAATTCGAAGAACCACTGATAGCAGCAGATCTTTCACTGCAAACAGTATGTCAACTCCTTTCCTTAGCATGCACTCTTCTGACCTTATGGTAGTGATATCAATGTGAAAGTTCACTGTGCCTTCCATGATAACAGCATGCCTAATCTCATTCAACATGTATGCTCATGCAAGGATCCTGATGATGACAACGAACCACAGCTTGTGCAAAGTTCACTTGTGCCATTTATGCAAGGTTCAACATACACCACTGGATGACTTCAGGCCAAGCATGTCAAATGGGTGGTGCAGCATCATTGTCCCTATGCTATCGTCAAAGATGAGGTGTATCTTGAGATCCTCTGCATGTTCAACAAAGATGTCAAGGCATTCTCCGCTGACACCCTTTCTTGTGATGTTAAAGACATGTATAGCATGGTCAAGCTGCAGGTAGCAACCATGCTACAGGTATGTAGCCAATCATTTCATCTGTACAAAGCTTTAACATCATTGCTTAGAATGTGAGAGGCTGTATTCATATAGCACAGGATGGTTGGGCCGCACCACAGAAGAAGTCGCTGCTCAGATTAGTTGCAGTATGGGTTGCCAACGGAAAAATGCAGGTTCTGACTCTGGACATGGTTCAGTAAGTGTTGTCTTCCAGAGCAGTGCACCTGTGCTCATTATCATTAGTTTGAAGTCCCACACTGGTCTTAACCTTGCAGAGACAATATGCAAAACTCTTTGCGAGTTTGGCATTATTGACAAGTTGCTCTCGTTGCCTGGCGACAACACTTTGAGCAATGTCACAATGGCTTGCTGTCTCAAAAGACCCTGGCAAGCTTCCCAGCAACCACATTGCTGGTCCCACAACTTGTGTCATGTGTGCTAGGCATATATTTGACCTCGCAAACAAGGTGCATTTCTCTATGGTCTGCATTCTATTCCATATATGATGTGGACTGCTAGGCTATCTTTCGTTACTTTGTCAAAAAGGCGCAAACCAGCAATCCAGTGACGAAGTCCTACAGTCATCACCCGGTCCATTGTACACCACTATTCCTTTATACATTTGAATATAGCTTCTCTTTCTGCTGTGTTATGGTTCCAATTTTATTTTTATCTTATAGAGTACAATACAGGCCATCATATCACCAACAAAAATAAAGTCAAGGAGGCTTGTATCGGTCAGGAAAAAATCAATAGTGACTGATATGAATTTCGGAAAAACACAAATACAGGATTAGACAAGGGTGAGGGTACTGGGTTGCATAAATTTGTATCTGAGATTGTTTTACTAGTTATAAGGACAGATTTCTCCTGCAGAACCATGGGCCAGAGACTACTCATTGTGGTGCTATAGGCAAAACGAGCCAGAACCACTCTTTAGAGCTGTGAGAAATTAGTCCAAATTGGGAAACAGTGGCCCAAATTTGGCGCACGGAAACTGGATGTACAGAGGTCCCGGTAACCGGTAAATTTGGATTTTCGTCGAAAAAATTCACGACACTATCAAATCATTATGGAATTACCCAAAACTCATAATGTACACTCTTATACATATCATTGACATTATGACATACTTTTCTGGATGAAAGGTGGATGAAGGAGGCTTTGAAATCCACCAGAAATTTGCCTGTACAACGGACCGGGTGATGACTGTATGTTTTAATTCCGTGGCTTCTTTTTCTGACAGAAGGGCTTCTGATTCAGTGACCTTGCTTCTTCTTGTGCCACTTGCACTGTCAGCAAGCTCGCTAAGTCTACACAGTGCTTAAGCTTAGTTTGTTAATTTTTGCAAAATTACACACTTAGACATGCTGCAGGTGTGACACCAGAACTGGTCAACTAGGCAAGAACTACTCTAAAAATGTGGTTTCTAGCTAGTTTTTATACTACAAGTCCGGTTTTATAAATAGAATACAAATCTAAGCCTTAATAAGGCTGTAAGTCCTTAGCTTAGTAAAAGCTGTAGTAAACACATGGTTCTTTGGGTTCGAAAGTAACAGCAACTCGTTGATGTTGCCATGTATGGACAGAAACCATATGGTTTTCTTGAGCGATGAATGGATTGTTAAGTGCTGTTTAGCTGTGGACTGGTGAGGTATGGCTTTGGTACTGAGGTGCATGCTTGGATCTACATCATTTCAAGGTCTTGTTAGGGACATGCCAAATAGGTCAAGATAGATCACACAAGTGGAGGTCCATGGAGTGCATGGGCCTTGGCAAAGCTATTAGCAACGTCACCCTTGAGCTGAAGCCCTTAAGTTGATTAGCAGAGCAGAGTCCGCAGAGAATGTGGAGTGGATTAGAGGATAAGAGGTAGTCCAATGGGGTGGAGGCCATGGACTTGAGAGCAATGAGATTAGACTTAGAGTCAGAGAGAGATTTGGCTAAACCAAGTTGATATATTCGAACTGAGTATCTACAAGTAATTGTATGGTATATATATGAGTAGGTAATCCAAGTCGGAGTCCAATGGACTCCAGCAGGTCTGTTCACTACCAAATTCAGGTTCTAGAATTAATATATGAATTAGCGAAATGAAAAGGTAAATGAAATATCAAATGGAGCAGAGTAATGGTAAGCGGCCAGAGGCCGCAGCATCCAATAACGAGAATTGCTGGAGTTAGGATTGAAGTTGGAATGGGTGTGAAGCGGAGGCCAGTGGCATGCATGTAACAGGTCTTGGCGAAGTAACAGCCTTAGTAAATGTGGTCTGTAGTTGCCGTGTGCTCGAAGTATCTTGGATGGATAAGTGGCCACGGCAATCACATCGTTTCATTAAGTGATTGATTGGTGTTGTCAATGTGCCAATGGGAAGTGATGCGGCAATTCTGTTTTGGGATGATTTGCAATCAGAGGTGCCTTGCCATGATGGAATACGATAATTGTGATGTGCAGCAAGCTGGGAAGGATAATGGAGTGGTGAAAGAGTATGGATGTCATTGTTATGATTTTTCCATTTTCCTTATCTTATCGCTCGGGTGCCTATCTTATCTCATCTTATCAAGGTGCCTATCGCTCTTATCACAGACTTCGGACCGGTCGCCTCAACACTTTCAGGCGACCTCTGGTATTGTGCTATGGCTCATGACAGTCGCTCGCCTAGCTTGTTGTTTCCATTGTTTCACGCATCATTACCGAATGCTCAACACGTATCCACATCTAATTATAGTGTTTGGCCTTTAGTATATAAGTAGTATAGTTCTCACTGTATATTCCCCAGTCTTGAACTAAAGTTTATCCATACCTCGCCTACTCAGTACAAAGCACCTAAGAGACTTGCCATATGAGAGTGATTGTCTGAACGCAAGACAGCTCTTGTATTACGCAACATCTTTATCTGGTCACATGTTAGGCAAGGCCTAACAATTAGTTCGAGACTTCCTCTCTTTCTCTTCACCGCCAGCCATGAAGAAGAAAGACTTATGACCCCCAACCTATCAAACGAACTCACCATCGCGCTCAGCACCACTATTGTTGGTGCCATCTTACTCGCCTTCTTCATTGCTGCCATCATTTTTGCGTGGTGATGACCAATCGAAAACTTCCTCGTCCAATGAGGACTCCTCCTTCCCCGACCATCCCATGGACAGACCATCCCCCTACCCACCCACTATGTCCCTTCCTTCCCACAATACCAACAACTCCGACCAACAATGGGCAGGCCAAGTATGGCACCCCACAACCCAACAATGAACTACGGTGCCACCCAGAGGAGGTCCACCGCCACCATTCCCTGGTCCTCTGACAAGTTCCCCCCACATAGGGAGGAACAGATATGCAATGCAACCCCGGGGCCCTCCAATGCCCCATGAACCCCCTCGCCACTGGAAAGACCCACCAGCGCTGAGGAATATGGCAGGGACCTACGGACTCGCTATCAAAGCCCCTCGCCCCTGCCCTATCTGACCGAACCAGCCCATGTGCTGGCACCCACCCGACCTTGCCCCAGGATGGGCAATCCCTATGCCCCCGCCCCTCCCAGAAGAATGGAGGCCCCCACACCCTGACCAGCCCGCTTTGCCCCCGCCTCATGGCCAATTGGCCACTTCCCATCCCACCCCCACCGAATACGACAACCATCCCCGAGGCGCTGGCCCTCTGACATGAGCAACGACTCTGATTCCCAGAACCCCTTTGCCTCAGTCAACCGACAGTAAAGAATTGAGCTCTCACAGCAGATTATCGTCATTTGTGACACCCTGTCCCCCAATCGCCCTTCCCGAGCTGACGATGACCCCTTCAACCCCAACGGCCCCGACTACGAGTGGCCAATCCTCTCCACCATCAATCGATAGATCCTCGGCCTCCATTGCTCCCAGGCCTGGGAACTACAAAGACGCGATGTCAAGGTGCGCTACCTCCTCAACAAAGATGACTGGTCCACCATGGACTGGTACCTCGCCGTCTATCGTGGCAACCCAATTGAGCGCCCAGGGGTGGATGCCCAGATCACAATGCGAATTTTCGCCAATTGAGAGCGAGTCAGATACGGTCCTGCAGCCAGAGTGGAGCTACACGGACAGCATCGAGGAAGGACTGACCAGGAACAGCGCGACCTGGAGATCGCCCCGACCTGGACAGAGTCAACCTATAACAACTTCAACAACTTCAACTATGACGAAGGGACATTCGGGGGTTACACTCCCAAGCTCCCATGGGACCACAAGGGTTACACTCTTGCTCCCACTCCCCTTCCATTTCCTGACTCACCACCAAACTGCTGTATCAGGCAACACAGCCAATATCACGGCCAGAAGAGCAGTCGTCTTGTCGCAGGGCAAGGCGACAATGAAGCCGGAGGAAGCGACCTCCCCCCCACTGACCCATCCCAGCCGAGCCACGAGAAGCACCTATTACAGGCAAAGGAACTCCTCGCTCTCAAAGAGTGACGACTTGAAGAGCTCCGACAGCAGCTCAACGACAAAGAACGGGCACGAGACGCCCATGCTGATCTCTGGCGACTCGGCAAGGACAAAGGAAAGAAGCCAGCCATGCCACCCCAGATGCCAAACTGGCAATGACCCCTCTATGAGCAAAATGACCGACGGTCAGTTCCCCGACCACTCCCGAAGTGGAAAGTCCCTGCTGAGCCTCCTCAACCAACAGGAGACACTGAGGACAATGCACTGTTGCTAGAGATCAAGCCCGTAATGCTAAAGCCTCCACTCCCCTTCAAGGGGGAATATGACAACATTGAGCGGTTCATAGGGGACTGCTTCATGTATTTTGAAACCTTCGCCCCCTACTTTCAGCTACACCCCCAGAAGGTGGCATTCGCCACATCCCACTTTGAAGGATCCACCAAGGACTGGTGGGTCCACAAGCGACAAGAATTTTGGTCCAACTCCAGCTGGGATGGCGAACCCGCCCGATTCCGATATCCCTCCTGGGAGGAATTCGTCGGGCTACTCACCACCCAATTCCACGATCCCACCATCGAGGAGGTCCATGAAAAAAGGATGTTTGACCTCCGAATGGGAAAGGGCCCTGTGGTCACCTACTTCCAGGAACTGGAGATAGAGGCCAAGAAGGCAGGACAACGGGGAGATGACCAGGCCAGGGGGCTAATGGTAAAGGCAGTATGACTCAGAGTACCCGACTCGTACACCAATGCCATTGCCAACTCCGGGCAGAACATCCTGTCCTCATATAACAATTGGAAGCGATGCATCCTTGTCATGTACGAGGAACAGCAGAAGAAGTGGGTCTTTGACCAAACCACCAGCACCTCCCGAGGCCCCGCCCCTCCCCAGAAGGGTTACAGCAATACTGCCACCAGCAACAAAGCAGGTGGCGCGACAAGTTTGTCACCAGCCAAGCTGATAAGTAGCACTCCACCCAGGGACTCTGGAACAGGGAAGTGGCAGATGATCAAGACGAAGACGTACAGCAGACTAGGAGAGCCGATGGACATAGGAAAGTTGCAAGCAGAAGGAAGGTGTTTCCAGTGCCACAAGAAAGGGCACCTCAGTAAGGACTGCCCTGAGAAGCGGGATTACAAGGACATTCACTTGGTAGTACAAGCCACCACTGAGCAGGAGGAGAAGGTTACCAAATCCAAGGTGGAGGAGGTAAAAGAGTAGGTCATCAGAGGTCCGATTCCCCCTCAACGACTAAGGACTTACATACTGGTGCACGCTTGTCTTCCGCTGGACGGTCTTATTCTTCTTTTTTAGTTACATCATGTCTACCTATGCACTTGGCTATACTTGCTACAAATTCACTTGCTTTTAACGTCCCCCGCACAACTAGCACCCCAGTATTAGAATCACAGAACCGATACACCGCTCTCTCCATCGAGAGCACAAACGACAATGACTATGACCTCCACCCCTGGGATGATGGGTGCGACGCAGGTGATGCTGCGGCCACTACAAAACAGTTGAGTAGACGGGAGTCTGGAGGTGGGGATCCTGCAATGCAAGATAGATCGCACAAGCGGAGGTCTGTGGAGTGCACGGGCTTTGGCAAAGCTATTAGCAATGTCACCCTTGAGCCGAAGCCCTTAAGTTGATTAGCAGAGCAGAGTCCATGGAGAATGTGGAGTGGAGTAGAGAGTAAGAGATAGTCCAATGGAGCGGAGGCCATGGACTTGAGAGCGATAGACTAGACTTTAGAGTCAGAGAGAGATTTGGCTAAACCAAGTTGATATTCGAACTGAGTATCTACAAGTAATTGTACAGTATATATATGAGTAGATAAATCCGAGTCGGAGTCCAATGGACTCCGGCGGGTCTGTTCACTACTGGATTCGGGTTCTAGAATTAATATGTGGATTAGCGAAATGAAATATCAAATGGAGCAGAGTAATGGTAAGCGGCTGGAGGCCGCAGAGTCTGATAACGAGAATTGCTAGAGTTAGAATTGGAGTTGGGATGGATGTGAAGTGGAGGCCAGCGGCATGTGTGTAACAAAGCCCTTTGAAGTAGACTGGACGCTTCGCGCCATTTGCAAAGCATGAAACGACAATGCTGCATGCGCTGTGCTCTTCGTTTGGATGCACAAGGATCGCATCCCTGAACTCACCGACGAGCTCCTTTCCGAACTAAGGAAGGGAGGAGAACTAGCCTGGGAGCAGCTTTACGAGCCCTGCGAACCACCTCGCTACTTGCGTAGGACCCAGAGCAGTGACTGAGACTTCACATTGGACATCCAACTATTGCCATGCACAGGTAGGCAAACCCTGATGACCAAGGGCTTGCTTGACAGCGGCTGCACCAGCAGCTCGATCAACCAAGCCTTTGTACAAAAGCACGGGCTAGACACGAGAAAGACAGCCGTTCCCATCGCAGTATACAATGCCGACGGTACCCGCAACAAAGCGGGCGACATCCCGAATTCGTGGAATTCCGAATGACAATCGGAAACCACAGCGAACGCATCAACTTTGCAGTCACTGACCTCGGCACCAAGGATCTCTACCTTGGTCACAACTGGCTGAAGCGCCACAACCCAGTCATCAACTGGAAAATGGGCACAATCATCTTTGGACGCTGCCAGTGCGTCAAAAATCCCTTCCCCCTCCCTGACGCAGACCCCGACGACCACTGGGACGAAGAACTCGAAGATGGTGACACTATTCTCGCTGTCAATATAGAAGAAGAACTCGTCATTCGAGCAGTACATCATGCCAATGACCTCGCAGCCGCCACCAACACTGACAAGCCAAAGAAGACCTTTGAAGAGATGGTACCACCCGACTACCGCTCCTTCCATGACCTGTTCTCGAAAGAGAACTTTGACAAACTCCCCAAACGCAAACCCTGGGACCATGCCATTGAGCTAATCCCCAATGCCAAGTCGACGCTAGACTGCAAGGTCTACCTGCTGAACCGAGATGAACAAGAACAGCTCAACAAGTTCTTGGACGAGAACTTGGAGTCCGGACACATTTGCGAGTCCAAATCTCCATTCACCTCCCCCTTCTTCTTCATTAAAAAGAAGGATGGCTCCTTACGCCCCATTCAGGACTACTGCAAACTGAATGAGATGACGATCAAAAACCAATATCCCCTCCCACTCATTTCTGAACTCATTGACAAGCTACAAGGAGCGAAGTACTTCACCAAGTTGGACGTATGATAGGGATACAACAATGTGTGCATCAAGGAAGGGGATGAAGAGAAAGCTGCCTTCCACATGAACTGAGGACTCTTCGAGCCCACTGTCATGTTCTTTGGGCTTACCAATTCGCCCACCACATTCCAATGGATGATGAATGACATCTTCAAGGACCTCATCTCTAAAGGAAAAGTCACGATCTACCTCAACGACATCCTCATCTTTACGAAGGATCTCAAGGAGCACAGATGCATCGTACGAAGGGTACTTCAGCGCTTACAAGAGAACAAGTTGTTCCTCAAAGCAGAGAAGTGCGAGTTCGAGGTACTCGAAACAGAATACCTTGGTGTTATCATCAGCAAAGGACAGGTCAGGATGGACCCTGTCAAGCTAGCCGGTATTGCAGAATGGCCGACTCCGACAAAGAAGAAGGAACTTCAGTCGTTCCTCAGCTTTATGAACTTCTATCAGAAATTCATCAAGAACTACTCCAAGGTCGTACGAGCATTAACACAGCTGACTGGCAATGCCAAATGGACATGGGGTGCTGCACAAAACCAGGCATTCCAACAGTTGAAGAAGCAAATGGCTGAGGACGTCATCCTCGCCATCCCAAATAGAACCAGACAGTTCAGGGTAGAAGCAGACACAAGCAATGGAGCCATTGGCGCCGTGCTCAGCCAGGAACAAGAAGGCAAATGGAGACCTGTAGCCTTCATGTTCAAGGCGCTCACTTCTCAGTCGGCGAAGCGACCATGATCAAGAAGAAGACGACAATGGCGACATCATCGTCCTTTCCCCTGAACACTTCTGGGCACTCATCATGCTCACCGCTAGTGAAACTCACGAATGAGTACAAACAGCCACATGCCAGAAGGAACTCTGGGACAAAGGCATCGCCACATCGCTCAAGCACGAGCGAGGAATCACAGAGAAAGACGGGATCTTGTATTACAACAACTGCATTTACATACCCTGCCATACCGCTCTACGAGGCGAGATCATCGCTCAGAGTCACAATCATATCACTGCCGGACACCCCGGAGTAGCCAAGACTCGCAAACTTGTCTTGTGTGAATACTGGTGGCCAAAGATGAAAAAGGATGTTGAAACATACATTGGAGGTTGTGAGACTTGTCAAAGGACCAAGTCAAGCAACCAGGCGAAGTCAGCACCCCTCCATCCGAACGCAATCCTGACAGAGCCATGGACTCATATCTCCATCGACATGATCACCAGACTCCCATTCTTGAATGGGCATGACGCTCTACTAGTAGTGGTAGACCGCTTCTCAAAAGCCATCATTCTCATCCCTTGCAATGTCGAACTCTCCGTGGAAGGATGGGCAAGAATCTTTAGGGACCACATCTACGTGCGACATGGGATGCCCCAAGTGGTCATCTCCGATCGAGGACCACAATTCATGTCCGAGTTCATGAAGGAGTTATACCAGATGCTTAACATCACGCAGAATGCATCTATGGCCTTTCACCTGCAGACTGACGGGCAAACCGAGCAAGTCAACCAGGAAGTCGAGAAGTATCTTCGCATCTTCATCAACCATCGACAAGATGACTAGGCTGACTGGTTACCCCTGGCAGAATTTGCCCACAACAATCGAGCCCATTCAGCGACCGGAAGGAGTCTGTTCATGATCCTATATGGGCAAAACCCTCATACTATCCCCGATTCCCCTTGCCCTACCAACTCCAAAGTCCCTGCCACCTCCGACTTCTCCAAAGTCATGGCCAAGATTCATAAGGAAACTGAAACCACCTTGGAAGAAGCTGCCAGAAGAATGAAGGCACAATATGACAAGCATAAATGTCCCACCAAGGAGTACTGCACCGGAGACCTTGTCTGGTTGGACACCACCAATCTTCATTTGCCACGGCCAAAGAAGAAGCTTGACAACAAGTGAGTTGGACCATTCAAGATCCTCAAGAAAACAGGAGCATCAGCGTACAAGCTCAAGCTGCCGCCTCACTGAAAAATTCACCCGCGCTTCAATGAGAAGCTGTTGACCCCGTACACTCCCCCCATATTCCCTAATCAGGAACAACCACCACCACCACCACCAGATCTCATTGATGGCGAAGAACAATGGGAACTTGAGGAAGTTCTCAACTCAAAAACCCAAAAGGTCCATGCAAAGCGAGGACAGCCATTGACCACAGTCATCGACTACTTTGTCAAATGGAAGGGATGGACTCGGGAGCACAACTCTTGGGTCGCAGAAACAGACATGGGCAACGCAGAAGAAGTGATTGCTGACTACATCAAGAAGACCAAGCGTAACGAGAGGGTGGCCATAATCAAATTCGCAACACCTTCTAGCCACGACATTACCATGGTTCTTAACCACATCTATGAAAGCAACAGTGATGTAGCCTACCTCGGCGCTGATATGCCGTCTACGCATTCACACCTAGATTTTGCGATTTTGTAACAATACAATTGCATATCTATCCTGTACTAGTGATAATAAAAGGACTATAGCTGAGGCTTTGAGCTGATAGTTACAGCAGTATGCGACTAGTGAAGCCAGGACTTAGATGCTATACCACTAGTGGGTCAAATCTACCAGCCGGCCGTACTAGTAACTTGAATGCTAGCCAGACTAATTAACATAAGGCCACTAGTAGACGAGTAACGCGACTAGTGCACCAAACAAGAAGCAGGATACACAGATCTCATGAAGTTCAGTCACTAGTAGACTGATCGGGGCAGAAACGCCTAAGTCAGGTTAACTAGTCACATGGCAATCTCGAAGCAGGACTTAGAAATGAATTAGCAATGGATTAATGTTGTGCCCAGATCCGACTAGTGTGATCAGATCTATTACGATCAGCACTAGTATGGCCCGGCTGCGCTTTCGATCATGGCTGACTATGGTTGCAAGCACGAGGATGTGGCTAGTCGTTTATCTCCAGCACTAGTGGCTTGTTGCTGGGTCAAGAACACAAGATTAAACCGCTAGCTGAGCTCCGTGGCTCACTAGTCGTCCAATAGCAATTTCTAGACCAACTATTGTGTGTTTATATGTGATATTTCGGGCCTAGCCAAGAAATCAGTACCGAAAATACCCCACTAGTGTAGCTGTTTGCGTTGCTTTGTACCTTTCTTTACAGTATATAAGTAGTAGAATAGCCACTCGCATGGACAGGCAATGCCATCCCTGCGATTGAGACCTACTAGTCAGTATCTAGTGCCCCAATTAAAGGCTTTTGTGCTTAACCTCGAACAAAGTGACTACTAGTCACTAAGTTACCTATAGTATTGAGTGAATTGAAGTCCCTTTGAGTCTACTATTATTGTGTCCTGCAAAGGCCAAGAGTGCTCCGAAGTTAGTTCTTGCAGTTTCTCGAAGTTAAAGTATTATTCTTAGGCCAAGAGTGCCACTAGTAAGCCAGAGTGCGAACTAGTCAAGTGTTATCACTTGTAAGGAGCAGTTTCTAGGCCAAGAGCGCCACTAGTAAGCCAAGAGTGCGAACTAGGCAAGTGTTGATCACTTGTAGGAAGTAGTACAGGGCCAAGAGAGCCAATAGTCTGAACAGTCGGAGTCCCAGTGAGCGCAGTAGCTCAAAACCAAGTCACATTTATTCAATTGTGTCTTACCCACCCCACTAGTGCGAGTAGTACGCTTGTAAAACTCACTAGTAACAAATAAAATGTCTTTTGAACAACCTACCTTGATTATCAAGTCTGCAGAGTGCTTCTATTGTACGAAGGAACACCCGAATTCAATACATTGGTGATAGTGTAGAGTGTAGAGAGATTTAGTGTTGGTTGGAGCTCATTTCCGCCCACTAGTCTTTTGCCATTTGCCATTACCGAGCACATCAGCGCCTATCGCTCTTATCACAGACTTCGGACCGGTCGCCTCAACACTTTCAGGCGATCTCTGGTATTGTGCTATGGCTCATGACAGTCGCTCGCCTAGCTTGTTGTTTCCATTGTTTCACGCATCATTACCGAATGCTCAACACGTATCCACATCTAATTATAGTGTTTGGCCTTTAGTATATAAGTAGTATAGTTCTCACTGTATATTCCCCAGTCTTGAACTAAAGTTTATCCATACCTCGCCTACTCAGCACAAAGCACCTAAGAGACTTGCTGTACGAGAGTGATTGTCTGAACGCGAGACAGCTCTTGTATTACGCAACATCTTTATCTGGTCACGTGTTAGGCAAGGCCTAACAGTCATGGTTTTAGTATTATATCTGGGAGTATGTCGCATAGGATGTGAAAATCTGTGGTATTATTGAGAGTTGGTGGTATTATGGAGTCGTTTTGAAGATATTGGGTGATGAATGGATAAATCTGCAAATTCTGAGCATACAGAGCCTGGAGGCTCATCACCGGACTGAAATGAAAATTTACACTTGTCTGTACTTTACTTGAATTTCACTGCTACTCAGTCAGCTACTCTCATGTCCTATCCAAAGCATCACTTCAAATTCCTCATGGAAATATTGAGCTACAAAACATACAATCTGCTTTCCCTCTTGTATCAACTGAGAACAGAGAATCAAGATCTATCCATCTTTCATCTCAATGAAATGAAAGAACAGATGATATTCTGAGCAAGTCAAACCAGGAAGCTTCAGTAATCTTAGCTTCAGTTGGCATGCTACATTCTATTTCAGATCCACCCTTGAACCATTAGGAAACAGTGGAGCAGTTGTTATGACACCAAGTCAGCTCCAAGCAAACATAGAACTTTCATGGAGTTCCCTCTGAGACTGGTTGGAATATGATTGGATACCAGTAAGAGAGTAAAACAGAGTAGAACTCCCTGCATTGATGATGGTTGTCATATGAACAAGAGCTTGAAGCATCAGTTTCAAGTCTCCAAGCTACACATATTCTTCTCCAATTATACAAGATTGTAAACCTGAACAAATTGGGTAGATAGCATCGACTTGCCTCCACTTCCAATTCCTTCCTAATGTAGTGGGTACCGGCAACCCCTGCCAAAATTCGCGCTCTGAGCGATCTCAATCAGGGCCCAAAATATGTGAGTTTCATCGATGCACCTTCTGCAGGTCCAAGGAAGAAGATTCACGAGTACTTTTACAGGAACATTTTACTCAGGACATAATTTTACATGTTTTCTTCGAGGCAATTTATTTTTTAGACCCCAGTTTACCATAGTTTCATCGCATTTATAGCATTTAAAATGCTTTTTAAAAAAAAGTGCTCTGAAGAAAACATGTAGTTTATTTTTAAATGATATTCTGTAATTTTTTCGAAGTGATACGAGGTCTGTGGAAGTTTACACTATAAATAAGTACAAATAGTTGCATTGCACCAATTTTGTCACAGCTTACAGTGATTGATTGTTCCCAAATACACCATTTTAGGTGGAAAATAATGTAAATTGCTATATAGTCACTTTGGGACAGTCCAGACAAAGAGACATGACAAAATATACAGTAGCCCTGTTCTCTTGGCTTTGGCTGAGAGAGACAGTAGCTACAAGCAAGCCATGTATATTAACCATGATAGATGATTATTACAGTGATTACTGTTCCATAAAACACTATTTAACATATAACCGTGGGATATACACTTTACAGGTCCTTCGAAGATCCTTCAGAGGGTCAGAGACGAATACGGAAGGGATTTGCTGCCGGAAGGCCCAAAAAGACGCTTACTCAGCTCACGATCCAGAACCGGGAGTTGCCAGTGCCCAAATGTAGTACTCCATTTCTTGTTTGATGAGGAGATGATTGTCATCAAGGTCTTCTATGATGAATGTCTGCCTTTCATTCATAGCCAACAGAATTTACTTGACTGCCACATCACTAGTAGAAAGATGGTCAAGAAGCTGAAAAGGGTACTGCCTAGTCACCTAACCAAGTCAAAAGCACACCTAAAATCAGATAAGTGCAATGGATGAACACTGGTAAGGTACCTCTGAAGGCTTTCATGAATGGTGGTCAGTGCCAAGCAGCCCTATGGATCGAGCCATAAGTTGGGTCCGAGGGTCACCTTGGGTCCTGTAATTGGCCAATCATACCATCTTTCCATCTTTCCCAAATCAGCCCAAAAATCTGATTCGTCTTTGACAGAGGATTTCTCCTTCTGAACAACCAGTTTTCAATGCCACACAAGCCAGAATACATATGCAAAAACAGCATAATTTTATCCAAGTATTTTGGATCCAAATCTGAAGCTAAAACTGGCAACTAAATACGTGTAGAAAACCTCATTGAATTTGATGCCGGATTTGCCACACGAGATATGCCAAAACCAGACGAAAATACTTCGCCGCAATGAGTGACGAACAACTGCCGTACTACTCCCATGCTGAATCCTCGTCGCGACGTCGAGGTTCACCGTCGACCCTCCACCAATCCGACCATTTCTTCGAGCACAGGCCACGCCCCATGATCTCTGCAAAGTTATCTATCCGTCGACTGCGCTTCGTTGTCCTATTCGTCTTGTCCACCATCTCATTCACCCTTCTCTACGGATTCTACCACTATGAACCCCACATAGAGCTCGCGTTCTACTCTAGGAACTGGGTACATCAAGAAATCTTGCCCACCGAACCATTGTCCGGGTGTTTCGACGCATTGAGAGTCAGCCCAAAGTACAACGTGTCGGAGGCGGTATATGGGCCAAAGAAGACAGAGGTGCAGGCGGGGCTGCAGTTGAAGATGGGATTGGATTGTTATGACCTTGCTGGAACGATACGGAGTGACGGCAATACACGCATACCTGATGTGCACGAACCCGGCGACGAGCGAACCCAGTACCACACCTATTGGCGTGTGGACCTCACTGCCTTTGGACCTCGGCAAGAGTACCTGCTCAAATCCTATTTCGCCACCCAAAACATCCATACTTCGCGTCTTATCTTATGGTCAAACGGTGACCTCTCAGACAACGAGATCTTGGCCGGATACGTGAAGCGTTACCCCGACGCCTTCGCCCTCAAAATCGTCGATATCCCTACCTTGGCGATAGGCACAGAGTTGGAGGGCAGCGAGCTGTTGCGTCGTAAAGATGAGAAAGCCTGGGTTGACGGCGACCTCATTCGTCTGCTCCTGCTTTGGAATTACGGCGGTGTATGGGTCGATATGGATTCTTTACTCACGCGAGACCTCGACCCCCTGCTCGAGCATGAGTTTGTCACTCAGTGGGACTGCTATGGTGCGTAATATCTTTGTTTCAATCCTATTTTCTCTGATGTCCTTAACAGATAAAGCATACCAGCCATTCAACGGCGCCCTCATGCGCTTCCGTCAACACTCGCCCTACGTCTGCGAAGCTTTCCACATCATGGCTACCGGAACCACGCCTCGTGCTGACTCCACTGACTGGGGATCGACGCTTTACTTCAAGTTATGGCGTCGATTAGTCGTGGGGTCCATTCCTCCCTTCAAGATTCTTCCGTTCTGTTTCAGCGATGGCAGGTCGTGTAGGTTGGACAATCGGCTGCCTGACCCATTCGTGGCGGACGACGCTAAAGGCAAGTGGACGATGGGGCTTGGGATGGAGGAGGGAGGTCCATTGGACAAGGCCCTCGGGAACGTGTTTGGGCTACACTTGCACAACCAGTGGGACAAGGCTTTCCCAAAGGATGGATGGGTGGACAGATTGCTATTGCAGCGCTACGATAGAAAATTGTCCTCTTAGGGTTATTCTGGGTCACTTCATTTTATATTTATCTATTGTAACACTAACTCGTCGCTGCTGTACCTCCACAGACCTACTACCCTAAAGTTTAATGCATCGTTGGCTTAATTGAGAACGTGCCTCACGGCATCCCAAGCAAGACGATTTCGAAACCCCGACAATTGGAGCAGGTCAAGCGGCAGATAATGTCAAAAACTACAGATCTTGTCAGTACCAAAGCAAAAAGAAATCAACTTACCACAAGCCCTTTCATGGTTACCTCATATTCAGCGCAGCCATCACAGAATGCCCTTCCCGAGAAAACAAGACGTCGCAGACTGACCAAATTGTCACGAGCCTCTCGATGCTGTTGGCTTGTTTCGGTGGGCATCGATGTATCGTGGTGGGCGAGAGGACATCCCATCCTCGGCGATATTGAAAGATATAGGTCCCGCGCAATCCGCATCCGCCGAGTCCACCGCCTTCACCCATCCCCGCCTCAAACAGTCCTTGCTCGCCAGACGTCGGTACGTCTTCTCAGACCAAAGCTTGTTGTTTCCGTGACAGCTAGCTGGTGCTCCGGTGGCTCGATGGCGGGTCGATAGGACTGACGGCGCGAACAGATTTATCTTGCCAGATATCGATACCACCCCCGTGAATGCAGAGTGCCGGTAACTTCGTCAACGTTGCGTAGTTTGGGAAGGAGGGAGGCCTTGATCGAGGGGTGTGGCGAGGTCGATCGAAGGTGCAGAGCGATTCCTGCCGCTCCATATCAAAGACATCTCCCTACCTCTCCATTCTTCTCGTCTCTCCCAGCCGTTCAGCTTCCCGGAAGTCGATACGTCGCGTCAAAGCAAAAATCAGCCATATACGAGGGACGGGAGGTAGAGGAAATGATGCGTGCGGTAGCCAAGTTGGTAGATGCACAGGGCGAAGGGACTAAAGCAAATGTCAGATCCACGCGCGCCGAGTCTCAAGTAAATCTACTTACACTGTTTGTTCCTGTACCCTCCCCAACTATGCGCCGCAAATCGTATACCAACGTTCGCTGAGATAAACGGTTATTTTCTGCCTGTAAATCACATCAATGTAAGTATAATCGGGACCAAAATCATTCACTGAGACCCTACTGAAGAACGGCAAAGGACAGCGCGAAGAGTAGCTGTGGAAATTTGAAAAGCACAACATCGGGTAGGAGTAAAGAGGAAAGGAGTCTGCCAAAATAACCCGTCGCTGCCAAACATTCCTTTTACGGAATTCACCTCCTAGTACTATGAAGCGTGGACAGATTACTACTTACGCTTCAAGTTCAATTAGACACTAGCTACTCAACGTTTTTACTTCTCAATTGTATGATGGTGGTGTGTGTATGTAGGTAATGACGATGCTACCCGGTCATCAACCGAGTACTACTTATTCAACCGCCACAATCATTATAGAGCCATGTACTTTTACATTGAACGATGCAATGAGACGCTGAAAACCAACATCTGTCGAGTCTACATTCAAGAGCACGGTCCTGTAACAATGGAAGAAGTAGAAAATCCCAACTGATCTCAAAATGTTTTTACAGAAAAGCGGATGCTATGTAATCTCCGATTTGCCGCGTCCACATAGTAAGAATCGGAGACACGTCGACTGGCTAGCGGGTCTACCTTCTCGCAGAGGCCGCTCAAGGTCTGACCAGATAGGTGCACCGCGGGAGGGTCGTTCTCATCAGCTTCCAATACAGATACCATCATCGTGCAAGACACGGACATGATCTCTCATATTCTCAACCCCGAGATGAACAACTTGATTAACGCGAAGCGATGGTAACCACAATCTAAATTATCCCAATAGCATCGTTGCGAGCAACACACGCGGCGCACAACACATCGAACCCTTGAAAATTAAACGACCATTGACTTCCGTATCAAAAGGATGCTCACCACGGCAACGAATGGAAGCTCGCCAGCTCCATCGGGAACGCCAATCGTATGACCAGCATTATTTCCGCCGGCACATTGCGTCGACAAGCTCAACATTGAATCAGAAACCATCGGTAGAACGCAGGAGACGAGGTGGAAAGGAAACGGGGGCGAGCTGCAAAGCGCGACAAAGACACGCCGTGCCCAAATCCCGCAGACAGCCGCCATATGCAGCGATCCCTTGATTTTCGGCGAGCGGTGATAGTCGCCGCCTCGTCCGCCCTGAAACCCTTTCCTCAGGTGCCTCGTAAATCATCGTGACTAGTGGGTTCCGCGGGCCATAAGGGGTCGAAAGTTGATTTTACGACACTCGAGGCTGCACGTTAATCCAAGATAATACATTACGCGCAATTTGAAACTCGGCGGAAGCAAAATAGCATCGTGAATTCGGGTGGCCAGGGGTGGGTGCAATTTATATGGCGGGAAGTGGGTTGATGCGTCATAGATTACGATGGTGCGATCCGCGATCTGCGAAGCCTTTTGTTGTGAACGGCGACGACGAGTTCGGAGGATGAGCAAGATGTCGAAACACGACAAATAATAGACGACAGGAAATGTCAATTGATTGCCAGCTGTGACTGTACAACCCTGAGGGCAGCCAGGAGAGGAGATGAGCATTGTGTATCCCAGGGGAGGGGTTGGTCCAGACCCAGAGTGCCTGGTCGGATGCAAGGGCAATATTGAATGGGGAGTAGGTGGTCTAGACTCGCGGGGAGTACAAGCGGTGACCACGGCTCGGAGGTATATAGTCAATGTCGCAGTTTTCTCGAAGGTAAAGGGTAGGGAATTCTGGAAATTGTTGGTAGTTGACGATTCGCGGCAGCGGTAATTGACCCGGAACGAGTTCAAGGCGTCAGAAAGTATGCGTCATAGATCGATGGGGAAATATCGTCCGAGAGGCAGTGCGGTGGATGAAAATGAAAACGGTATGTGGAAGCGCCAAGATAACACGTTCAAGACCCGTGGAATGAACACGAATAGGGTAGAATAGAGAAGAGCGAAAGCACAGCTAAAAAGAGACAAGGTCTAGACCTGCGAAGGCGGAGTATTCCGGAACAAAGGCCTAGAACGTGTCTCGGCCACGTTGCATCTAGACCATCTCAGAAGACTGTGGGTCTAGACAGGGGGTCAGTCTGAATGTCCCGTACAATTACAGGCCGTACAGAGTAGATATATACCCCAGAGCCGCGTAGATGGCAAGAATAGAAGTCTATACAAGGGCTGCAAAGAAAACGGCAGCTTGAACGAACGGAAGGAAAAGGAAAGAAGGGAGCAGAAAAGGGAGCAAATGATGTGATGTGAATTTGATCAAGACAAGCACGGGCAGAAATACATAACCAGGGCCCTGCTCTGACCATCAGAGCTAGCATCTCCGTCCGCTTATTATACATGGACGACTCGTCGCAATCTAGACAGCTCTTCCCGCCTCTCAACATTAACCTCCCTCCATTCCGCTCCCAGCCTCAGCAGTACCAGTCGCCTCAGCACGAGTACCCACAGCAGGCCCAGCAGTACCAGCAGCAGGAATACTGGCAACAGCGCACATCCAGCTCGAGGGATGATATACACCAGCAGCAGGATATCAAACCAGTGATGCAGACTCAGCAGCCAAAGCAGGAGGGCGGTGTCGAGGATGGGATGCCCTCAACGAGTGACTTTGTCAAAAAGCTCTACAAGTACGTCGCTTTCTTTGCTTCGTTGGTCGGAGCTGACCCCAGGACAGGATGCTAGAAGACCAGTCCTTCCAACACGTCGTCTCATGGGGACCCCAGGGCGACTGTTTCGTGGTCAAGGTAACTCGCCTCCCTTCCCTAGCCACTCCACCACTGACCATTTAACCCAGGACATGAACGAATTCACAAAATCAATCCTACCACGCATGTTCAAGCACTCGAATTTCGCCTCGTTTGTGCGCCAACTGAACAAATACGACTTTCACAAAGTCAAGAACACGGATGATAACCAATTCGGCGAACATGTGTGTCTAATAGCCGTTTCTCCCTTCCGTTTGCTCATCGTTTCATAGAGCTGGACGTTCCGGCATCCGGATTTCCATGCTGACCGGCGCGATGCTCTCGAAAACATCAAGCGCAAGGTCCCCACATCGCGGAAATCACTTCCCGCCCCACAACCGACATCATCACGGCCTCTACCGCCGTCCCTCGCCTCCCCGTCGGCATCCCAGACCGACTACCTGCAGGCCCAAATAGAGCGCCTCACCCAAGCGCAGGAAGAGATGTCCGCGCATGTGCGGAACCTAGAACGGAATTACCACGATGTGCTCGTGGAGATGGTCGGGTTTCAGCGGAATATGGCGCAGCAGGACGGGCTCATGCAGAATCTAATTCAATATTTTTTGCAAGTTGAGAATGGTGAGTGTCGTTGAAATGATTACTTGCCATCCCCCCGTCCCCCCTACCGCTACTGCTTCTTCATATGTTGTCGTCCCGTCCGCCATATTTCTCATTCGTCATATCCAGAAAACAATTATGGATGAGCGAACGACGCGCTCATTTCTTTCTTTCTTCCTTTTATATTTTATTATACGATATATCCACCGTCATTTGACTCCCCCACTCCCTCTCCATTTTATCGCTCTGTATCAAATCCACCTGTGTACTGACTACGTGTTTGCTTTTCTATAATACCTTCAACTTCATCAATACAAAATCTCTTATAAAAATTTACTCAGGCAAATCGAAACGCGCATCCTCGTCTCAACAGCAAGCGATGCTCCAATCGCCTTCCGACCCGTCTTCCTCAAACCCGAATCCGTTCCTGCAGCAACACGAAACACTCCGGATGATGAACCCAGATAGCGACGTCGCACGCGCGTCCCTCATGCAAATGAACGAAATTTCCCGCCGGCAAATGGAATTTTCCCATCCTTCATCATCCTCATCCTTTGACGACCGGCCGCCGTCACGGATATGGACCGCTGCCGCCAACGCAGGGCTCATCAACCCCGACGGGTCCATCAAAGGCGCGCCCCCCGTCCCGTCTATATCAGGCGAGAAGATCACCTCGCGAGTGGACGCCCTGCAGCGCATTGAGGAGCTGCAGCGTCTGCGCATGGGGAGCGCGCCGCCGAATATCCCGCCCCTACCGCCACCTCCACAGCCGCAAGACGAGATGGTGATGCCCTCGTCGTCGACAGGGACGCTGACGTCGCCCGAGGGCACCCCGCCGTCGTTTGCGTGGCCCGAAGAGGGCGGCGGCGGCGAGATGGGGGGCGACCCGGGTACGCAAGTGGGGCACGAGGGCCTGCAGGTGTATACCGTCGGGCACCTCATGCCCAAGAGCGCGGTGGACGACGCGAACGGGAACTGGACGTATGATCCGACGATGTGGGATCCCCAGCAGCAGCAAGCTAGCACGTCGCTCCAGCCGTCGTCGTCGTCGCAACGGCTGAGGGTGCGGCGGAGCACGTACGTCCCCGGGTGGGCAGTCCCCCCGCGGGTGCTCCTCGTCGACGACGATGCGGTGAGCCGGAAACTGAGCAGCAAGTTCCTGCAAGTATTCGGGTGCACGATCGACGTTGCGGTGGACGGTGTCGGGGCTGTGAACAAGATGAATCTGGAAAAGTACGACTTGGTATTGATGGTACGCCCTTTCGTTTAATGTCTCTGTACCTCTATCTTACGCCGCTCAGGACATTGTGATGCCTAAACTGGACGGGGTGTCCGCGACGTCGCTCATCCGGAAGTTCGACCATATGACGCCGATTATCAGCATGACGAGCAACTCGAAGCCGAACGAGATCATGACCTACTACTCGTCCGGGATGAACGACATTCTGCCGAAGCCGTTCACGAAGGAGGGGCTGCTGGGCATGCTGGAGAAGCACCTGATGCACCTCAAGGTGATCCAGGAGATGGCGAGCGCGCGGGTGTCGCGGCCGCTCGGCGGGGGTGAGGTCGGGCCCTACACAGGGAATGGGAACGGGGAGGTGGATAATGAGGGACGAGTGAATCCGCTGGCGGGTATGGGCCTCACGGACGAGCAGTATAATATGATTCTGCAGAATATCGTGAATGGGGAGACGTTCGTGGGGGAGAAGCGGGCGCTGGAGGACGACGACGACGGGCGGGACGGCAAGCGGGGGCGGTTCGAGGTGATTGAGTAGACAATTGTATCGATATCTTTATTTTATTCGTTCGCTAGCAGCCCATATATTAATACGAAGCCCCTATCATATCCCGGCCCGGATGAAGCTATACACGTGCATACGAAAGCGAAAAAAAGCTGGTCGCGTTTATATAAACTGTCATGTCGCAGCAGGCGTCGTCGAGCAAATCAGTGCTCCCGGCGAACTCGTGGCTGCATTTCGTCGCTGGGGGGTGAGCCTCTGTTCTCCATTCTACTTTAATCTCGCTGACGGATGTTTCAGTCTTGGGGGAATGTGCGGTGCGATTGTAACGAGCCCATTCGACGTTGTCAAGACCCGCCTACAATCGGATTTGTTTCGCGTAAGCGCCACTGCAAGCGTCGGGAGCGGAGGCGTGCTCGTCGCCAGCGCGCCCAAACCCGGGGGGCTACTCTGGAACTTTGTCGAGACCGGCCATATCCTGCGGGACATCTACCGCACCGAATCGCCCAAAGCCCTGTTCAAAGGCCTCGGGCCCTCCCTCGTGGGGATCATCCCCGCGCGGTCGATAAACTTCTTCACGTACGGCAACGGCAAGGCTGTGATCGCGCGGACGTTCAACGAGGGGCGGGAGAACTCGTATGTGCATTTATGCGCGGCGGCGCTGGCGGGGGTCGTGACGGGGACGGCGACGAACCCGATCTGGGTGGTGAAGACGCGGTTGCAGCTCGTGCAGGGCAAGGGCGGGAGCTGGGAGATGATCAGGCTGATTTTTCGGGACGAGGGGGTGAGGGGGTTTTATAAAGGCTTGAGTGCGAGTTATTTGGGCGTGACGGAGGGCACGATCCAGTGGGTGCTGTATGAGCGTCTGAAGAAGATGAGTGCGGGTACGCAGGGGAAGGGCGGTGTGCAGGAATGGATGGGTATGCTCGGGAGTGCGGGGACGGCGAAGTGTGTGGCGAGTCTTATCACTTATCCTCACGAGGTGCGTTTCCACCAATTGCCAGTTACTTTTCTCTCACTCTATATAGGTTATTCGAACACGGCTACGACAACCAAAGGTGGACGGACGGGTAAAGTACAGCGGACTGATGCAGACACTCAAACTCGTCATCAAAGAAGAGGGCGCAGCGTCGCTCTACGGGGGACTGAGTGCGCATCTACTACGGGTAGTGCCAAACGCAGCAGTGATGTACTCGATATACGAGGGTATCCTACGCTGGGCCCAGTAAATAAAAAGTAGCATAATCGTTATATTTATTTCTAGAATCACTCCTCACGTAATACACAGCCATCTGTACCACCACCACCATGGGCGAAGTCGTCAATGTCGCCGTCGCTTTTCTCGTCATAGTCTTTATCTTTCGCTGGGCGACCACTTCAGGCACGTTGTCCCTTCTCTGGTATGGTCTTGGCTGACCGTTCGCAGGAGACAAGGGCAGCAGCGACGCACTCGGATTTAGGCCAAAAAAGGTGACCCAGGAAATGGTAAGTGGCTCTAGTGAATGAGTGACAAACCCTAACAAGTGCTAGATGGACGCAGTGACGGCGGTGTTCCCTGATATCCCTCCGTACGTGGCCATCCACCCCGGGTAACCCCCCGCTCACGAGCACGCAGAGACAACATCCGGTACGACCTCCTCAAGACCGGCAGCGTCGAGCAGACCACCAACAACATCCTCGAGCGCGGCTTCCTCGATGCGCCCCCCGCCCCATACTACACCGTCTACCCCCGCGCCCCCGCCCCACCACCGACGCCGACGCCGACACCACCCCCTCCCAAAAAAGAAACACTTATATCCCGTTACGACCTCCACAACCGCCTCGCTACAGAACCCTCCATCCCAGAGTCAGAGATTGGCGGCAAGGCAGTGTGGGAGGACAGCCCAGAGAAACGGGAGGCTAGCTTGAAGGAGCGCAAGGCCAAGATGATCCTCGCTGCTCGACAGTAAGTCTCTGTTAATCACCACCTTCCCTGCTGACTCGCCTGCAGACGACTCCTAGCAAAAGAAACTTCATAGTACATACATTTGTTTTAGTAAATAAAGAAATGGTTATTACTTATGACGCAGCCCGTTTCCTGATAATCCTCTCTGGCCGCTTCAAAATCGCGTCCACCAGCAACTCGCTCACGTCCTCGTCGTCGTCATCATCATCGTCTCTTCTCCTCCGCCTTCCTCTCTCAATCGGGTACCACGTCGGCGACACCAACGCGGCATACGCCTGCATCTGGTACATCAGCTGGTGGATCTGCGCCTGCATCTCCGCCTCGCGCCGCCTCCACGCTTCTCTCTCCCAGTGCATCATCTCCTCGAACCGCTCCAGCGCCTCCCGCGCCTGCTCCTCCCGCTGCCGCGCCTCTTCGAGCTGCTGTGTCGGTGTGCTGTATAGCGTGGGAAACTCGATGGGTTCCTCGGGTACGAGCTCCACGTCAGGCTCTGACGGCGACGTGGGGGTGTCCCGACTCGAGCTCGAGCTTGACACGCTCCGAGCAACCTCGAGCTTCTCTAGCATCTTCCTCCCCTTGACGCCCTTGAACGGGTCCTTCCCTCGTCGCCTCCTCTCCTTGCTCCGAGCAGACTGAGCCTTGGCTGCAGGCACAGGGTCAGGGATGCATCGTTCTTCTGCCGTATCACCGTCAGCTCCGCCTCCACTAGTAGCAGTACAGCACTCACCAGCACAAGAATCCACTATGCCCATGCCTTTCCTCCAATAAAAGGCGACCACAAAACCCACAAGCGTGAACAGCAGCATGATCATCATGGCCTCCTGGTACATCGTGGCTGCATGAGAGAGAGTCACTCTCAGAGTAAATGGGAAGCCTCAAAGCGGGCCACGTGGTTCGAGGGACCGATGCATATGACGTTCTTCCTTTTTCGACCTCAGCTCCACCCGTTCACCTCCACGTCGGATTCATCCGATCTTTCCTCGCACGGACCTCGGACCCGGACAATTCAATGATTATTATTGCACGCGGTATTTTTACGGTCCCCCTGCTAGACCTAGTATCCTCGACACCGCCTGCTCAGCCATCGACATCACCACCCCCTGTGGGTTCCCCAACGGCAGCGCCGGAACCTAAATAAATACGCCCCCGTCAAAAACAGTCACTTATTCTTAGCACATACTCACGATCGATGCCTATAAAAAGCTCATCAGCCTTCGTCACAGTAAAAATACCCTCCACTCACATCAACGATAAAAAGGTTATTCGTTCCAAGCACCTTGGTGTTCTCGTCCACCACGGCTCCTATAGCGTTCGATCCAACCCAGTGGTTCGACCCCAGCGATCCCTATTCAACCAAAATAACACCATACCCGTCCCGCAAAAACACCGAAAACTCACCACCGAATAATCAAGCACTAGGCCACTCAGTTAGCTTCCTTCCGGAACTAACCAAAACAATCACTCACCGTAATCCTCCATAGTCGTCGTATTATCCGGTGTGATCATCGTCATCCCGCTGACTGCTTCCCATCAGCCACACACCCATAATTCCCACCATCAACTCAAGGCTTACCTTGTGGCATAGTCGACACAATCTCCTGCAGCCCCTGAAGAAGCACCTCCCTGTCAATCTCATCTGTAAACCACGGATTAACCAGGGCCCTAGCCGTCAGCGCTGCATCGATCCCAATTCGTCCTCGGGACGTCAGGCCCGTCGATCTGTAGGAACCATCATCATTCGTCCTCCGACTCTTTCAATCCCCAAAACTCACAAGTACGCCGTAATCGTGAACATCTGACTGTTGAATTCATGCATTAATAGGGAAATTTATTACTCCCGCGATGAAGCACTCACCTTGCGTTGTATGGGTACACGGTATCCACCGAAGCAGCTCCAGGCCTGACAGTTCCTTGCATCTGGAACCAAAAAGCCATCAACCACACCTCCGTGCTTACTCACCCCAGTTACACTTACCCAGCGCGTCTTCCCATCGCTTCCTGACAGTGCACGCCAAAAGTTTACTCTAAAATCAAATCAGCAAAGTCCTTCCCATGCATCAACCAGCACCGTACCTTGGTGAAGCCTGCGCCAACACCCCAGAGCGGTTATTATACAAATACTGGTCCATATCAGCTGGACGCGGGTCGCTCCAAACAGTCGCCCAATTATCATACGCATCCACCGACGGCTGCGTAAACACCAACTACACAATCAATCAGCCAACGAAACCCACCAACCGTTACTAAATCGACCCACATTAATCGACGGATTATCCGACACCTACCCACAACACCATCAACACCACTACCACCACCAAATCAAATAATGACTCACATTATACCCCACCGGCAAATTAATCCAATCCGCCTCATCCGGCAACTCCAACCCCGCCTGCTGCACCACCTCCAACATATCCGCCGGGCCGATCCCGCTCCTAAACAGCACCCGCGGGCTCCCAAACGAGCCCCCAGCCAGTATAACCCTTCCGTTCGGCGTAAGCGGCACCACCCCGTCCGGGCCCAACGACGTGTCGTTCGTCGCCACGCCCGTGATCTGCCCGCCCTCCCTCACCACGTTCAGCACGTACACCCACTGCTTGAACGTCAGGTTCGCGCGCGCGCGTGCGGTGCGGAGGTACGTCGCCACGGGGCCGCCGCGTTGGCCGTTGATGAACTGCCCCCGTGCCCATTAGCAAAAACCGAGAAGGGGGGAAAGAGGGGGAGACTCACGGAAAAGGCGCTATACCCATATATGTGGTCCTTGCTATCGGGACTATCATTAATCGTCACCTGTCTATATCCCTGGGGCCCCAGCAACGCCGCCATGACGCTCTCCGTCTGCTCCAAGTAGCGCAGCCCGTCTGTCGACGGGTGATCCGTGCTCGGGATTCGGGCCTTGAGTTTCGCCGTGTACGGCGCGTGGTTAACCCACGATGACGGCCAGCCTTGTGAGGTGGAGAAATCAGAGTCGGCTGGGTACCAGTACAGTCTGTTATGGAAGGAAGGTGTCAGGATGGTGTTATTAGGTGGGAACTTGGGACACGTACGCTCCGTTGACGGACGTCCCGCCCCCGATGAGGCAACCAGCAAAAGTATTCACGTCTAAACTCGGCGTTAAGCTCAACTCGAAACTCGAAACACCCTCGCCTACCTTTACACCACCAGAACGGATTACTATCCGTAAACAGCGTCTCTGCCCCACATTCAGCTTCATCCCCTCAACCACGCAAAAAAAACTCACCAAACAACCCAGGCACGTCGAATTTCGTCAGCTAAACCCCCAACTTCAGCGCACGCTAACCAAAAGGAAATGCAACAAACCTGCTGTCCGTCAGCCCAAACAGGCGCGTACCGCCCTCCTGTCTCCCACGTACTCGGTCCTCCCCTTTCCAGCAACAGCACGTTCTTACCTGCTTCGGACAACCGGTCAGCGGCGATGATACCCCCAGGTCCAGCACCGACGATGATGTAATCGTACGGCGTCGCCTAAACACACTTTCATCAGCTCCAAATCCACTACAAGGAAAATACACCCTACAGAGACAGTAGGCGCCGACGAAGTAGTTGTCGTCGTCGGGGGCGCCGAAGTAGGCGTCCCACCACTACCCGTACCCCCAGCAACCCAATTCGCGTAATCAGACGCCGACGCATGCGAAGCCGAGAAATCCAGACCGTAAAACCCAACTATTAAAAAAGTCAGATCTCGGGTTCTAATCAGCAAAAGAAATTTCTTACAGTCGGTGTGTTCCTCAAAGGTACTCTCCGGATCAGAGGGGTCGCTGTAAAGTGCACGTCAGTACGAAGTCAAGAATGGACTAGACTACTCACTCCACAGGAATATTGCTGAACACCCACGCAGGAGCTCCGAACGACCCCGTATCCAGTCCCCCGTTCGTCCAAACTAACAAGTCCACCAGTCAACAAAAGTAATAACCCAACACCAACCCAACTAACCAGTACAATTCTCACACCTATACACCCACTTCCAATACGTCTCATTAACCTTCGTACTCGGTAAATCCGTCAGGATCGGTCCCTCCATAGCCCTACCCCCCCAAATCAACACCCCTGGCACCCACAACTCAAAAAAAAAACTCACAGCGGCTGCACATAATCCGTCGCCCACCTCGCGCTACTCACCACCTCATCCCCGTCCGCCCAGGCCACCAACAGCAAGTTGTTGATCATCGCGCCCCCCGGGCTCACGCCAGACCACTCCGTAGCGATCGGCGCGACGATCTCCCCGATGAACTCTGTCGCGCCCGAGTCCAGCGGGGGGAAGACGTACCCGAACGTCACCCCATGCACCGGGTCCGTCAGCCCGTAGAAGGTTATCCCGTTATCCGGATCGACGTACTGCGTGCCGAGCTGCGCGCGCGCTACGGAGAAGGAAAGGATAAGTCAAATGGAAGGAGGTCATTGGGGCTAACCTGCGCGTAGAACTACAGTCAGAATGCACCCAAGAAGAAGACGCATCGTTTTCGTTTCGTACAACTGATACGCACGTCAAAACCATCTGGGGTAGTTTTTAACTCTGTCGGGTATGCGAGGAACTTCCGGGGGCGTGGACGTGTTGCGTCTCGATTGAGTGGTGGGGTGGATGCTGCAGTTGGCGCGTGATGCTGAACGGATAATTGTATAGCGTGCGTGATGGTTGAAGAAGTGCGATGTGGTTTGGATACGCCATATCGCGCTGCCGATAAAGTCCCGATAGATATCCAGACTGGTATGATAGCGCTGCAATCTCAGGGCAATAAAAGGACAAGGATGCTGGCTTCAGAGGTATTTCCGGATAACGGCGTCATTAAAAGGTGAACCTGACTAGCTTGTTATAGCGAAGGAATGACAACGTTGTGGCGAAGGAAAACGCGCGAGCGACGTTACAGAGCAACTAAACAGTTCTCTTCCTTTAGCCAAATGAGAAGAACGACGAAGCAATTATACCTTTCTAAAACACAGAAGATATCCCTTCAAAAGGTCCTCAACATTTCGGCTCTTCTATCATATCGTGCGAAAATGCCAAGAAGTGCAAAGTATTCATTCTTCCAAAAAAAACTTAGATAGAGACATCATGACGAGGAATAACGCACCTAAATCAAAAATAACGAATACACGTGAGCTACCATAGAGATACATACACTCACATGCGGAAGAAAGGAAGCAAGCTAGTGCAATCATAGTCGGCGAAATCAAGGTGATCCGTACTGGAGAAAGAGCTAGCTTGATTTCACGCGCCAGATACGTTAGTAGATCCTTAAGCTTGTTAAAATAGGTGCGCAGCAATTTCCAGCGACAAGTACCCTTTGCACAACGTCGGTATATGGAGTTCCCCTACGAGGTTATGGTATTGAAAAGGCTGGATTGCTAGCATAAGTGGTGGACTTTGAAAACGAAGCCAGGGCGACTGTACACTGCTCCTCGATCATCTTCAAGTTGGTTTCTTTTCCACTCACGATTTCACCTCCGTCACCCGTCCGTTATGAACTCCTTCCTTTCTCTCTGGATAACGAAGCAACCAACACAACATCTGAGCCAATAGCAAAAGACTAAAATCCCTGGACTAGTGGACTAGTAGACAACCTTCCAAGTTCGGCGCTCGACGTCTTCACAAGCCACAGCTGGATATGTCACCAGCTCTCAGCCTTCTTCCGCCGTAGGAAGTTGTAACAAGTCAGGGCCGTCGACGTGGGGGAAGCTTCGGCACGTTCATACCAACCGTCTCGCAGGTGATTCATGAACAGCACCACGAAAGGATCAGCACCCATCAAGACGTACCCCTCGGTCTTCTAGCGCACAATCTTTCCCTATGTTATCTTTGGATTGGTTCTATGTCGACGTAAGAAGAGGAAAGACAGCTCGCTCGAAAGAACATCGTTGTATTTACACGAATTGATTATTACATTAAATCTTGTTCTCCGACAGCCTTCTGAGAACGTCCAGTACGGGCTTCATAGGGTAAACAGCAGCCGGTGGATCATCTTCATCAAACTCGAGCAGAGCGGGCTTGTAGAATCCAGGGCCATAGCACTCTAATTCCCCTTCGCGCATAAACGTCTCTGCCCTGATACCCTCCTTTCTCAACACCCCCAACCACCTCGCCCTTCTCAAATCCCCAGCGCCTCGCTCATAGTTATGACCTGCGCTGCCGTAAACCCAAACGCCTCCTGCACCGCAGCAGCAGTCGTACAATCTTGCCCAAGCCGCCCAAGTCCATAATTGAACTTGCTCTCGCGATGCACGGACTTGCCAACGATGAATACCCTATCCAGTCGCCCGTGATTCACCAAAGGTCCTACAATGCAGAAAAACTCTTTGTATAGGCAAGCCTCTATTTGCAATTTGGTGTCCTCGTCGAGGTGCTCGTGAAGGAAAGGAGCCGTGTAATTATCAACAAGCAAGTAGAGGGGATGTGAAGAGTACAAAATCTCCTCCTGTAACGGTTGCGATAAGATGGCAATAAAAGTAATTAAGAGGTCCGTACCAAAGCTGCTTCGAAGCAGAATTTCGCAGACGGGTGTGAGAAGCAGACGCTCTTTGTTCGATCAGATGTGTCTATCTCTTCCTGGTACTTGTCAAAGAACCTCTGGAACTCTTCACAGACAAAGTCCTTCAATGCTCTTGCAGCGTACATGTACGTCCGACTGTATGCAGGCGAATTCAAATCTTCAGGGGTATAATCACCTTCAGAGCGAGCAAAGGGCACGAGGTCCGCGAGGTCAAGTCGAAAAATATGGTGCTTGTTAGCTCCTGGAAAGGGGACGTCGTCGGCAAATGGTGCAAGCTGACTGTCCCCCGCGTAATGAATGTCGTGGAGATAGGCCAGGGCAGACAGCCATGTCGATTTCCGCACCCTGGGGGACAGCGGACGACGCCAAAAAACCCGGTTCTTCTATGACGAAAATCGAGCAAGTCTTGTCGACGTAGAGACGGTCCTGTGTCGAGACCAGCTGGCGAAAGTCTGCACATTGGTCGGGAGGTAGATGCAAACTTGAAGAACCAGAGGTTGAATAAACGTCATTTCCAAGGTCTGTGCGGATATGTAAGTGTTTAATCTTCGGAGGTGCCTCAGGGGAAGGGGCGCAGGGTGGAAATAGTGTTGCAAGATCTAAATCACATCAGCGGTCGCCATCAGGGTAGCACGAAGAACATACCAGGTTTTTCGATGTCAAACACCAACTCAATTAATCGAGGCTCTTGTCCTTACGGAAAGGAAAATGCAGTGCTACGGGGTCATTGTCGTTGAGCTTCACAGCGCCGGGCGGTACAGGGTCAAGCTTTGGACCGAAAGGAAAACTGAGGGCACACTTCCACGCGTCAGTGAGGTGAGACGAGTTGCACTGATAGCAAGAAACGTCGTGTTCGAGTTGTACACATTTGCGGAGGTCTTTGATGGTGGCGTTTGGAGCGAGAAAGAGGTATGGCGCCGATGAAAGGTAGACTTGGTGGCCGTTGTGGTCTGCTAACGCGAGGTAGAATTGAGGTACTGACATAAGGAGAATGCGTGTCTTGTTTGACTCGATGAGGTCTACACGATCGTACCCGCTTGTCAACTCCTGAATCTCGCTTGGTCGCTACTGGAACGTCTACCATCAACGATTTATGCAAGCTAAGAACAGGATATACCAACTGCACTCGGGTTGCTTGCAGTCACATCGATATTCCATTACTTGTCTGGAGGAACGCGCAGGCGGATGTGTGTATCTCGATCAGAAGTACAGCAGCAGCCAGCGCAGCTCGTTGCAGACCCGATCGCTGTGTTTGACTAGTGGGTGCCGGTGAGGCCTTGAGGGCCAGCTCATACAGTGATAAAGTGCAAATCCGAAGTCAAAGATTGGAATAGGACAGTCGGCAAAAGGCGCCATCAATTGATGGCACAAATATAATTTCCCAGGTCGTTCACAACTGCATAACAACCGATACCTCTATTATGCATACGACTCGGAACCAAAACAATCGTATCCGACGGACAGCGAGTATTGACGCCAAGGTGCGAATCGCTTGTTTCATTTTAGTACTTATCATGAATAGGTTGTAGCACCCGGTACCATCATCATGGTCAACACCTTCCCCACGTTTTTCAAAATGCCTGTGACCTCCACTCTTGCTCACAGTGTGCGTCGCAGTTTCCTTATTTCTGGACCTGCCATTATTTCTGCCCATGCGTATACGTGTTGTACGGAGGCCATATCCGCAAGGCAATCCAGCCGTTGGACACCAGGATGGCAATTCTTTAATGTTAAGACTGCCGCAGGAATTCGAACCATTCCTGGAGAAGGTTTCCTACCGTGGATGGCTCGGAGATAAGTATAACACCTGCCAGTGCGCTACAGAGGATCGAACAATCGTAGCGTCATCAAACGATAATTTCCGTATCACGGTCGCAACATTCAAACACAGCGAGGACGACACTCGGAGCTTAACTAATGAACCAGCTGCCAGTAAGAAAGCATGCACTCTAAAAATGGGTTTCTGGCCAAGTTTTCGGCCCTCACACACAATATCGGGCAGGAGTTATTTCCGGAAATAACAAGGTTATGTACGACGCATCTCGACTTCTATATTTATCAGGCTCTTTCTTCTCGTTTCCCAGCGACTGAAATATATACTCTCGGCTACTGCCATGATACTGGTATCGGCACCTTTGCGTGTACGGGAACCCAAGAAGGTCGAATCTTGTCAAAACAACCACAGACAACTTAGAACTTGCACGGCACTCCCACGTCTCTCTCGTGCAAGTACCTGATTCCTTCAGGGACCATTATGCATGACGATTCCCTCCCTACATGCACGCACCTAATGTCCAAACCAACTATAAAATGGCGTCGTCGCTCTCTACCCTCAACAGTCTCGCGCGACCGTTCCCCAACTCCCCCACCTTCCTTAACTCGTCTTCCTCGACACCAACAGTCCTTTCGTTGCGCTGACTGCCCTTTCTAACCCACTCTTTCCACGAACAATGAAAACATCCTTTATCATCCCCTTCCTTGCTGCTTCCTACGTCGCTGCACACGGTTATGTGCAAAAGGTCACTATCGACGGCACAGAATACACCGGTCCCCTTGTTGGTTCCGGTAGTACCGATGGAATCACCCGCGAAATCTCGACCCAAGATCCTATCAAGGGTGCGACGAATCCCGACCTTACCTGTGGGCCAGGTGCCCTTGCAGGTAGCCAAGTCGCTAATGCCAATCCCGGAAGTTCCATCTCGTTCTTATGGACAGGTGCTAGTGGTTCACCAGTAAGTATCCCTCCCGGTATTCGGCCTCATTTCTCAACCTTGGTAGTGGCCTCACAATGTCGGACCCATGATGACTTACCTGACAAATTGCGGCGACCAGTCGTGTGCCGACTACAATCCAAACGGCACCGAATGGTTCAAAATTGAAGAAGCTGGCAGGACGGCGAACGGCACATGGGCACAAGCCGCTCTCCGTGCGTTTACCACCATAGCCTTCCTTTCCTCTATCTTATATAAGTACATGGTGTAGTTAATGGTGTGGCCGCCCAAGTGACCCTCCCAAGCAATCTCGCTGCCGGCAACTACATCATCCGCCACGAGATAATCGCTCTCCAAAACGCTCAAGCAGAAGGAGGCGCAGAGTTCTACGCTTCGTGTACCCAGCTCAAAGTGGGGGGCTCTGGTACTGGTACTCCTCCCAGCAGCGACCTCGTGCAGTTGCCTGGCGCTTACAGTGACACTGATCCTGGTATCCTAGTCGATGTATGTACGATGCCCTTTTCACAGTGCCAGCCTGGCTAATGGTTTTCTAGGTTTACAGTAATACGAAAGCTTCGTACACTTTCCCTGGTCCTGCAGTTGTCGACCTTGGTGGTAGCGACTCAAGTCCATCTGCCTCCGCCCCCGCCTCTTCTGCCGCCCCTGCCTCCGCCTCTTCTGCCGCCTCCACCGCCACCACCTCCGAGTCTGATTCACAGGGAAGCTGCAAGCTCACACTTCCTACCGACGCCCTCACCAAGAGAGAAACTGTCGCCAAGCGACCTCGTCATGTATCTAGAATCATGCGAGGTTTGGATTTTTCCTTCTTACAGGCATTGATGCACTAGGACGCATCTTATGATCGTTTTGACAACGCCCGTTAAGCTACTATTGACATGCTAGTCCATGTTTTATTCCCTGCGTGTTTGATACCCAGCTAAAATTTTTGATGTCCCCTACGCTTTCTCTCTCGCTTTCAATTGCAATCTGGCATTGCTATTACTTATTGTATGCTGTAATATAAAGAAATCATGTCCCAATGTCCCTGGTTCCTCGCGTTGAGAGAAGGTTGGGTATACGTAGTTTACAACAACCGCTTCGCCATGAACGTCATGAACAGGAGAGTTTGATGTCTATGCCCTTCCTCAGCCCAACTCCTCATATAAGCATGCGAGAGAATAGGATGTACTCCAAGGGGAAGTACCGCGTCTCCATCCTGTCGTTGGAATCTCAGAAAGATCAAGCATATACCTGGCTCTGTATTATTCAAGTGGATGTACCTGAGAAGCACAGACAAAGTAAAGGAAAAGGTAAGGGTCTCAGCTATCGATTTAACAATGACCCACTACTCGTTCCCTTCCAGCCTTCTGAGAACATCAAGTACAGGCCTCATAGGGTATACAGCAGCCGGCGGATCATCTTCATCAAACTCGAACACACGATGCTTAACGCATCCAATGTACTCCTCTTCATACTCGCGCATGAACGTCTCAGCCTTGATCCCCTCCTTTCTCAACGCCTCAATCACCTTTCCCTTCTCAATCCCAAGCGCCTCGCTCATCGACATGACCTGCGCAGCCGTAAACCCAAACGCTTCCTGCATCGCAGCAACACTCGTACAATCCCTCTCGAGATTCCACAGTCCACAATTGAACTTGTACTTGCGAGGTACAGACTCGCCGACGATGAATACCCTGTCTAACCGTCCATCATGGATCGAAGATTCTACAGCGCCAAAGAACTCGTTGTATAGGCAAACGTCTAGTTGTGACTTGGTGTCCTCGTCAAGTTGTTCATGGAGGAAAGGAGCCGTGTAATTATCGACAAGCATGTAGAGGGGATGAGGAGACAGCAAAATTTCTTCCTGCAACGGTGGCTATGAGATGGCAATAAGATAATAAGGAGGTCCATACCAAAGCTGCTTCGAAGCATGTTTTTGCAGAGTCGTACGTAAGACAGTATCTTATCTTGCGAGCAGATATGTAGATCTCTTCCTGGTATTTGTCAAAGAACTTCCGCAGCTCTTCGCAGACAAAGGCCTTCAATACTCTTGCAGCATACATGTACGCCCGACTGTATACGTCCGAACTCGAATCTTCAAGCATATAGTCATCTTCAGTGCGAGCAAAGGGCACGAATTCCGCGAGGTCAAGTCGAAAAATATGATGCTGGTTGGCTTCTGGAAGAGGGATGTTGTCTGAAAAGGGCACCAGCCGAGGGTCCCCCGCGTGGTGAATGTCGTTGAGATAGGCTAGGGTAGAAAGCCATGTCGATTTACCGCAGCCTGGGGGGCGACGGACGATTCCAACAAAAGCGTGCTCTTCTATAGCGAGAGTCGTTGAAGTCTTGTCGACGTAGAGACAGTCCTCCGTCGAAATAAGTTGGCGAAAGTCTGTACATTCGTCGGAAGGTAAATGCAACTTGGAAGAACCAGGATTGGTATAAACGCCATTTCCAAGGTCCTTGCGAGTATGTTCGTGTATAATCTTGCGAGGTTTCTTGACGCCGGCTCTACCGGCAGCTAACGCTGGATATACCGTTGCGGGATCTGGATCACATCAGCCGTCGCCAGAAGGGTATTACGAAGAACATACCGAGCTTTTCGATATCAAAGATCAACTCAATAGCTCGAGGAATGTCGTCGTCCGCACGGACAGGAAAATGCAGCGCCAAGGGATCCTCATCGTCGAGTTTGACAGCCTCGGCAGGGTGAGCATCAAGCAGCGTTGCGCCCACAGGAAAGCTATACGTGCACTTCCATGCAGTTGTGAGGCGAGTCGTGTGGCAAGAGAAGCAACAAATGTCGTGGATTTGCTGTACACGGTCGCGGAGCTCTTCGATGTTTACGTTTGGAGTAAGAGAGAGTAGCTTTGACGGTGCAAAGTAAACTTGGTCACCGTTGTGGCCTGCTAGGGCAAGAAAAAAACTGGGAACCGACATGGAGGATGGGAGCAAGGGTGTGGCACCGGCTTGAGTTCACTAGTCACAAGTGGAAAATTTAACATAGAATCTTATGTGGAATGCAACCTCTTCCCTCCCCCCTCCCCCCCCAAGCTCCTGTAAAGGGCAAGTCTCACGTCTCAATTTTTCTTTCGTCGCGTTGTGAAGTGCGGCATATTAACTATCAGAAGAGCCAGCGACGAGAAGCCTGGGTATGCCTCGGAGGTTCATACCCAACCGTTTTGTCATGAATTTGAACGCCACGAACAGGAGAGTCTGACGTCAACGCGCAAAGGTGAAGGAGCTCACTGACAGGGATAAAGACGTGGTCAAGTGAGCAGACAGAGTAAATGACAGCATCAGTTTGATTATTGAGTCCACCTGCTTTTATTCATCTCGAACTAAGCGTCAGTGTACAGGCTCGCTCATATATCTATGATTGTTCAACTCGCGGTATATACATTTTTCACGCATACAAGAATCTCGTAGTCAAGTTCTATGGAGAAACTACACACCAGTAGAATCCCCAAAAGGTGCGTCGATCTTCAATAGAGTAGTTAAACCTCAATCAATCGTCAACAGTGCATTCAATGAGTGTATGATAGTACAATGGACTCGCCGTTTTAGATTACAGCGGTGTACTAAATGATAGTAATACAAGCATGCCAGATAGCAAACAAGAGCGAGAGAGAAGACGTAGGGGATATAGAACAAAGCCAGGTATCGCAGGGAATAAAGCATGGACCAGCAACTTGTCAAAGCAAAAACTTCACGAGCTAGCGTGCAGGTATAAGCAGTCAATGCTTGCGAAAAGAGAAATCTAAACCACGCAGGAATCTAGCCACATGACGGATTACGGCTTTCCTCCTAGTGAGTGTAGCGGTGACGTTGGTAGCCGTGTGCTTCTTCAGTCTGCAGATTCCTTTTGAACTTGAGGAGGTTCCGCCTCCGCCAAATTCGACAACTGCAGGGCCAGGGAAAGTGTACGAGTCATTCTGGCTGTCGCTGTAAACCTAGAAGACTGTTAGTCAGGTTGGTAGCCTTACGAATGAAAAGGTATCACACGCACGTCGATTAGAATGCCAGGATCAGTGTCACTGTAAGCTCCAGGCAACTGCACGAGGTCGCTGCTGGAAGGAGTACCGGTGCCAGAACCCCCGACTTGAAGCTGGGTGCACGAAGCGTAGAACTCTGCGCCTCCTTCTGCTTGAGCGTTGTGAAGAGCGATTATCTCGTGGCGGATGATGTAGTTCCCGGCAGCGAGGTTGCTTGGAATGGTTACTTCGGCGGCCGCACCATTCACTGTATAGGTATAAGATGATCATTCAAATAAGGTTGGAATTGTACACGCACTGAGAGCGGCCTGTGCCCAAGTGCCGTCTGTTTTTCCAGCTTCCTCAATCTTGAACCATTCCGTGCCCTTTGGATTGTATTCAGCGCATGACTGGTCGCCGCAATTTGTCAGGTAGGTCATCATGGGTCCGACATTATGGGGCCACTGTTGGGGGAAAAATGAGTTCGAATACCGAGCCAATGGAAGGGATACTTACCGGTGAACCGCTAGCACCTGTCCATAGGAACGAAATGGAGCTTCCGGGATTGACACTGGCAACCTTACTGGCTGCAAGGGCACCTGGCCCGCAGGTAAGGTCAGAATTTTTCGCACCCTTGATAGGATCCTGGGTCGAGATTTCGCGGGTGATTCCATCGGTGCTGCCGGAAGCAACAGCGGGACCGGTGTACTCTGTACCATCGATAGTGACCTTTTGCACGTATCCATGTGCAGCGACGTAGGAAGCAGCGAAGAAAGGGAGGAAAAAGGATGGCTTCATTGTCGACGTTGGTGTCGAAGCAAGGCAGCAACGATCGGCGTTCTGCTTATGCCAGTACCTCAGTTCTTCTTTGCCCTAGCAGACCACAACAATAATCAACTCTACTTTTCACCATCAAAAACACATTCTCTTGCTCCAAATGTCACTGTCGAAGAGCTCCGCCACCGTGTACAGCAAATCCACGACATTACTTGTGTTTATTGCCGGGCGACTCGAGTCACAGCTGCATGGAAGTGCACCCACAGCTTTCCTGTAGGCGACACGCTGCTTGATGGTCGCCCAGCCGAGGCTGTCAAGCTCAACGATGAGGACCCTTTGGCGCTGCATTTTCCTGTCCGTGCGGTCGACGACATACCTCGAGCGATTGAGTTGATCTTTGATATCGAAAAGCTTGGTACGTTCTTCGTGATACCCTTATGGCGACGGCTGATGTGATCCAGATCCCGCAACGGTATATCCAGTATTAGCTGCCGGTAGAGCCCACGCCAAGAAACTTCCCAAGATTATACACGAACATACCCGCAAGGACCTTGGAAATGGCGTTTATACCAATCCTGGTTCTTCCAAGTTGCATTTACCTTCCGACGAATGTACAGACTTTCGCCAACTTATTTCGACGGAGGACTGTCTCTACGTCGACAAGACTTCAACGACTCTCGCTATAGAAGAGCACGCTTTTGTTAGCATCGTCCGTCGCCCCCCAGGCTGCGGTAAATCGACATGGCTTTCTACCCTAGCCTATCTCAACGACATTCACCACGCAGGGGACCCTCGACTTGTGCCCTTTTCAGACAACATCCCTCTTCCAGAAGCCAACCAGCATCATATTTTTCGACTTGACCTCGCGGAATTCGTGCCCTTTGCTCGCACTGAAGATGACTATATTCCTGAAGATTCGAGTTCGGACGTATACAGTCGGGCGTACATGTATGCTGCAAGAGTATTGAAGGCCTTTGTCTGCGAAGAGCTGCAGGGGTTCTTTGACCAATACCAGGAAGAGGTCTACATATCTGCTCGCAAGATAAGATACTGCCTTACATACTTCTCTGCGAAAACATGCTTCGAAGCAGCTTTGGTATGGACCTCCTTATTACTTCTATTGCCATCTCATAGCCACCGTTGCAGGAAGAAATTTTGCTGTCTCCTCATCCCCTCTACATGCTTGTCGATAATTACACGGCTCCTTTCCTTCACGAGCACCTTGACGAGGACACCAAGTCACAACTAGACGTTTGCCTATACAACGAGTTCTTCGTCGCTGTAGAATCTTCGATCCATAAGGGGCGATTGGACAGGGTATTCATCGTCGGCGAGTCTGTACCTCGCAAGTACAAGTTCAATTGTGGACTGTGGAATCTTGAGAAGGATTGTACGAGTGTTGCTGCGATGCAGGAAGCGTTTGGGTTTACGGCTGCGCAGGTCATGTCGATGAGCGAGGCGCTTGGGATCGAGAAGGGAAAGGTGATTGAGGCGTTGAGAAAGGAGGGGATCAAGGCTGAGACGTTCATGCGCGAGTATGAAGAGGAGTACATTGGATGCGTCAAGCATCGTGTGTTTGAGTGCGACGAAGATGATCCGCCGGCTGCTGTATACCCTATGAGGCCTGTACTTGATGTTCTCAGAAGGCTGGAAGGGAACGAGGTTAGTGAGTCACTGTTAAGATCAATCTCTATGAATTATGACTTGTAACAAGCCTATGCTGTAAAGTAAAATACAATTAACACAATGAGAGTCTTATACTACTTGGACAGCAGCAATATATTGCTCAAAAAGGTCCATCGATGACCCATCTTCAGCAAGAATACACATGCCTCCCACCCGTTCGCGAATCTCTTCTTCCTCCCGAAAAACCTTTTCCACATAATCGGCAGCTCCCGACAGATGAGCGACACGACAACAAGCAGCATGAATAGCTAGATAAGCGGGGCTGGGTAATGGTAGAGCTTCTGGATCGGGTGTAGTGAAGGTAACAGTGCGACGTGGGAGGCGTTCAAGTACACCGGATATAGTGGACACAACAGCATAAGTGTTCGGTTAGTTATCCTATGCTGTGTCATGAGAAATATTGCAACAAAGAAACTAGGTTGAATACCACAGCTTCAAGCCATAGAGCCAACTGATCGAAAAAGTCATGAAGGGAGGGGGATAACGTGAGGATGTTCTCCAATCGACGAATCCCAGTACCATTAAGCTCTTTCATGTGTATACTAAACATACCTATCGCAGACCATACAGAGGCTACCCATTCATGCTAAGAAAGTAATGATGAGTTGTATTCATGTGAATCCAATTATCAGAAACCATACTGGGACTTCTAAATGCAAGTTGAGACCCTCCGGAAATATATGCGTGCACCTGAGGGTGCCTACGTCCCATCCAGGATCCTGGGCAATGATGGTGGACCAATTCCGTTCGAAATACTGGGCATCGTACAGGTGCGTTTTGATCATGCAATGAAAACCGTCACGAACAAGAGCCTACGTGCTCTCTTGAGTACAGCGGGAAAGAGGAAAGGCTCCCAATGAACCCACCGCTTGTTTCGCAGTGCTATGATTCAACGATGCCTGTCGGGTAATGTATTTACGCAACTCCTGCACATCATCGAGATCCGGACAAGAGGGATGCTCCGACGGAGGTGTTGGCCCTTTCGCGGCCTTGACTACAATACACTTAAATTAGATACTCGGCGTGATAGCATCGAACTCACATACGCGAAGCAAGCGCTGGATGTAGTATTTGCCCAGGGCGAGTAATTGGTCATCAGAGCTACGTCCATTGATGGATTCCGCTATATGACTACGAGACGGGGCCTCTATAAGAGTGAATCCTAGCACGCGCGCACAGAGAACGGCAGGAGGATCTGAAAGGGGAACCAGATTACGAGATTCGAGGCCAAGGCAGAGGTTGAAAGCAGCGTGGAGATCAGATAGAAGAAAGGGATTTGCGGGCAGAGCTCGAGCAGTAAAGTCATTTCCTTGCGGGAGATGCGACATGAAAGTAGGATAGGAGTACTTGTATATGATCGCGGCGAACGCCGAAAATGGAAGATGATCGACTTTTTCTTTCCCACCGCCACGCACAGAAATTCTCTGATGGTCTTGACGTTGGACGAATATCTACGTACAGGACTTTCAATCCTGCCTTCCCCGTGTGAGAACACGGTTGAATTCCTCCAACATCGGGAGTCGTCGGACACAGGTTACACGTGAATTCCATTGCGATGCGAAAATGAGATGTTGAGGACGTTTTACTCAGAGCGTATAAAGCTGGTTTATCGGTACGTGCTGGCTCGTTTTCATGATTGGAAAATATACTTATCTTGTACCAGGATGTAATTCTTTCTGTTCTGGCCGAATACCGCGACCTGTCAGTCTTGGCTGCAGATCCCATTCCTGCACGGTATTTGCTCTTTATGACAACGCGTATAAAGATGTCAGGTCCTCGTTATGAGGTTCTTTGTCGCCGGTGCAGCGTTTCATCATTATCTACTGCGTCGCTTGATATTTCTGAAGCGTAGGGTGTAGTTTCGTGCTTATTTGACGCCTATTTATCATCTCTTAGATATACCTCCTCAATCTCAACTGTGTTCGGAAAAACGTGACCGCTTAGTCAAATCTGCCTACCATCGACGTCCTTCAACGTCTTCCCATCGTCCGTAGCATCAACACCTTGATGGCATTCGCCATCACGTGAACTCGACAAATTGGAGAAATTGGAATAAGTATGTACCTGGTACATACCACCAGAGTTTTCCAGGTAGTCGTCAGCGTGCTACTTGCAAAATTGCAGGTCGAGGTCGCCGACATCAAGACGAACACAGACGCTTCGTCACGTAGCCTCCCTCTTCCATTATACGACGCGTCGGCACATGAGTTTGGTCTAGTGCTTCCATGTTTTTCGGCCGGCTAAATACAAACGCCACCATATCACCGTGCATATTCGCCCATTCAAGGCTGATTGATGTGTCGTATCTTGGGCATGAAAGCACACAAGTCAACACCCACCGGATATATACAGTTTCCGTTTCCGTTTTGACTAAACGCTCTTACTCTGCACGGCTAGAAATTACGCTGGTTTTCACGTTGACCGCATCCAAAAGGTTCTCAGACTTTCTGATGGTTCCGGGACACGGCCCCCGTTCGAGTACATAAAGAGATGGGATTCAGTTCGTCTTTTCTCATGCAACCAATGTCTGACTCGTTAGTCGCGGTCTGTCACATTTTCTTCGGATATGTATCAGCTTGTTGACTAAAAGTGCTATTTTTTTTAGGAATCTACAATCTATAATGGAGCAACCGCACCATGCCGGTTGAACATCATCATCATCGGAGCCGGAATTTCTGGTCTTTGTGCTGCTCTCTGTTTGGCCAAAGCCGGCCATACTATCACGATGCTAGAAGGTAGAGCTGATCTTCAAGAGATTGGTGCAGGAATTCAAGTTGGGCCTAGTGAGCATCTAATTAGCACTTTAGTATGGTATCCACTTATCCATTATCTAGATACCTCGCGCCTTCTCATTCGATGGGGTCTCAAATCGTTCCTGGACAAAGCCGGAGTGTTGCCTGCACATATGTCCCTTCTGCGATGTATGTCTCTCAGTCGAGACTATTCGTTATAACTGATTCCCCTCGTAGTTGACAATGGCGAGAAACTTGCTCATTTTCCTTATCAAGAATTCGGCAGCCCGTGCTACGATATACACGTAAGTATATGGACTCTCCGTGCCGTGAGTTTTCACATCGCTTACTTACGATGAGTCAAGCGACGAGATGTTGTCAACATGCTTCACTATGCTACCGCCCCTCTCACAACCCTTCGCTTTAATACGAAAGTTGCGTCTATCAACCCCGATACGACTTCTGTTACCCTAAACACGGGCGAAGTCATCCAAGCAGACATGATCATCGGTGCTGACGGTGTCAATAGCCTAACGCGAAACGTCGTGGTGGGCTCGCCTACCCCTGCCGTACGAAGTGGAGATGCAGCCTTCCGAGCTGTAGTCGATGTTGAGAAGATGAAGCTCGACCCAGACCTTCGCCCTTTCGTTGAACCGCCACAACTCAATGTCTGGCTAGGACCCGACCGCCACCTAGTCATGTATTCTATCGTGTGTTCTTGCAAAAGACAAGTGCTCGGGAGATTGACATCGCGTGTTTTAGGGCCTGAACGACTGCAATGTTGTTTTATTGCACCCGGATGAGACGGAGGAAGTTGCCGTTCCATGGACTCGACAAGGGGATATCGAAAAGACGAGGAAGGAGTTCACTGACTGGGATCCTAGGTGAACCCCTCTCTTTTCTTCGTGATATCATGAGATGCTGAGCATAAGTCAAGGATCGGTAAACTGATAGATCTCATACCCGCCGGTAGTATTGTAGGATCTCTCAAAGTTCTCGAGTCCCCGCTCAAGTCCTGGGTACACAAGGACGGGCGCATTGCTCTTGTCGGAGATGCTTGTCATCCAATGCTGGTTGGTGGTGTCTCCCGAGTATCGTACTCGCGGCTCATTCTTTTTTCTCTCGACAGCCATACCGCGCCCAAGCAGCGTCTATGGCCGTACGTACTTCTCACCCTTTCCGCTAGTACCTCTCAATTAACTTTGCCCAGATCGAAGACGCTGCGGTCCTCGGCAACCTTTTCGTCCGTCTCACGAGCAAGGATCAAATACCCACTCTCTTAGAAGCATATCAATCTCTCCGGGCTCCTCGTGCCATGGCCACGGCTGATGGTTGCTGGGAGGATAAGGGTAGTTTACATCTCCCTGATGGACCTGAACAGTGTGCGAGGGATGAAGCGTTGAAGGTCACTTTGGCTGGAAAGCCTAGTAGCGTGGGTCAGGACAATGGTGCGCAGTACGAATATGATGTCGATGCGGTAGTGGATGACTGGTGGAAGGCGCGCGGCTGATAGAGGTTAATTAATACATAAATTAACGGCCTCGACAGCCAATTAAGCAAATATTAGAACAAAGTAGGATCACTATAAGAAAACCGGGGAAAACTAAGCGTTACCACTAGGTCCACTACGACCATCGGGTACTTTTATGAAGACGTACTTCCCCTCGCTATTGACTCCGTCAAAGGAATAGAACCCCTTACGCTCGAACTGAATAATGCTCTGCGTCTTATCCGCCATTTTTGTCTGGTTCAGATCCGCCACATTCGCGTCTGCCATAGCTGCCACCTGAAACTCGCTGACAGCTGGAACAAAACCCTCCCAGTCATCACCTGCTTCCAATTTCTTTTTCGTAATCAGAGGGCCGTAGTCAAGTAGGACAACTTCTACGGATGCAGGACCAGTGAGCCATGTAATCTTCTTTTTCGTCGCTCGGAAATCTCCTTCGATGTGAAGGTCCATCTCCAAGAGGACGACCTTCTGGGTAACCGGATCCAACGTCTTCTTACGGACAATCGCATTACCCCAATCCATGAGAGTGATCTAACGGTACGTCAATGATGTGCGCGGAGATAGTTAATTATCCACTCACTTCTTCGTCTTCGTCGAAAGAACAGGCATCCCCTTGTTCAACAAATACATTGCTTGAGTACATAGTTTGCTTTATACCTGCAGACGGATTCTTCTTGTGTTTTGGAAGTGTGAGAAAATACGACTCATGAGGACCTCCTTTAATGATAACGGGAACTCTGTAGTGATGTTTTAGCAAGAAGTACAGTAGTAGAAAGTAAGCATACATGTCTTCCTTAACAATAGCCCAATGTCGGGGTGCAATGGGGTCAATGACCCTCCTATTCAGTGCCCATAGCGAATCCCATTCAAGCGATAGAATGGCTTGAGAAGGACCTTGCTTTAACATGAACTGCCGCAGCGCCTCTACCGTGAGACCGCGACGTCGCATGCCTGTCGAAAGTGTGAGCTCCCATCTAAAAGACTCCAAGTCTTCCACCGACCTCGGACAGTAGGAAACCTAGGATCGTCCCAACCGTGGACTAAACCCTTATCCACAAACTGTTGAAGTTTTCGCTTCGAGAGGACGGTGTGGACGAAATTCAGACGGCTGGAGTGGAGAGTCAAAGAAAGTCAAAGAAAGTGTTAATATGACTGGTTGCAGACAGACCTAAAATCCCATATGTGCACGGGACGAAGTCCGAGCGCCTCGATCATCCAGTAGTACTGAGGATTGCGATCCCTGTACTCATTCGTCCGTAGCGCGTGCGTTACGCCCTCAATGGAATCCACTACAGGGCATGCAAAATCATAAGTCGGATACACATTCCACTTCCCTCTGTGGATTCGTCAGGTCGATGATATATGATGCTGGTTGAAAATACTGACCCGGTACGATGGTGAGGCGTTGCGTTATATCGATAGATGACAGGGTCACGCATCGCCTTGTTAGGATTGGACATCTCCATCTTGACACGGATACACCAGCGCGAAGCCTCAGGAAAGCCTTTAGTCATGGCTTCGAACCGGTTAAGGTTTTCTTCGACTGTGGCATCCCGGCGGAGTGATGCAATGCCGTGGAAACGATCAAATGCGAATCGTGTCAGCTCTCCGTGTGCGCTGGAGCTGCACGAACATGGTTGGGGAAATGGCTCTATCGCATCGGTATCGTCGGCATATGCTTTACCTGACCGAATCAGGTCCACAGCAAAAGCATGCAGTTGATCAAAATAATCCGACGTGTGGGATATATGAGACGGAGAGACGTCGAGTAAGTGAAGGTCTTCGATGATAGTCTCTTCATATTCAGCCTGCACAAGAATGAGCTATGGACGAGAGATAACAACGCGAGAATGATATCTTCACCTTTTCCTTCGTCGGATTGGTATCATCAAAACGGACGAGAATTTTTCCATGATACATGTTTGCAAAGAATTGATTAAGAACCACGGCCTTGGTGTGTCCAATATGGAGATAGCCGCTAGGCTCGGGAGGAAAACGAGTCACGACTTGTCCATCTATGGCGTCAGGGAGACCGAGTGCAAAAGTAGCAGCAGCATTTCTGGAGCGGTGCTTTTGGGCTCGGGCCGCGGACAAGCAGGAAAGAGCTCGCTGGGTCACGGAAAGCGATTCTATATACGAGAATAACCGCAAGAGGTGAGGGTAGTTACTGCCTTTGAGTAAGCCTAGGGCTTTCGGATTTCCTGTAAAGATGAGCGTTAGTTGATAAATAGACATGGAGAACAAGGCAATGACCAACCTTTAAGACTGCCCCATACCAACCAGTCAGAAGTTGAGAGTATGTGCCCGGACAGGAATGTCTGAAATTGCAAATAATCGTTCAATGAGTCAAGAACAGTCGTGACATCGTGCAGCGTAGTGGCTACAGTAGCAAAAGCGGCGAGATCTGCAATAAACAGATCCTGAGAGCATAATCAATTTCTATCGCGTGCAGAAAAATGTCGGACCAACGTTTGAGTCAGGGACATCAGCTACATCAGCCAAAGACTCCGTAGATTCGGCCCCGTCAACCCGTAACGAAGGCTTTTCAGCAGAGTCGTCAAAGACAATCGATATATCAGTGTTATGTGCAGCGAGCGCAAGATGGCAGAATGGGAACGGAGACGTTGCCGTAGAGAGGCGAAATTCCATCGCAAAGTGACCGAGTCAACGTAGAAAAAGGAGTTGTGGCATTTGAAAAAAAAATCAAGTGCCAAAGAAATTGCGCGGCTGGTTTGCGGGTGTACATACTTTGTCGTAGGAAGGAAACAGCAGGATTTAACATCGTTTCCGTATATATTCCTTACGTAGCGGGCTAGTTAAATAAAATAAGGGTACTTAGCATTATGTATCGTCTACCGAACTACTACTATCCAGTGAAGAACAATAACTTAAAAATCAGTCCCAATCATCGTCGTCATCCTCATCCTCATCACTGTCTCCCATATTCTTATTTCTGGCTAATAGCGCCTCAGCCAATGCAGACGTCAAATCACCTCCTGCAGCAGCCCCAGCCCCAGCCCCCGCAGCAGCGCCCACAGCCGCACCCGTAGCAACTTGTTCTCCTCGAGATGAACCAGACGGCGGCGGAGAACTGGTTTCTGTTTTTCGAAGGGTATGGATGCCCCTTCCTTGAATCGAAGCGAGAAGATCTCCACGTCCAGGTTGCGGAGGAGGTAGCCCTGTGACCGCTCCGCTGCCGCCCAAAGCCGGAGGAGGTGGTGGTGGTGGTGGAGGACTTCCAGCTGGAGGGGGAGGAGGCGGCGGCGGTGGCGGTGGCGGTGGCGGTGGGGGAGGAGGTGGAGGTGGAGAAGAAAAAGGAGCGCCTTCTGTCGGCGGCGGCGGTGCTGGAGGAGGTGAGGGACGGGCCGGAGGAGGAGGAGCGGTACTAGGTGCTGAGCTTGTTGGCCGGGCCGGGGGCGGAGGTGGCCCTGGAGTTGCTCGGACTGGTGGGCGGACTGGTGGTGGCGGTGGTGGTGGTGGCGCGCTGGCAGCAGCGGGTGGCGGGCGGGCAGGTGGCTGTGGTGTACGCGAAGGGGGCTGTGGTATACGCGAAGGAGGCTGTGGTATATGTGCAGGGGCAGCTGTCGGAGGTGGTTGAGGGCGTCGTAATGGTGGCGGTGGCGGCGGTGCACTAATACTGTCGTTCTGCCCGTGAGCTTTCCGTGAAGGTGGTGGAGGTGGCCTCGGTTTCTTGGGCTCCTTTCCAGCCGCTGGCTGCTGTTGAGGATGTGAACGTACAAAGTCCTTGATAAAGTCCATCTCTTTTGCTATCATTTCCTTGTCGATACCCGAATTCTCTAGTTGTCCAAGGAAAGCTGTCCATGATGGATCGACCCCCTTTGAGGTGAAGCCGGACTCTGAATCATAGCCCATATGCGCGACGTGGACAAACGATCCGGACGTTGGTCCTGAAATCATGGACTTGTCTATCTTGCCCCCTTTGTTTGACGACTTCTTCTTCTTCTCTGTCTCTGGCTTGGGCGCTAAGGAAGAGCAGTCAACAGCTATGACATCGGAACTGCGCGACTCCACGTACTGCGCTTCTCATCCTTCTTTTTGAGTACTTTCTTCCAGAAATCTTTGGCCTCCGATTCATTGGAGAACACGAGTCCGATCATAGAGTCCTGCAAGAGTAAACACGGTAAGCATCATGCTAACTCAAATGATAAAAAGCACTTGCGTCGCCAGGAAATGAATGGAAGAACGCTCTGTCGGCAAAGTAATCCAGACCATCGTAGAATTCGTGTTCCCATATAATGCCTCTTGTACCACTCATGTCTACAAGCCTAAAGGAAAGTGTGCCAGTTGAGTTGTTCTTGGTGAGCGCGAGAGCGCCCTGAAGACCAGAATACGACCATTCGTTCGGCTGCGGGTAAGCATAGTATACTCGTGCGAGCGTGGCATAGAAAATCTTGTTTGAGGGGGCTGGAATAGCTGATTTCACTTTATCCTTCTCTTCCTTGCTCAGCGTAGACTGAGACGGCATGATGGACGAAGGTGGTGGTGAGAGTGGAACCTCTGGGAAGAGGTGACGGAAGGAGAAACTTGAAAGGGTTTCGGTTTCGGTTTCAGTTCCGGGCCGACGTTGGCCTCGAAATGAAACAATTACAAATGATGCCTGCTCATTGAATTTCTTTGACTCTCCTTCAACTTTCCTTTGACTCTCACTTCTTTGCATGCAGCGATTATAGGACGCGGATTAATAAGAGAAATCACATTTAAAGATAATAGAGCGGGGGTGTTTATGCTACTTTGACCCAACTCAAAGATTGCCCGAGGGACATGACTTGTTCGTCGACGTGCTCAATGGATTGCCCATCTCTTTGCTCCATGACTATACCCGACTCTTCTCCTTGAAAGAGTACAAGATTCGGGAATGGCCCATGTAGATGCTACAGGCACGTTAGCAAAAGAGAATTGTCACAAAACTGCATCGCTCACCCATCGATCCATGCCCTGCATACGCATGCGCATGAAACACTTTCCCTCCACATATGGCTGGGTGAACCACGGATGCGTCAAAGGAACAAACTTTGCAAGATGCACGCGAAGCAGCTCGTATCCCTCACCGCCTGTATGAAGACCCATTACACGTATGAGCTGCTGGAGATGGTTGTGCACGACAGTATGATACATCCGCGTCCAGACCGCATCCAACGTCTCAGCCAAGATGGAATGGGTGGGGTGAACGAAAGAAAGGTCTGCTTCTGGAATGGAAGCGAGAAGGGTGGCAGGATGTATCTTCAATCCACCGAAATCGCGGACGACGAATGCAACGAGTTTGTGAGGGGCTTCAGATGAAAAACGGGCGACGGCATTCTGGGGGTGACATTCGAATGCTACACCGTTAATGAGCAGGGGCGGAAGGAAGGCGCGAAGAAGGATATCAATATAAGTGGAGAGCCAGACGACGCGTGATTCTTTGGTAGCAAGGCCAAAAATGGCTTGTGGGGAGGAAGTATCGACGAGGGCGGTACAGACGATGTCAATGGTTCCCGAGTTGGCGGTATGGTCTTGTCGGATGAGACACGCAAGATGTCGAGCAACGAGAGGGTCAGGATGTGTACCAATGAGCGAGACAGGCTCCTCCGCGACGGTCAGAATAGTTCGATCGTATGTGAGTTTGGGGATTATCCGGGCAGAAAAACGCGGTCCGAGATACGCTGACGCTGGCGAAATAGTGCGAACAGCGCTCGTCAGTTTGATACCCAGTGGTAGCTTTAAATGAAATCCATTATTGAGGCCTGGAACGATGATTGACCGTAGAGACTGTTGGGCCTCGACGGGGTAGGAAACGGCTGGCGGGTGGATGACTGCTTCAGGAAAGTTGGCGGCTATGTGGGCGATCTGAAGTTCGTGCACGGGAACAGGAATGTACCCATCTGGGTTTGTATGTGCCGGGAAGCGGGAAATAAAGGGGACGACAAGGTCGCGATATGGCCCAGTTATAAGGACCGATGTGGGGGGAACATGGATCAGCCTCAGACGGGGGTGGAGAAGGTTGTACGAGGGGTCGAGGCGGAGGGGCGGGAGGGGCGCGCGAGTCTTGTGCATCGAGTGCGTCGGGTGCCCGCCCGCTACCGACTGCTCCCACGCAATGGCTGGCGACGAGAGCGTCGGGAAAGCTCTACCGTCTTTGGTGTCCCGCGCAAACCATTCCGACGCGCTCACCAGCTCTGACAAGATGGAAGCGCTCGACTCCTCTGACAGTCCCGATAACGACGAGAATTGTGTCCATACCCTGACGAGGTCGGCATCAGTATAAGATGGATCAATGTCGAGCGGGTCGAGCAGCTTGATGTCGATTCCAGATAAGATTGGTTTGGCTATCAATGAGATTTTGGCTAGGTCGGTCCCGTTGAGCGACAGTGTGGCCGTCTTCCTGCCATCAACATCGCTGTACGTTGCAGCGACGAGCGACTCGGTGACCAGTGCACTTGCCAGCCGTGGAAGGGTCATCTTATCGATGAACTAGGAGAATCGATAATATTCGCAGTCGACATTTATACCTGCCGGCAACTGTTCCCGTCCACATGAGTATTCCCATCTTGGCGCAGTGGTGCCTTGCCGTCCATCGTCGTCGTCGTTGGCGGTGCCGGTCAAGTCTGGGAACAGCACGTGACGTCACTCTCACCAAGAACCGGCCACCACCATCCCGTCTCTTTTTTCCCGTCCTTCCTTCCTGTTTTCGCCCACGGATGTCATCAATAAACAAACTAACCTCCCTCTCTACACAAACTCTCTCGCTTATCCTTGAACGTCAACGTTTTCCCCACGCCGCCGCAACACACGATGAGCGCATCCAAGGGAATATGCAAGCCCTGCGGGATGGAATACGGGAATTGGGTAGCGGTACCGAAGTAAATGGGCTGAGGCAGCAGTACGAACGAATGAGGGGGATGGTTGGTGGTCAAACGTCAGTATCTTTGCCGTTCTCTATTCCGTGTGAACTCAACATGTTCACAGTCTCGAAGATGAAAGAGAACTGCCACCACCGCCAACACCACGCAAGTCGCAAGAGCAGGTCTACACACCGTATACGGATGACCCGGACCCAGATTTAGAGGCTGGAATCATGCTGCAAGAGCAAAGACGGCTGATGGACGGTGTGTTCTCTTCGTTCGAGTTATTGAAACGTTATTGACCCCTTCAATCAGACCAAGACAACCACCTCGACGCATTATCACATTCAATAAACAGGCAAAGGGACGTGTCTTTGCAGATAAACTCGGAGTTGAATACCCACACTGCCCTCCTTGACGGGCTTGATCAGGACCTTGATACGACACATTCGAGGCTGAATACGGCCAGGAGGAGTTTAGAGAGGGTATCAAAGGGTGTGAAAGGAAATGGCAAGTTTCTATTCCAATTCACTCTCTCTTCTTGAACTGGCTTTGGCTTTCTAGGCTCAACCGTGACAATCGGGGTACTCATCCTTGTGTTGTTGGTGTTGATTGTCATCTTCAAGACTTAACATATTATCGCTATATTTATGGAGTTTCGCGGATGGTTTTATTGTATCATATTATACACCCATGCTTATAATACTGTCGAGTTTACGCACGACCAAATCGGCCCTTATTAGGCCCTTTGTGCCCTTCTTACACCGACACCAACCTTAAAACACTCACATTTTTACATAAAGTAGAGTACGTTCGACCCATCGCCTTCCCTATAATCTTGCTGAAGCTCTTTGTTTAGGCAATCATCTACTACTTCGACACTCAAGCACAGCTACTGTTTTCAATCAATGAACCTTTCTGTTTGCCTGGGTCGTGATCTTACGCTTTCAAAGAGGAGATTCGTTACCAAAGGTATGCTGCCAATGCTCTGGGAGTGGCCCATATGATTACCACGTTGTTCAGCCGACGGCGTCAAGGTGCACATTCGACGTTCTGAGAAAGATTATTGAGGCCTTGTTAAAGCATATCACTAGGACATGAGGTTAAATATGTTCGTGGCTCTGAACAACAGCCATTCCACCCCTCCTCATGGAGCAGTGCCCTGGTTACCGCATCCCGTGGCGGGCCAGAAGTTCGCACTCTCTCCCGTCAAGCAAGCTCCATTCCATAATGAACTACCGTCAGAACCCGACCATGTAGAGCAAGAGACCTCTTCGAATGATCCAGTCAACGCGCCATGGCCCGAGGGGAAGAACTTGGCCGATCCTCCAGTGTCTTCACAAATGTCGAAGCTGCGAGGACAAACGGTAAGGCGGAGTCTAATAACTTTTGGCAAACACAACTCACTGGAATGGCATGCCGAAGCTGTTCGTCGAGCTCGACTGTGTCTGTCCACACCACTGCTCGTTTCCGGAGACAGGGCAAAGATCGGTTACCTGAATGGTCTTTGTGTCAGACGACGAAGAATGCTGTTGTCTTGTATTCTCACCTTGACGACGATCGTGGTGAATGGTCCAGTGTAGGAGGTGCTGTACGGGTCTGCCGAAGCTATGCCAGTCACCCTCAATCAGACCAACGAACATAGCGCGATTGAAATGCCATACCGGTAATCGCAAAGCATCTACCGCACGCGTCACCAGCACCCAAACCCGACGAGGATCCGAATGCGAGCTGGTTTATCGCGGCAGTGTAACCCGTCGCGGTCTTTCCACAAGCTGTGCGCAAAAGCAATTAATGAAACGCGCGATCCAAACGAGGAGGACCACACGCACCAGGCGACCCGCAGCCCGAGTAGTGCGTGAAAGACGCCGTCCCAGAGGTTTTCTGGACGTACCCAGCGAGGGACGAGGTTGCAAGAGCGAGGAGAATAGCACCGAGTTTGAGCATTGTCGAATGGTGAAGTTGGCTCTCGTCGAGACTTTTATACGCGCTGAAACCTCGCGCCGAGCAACTGCCGTGCGATATAGCACTTATCCCGAAGCTGATGCGTATACGCGTTGTCCTGGTACACGCGCCCGGGTGCACTGTGGTCGTGACTACGATCTGGACCTTAATCTCAATCTCAATCTCATCGTCGGGGGAAGCTTCTCCTTCTTCTTGCTCATAATCACCGACGATGGCGCGATTTTCCTGATTAAAAGATCGACGCTCTATACTGAACGACTTTCACTGTACCACTGCCCGTGAGCTCTACTCAGTTTCCCTTTCTTTCCCATGTCATCGTACTCATCGCCTGCAGTTAGTTACTCCGCTTAACGGCACAACAGTGACACGGACAGAGCTAGAACGTGAATATCTCCTTCCGCACCGCCTTTAAAATAACATGAACGCCGTCTGTGAGATTCCGTCTCCAAGGACGTCAAGTTGTGGGCGGCCTAGGGATGCCATTTCGTATTCCCTTGGAATGTTACAGTTACAAATTCGGGTCACTTGCCACAGGTTGCTCACGAGTCCGTCTAATTGATTTTGTAGGTAGAGTGTCCTCTTCCACTGCTCAAAGACTTGCCAATCTTCCACTCACCCTTCAACGGAATCTCAAGAAAGTCAATTGTCTCTACTTATGTTTTACAAAACAAACAGTCGGAGAAATCTTGCATTGATTGGCGGAGTACTTGAATTTTGTAAGTTATTACTACCGACTAGAATCATCGCATAGAAAATGACCTCATATCCCTGCGCGACTTTACATAGCATTAGCTAGACACCCCATCCATGGACCATGGCCAATTGAAAAGCAAGGCTATCCCTTCTCCCTGACATCCTCGGCTATTTTCTTCGCCTCTTCGAGTCTAACGACCCGGGAACCTGTGATGCCACCCCATAGTTATGCCGCCTTGTTCCATTCCATCCAAGGCGGCATTTGTTCTGCACCGTCGGCGACCTCGCTTAAGCAGCGGTTTCTCCTCAAGAGTGCAAACCCAGATGCGGCTCAAAATTCTCACATATACTGGTGCTTCTAGTAACAAGACAGTGACGGCGGCGCACGAAAGACTGGTAATAAGTACCACCTCCTTTGTCTCGCACCTTCCGGGCCGTACAGAAACTTCAAGTTGTGCTTAACGCCCGTCATAAGTATTCGCATCTGTTCTCCCAGCACGCCAAAAGGCGTCACATACCGAAGAAACTCGGTCCTCAGTAGGGATACCTACTATCTTGATTTAAGAGTCTGTAGGGGGAAAGATACTTAGTGGCAGATACGAACTTAGCTGGACGTTGAGGCAGGAGCTTGCGGATGCCTCATAAGGTGCTGACTAAGCTCAGAGGACTTGTCGTCATCGTGCCGTCGTCGTGTCTCAAGTCTTTCGCTTGTACCACCACCATCAATTTTCTCGGCCTGAGCTGCTCCGCAGCTGGTCCTTTCTGGAGCCTTGTTTTAATCTAGTGTGATCTTGTCGACATGGCTCCAAATCCTCCATCAGGATCAGGAGGAGCCGGAACGGCATCTGGCTCCTCAGCGCCCCAAAACCCGAATGCGGTAGAAGCAATGATCGACATTTTGAAGCAAGAAGATGCGAAGAGATTGGAAAGGAATAAGGCAAGGGAGCAAAGAAGAAAGAGGGGTGAGGCAGTTGGAGAAGATGAGCCGGATATCACGCCAATAATGCTTCCTCTCATTCGAGCTGCGTCCTCTGCCAACCCCGTCAGCGCGTCCAACTCAGGTGACGCTGCCAAAAACCCACAGCCTAAGCCAACGCCTACTCTCGCTCCAGCACCCAATCCGTCAACCGGCGCTCCGGCTGTTGCAAAGATTCCCAACGGGTCACGCTTTGCGGACGTGAATGCTGTTCAGCAAGACGCCTTGCGCCACGAAAAGAAATTCTCTCAGCATCTCTTTACTCTTGCACAGAATGGCATATCTCCTTGGTTATCACTATATACTGCAGATTCTGTCGAGCGCCTGCAGCTCAATCGCGAGATCAAGACACACAAAGTCACAAGGCCTGACGGGGTCAGTGTACACGTACTCGACATGAAAGGCTGCGGATTTCCAGCAGAAGATACGCTGGACAGAGCAACTTGGATGTCATGCTACACTCGTTTTTTGGCCTTCATCTCGGAGTTGTGCGGAGAAGATGGAGATCAGCTATTAATGAGTTTCCAAGATCATTATGAATGCATGGTAGCTGATCCATCATTTGAAGATTGGTTTGGAGCCTTCGTATCATTCGACGCTCTCATTCGAGCGCAATGGTTCTACAAGCCTTTCTTCATCAACCCCTCTGCGCATGAGTGGGACTCTCAGCTACAGCAGGCGAAGAACAAGCATACGTCCAAGGAAATGACGGCCCTCCGCGCTACTACCAGCAAATTATTAGCACCTCAGTATTCTCCCTATACACACTATGTTGATCATTCAAATGACCTCTGTCTTCGTTGCGGGCGAATCGGCCATCGCGCCGAGAGTTGTGAGGAGACGATGCCAAGTCATTTTGGCAGAGTCATGCAATGCAAGTGGGATAATGGAAGACTTGTACGAATCGCAGATGGCCACGTCGTCTGTGCTCGCTTCAATCTCGCAAACGGTTGTCGGCTTCCTGCTATGGCAGCAAGTGCTGATCATGGAGTTCATATGTGTTCCCTGTGTGGCGACAGAGGACATGGAGCATCCAAATGCACTCGTAATAATTGATTAAGGTGTGTATTGATTTGGGCCGCTTAACTATTGCCGGGTGTCATTCCCGAAGGGTAACCAGCCCCTGCCAGGCAGTTTGCCTGTGGGTGTCAGCCCCACCGGAGCGGGAAGCCGACCGTCGGGTGTCAGTCCCGTCGTTTGCAGAGTGTCATTCTCTGAGGCGAATCTTACAGTTTACCTTACAGATCTCTATGGGGGGAGCCGGATCCAGAGGACCGTCTGTGGCTCTTCGCGCCGGTTTGGGGAGTCGGCCCTCTGGAATCTCACTCGCGAGAAGTGTGCAGTAGCAACTATCTCACCCCCGTACTGTGTATTAGTATCATATTTATTGTATCGTCTGTGATCAAGATCGGAGAGCTTAGGCAGCATCGAAATTTAGTTCAGGTTGAAGCGGAGTCTCAAATTTACCCTTGCCGTCATACTGGTTCCGGGCTATGAACGAATTAGGATTCAATAATAACACTTCGTTTGTTACAGTCTCTAGTCATGGCGTCTACCACCTCCGCCGTACGCTGATCTCACAGTATCACTGTCCGTACTCTCACTCTTAGTAGATGACACTCAAGCGCATCCACCGCGAAATTGTGGACGTCCAAAAAGAGGACATGGGCGACATTAAGCTCGCCCCGACGGACGACCTGCACTTGTGGAAAGGATCTTTACCTGGACCCGAGGGCAGCGTGTACGAAGGAGGATCTTTTGACGTTGATATTGTTCTTGCGCAGGATTATCCGTGTGTTGACCTTTGCTCGGATTCAATTGTTTTCTTATCGCTAGCTAGGTTCACTGCACCGAGAGTTGTGTTCAAGACGAGGTGCGTCGGATGGGCTGTCTTTACGCGCTGTGCTAAGGTTAAGACAGGATATACCACATGAACGTGAGCGACGCCACTCCTCGTTCCCTTCGACGACTACATGTTGTATACAGATTTCAGATCAAGGGAATATATGCATCGACATTCTTAAGAATAATTGGTCGCCTGCGTTATCCCTCTTCAAAGTGATGCTATCTCTATCGTCGCTGTTAACGGATCCTAATCCCAGTACGTGTCGTCATTCAGATATATCTTATCACCTACTGACAATTGTTCAATTACAGAGGATCCTCTCGGTATGCTAACGCCTCCAGCTTCTATCTGGAACTCATCTCTCTTCAGTCCCAGGAATCGCCTCGCAGTATGTCCAGAATCGCAAACTCCACGACGACACCGCGCGTCGCTGGACGCAGCTATACGCGCGACCCAAGCCACCTCCGCCCGCCGTAGTGCCTGCTTTGAAAGGAAAGGGAAAACAAAAGGCGCCTGTTACGCCGGTGACAGGAAACGACCTGATTGTGATTTCTGACGATGATTCTCCAGAACGCCCTCGCAGGAAGCGAAAGGCCTCAGTGGAGGCGGATGCTCCTACAAGGAATAGGAGACGCACGCGAAGTAGTCATCAGGACGACATCATCGTCATTGAAGACGACTGAGTTACTGTTGTTCGCTCTATCACTTGGCATGTTTCTTACCCGCAATATTTATCACTCTGGACGCATTTGCAGAGCTATCTGGGTGTGCCTGTCTCTGTAAACGTGCCGTCCAGTTTTTAGATGCACCATACACCAAGGCATGGCAAGATTTCACGCGTAATACTTTTTTTGCGCACGTTACAAGTATTTTTAGTAGCAACTGGCATCAGTTTCCTACTTGACCTGCAACCGGTCATTGATCCATTATTCTTTACGGCTCGATCACATTCGGTGCGTTTGTTCGTGATTGTTCTCTTAGACTGACTGTTTGCTCCAGGCCCTGTGTCGTTCATGAATGCATGACGGCTTGACGCCATGCCTTTGAACCTTGGTTTTTGGTTTTACGCATGATAGTGACAGGTTCGAAACGATTTTGGTGGACCCAATCGCTGTGAAGTGAAAGACCTGGGTCTAAAATTTCTGTGCCGTGCTCTGCTAAAATTTCATGCATCCCATTACTGAAATCAGCATCTATCTATCCTCAAAATACTATGACGGAACAAATGAAATTGTATAAAGAGGTCAATCGTTTGTGCTTCGCTTCAGTAGCGGCTAGCAAGACGAGCTTCTACGTTTTAAGAACGTTTTTACCTTTGTGTAAGACGACACGCGGCGTGTCTCCGGCTCGTTTTGCGGAAAGTCTGAAGGGCCAGAAATATGTGCAGGCTCAAAAGTCGCAGCTCAAATTATTCTTCTCATCGACATCGGGAGGATGATCGAGCACAAAATTTTATACTACTCCTCGTCTCCCTACAAGGAGGGCTACTTGCAACGGATGACCGATACTCCCCACTTTTATATATGTATCATTCTTACCTCTTACCTGGAATTCAGCACGATGTCACTGGTTCATCCCAGAAGATGCCAGAATGAGAGTTAACGCACGAGGCTGACAAACGGCAGAACCTCACTGGAGCATTTTCTCCGTCTAACTACAGCTACCGCATTCATGTATCGCATTGAACACGGAAACTAGTCCGAGGACTTGTCCTCTGGGGAGACTTCATCTATCTAGCTTTCGCTTCGTTAAGTCCGACGACCCGAGGGGCGACACCATCGCATAGTCACGGTGCTATTCTACGGAAGAAGGCTTTGTATTAAACCGCCAGCTAGAATTTTCCCAACATGGGTGTCTAGATCCAAGAGCAGCTAGAATGCTACTGCACTGCGTTACTCTGATCCGTCATTTCCTGAGCCTCGCTTGCATTTATGACCAGTACATCATTAAACTTCGTTAGTACACATCCGGACCACTCCTAACCATACAATACATATAATCAGTTCAATTCAACGTCACGCTTCTTCCACTCTGAAGAACAAATTCCCCCTTGACATCTCCGTTGGCACCTACTTCGACCCGCACCTTCCTACCTTCACCTTGGGTACTCACGCCCGCCATGTTGACATCTACTCTCCCGACAAGCCCATCTGCCCATTCAAACCAGACGTCCAACCCGCCTCTGACGCGTGCCCCAGTCACGCGGCCTCTCGCCGCATATGCCTGCGGTAACGCAGGCAGAATCTTGATGATCAAAGTGTCGTTCAAAGAAGCAACATCAGGCGACTGGATAAGCATGTTCTGCAAAGACAAATCAGGGAAGAGGAAAGAAAGACTTTAAAAAGACAAACCATGAGAGCACCTGGGAGACCGAGATTCGCGTCGATCTGGAAAATCGGGTCCGAACTTGACGGGTCGTACAAGCTGAACAAGTTCGGGCCAAAGTCTCTGTCGATTGTGTACTATCGAGAACGGTGTCAGCCAAACAACATTATGACAGGAATTGCACCGCACAGTCAATTCCCACCATGCCTGCTCTCCATTCTTCAGCGCCGACCAGCACGCGGAGCGCCATGCCTTCTCCCAGCCCGCATCCGCATCCGGTCCGGTCCCATTCCCTCTTGCAATCAAGCTGACCGTCGCAGCAGCCAACGCCTGCTCCGCCGTGACATTTGTAACCGAGTCATTGAAAGCTCCGATCGCATATCCAGGATACAACCCAATCAGATGTGAAAGATGTCTATGGGTATCTGTCGGTGAATCTTTCTCGACTTTCCATTCTTGTAATTGCCCCCAACTTCCCACCTTGATACCCTTGTCCATCCTCGATCGTTTGTCCAGTACCTCCGCTAAAAAGTCCGGGTCGTTGTCACCAGAGAACGGGTACCCCTTCTCCACGGCATTGAATAACTGCCAGATCAGTTGCTGGGCGTGAGCGCAACCTATCGAAGTATTAACCACCAAAATCGCCATTTATACATATAAATGACACACCGAGCGTTATAGGTTGTTGTTCTGGCGAATTACACGGGGCTACAACAAGCGTGCCATCTTTGAAGTAGTCGTCCTCAATCAGCTTGTCTAGGTGGAAACCAGCTACGCCCTGTACAAGTTTACCATTGAGAAGAACAGGAGACCGAAGAGAAGCTACCTTGAGCAACGGCCACCCCTGCGCCCGCCACCAAGCTATGTCCTGGGTATAATCAAAATGGTCCCACACGTGAACCATCTGACTTCTGAGGCTAAAAGTTCCTTCACAAGAGAAATGCCGGTACTCACCATCCACGCATTCGATTCTGCTCCGGGTATTAGAACAACTAAGAACAAGGGAAGAAAAGAAAGACTAACCAGGGTAGTCAGCCCACTCTGCATCGCCCGCTTTCATTCCCGTATGACCGAAAATCTACACGCTGATTTCAGTATCATTCGCACGATAATGCTTCATGCATACATTCATCTGCACATGACAATACGTCAGTCTACGTTAAATACGCTGGCAAGCAGATCGTACCTCATTATGTGTTACCCATCCCCGGGAAATATTGTACAAGACTTGTGCCGTGATAGCTCCTCGGGGCGCCCAGTTTTTCTTTATTCGACACGTCAACAAGAGGTAACAGACCGAAGGAGAATACCTCACCTCAAAATAGTCAAACAATGACGCAGTTACGTCCATTCCACTGGCTTCAGCTACCCAGTAGTTCATTTGAATATTAATGTTGGAATCTGCACACCTTCAAGATTAACATTTAGACTGCCCACAAAAAAGAGGCACGTACGATAATCCGCTCCCCAGGCATTACTTAACCCATTTCCCCATTTCCCCTGTAAGTTCGCGGGTAAAAGTCCCCTCGCGCTACCAGCCAACAAGTACCTCCCAAAATTGAATGCTAGCCATTCCAAGTAAGTATTTCCAACCCCGACCTGATATGCTGCCCTCAACACGTCCGTGGGGTTCTCCAGATCTACTATTTGACCTATATCCAGAGTAAAGGAGCCCATCAGCGCGGTATAATCAGCAAGATGCTCCTTCCAGATATCCGCATATACCGTAGAAGTTTTGCTGACGAAAGGAAGTAATTTCATATGCGGATCGGCACCCTTAAAAGAGAACGCGTTCGCCTGATTGCCCGCATTCTGATCGAACTCGGTGTCTCCAATCCATGAGATCCAGGCTTCGTGGGCTCCGTTGACGACGATGGTCGCGTTTGTCCCGCTCGGAATACAAGTGGCAGCACCTGTGTCGGACTCAGTCCACGCGATAAACTCATATCCCATCCCTGGTTCCGCAACGACACCTCGAACAACAAGCGCGTTATCCGTGCCATCAAGACACGACACGTTTACCTGTGGCAACCCGCTCTCCAGGGAGGCAGTGAACGCGTACGACACGGCTGGAAGAGTCGAGTTGCTTGTTGTGGTAAGATGTTGAGTGCATGCTTTGCTTGGATGAGAGCAAAATGATGAACGGAGGTATGAAATGCCGTCCTGCGTCCACGAAGTCCTAGCAACGCCCTGGTCCATATCCAGCCATCGGGTATAGTTTGATGTCCCACCGTCGGTGATATTGAGGGTCGTGATCAGATGTCCAGCACCAGCGTAGGATCCTGGATACTCCTCAACAAAGGTAATTTCCACGAAGAAGAGCAAAGATACCATACGCCCCAGCATCGACACCGAGAACATCGACGTCTATAGGCGCTATTTAGCCGAATCCAGGGGGATAAGCGGTGAAGACTCACTCCCAATCTCGCCAATTGGACTTGTCCATATGGTCTCCCTGATTTGCTGCATCGAATTCGCGAGCGAAGCCTGCTGTGACGGGTCTTTGTTCCCGCCATTATACGTCTACGACCATCAGCTCACAGGAAACCACAAGAAACAAGTTCGGAGTGTAATAGCCGCAACATACAGGATCAGCAAATGGTCCACCGCTCCACAGCGATTCGATGTTCAATTGGGTAACCTCCACACGCGTCCCGCCGGGGACCATTGCAGCAAGGTAGCCATTGCCAATAGGCAGCCAACTCTTGGACCAAGCGCCAGCAGCAGTTGTATACCACAGACCGTTTCCTGTCGCCGGAAAGCCGCTCGGGGCACTCAGAACACCTACACCCAAGGTAGCTGTTGGTACGAAGACACGTCGAAAGAGCATCAAGAAGTGGGAGACGCACAAGGCGTAGAGCCCCGCGAAGTCAATCATCTTGAGGCAGGGAGAAAGCACGGAAGAATATGGTTCTGGCAGCCGTCTCGTGAAGTGGTCTGGTGTCAACCCTGAGTCTCTCCCCTTGACATCCCCAGATCCGTGTACGGCCCGCTTCCCCGCACAAATTTGTATTTCATCCGCGCCGTTCACAGCCACTTCAACGATCGCGATCAGAAACCTTGACTACGCGCTTTCTGTCTCACTTTCCACTTGGCGAGTTGACTTCGACCTCATTTCATCTTTTTATTCTGTTGAGGCAACGCCTTCACCTCCCCTTCCCTCTGTAGGAAAGAAAAAACTGCTTGCCCATCGTATGTTTCCCTTTTCGGCTCAAGAACCAATATTGACATTCTATTTCCAACGTACCATATGCTTATTAGTGTTCGTTCTTCTCGTTAGCACCGTCGTGCTCGGCCTCTATCCAGATTAACAAATTCCAAGAATGGTTTTGTACGTGATTATACTGGGTACCAAAAATATCACCTAAATTTAATTAACTTGGCCGCTTCATCAGACGTCGCCCCTTCGTCCTTTCTGACCTCGTTTGTTCTCCTCGTATCGATGCTGTTTCTGGACCTTATACTTCTAGGCGCCCCTTACTTCACACCCAAACCCTCTTTGAGATCGCCGCATTCAGCATCATGTCGGCTCGCATTCAGCTCATTCCCCTCCCGGTGGCGAAACGTCCCCCTTCCCAGTGGATCTATTCCGGAATGCTTCTCAAGCATGCGCTCCTGGTGCAAGAATCTTCAGGCGCTCTGGATTGAATGGTTGTCGAGTACGCCACTGTCTCCGTAACTCCTCATTCTCTACTCCTCACTACGGTGCTTGTCACTCTCCGGTTCGCACATCGAAAATTCCCGCGGACACAGGCATGTGTCCGAAATGGCCCTGTCACGATACTCTGCTTCGTACAGCTCCAACAAGCGTGGGCGATAGCGAGTTTTTACAATATAGTGAGAAGTTCACCTGAGCTCATCATGGGATATGAAGCCTCGTCGGGACCGGGGCGGGCTCCCCCAGGCTGCATACTACAGCTTCGGCAGTTTCGATTTTAATTTTAACGTTACTATCCTGTTTCCACAAAATAATATACATTTACTGTCGAGCTACAGGATAGTGTCTTATATGTAGTCACGTACATTCCATATCCTACAGGTGAATCCAGACACATGTTTAAATAAGACCAACAACGAAAAAGTGTCTACAGCGAACGAAGCGGTGCTAACTATTCACTCTACAGTGAAATCATTTTTGGTGGGTATCAATCAGTGTTAACATAAACAAAAAAACGAAACTCTTCTCGAAAGAGGACCCTTCCCTCCTCACATGCCGTTGGAATAACTCACGCTCTCACTGAGGTGCTCATTTGCTGGATTGTAGGTAAAGCCCCTTTGGAAATGGTCAAGTACCGCCCAGATCTCGAGCGATAGCATACGCACCTAAACTGATCTTGAACAGTCTCGGAAAGGGCGGAATCCGTGACAACGGAATCCTGCGCCTCCTCGTTCGTAAAATCGGGATCGAAATTGGCCACGTCGAGCACAGATTCCTGTTCTACGATCAAACTCAAACGTCACAACGAAACTGGAAGTGACATACAACACTCGGCTTGAACGGCGGCGGGTATCTCTTCGCCAGTAACCTGCCATATATATAAGGTCGAAGAACAGCGGTGCTTCAGGATGGACCCACCTATTCCAATCAATGTACCTCGCAAAGAATGGATGTCTCTTAATCTCTTCGCCCCCATTCGCCCCCAGTCGCCGAGACGGATCTCGTTGTAACAGTCCCGTCATAACACTCTTCGCCTCCACAGACATGTCAGGTGGGAAGTGAAGCGGATCAGTAAGAATTCTCTGATACATCGTGTTTACATTCTCATCGTAGAATGGCGGGAGGCCGGTCTATTCAAAGATTTACATTCAATAATCACTGGCCGAAAATCATGGGAAGATCTCACCATCATTTCATACAGCAATACACCTAAAGTCCACCAATCGACGGTCTTGGTGTAGCCTTGACTCTCGAGGAGTTCGGGAGCAATATACTCCGGAGTGCCACAGAATGCTGACAGGAATCAAAATCAGCGTAAGTACCGGATTTGGTTGGGTGGTGGTATTTACTGTTCGTTTTTTCCGTCTCGGACATATTGAGTTTACAAAGACCTATCCAGCGGGCATTAGTGAGCAAACCTTGTCAAGCGCCTTACTAAGACTCACCAAAATCACATAACGCAATGTGCCCAGTGTAATCAAGAAGGATATTCTCTGGTTTAAGATCCCTATCGCGTCCATCGTTAGCACACCATGATGTCATCTACACATATAGATTCGACCTACCGATAAACAACATTGAAGCCATGCAGATGCTCCAATGCACAAAGAAGTTCAGCCGCGTAAAACCGACTGCGATCCTGGTCAAATTTGCCTTCTCTCTGTAGATGGTAAAACAATTCTCCGCCATTAACTGACGGTAGGCATAATCCGAATCAGCAAATCGTCGGCCCGTTCATAACGCATCAACTCACCAAATGACATGACAAGATAGAGCTTATCCGGATTCTGGAAGGAAAACTTGAGGGGCACAATGAACGGATTGTTGACTAATGCCAACACCGTCCGCTCTGCGAGGATGTGGGTAATCTCCCCAGGCCTCTGGGCAATATGTGCCTTGCGAATGGTCTTGAGTGCGTAGATACGCTGCGTGTCCTTCTTCCGGACCTGCATGACCTTGCCGAAACTTCCTTTCCCGATGACTTTGAGCAGGTCAAACGCCTCAATCGTGAGTGGTTCGTTGCGTGTCGGTTTGAAATCGATCTTGAGATGGAAAGAACCGGCGCCAGCCGTGGCGATGTACCACTGATCTGAGGCATGCTATCGCGAGAAAAGTCTTAGTAAAGAAAGGATAATGGCACAAAGTGGTACGAGACCCACATGGCCATCTAGCATTGGCGTAAGGTCCACACGAGCCAAGAGCAAGTCATTTCCCATATCATCGGGCCCTTGTACAGGAGCCGTACGCAAGTAAGCAGAGACGGAAATGTTGGAAGTACGCGAGACATCGCTATCCGAGTATTCAGAGGGACAGGAAGACCAAGAGTGGCGACAACTCACAAATCGGCCCTGTAGTTCCACACTGGACTCGCCAAATCACCACCCATGGCATCAATGAGGATCTCGTTCTTGTCGAACTCCAGAACGACGTAAGGGAGCCACCAGTAACGTTTGCGCTGCATACTCTCTCTCTTGCTAGTCGATTTCCGGAGGGGAGGTGTCGATTCCAGTGCTCTCTGTATGACATCCGGAACGGGTACATCGGGAGGTAAAGAAAGTCCACGTCCTGGAAATTGCGTCAGCTCGCAGATAGTGCTTGCAGAGACTCTTACATACCTGAAAAGATACGGATGGTTAGCATGCCAGACCTGAACTGATCAGATCCATGAGGAGGTTTCGGTGTCGTAGGTCGAGAGGGTATGGGAGTGACAGATCTGGAGATGACTCCATTCTCTTTGCTGTCCTTGGATTCTACAGGTGAAAGGTAATGAGACTCGCATATTCCAAGGGGCCTGCAAGCGCACTTTTTCCGAGTTTCCAAGACATGGTGGCGTAAATGAAGGTAGCTACACGAGACGATGATGGTGATAAAGGGTAGAGAAGGAGTCAGCGCCGCCAGCGAGCTTCCGTGTTGTTGCTGTGATTTAAGATGCAGATGTAGGTCCGAGCGCCGATGGATATGGCCCCGGAGTGATTGGTCATATAGCTCACCATATTAGTCCAGCCTCATGATCATGATTCTGCAGGTTAGCGATCGTCGGTTGACGACTACCATACCTTGCTTTGGCAGTTGTCAAGCAACGACGTCGACCATGAAATTTTAGAAGGTGAGTGTTCCGAAGTCCAAGAGCCGAGACGCTTCCACTCACACTTCTCAAACAGTCTTTTCCAAGTTTTGATATAACTCACTCCCGGGAAATCCGGCCTGAAAAGCGCTGGCCACATCCGCGGCAATCTAACGGGGGAATGGCAAGAGGAAGACTTGGAAATAACGCAACTCTAAAAGATCCGTAAATTGAAAACGACAGGCTCCGCATCCTCTTTTGCACCGGTATTGGTTTTGTCTGCAGATGATCTCCTCAAAAATCGCATGACTCTCTTAGTCTCTGCCAGTTGCCTCAGATGCCAGGAGAAGTCAGCAACATTTATCGAGCAGCCGAAGAAACTTACTTCGCAATACTAGGAGCACTATCCTCCTTGCCCTTCCTTACGCTGTCCCCCAACCCCCCTTTTTAGCTCTTGAATGTTGCTCATCTCATCCTCCTCTCCGCATTTCTGATTTTTTGTCCCTGTTTTCTCCAGCGTGTCTCTGAGCCCTTTGCCCCTTTCAGTCCCCGCCTGGTATCTTATCGCTACTGTCTCTGTATCCTTCTTCATCCCGTGCTCTTGTTTTTGCATCTCCTCTCGTAGCCGTTCAGTATCGGCCTTGAATGATTCAACCAAGCCTTCTTTGTCGAATGATCTCGAATCTCTAAGCGTGATCCATTCCTCTCCAGCTTTGCGAGAGCGTGGTCGCCTCTGCTGGTGAAGACTCCCTAGTTTACAGCGATATTGGCAAACGCTTCACGATTTCATTCTCTTCATTTTCATTGTACAACCTCCAGTTCGATATTCCTTTCCTGACGATTCCCCCATCATCGATATTCTCGGGGTCCCGTTCCTTGACTCCCCCTCCCTCCAATAGCCTCTGAGCGTATCTTGCAAAGTCGCAGATTGCTTGAGACCTTACTTGGATGGATTGTGCGTAAATCGTTTGGACGACATCCAGGCGCAAAATAGGGCCCACGGCGACTTGTACTCTTGTGATCAATTGCGCTGTCCGACCGCGCGCATTCAACTCAGGTTGGAGAGGAGCGGCTATAGGCTACGGTGGATGAAGACATTTGGTCTCGACAAAGGCCGGGTCATCGCAACAGCTTGATGCTGTGATGAAGTCGTTGCCATCCTTACCACGTTCTGCTTGGTTTGCGTGCTTGGGCTCCTAGCTACTCTCTGAACACCATGAGGGAGTCCTGCGGCTGATGACAGTTGAGACTACTACGATCCCATCGCGCTACGATGAAGGAGGGTGGCCGCAAAGCGGAGTCCATATTGCTACTGCCCCCTCAGAGACTCTATTGTATCATGTTCCGTTGCAATGCTACCGCGCTACATACAACGAGGGAGGCACGGTCACAAGCGCTTGACGCTGCGAGTCCCTCGGATCTGCCGGCTGTGCACGGACGACATAGGAGACGAGCTACATATGCTGTTCCTATGTACACACCCAGATTTGGAAGAGCTGCGACGCTCGTTCCTCGCTGCTGTGTGGAGGCGATACCTCAAAAACAGAGCGACCGCGCCCCTCGGACTACTACATCTGATAATGGCTTGCCATGATCTGCTCCCTAGACCTGGGAAGTACGTATGCGACGTGCTTCGTCGCGTAGGGGTGGACCCTCTCTATATTGACCCGAACATTAATCACCAAGAGTAGATGTAAAAATTCCATCAGAATATAGAATACTATCAATCACATCTCTGAAGCTAATTCTGAGAGGCCGCACCCTGCGGGGGCTACGCTGAATCAGTTTGGCCCAGAGAGTGTTCGGTATCATAGCACGTCAATGTGTAGTACGGACTCTGGTCAGTTTCCTTCTTAGGGGCATAAGGACCAGAATAAATATTACTCCCTCCCACCCTCCCTCCCATCACCCTTTTCGATGTAGACGTTTCCAATTTCAGTTGAGCTTAGTAAACCAGCTTCAGCTTCCATCTTTCGTGTAGTAGCTATGGCAAGTAAGGTAATTAATCAACGCGTACTAGTGATACAATATATATGTTAATAGTCATGTCTGTCGAGACCTCTCAATCTCTTCCAGGCGATGGTACTCTTCGAACTCAGATGTCTTGCGACCTTGCGTCGCAACAATATTTGAGTTTGTTTCTAGGAATGCAAACCTTTTTAAAAAAGGATCATTTGGGAGAGGAATAATCCGTTTCACTAGCGTCTCCTCCAACACAAAATCCACTGGCCGCGTCGGTCCCTTGCTCTTGGGCGGAGGCATTATCGGGTCAGTGAGTGAACGCATGTCAGGTTCATCTTCATCAGGGATAGGTTCACTTTCGACATCGGATTCAGCGACATTATCCGATGCAGAAGTGACCGCGGGTTTCTCCTTCTTCACTTTCGGGGTCTTTGGAAGCAATAACTTTTTGAAGGCTAGCTGACATTCCGCTCGGAAAACGGAAAAACTGACAGGTTGAATGTTGCCCGTGACGTTCTGAATAAACTGGATGAGATCAGCCATCTACATAGAACGGATCAACTTACTTTAGTTATAACGAATGGATCAGCGACAAGAAGCCGGTAGTTCCTGACATCAGCTTTCGACGTCAAACACGCCTGCCGCCACTCTGCTTCAGACATGCTCTTGAATTTCTCATTGTCATCCCAAGAGAAGTCAGGACCCTCTATAATGCCGCCAGCCCGGATAGAGATGAGGGTGTTCACGGTGTAATCATGTTCGAAACCCCAATATCTGCTTATACGTTTGAGATCAAGATGTCAGAACGATGGATTCACAAACCTGAACCAAGCTAGCATTGCCTCATTCACTGTTTTTTGTTCCGGAGGTACCCAACCTTCAGCCATGTTGAATTTCGTATTACACGGCTTCCCCTTAAACCAAAAGAGACCGTCTTGATTTTCTTCACTCAAAGGAGTTACACCTTCCTGAAGATTGGGTAATAGATGGTGCGTCTGTGGACAATGTCAGCGATCCTGTGAGAATGTCGCGGATTAAATTCACCTGGAGGAAAGCAATAGTAATCAAAGTAAGAGCGTAGCTGCTGAACGTCACACGACCTCCCGAACGTATGGAAGGGCTGTTTAGCTTGAGCGGTTTGGCCCATTTTTTAATTACCCGTACCATCGGTCGCAAGAGCGGGGACAAATCGCAGTAGCGTTTCACCATGTCGGAATTATGTAGCCCAAGTCTGTCGTTAATGTTCAAATCGCAGTCCATGTCCGTAATTGGGTCCCTGAATTTCACTATGCATAAGAATGGGTAAGGCGCAAATGGCGGCCAGCTTGAGTTCGTGTACCTATGGGAACACTAGCGCTATCGATGACAGAGACGCTCTGATAGCTTTTCTTCCTCAACAGAGAACCGATCCTTCTTTTTCCATCGTCAGTACAGACTTCAAGTGGTAGATGGAACAGAACAAACTTTATGTTATATACGCCTATGATGCATTAGTTTTGCTCGCGAATCCTCAGTATGTATGCTTACCACCGTGTGGTTTTCCTTGCTTTGGTGAGACACCATGTGGTCTTTTTGGATCCTGACAATGAATAAAGGATTAGCCAAGAATATGGTGAAAGAAGAAATCGACGCGTACTATGAGGACTAGGTCGAGATCACTATTTGCAGAAGAAATACCATAGCGTGTGCTGCCAAACTGTTCAACAGAGTATATATCTCCGAACTCTTTCTGGATAATGTTCTGCACACGAGTTACTGTAGCTTTTCGTTGCCGAAGGATTGTCGGGGTAACACCACCAGGCGGTGTTGGCTGAGTTGAATAGGAGCGAATGCCGTAGGGCCGTCGAGGCGGATGTGGTGACCTCGGCGCATAACCTGAGCGAAGAGATGCTGCACCCTGGGGCTGAGCATCAAATGATCCATCGTTACTGAAGAGGCGGTCAGATTCTTCCGTTTCCTCCTCGTTCAAGGAAGAAAGCCAGTCCTCATTATCTGGATCCTGCATTCTTCGATCGTATTCAGATTCCTTAGATGGATCCATTGCCGTGCGCTGGAAAAAGAAGTCTTCAACTGTGTTACCTTGCGATAACGTGTTGGCACCCCGTTTGCAGGCATACGCAAAACGCTTGATTTCGCTCTTGCTGACTGTACATGCATGGTTCTACAGACATGAAAAGATACATCAGCCGATGAAAAGGAAAGATTGCATAGTCGTACATGGGTAGGGATGATGGGATCTTGCACGACGAAAGGATTGAAATGCCACAACAATGTTGGATTGTCAGGTGATAGCGTGTATCCAGGGCGGGGAATGAATGCACTCTTGCCCCCTTCTCTCACAGAAACCATAGAGCTTGGGGAAACGTCAGATTGACGCCAGAATCTAAAGGCGGTGAGCGAAGACATCACAGGTAGTATATGCGCTTACTGTAGCATTTCCAGAAAATGCAATGCCTTCCAATTAACGGCTTCATGGGGAGCATTAGAATTACTCGGCAGCCGAACGCCCTCCCACTTTGATTCCCACACCTGATCTATAGGATTATAGAAATTGGCCGGAACCCAACGAATACTCGTGTTCTTTCGGAAAAGAGGCGGTACATCGTCCCTAGCCTAGCGAGGGATTAGTATACTATGCAATGGTCGAATGAGACAACATACCTGACGGTAGCGTGCTGTCATCAGCGCGAGAGCAGTCGTCGGAAATTCGATACCTTGAGACCATAGGTATATCAAGAAGAGAGCCATGAAGTCCTTGTATTGCTTGGGAAGATATCCGGCCAGCCATTTGTGCAAGGGCACCACAGTGGGACCTGCAAATGTTATATGAAACGAGTCTAGCGAGTCCGAGTCCTCGGCATCTTCGACGCGTAGTCTTGGTGGGTAGACAGGTCCCTGTATTGGTTCTGAACTAGCCCAAAGGTTGAAATCATCTTTCCCTCCAAGATCCAAATCGCGCTCAGGAACTTTACACCGAAATCCGGCCTCGAGTAGAACCTCTACGACGCGTCTGTGGAAAGGGAAAAAGTCAGAAAAGAGGACGTAGAAGACGGAGATGATACGTTCTTATGATTATGTATTTTGGAAAGGACATGCGATTGCATAGTTCTGAGTGGTATGACTTCTGCTGGATAGGCGGTATCCTAGTCATATTATGACGCACATGTGTAGAAAAGGCGAGCCATAACATACCACGATGGCAAACTCCATGGGAGTGTTCCGTATATCTCGGCCGTAAAAGGCCATGCTTATATCCTCGACCAAAACCTCTTTCCCAAACTCGCTCACGAGAACATCTTGGAGTTTCCTACGCTTATCTTCCCGCTTAACAAGCTCGTCATTTCCTGATATGTAACTCTGGTACAAAATATCAGCAATAGAAACACGCCATGTTGGATGCATTCGAACCTGGAGGAAGTGCTGGAGATGTTGCTTCGTCTGCGGGCCTACTACTTGTGGGGCGACTCTCATTTCCACCTTTCGCAGCAGTTTTTTTGTACTCTGCGTGACATGAGGTTTGGGCAGTTCCCATAGCGGCTGTCGCGTACTGAGGAAGCGTATAGAACGCATACCCGGTAGTGGAGCAAACCAAGGAGGGAAATTTGCCGCCGGAGAGAAAAGAACATAATTACCTAAACAGGACATCATTTGAAAATTGTTAAACGAGTGTTCTCCGGATAAGCAATGTATTTTACGACGTATATGGGTACTATCACAATGACACTGCAGGCCTGGGGTAAAAGAACTACTCAAGACTTGGAGGTAACACTACCCCAAGCAACCTTCCCGACTGGTCGATGCTTTGTAGACGTATCAACAGCACCAACATTAGTTGTACCTTTCGGAGGAGTAGGAAGCGGGGTATTCTTGAGATCGTCAAATATCCGTTGAGTACGCTCCGTGTTCTTTATGAACCAGCCAGCGAATCGTCTGCCAACAGTGGATTCGGCTATGTGTACCATGTTCTTGAAAAAAATGCATTAGCTGTCTTCACAACAGGGCCTGATCGCAACATACCTCGTCAATGACGAAGTTGAGATCACTTGTGGTGATAGTCTGGCCATCCAGCAGACTGTTTTTGTCGCCTCCTACTCGGCTGATGCTACGACTACATTGCTTCAATACCATCATCTCCTGAATCATCTCCTCTTCGTCAACATCCAGGAAGCTTGCCAGCTTTTGAGAGCCTAGACTGGTGTAAAGCTTCAAAAAGCTCCTGAGCGTTGGAACAGGCGCCTGAGTTACTACGTCAGACAAGAACAGGTGTAGCTGGCGGTGAGCCGGATCAACATAGGCATCCGGCGATGAATCCTGAAGGATCTGCGCGATAGCATTGGGATCCTCGTACGGTGGAGAGGTCGCGTTGATGAATTTCGGACACGCATAAAGGAAAAGTTCTTCGAACGCAGGAAGAGCGCCTTCACTAGAACCGATAGCGATATGAATTATTGGAAACGATGACGCAGACGTCTGAACACTCACCCTCCCCTGACCATCTTCGCAAGCTGATCTCCATACCGTTCTTTAGCAACATTGGCAATGTTGTCATCCAGCCGACTGGGTGACAGTGCATTACACATTACAAACAAGGCATACATCCTGTCTGCTGTTTTGCTAATCTGTAGATCGTAAAATAACCACGTCGTTACAAGACAAAGGTTTCACAGACCTGGTCATACTGATAGCTCCTGGTATGGTATTGCCTCATCCGCATGATGAAGTTTAGTATTGTCACAAATGTGCGGATAGCGTCTGGGTACCGTCGCAACATGATGTAACAGAAACCGACGTAGTAGTATGTGGCGACATGACATGCAGTTACCCGAGTGAAGGGTGACTATAATCAGTGCTTGTTAGCAAAGCCTCGGGGGACGATTCTTCTACGTACCTTTTGGTTGAGTTCGACGTTGTCCATCACTTTCAAGGCTAAAGTGAAATCGCCCAGAAGAACGTGGACACGAAGCAGTCCAATGATGCTGAAGTAACCCAGCATTCGGTACAGAGGACGTACACCGTACGGCCCGACAATTTCACTGTCCATGTGTTACTGACATTATCAAAATTTTAGTTATTTAAAAGTGTACGAACACAATTTCATCGGCAGACTTTCCCTGCTGCGTGGCTTCGATATACAGATGTATTTTCGATTTTTGGATGAGAGAATATAAGACGTTCAAGACACTGTAAGAGCTCCACACTTGCTAGATGGAAATCAGGACAGACCGCGTATAATATTACGCTGACCAGACTCACCCCTCCTTCATCTCCGAGCACAGTAATTTCGTCGGCCGTTTTAGATGCTACTTTTGATCGCCAAGTACAAAAGACTTGATACTGGTAGATAAACTCGTCAATAATGTCCCATAGCCATTGCTCGGGGAGCTCCAGTTCGACGGGACCATCAGAATCTGCTAAGTATATCAAGAGCTAGTGGAATGAAAGACAGCAGAAGACTGACTGAGGAGATAATTAAACAACTCGCAGCTGTTCTCATAAGAATGGAACCGATCGTCGATATCGGGCTGTAAGCGTGAATAGACGTGTCGGTAATACAGCTCTCGATAGAGAATCAGGAAGATAGGATCTAGGTAGTCGGTCTTTAGTGGGAGAGTTCCAGCTTCTTATGAGAAGATGGATAAGCACCGTCATTGACAAGAGGCGCAATGATTTCAGCTTCAGGCCATTCTGTCCGTGAGTAGAACTTCTCCGTGTACTTGTTCCAGCCGCTTTCATATGCAACGGTAATCTCGCTCAGGTTGTTGTCCAGTACCGCTTGATGGAAGTGAACGATGAACTGTGAAGCATTGAGCATCGCTCTATATAAAACCATGCCAGCCCACATACGCCTTTCACAACATCAGGGATTTGGGCAAAAGCGGCTTGCTGTGCCATGTGCTGCTGCATTGAAATTAGGGTGGATTCGTCAATTTGAGGAGGTATTTGCGCTGTATTATCTAAGTGAGCACAAGGGTAAAGTTCCCTTACGATAGCTAACGCACCCTCGTCAAAGCCGTTCTGCCCATAGCTCCCAATCGCCAGCGACAGATCGACATCTTGGAGTTCTTCATCGATGTCCTCCGCCGCCCATAAGGCCATACGCTGCTGAGCCATGGCAAATACAAAGAGATAGAGTGATGGGCAAGACTTTCGGACGGTCAACGATGTGGACGCGAATTTTTCGATCACAAGGCAGTTGCCGTGGCGAATCACTCATTTTCAACACGCATCAACAAAACAACACCGCTTATTGACCAAATGTCCTTGTTCTCTTTAACTATGTATACACTAAAACTACAGATTGACTACGTACAGATAACATCAACCACATCGTATTATAAATGCGATTCCGAGTTCCCCCTCTCGTTGGTATCGTTCCTGCAGGGTAGGATACCAAAATCTCTCGAGGAGATGTCGAAGTCTGACCGCCGCCGGACGTAGTCCGATGTAGGTGGTAACCTCGAATCAACTTCGGATGCCAGCAAACCGACGATAAGCGAAGAAAACCAACGTCGTGACTAGCCAGTAGCAGGTCGAGGTGGCGCCATCCGTCAAGATGAAACCTGCGTCGGAGTTGCCTGAATCGCTTTGTCCCGTTCTCCTGGATTCTGATGTGTTGTGGGGAGATCCTTGTCTTTACCCTTCTCCTTGGCTTCTTTCTCCTTAGCTTCCTTTTCCTGCTTGGCCTTCTTCTCTTGCTCGGCCTTCTCCTTCTTCTCCTTCTTCTCCTTTTCTCGTTTGTTACGATCGTTCATCTCTTTCTGAACCCAGTCTTGTGCACCTGCAACCGCGACAAAGGGATTGGTTTTGTGCATCATCAAGTAACCCTGCAGTGTCGCCATCGAGAACTGCCGTTCCGGAATAATGTCAGAAAATGTCATAGCAAGCTTGTCAACCCTTCTTCTTGAGAGCTTGGGGGCTCGGCCCACATGACGATTACCGGAAAATACCGGTGGAGCAGGTAGAAGTGATGAAGATTCAGAAATGGGAGATTCCGATGCTTTGGATCCAGATGGAGAGGGCGGAGTCGAATCCGTCGCTTCTGATGGAGTGGTGGATCCATACCCAGAGTCGGCTGTTTCATCGTCATCGTCTTCTTCAGCCTCGGATTGATTCGAGGGAATATAGAACCTCCTGAACAGCTCTCGGGCCTGATATTTGCTCGACAGTCTGAACTCGATGTGGAGATCCATGCGTCCGGGTCGACAAAGTGCAGGGTCAAGGGAAGTATGCTTGTTTGTTGTCGCAAAAAGAATCCGGCCTTCCTGGGCGCCAATGCCATCTAGAGCATTTAGTAGTCCGCTTAGACTGACCCTTGATACCAGTACGTCAGATTCTTGCGGGACGTAGACTCTCTTATATCGCTTACCTGCTGCTGGGCGGTGGAGGAGGACCTCCACTTTTAGGAGTTTTATTGATGTCGGATGAACCACTTGACCCGGAATCCGAAGAGTCATCATCGTCCCGGTTGAGAGTCCGAGTAAAGGCAGCATCGATGTCTTCCATGAGAGCCACGCATCTTTCGGGCAATTCGTTGATAAGGGCGTCCAAGGAGGAATCGTCAAGTCCGACGCGAGATAGGGAGATAATGTATATATCGAGTCCGAGCTCCCCGGCTATGCTGTGAATCAGTGAAGTTTTCCCCGAACCAGGAACGCCATACTATAGGATGAAAAGAATGTTGGTGAGAGTAGAGCAACGGAGGTAACGTAGCAGCGTACTAAGAGATAACCCCGACGGAATGGAATGCCGCGCTCGGCGTACCAGTTCTTGCTGTCCAAAAAGTCCCGAGCGTCTTCCAGTAGGAGATCCTTCACACCGGGTTCCAAGATGATGAAATTCATACTGCGCTTAGCGCGACAACCAACATGCCGCCAACTGTTGTTCCTACAAAACAAGAACGCTCAATCCCAAATAGACAACATAACGAGAACGTAATGCTTACACTGCGTCTGAAACCCATACACACATCTTGTGTTCCTGAGCGGCCATGTATTCATTACGAGCCTCTTGAAGCAGGCCGATAAGCAGACTGTGGCTGCGAGTTAGAAGGCTAGTACAAGGAAATGTTGTTAGTGGAAGAAACTATTCAAGTTAGAATTCAAGCGGACCTAATTTGCAGGATATTATGTTTCGTTGAATAATATGATCCCGTTGTATCTTGCAGCGTACGAGTGATGGTCATGTACCGCCTTTTATACCACAGAGAGTATGTCATCGAGACGGAAGGTAGGTAGGCCAGCTTGCGGGAGGTCTTGTAGTCATCGTCGGAATCCTCATCTCCCTCAAGTGTGACCGTGTTGGAGTTGGCACCATATGTATTAGTGCTAACTTGTATGTCACGCGCTTTCGCTGCATCGATTATCAGAGAGACACACACGACCCAAAAAGGACAGACGTACCCCAAGACGGTTGTTTTGAGAGCCAAACCATCATCCATTCTGAAGAAAGGATCGGTGAGTAATTGATGTGCCCAGTTAAAAGTTACAGCGTACCGTAACTGGGATCGTCTTCGTCGAAGGTCGCGGTTATGTGGAATGCGTCGACGAACTTTGCGTACTGAGTAAAGATGACTCGACGACAAGTTTCAAAGAAGCCACCGAGCACAATTAGCTTTAGCCAGTCGCGTAAGGCAGAAAACGAGAAGAGTAGCGAGATCAAGGATGACAGATCGGCGGGGATAGCCAAGGGAGCGACTGTGGCCTGGGGAAGGGCCGAAGTGGTGTTAGTGACCTCGACGACAGTCGAGTTGAGTAAGGGGGCTAATCCACCCAAAATTTGTTGGAGATAAGTGGCCATAGTGGGCAGTGGGTACTTGAGAACGAAGACCGTCCAGCGCGCGATTTATATACTCAGTCCCTGGCGCCTATTGCCTCGTGACGGCCCACCCAGACCGGAGTCGTCGGAGTCAAGAGATAACCATAGTAATTTCGTTAATACTTGAGTCATTTTTGTGCCTCATGTAGAGGCAGGCGCTGAGCGCTGAGGCTTGTTGTGTCATGGAAGGTCCGAATAGACGCATGCGCAGAGTATATCAGTGCAATCTTGACTCGGACTACGAAATTCGACTGACAGTACGGCAGCGGTAATCAGGGACGATCGTATCGACATGACTCGGCATGATATGTACCCCCTATGTACATACTGAATGCACTGGTACATAGGTTCAATGACAAGGGGCATCCTTGAGACCATCCGCGCACTGCATGATGGTTTCCTTTGCCCATTGTTCCCTTAGACCTGCACTGCCATTTCGCTCGGTCAGCACCACCAATGCCAAAAATAACGTATACCATAGCCGCTTTGTCTTTTGCCGGCTGAAAACGACCAGCGTTTCTCCACCCCCGTCTTTGTAACCCTCTAAGAGCGCTTCGCTCATCCCGGACATGAAAAATGACTCCAGGAGCGGATCTCCCCAGATCGCATGCGCAACATTGGGAAGGATTGCAGCAATACTAACATCTGCCCCATTCAAACTGACATAGATATCATCATCCGAACCTGTGAACCACACTAGGGATGGGACTTCGACGTCATCAAACAGGAAGAAGGCGATGGCGCGGGATAGGTAGCGCCGGATGTCCTCAAATGGAAGTTCGCACGACTTGGACTCTGCCTCGGCGAGGAGAACTTCAAGTGTCGATGTGAACGTCTCTTGCCAGCTGTACGACGGTTCTGGTGGTTCACCCAGGAGGGGCAACCCGTACCACTCATTCATAACCCCACTATGCAGCTGGCCCAAGAATTTACCAAGTGTCAGGTCGAGTAGTACGGATTGTTGAGCACTGAGTAAGCCTTTGTTTCGAGCGTGGGACAGGGGCATAATCGCGGACGATGGGAGAGGATGGATTGGCGTGAGCAGGTACCAGAGCTCTCCTGACGTGTCAAGCGATGGATCTGCAATGGGGATAGCGGTGTGCTTGTGAATCAAGGAGATCAGCTGGCCTATGACTTGAAGAGAATTTGGGTGATATGAATCTGACGTATTTGGCGGGCTCGAAGGCAGAGAGACAGAGATGAAGCACGAGTGCGTCGGTGCCACGTCTTTGGAAGCGGAAAGATCTACGACGTATGCCTTTCTATCTCTGGTATAACTTTGAAGAAATATATGTATTAGCTAGATAAACACGCGAACATCGAAAGGCTCGCACCTGAATGCATCGTTGACCACCTCTGTAATTTTCACTACATTTGAATAGGCGGCATCAAATCCGTGTGCGGAAATGAGTCTCTGCGCGTCTGCGAGTGAAAGAGAGAGCGTCATGCTGAAATTGATGCCTTCCGATTACTGCGGCCTGCCCTTTGCGCAATGAGAACGCGATCTTCCGACCATCCAAAGCGTATCACTGCTGTGTCCTACGAAATTTCCTATCAACGACCAAGTACACAATGCACCAGACCAAGTAAGTTTACATACCGAAAAGTAATAGACACTGGTATAATACCAATACACAAGTGGTGGATCGTCGAGGCGTTCAAGTAGCACTTTGACAGCGGCAAACTGGAAAACTGGATTGATTGGCAATCAGTTCCGATCAAAACTTAGATAACCAGTCCCGGCCATGCCCGCATCATTGTTCGTATGATCAATGTCAGTGAGGGGGACAAAGGGAGACAGGGGCGTACTCCCGTATACGCGTACGGTCATAGCGAATACAACGCGCCGGGTTGCGACACCATCATCTATACCGTCAAAAATAAGTAAAGTCAGGTTTTCTTGGCGCAGCAATTCAACAATGGTTCGAACCAACAGCACGCGTAGGTTCACGAAAAAGCAATCGAAGAAAGAAAAGACATATTACACAGCTACTTAGCATATCAATCATGCAAAATTTGTCTCACTTAAAACCTGTGGGCGTGGCGGGTAGGGAGAGACTGTGGTATTAGATGACTCGAAACGAAGAAAGAGAAGAGGCATACATTGGAAATAAACTATTTATACAGATGCAACTTATCCACAAACCGGAATTAGACGCTCGCCTGTTGCTTGGCCTTAAAGGCAGCGATCTCCTTCTTAGCCACGGACTTGAGTTCCTGCTCAACCAGTCAACACCTATTCATAGCAGGAAAGTTGGGCGATTACCTCTTTCTTCGCCTCGGGGAGATTTGCCCAAGCGTCCTTAGCTTGCTTCAATGCCTCAACGTACGGGATGTCCTTGCCCTCTTTGAACTCGATAGCGAATCTGCCGCGACATTATAAGTGATCCTAGCAAAGGTGTGTGGGCCAACGCATACCTCATATACGCGGAACTGGGCTGCTTCTCCAACCAATTGGGTTTGGCGATCCTACCCTTACCCTTTGCAAGTCGAGCCTTGTTCAATTCCTTGCGAACATGCCGAGATGTGTTCAGGTACCATTGCTCCATAACCTTCTCGTATTCCTTTCTCGCAGCATTGGCCGAGTCGACGTAGGGCTATTGCTTTACCGTCAGTGTATAGAAGCCACAAATACATGTGAAATGGACCTGTTTCTGATCTTCAGACATGGTTTTCCAGGCGGCAGCAGAGGACTTGACAGCAGCTTGAGCTTCCGCGAGGTTGGCAAACTTTCCTGGAGTTGCGTGCACACGTTCAGTGTGGAAGGTCATGTAGGCGGTGAGACTTCGCTTGGGCGGTTTCATGTCGGCGGTGATCTTGACTACCAGACATTATCAGCAAAAGTACACGATAGCACGCCAAAGAAAGCACTAACACTTCACAGGCTTAGGCTTGACAAATTTCTTCTTCGGTTTGGGCTTGGGCTTAGGCTTAACGGCCTTCTTTTTGGTCGCAACCTTCTTCTTAGCCGCAGGTTTTTTGGCGGGTTTCTTTTTAGTAGCCCCAGCCTTCGCCTTAGTCTTTGTCTTGGTAGCAGTGACCTTCTTCGCGATGGCCTTCTTGGCGGGAGCTTTTTTTGTAGCAGCCGCTTTGGTAGGAAATTCCAGGCGCTGCGACGTGAAGATGGTACGCGACTGGGTAGAGATAATGGGCCGAGCGACCGAGGATATCGTAGACTGGCGCGTAAAAGCGGCCAGCTGGGAAAAGGCAGGAAGCCTCGCGCCCAGACGGGCTCGCAGAGCAGAAAGCATGATGTTGAGGTTGTCGCGCTATGAAATGTTCAGAAAAAGACGCGAACTTGATTGTGACGGTGACATCAGTCACAAATATAGTTGTTACTTTGCTTGCCGGTGTATATCAATAGCCTTACCTGGGGCTTACATGATTTCGTCGGTCGATCGCCTGAAAGATCTTCTTGTAGGCTTTTCACGTATATCTGGGTCTATCTCGCGACAGTCAGTATGGCAGACCTTCAAATGAGCCTAGATTCGTCTAGTCTTCCTACGGCCCACCTTGAATCCCTTAAATTCAAGGCGGGTCAGATCGTCGAATCAATACAGGCACTTCAAAGGACCATAGAATCCGGTTACCAAAACGTGATGCCACCATGGCCAGACATTCTTTCCAAATACAATATTCTACTCTCGCAAACCCATAGCTTCTCCAGCTCTCTTGTGTCCCCCATACACGGCTCTGTCAAGGTCAATGGTTCTGCCCCGACCGATAACTCCAACCCTTACGAGAAAATAGCGCTCCATCCTCGTTCTGGCATGCCAGACTCCCAGCTTGACAACGATGTCATACCTCTTCTTCGAAATCAGCAGACGCTCGATGTCCTGAAAATGGAGAACGACACCGTTCGGCGACTGTCAGAACACATGCAGAACCGTGGTTCTTTGGGTGTGCTTGGGGGCCCGCCAGCGCCGTCGATCCAGCAATCTCGATTCGGAGCAATTCCTAAAAAGCCAGAGTACGAAGATGTATTAGCGGAGTGCAATGAAATTAGAGCCGCCCACGATGCCCGAGTGGACAGAGCTGTCCGGGCTGTCACGATGCTACGCGAGAAGTTCGATTGGAGACAGCGCGTCGAAGTGGAAGTAGAGGAACCGGAGGAATTAGACTGGGACCCGCGGTTTCAAAATGGTCCAGGCGGCGATGGTATGGGTCCCATGGACGTGGACATGGACGCCGAGTCGAGTGACGAAGATGAAGTTGAAAGCCATTTGAATGCCGATGAGGGAGACGAAGAAACGGAGGCTGCTACTCAGGTATCCACCTTTGAAAGTCAGCCCAGTAATACATGATGCAGTACGTATAAATCGTCTTCAAAACTGCGATTTTCTGCTAATGTTTATCCTCTCTCTAGGTCTCTTCCCTGTACTTTATTCGCTTTATCTTATCGGAATGCCAAACCTGACTGCCACGGAATTATTGTCTAATTATTGAAAATTTGGAGCTAATGGCGTCTCGCACCGGAAGATAGAAGCTGGTCATAATCTTGAATCACCATATACGGAAACCGATCTACCGATTGCCAGTGCCCGACACGCGAATGAAACTCCGACGTGTGATGGTATAAAGAGGTTGGAAGAAAAGGTCTCACCAGAATAGGTCTCTTTCTTCCCTTACCACCATCACCTCGTCGGTTTGACGCGTGGACTTGCGATGCGGTTCACCCTTACACTCGTTGTTTCTTCTCTCCTTACCGCCTTCTTCTCTACCGCCTTTGCAGCGTCGCCCAGCCTTGTAAAGTCGCACAAGACCCCTCGAACTCTCGCGCAACGCCAGTACCACCACCAGCCACGCGACCTCCTCGACCTCTGCATTTCCCTCGACGTCGACGCTCTTCTTGAGGGCGGTATTCTGTCCTTGCTTCCCCTCGACGTTTTTGCTGGCCTGGATCTCTGTTTGTGTCTTAAGGTAATCACTTTTCGCCTCGTTCTGCATTTCTGCTGACGCTTTTCAGGACCTGGATATCTTCTTGAGCACCAATGTCGTTGTGGACCTTCTCGATCCCGCTACGAAGTCTCTCCTTGAAACTAGATTGAAAGCTTTGGTGCGCGCATTTGCCCGATTCTGCCTCATGTTTGTTCACGCTCTTACGACAGATCAATGCCGGAGGCGAGCACTGCGACGTCCTTCCAACTCACTCTCATCGCGTATGCAACAACCGTAATCCTTGTCACTGGGAATGCGACAGTCCCTATATCCAGCAGGGTGATCAGTGTGTTTGCCCGCCGCCGAAGACTGAATGTAATGGTCAATGTGGAGTATTTCCTCGTGTAAGTGCTATTATATGCGCATATATGCAGCCTCAGACGTTCACCTCTCCATCTTAGGGCTGCGGTTCCACCGTCCCTCGTTCACACAAACGACGTCAAGCACCGATTACCACCCTGATGGAAGCCCAAGCCACATGCAAAACTGGACAGTCCGTTTGTGGTGTTCCTAGTCCAAAGGGAAAATATGACTACGAATGCATGGATACCTCCAGTGCTTTGGACAGTTGTAAGCTTGTTTCTGTCGGACCCACATACGCGGTGTCTAAATTTTTGCTAGGTGGTGGATGTACCGTTCCTCATCGGTTCGGTTCGGCCCAGCCTCCCGATGGTGTCAACTGCAACACGATTCCCTACTTGGTGGCGGGTTCCTGCCGCGCTGGCCGGTGTGTCGTTGATAAATGCCATACGGGATACCAGCCCAGCAAAGCCCAGCCCAGCTGTGTCAAGGCTGTTGGATCAGAGCGCCGGTCTGCTTCTATCGTCGATTTGCGCCCTGTAGGCGTAGACTCCACTATAGCGCTCGACTTGGGAAAAGGCGTTGACGATCTTCTCAACAATTTGGCGGCGTCTCTCGGTATCGCGTCACTTATACATCCTTCCACTACTGCTACGCTATACTCCACCGATGAAATCTTAGCAAACGTAAACCTCCTCGTACGTCTCAACCTGCGTTTGAACTCTCAATTACAACCTCTCGCAACCTCCACTCCCTCGACCCTCTCTGACGTCGTCCCTCAACTCCTTAATTTAGCTGCCAAGCTTAATACGAAAGTTACGGTCGACCTCGGCAGTGACCTTGGCCAGATCACCGATTTGTCCGGTTTGGTGAACCAGGTGCTCGCTTTGTTGGGGACCACTTTGGCGCCAGGCGGTTTGACAGACAATACAGTCCAGGAGTTAACCGATATTCAAACAACCGTCCTTGCCTTGAACGCGGTTTTAGGAAGGATGACAGTTCAGTTGAATGCATGCGGATGTCACACCTCCACCTCTCTTCTCGATGATACCAATTCCTTAATTGCCAGCATCCTCCAGAAACGTGACACCCCCCTCGTCCAGGGCGGCGTCTTCGCTCGGCGAGTCTTCTCGAGACGCAGTCCGAGCTCCACCATGTCGCCTGGAAACGTCAACACCGTGTCTCCTGCGTTCACTACCCGGGGCATTCGCGTCGACACGTGTGAGCTCCTGAAGTCGCTCGGTTTGGACGGGCTCGTCTCTATCAACGCCGATGTTAAAGGACTTGCAGGACTCGAGCAGTTGGCCAACGGTCTGCTGAAACTATTAGAACTCAGCGGCTATCCGATCACTTGTGGAGCCAGTGCATCACCCAACAAACCAGGCGCCTCACCCAGTAGCACCAACACTTCCTCCAGCTCGTCCGCTGCCTCCACGTCTGCTTCGCCGTATCCTTCCGTCGTTGGTGTGGTTGATGCTGCCATCAAAAGTCTTGTCGGTGTTGATGGGGTTATCAAAATCCTGGTAAAGGGTTGCGACTGCCACCCTCACGCAGACTCGTCGACTCAATCAGTTGCACTAGCAACTATTTTGGATACCACTGCGCAGCTCATTGACGCCTCGTTGGATGTTGGTGATGATCTGCAGGTTTATGTGAATGGGTTGGCTTCTCTGACGCAGAAACTCGTCGTTGAACTTCACGCCTACCTTGCTTCGAACGGGTTGACGGCGGACACCGTAAAAATCGCTGATGGGCTCGTGAACGCTTGTGACCTTCTGGTTGACATATTGCAGGATGCGGCCCTGAGCTTAGGTTCGTGTGGATGCAAGACCGATCAGGGCTTGGTTGCGAAGGTCAAGACGAGCGTTGCGAGCAGCACCGACGCGCAGGTTTTGTCGGGATCCAACTCAACACCTTCTGGCAATGATGGAATCGAAATAGGAGCTGACATTAAACTTGACTTGAGAGGTCTCCTTGGTCTCGGTGGAGGAGGATCAGGACGACCCCCGAACGGTGCGAGCGATCCAACCGCGATTAGCGTTACCGATGGGTCGGCTACTGTCCCCGATCTGCTTGCCCTCGTTAACAATCTCCTGGACGGCGTCATCGATCTCAATTCTCTCCTCGGGCAGAACTCTTCTGTTCTGTCTACCAATGGCGCTCTTCAGGACACACTCGGCGCCATCAATCAAGCGTTGAGCGCTCTCAACCTGGGTTCATATGCCAATAGCCTTCCAGATCTTTCATACTCTCTCAACGACGTACTTTCACTTTTAGGCCTAAGCCCAGAGGCATACCCCGCTTCGCAAAGCGTTCGTGGACTGTTGGCGCTAGTCAATCAATTGGTCGTTGGGTTGGACCGATGTGGCTGCAAGGATGACGAACAACTGCAAAGCGGTGTTCAATCAAGCGTTTCTCAAAAGTTGGCACAGCTTCTGAATATCAGCCTTTAGAAAATGCCTTCCATTCTTTTTCTCTGATCATTGCATCGCTGACCGTTTTTTTCATTTTGTATTGGCAATGTATCATGTTGGGTTTTCTGTGAGCAGTTTCTTCATTCTAAGTTCGAAATATGGTCTAATTTTCTTGCTAGGTATATAGAATGTTTCCTGTATTCGACCTTCTTCCACTACTTTCGCGTTTCTACCTTGGCGAGCAATCCCGACCGTAAAATTCATATACTGTTTTCATTCGTTCTCTTTAGCAATAGGCTTAGTTTGACTGTATTTCCCGTTTACTCTTGTGATAAAATGGACATCATAAATTTGTTATTTAAATTCCGTTGGTTGAAATAAGAGATGGTGTCGTAATATATTGGTGAGTTCGAGAGACTACAATACAGATGCATTTCCATCCTCCAGAAGAATAATGAACCTTTGAGACGTAGGAAAAAAGGATTACATTTTAGCGCGATATCGAGGAGAAGATGCACGAGAATATTTCTTTGTTTGCTGTCGTAAAATACGTCGAAGGATCTTACCGGAAGCATTGCGTGGAATGGCATCAATGAAAACCACCCCTCCAGTAAGCCATTTGTAACTGGATTTGGCTTTCGCAACATGCTGTAATATCGTCGATGAGACATATGGCAGGTTAATGAGAGGGCAAGTACCTCGAAGATGTCGAACCTAACCTCCTCCGCAAAAGCCGGGTCCTCTTTAACCGCCCGGTCAACTTCTGGTTTTAAGACGATGAACCCAAGAGGAAGCTCCCCAGCGAAGTCGTCCGCCACACCGACGACTGCTGCGTCGGCAATGCATGTATGTGTTAGCAGGTGGCCTTCCAACTCCGCGGGTGGAACTTGGAATCCCTTGACCTATGCCGTTCGAATTGAGAGGAATGACGAAGAGAAGAAGTGTAAGTAACAGACCTTGATTAGCTCTTTCATACGATCCATGACGAACAGGTCCCCGCCTTTGAACATGACCTGGTCTCCTGTACGAAGCCATCTTGTCGCGTGTCAGGGACAGTACAGGACTCCGTAAGATGACTCTCACCCGTCAACAAAGGTCTCTGCAGTCCTGAAAACCCGAAACCCTAATTAGTAAACTTCATAAGTAGTCAGTTAATGTACTTACCCCGTAGGGTTCCCATAATAGCCGAGGGCTACTTGTCCACCTTTGATCAACAACTCGCCGACTTCACCATCCTGGGCGATAGTTCCGTCTTCTTTGACCACCTTAGCCGTCGTTCCTGGAAGAAGCTGGCCCCCACTTCCTAGCGTTCCGACCTTTTGAGTTACCGGGAACTGTACGTAGACTACATTAACTCTCGAGGTTCTCGTGCTAGTTGGCACCTACCATGCTAACGGCTCCACAAGTCTCGGTCATACCTGGAGTTTAAGTCCGCGATTGTCCAAAGATATTATTTTAAAATGACGTACCGTATGCTTGACCTAACTGGACGTTGGGCAGTACCGTGAGAAGCTCTTCCGTGAGCGATGCGCTGAGCGGTGCCGCGGCGATGATGCAGTATCGCACACATGTCAAATTATAATTCTTGACGGCTGGATGCTGCAATATCTTAACATCCGGCAGTAATGAATAGACGGATCCCACGCACTTTACAAAGTAAGACTGCCTGGGGGGGAACCAATCTAGTAAGAAAGATGATATCTGCGGTCGGAGTGCGACTAAATCAGACAGAAGCAAACTCGTACTTACGGTAAGTGTGTGATTTGGTGTCGTTCTATGCTGGCAAGAAAACTTTCGAAGTGAAACTTTCTCGAGAGGACGAGTGTCATCTGGGCAGTTTCTATAACACGATCGGAGGGAGAACGAAAAAGGCACTCACTGCAGCATATAGCATATAATGTAACTGAAATCTCGGAATCAGAATGACGCCTTAGAAAGACATAACGACGCTGGCTCACATTGAAGACGAGGCCATAAATATCTGTCGTGCAGAAGGATGAGCCCTCGGCTATATGATGATACTTACAGAGCACGCACGATAGAGCGGCAAAACTAGGCCAAGAGATTACCTCAGTGAGCCTGAGGAAAAAAGAGAGTTAATGCTTACAGCCGCCACAGACGTCCCCCGGTCTGAACCGTTGCTCGTTCCACGGTGCGTATGCTTCATTTAACTTATTAAAGGTAGCCTCTTGTATAATCATACTAACAACATTGAAGTGCGTAATAGAGACGGCCTGTCGATGACATCAGCCAACCATCCATATAGAATAGATAACCGAGGGACACTTACCTTCTGGATGCCGGTAGTTCCAGATGAAGGTGCAAGAAATGCAATCGCTCGTTTCCCTTCCCCTTCGCATAGAATTCTTTCGACCGGTGGCGGAAGACGTGAACCTTGCTCTATCAACTCGTGCAATGAGTGATAAGGGACAGGTTCCTTCCAAACCGGCGCCTCAATGATGATTAGACGGTCCAGAGCAAGGTTAATCGACGATGCCGCTGATACAGCCACAGGCAAACAGTCAGCATGAACGATCAGCAAAGAGGGTCTAGCGATGGTTAGGTGATGCACTAGAAAGGAAAGGTGAGAAACAAAAAGAGCAATATATGCCCTAGTCTAGTTACCTAGTTCCCCTAATACAAGCGTAGAGCTTAGTGTTCTGGAGCGCATGGACATCCAGCCATTCAGTAATCAATAGTGGAAAGTACGATACCTAGACTCACGATACCACGGCGCCCACGCGGTGTGCCGCCCAAACACACGGGCCAAAATCTGCTCGGTCGTGTTAAAGACATCCACAAAACAGTAGGGGAGCATACCAATATGATTGTAGCTCATTATGGACACTGGAGAGCACATAGGTGTGATGGAAACTATAATTTGGCAAAAGCAACTGACCTATGTCGTCGTGTTCTAAACATTCATGAGCGCTGTAGCCTCGAGGGGATAGAAGTGGGACTCACGTAATTTAAAGCGATGATACATAACTGATGCGATGTCTCGAGAACGAGTTCGAAGCTGAGAAAGATAATCTTAGTATACGTCTCCAGAAATCGCGGAATATCTTACTTCATCTATGAAGACCACTTGCCCGGTATCATCGTCGATCAAACACGGAGTTCGTGCAAGCCGTGTAGGGCGGGTAACATGGTGATATTCATCTAATAGAAACTGCGGGACCGTCAAATTGGTTGGGATATCGGTTAAAGGCGTCGAGGACTGGAGGTGGACCATGATGAAACTGGGAGAGTACGGATAGCACACACACTTTATATAGTGACCCGATGGTATGCGCCGATATCAGGTTAGAAGACCTGCCGTCGGTCTACCGGGTGAAGTGAGTAATTATTCGGCCAAAGGAATAATTCTCGACGGTACCGTAACCAATAGGCTAATGCACTGATGGGCAAACCCTGGAACCTGAAGCCGTTCCTTGGGGGTATACAACACTCCCGTAGTCCTATGCGGATAGCCGGGCCTTATTATGGACGTCCGCGGAGTTTGGAGAAGAGCTGACCAACTTTCCTGGAACATCTGTAGCCCTGAAAGTACAAAGCTTACGACCCTTCTGTCTGGCCCATCTCATAAGAAAGAATTCTTCCGTATAAGGTGATGAAAATCTGAGCGCTCAAAAATAAGTCAATTCACGAAACAGATATCTTCCCGACCTTCCCGATTGGCACATACTCAAGTTCGAAGTGTGATGTACCAAATGGAGCATACCCAGGTGGTATCGATCATCTTTTAACGAGATCCCCGACCCTGATTTCAACTGATACATCACAGCAACCCGTGATATGACCACCGTATGATGGAATCTGCAAGGAGAAATCCACACAATAAATTCTAATCAGGAACCACAGAGCCTGCGACGTACCTAACAAGCAGGTCTGATCGGAGAAACGGTCAAGTCCGTTGCAGATCGGAGTGGGTTAACAGAAGAGATACATACATACAAGGTATTACGAACAAAGTTGTTTCTATAAACTCTCTGCAGCAGCCAACAAGACTTGCGTCATCTCGGGCGGCTCCGCAGAAGAATCACATGGCGTCAAGACGTGTGGCTACATAAAGGCTTTGAGCAGGAGGAAGTGCATGCTCTACGGGCATTTCGACGCCGCCATGAAGAACGCCCACTCGCATCATGGATAGCAACTTTGGCCATTCGATCAGATGCGAAAGAAGTGATTCCAGACGGGACATACATTATGCGCAGCATTTGAGTGGCTGTAGACACCCCCAAAGAATGAGGAAGTCATATCTTTGCCTGAGCTTGCAGTCAGGATAGAAGATCCTCCAGGATGCTCGGGGAGAAAAGCCGCAGCATCGTGGATAAAGCCTGCCACCAGGATAAGCGGCCGCGTCTTCGCTTGTTCCTGGACTATCTGATGTCAGAAACGTGCAAGCAACGGGATCGTGTATACGTACATGTTTCCCAGGACATCACAGGTAGCTCTTTAATGGGCGTTGGCCAGTGAAGGGACTCCTGTACCTTTTTCAAGTTTTTGAGCTTCATTGTTAAAGCCCCCTTCTCAATCTCATTTTTTGAAAACATTCGAAGATGGGAAGCCAATCCAAGGGATTTACATGTGGCTATAAACCACTTCGTTGGATCGTACTGATACCAACGGATGGCGTTACGATAGTCCATCGGAAACTGGTGGTGGAAATTGTGGTATCCCTCACCCATCGTAAGAATCGCAGACAGAAAATGATCGCGAGGACTCAATTTGTCGTCAAAAGGTGTTGAACCCAGATAGTGGGCAATGGAATTGATGCAAAAGGTACCCTGAGCGAAGTCAGATTAATGCAAAAGAAACGTAACTACACTCACATGATGAGCTACGACCAGACGAAGGCATGCAGCGACACAAAATCCACCTATCCAATCCCCCCACATTAGCCCGGGTATGATCGCAGGGATGACGAAACCAAAGATAAGAAGCAGATAAAAGTAGTGGCGATGTTGAAATTGCAACAGCGGATCATTTCGAAGGTCGGAGACATCTGCTTTCCCAGAATGAAGGTCTGTTACGAACACCATCCAACCGAGGTGGGTCCATAGCAGACCACGATTGGAATCGTATGGATCGAGCTCTGTGTCGGTATAGCGATGATGTGACCGATGAGATCGAGACCACCAATAACAAGATCCTTGAACTGCGCTGGTTCCGCCAGCGAGTAGAAAGAGCTGCAGGGGTATGGATGCATTATATGACCTGTGGGACCACAATCGGTGATAGCCTGGCGCGAAGGGTGAGCTACGATTAACGTCAAAAGAAGAGTTCACACACCAGCGGTGATACCTAATCAGGATCAGGTCAACAACCTTGTGCGACAGAGAAGTAGATTCACCAAGCATTGAGAAAACATAATACAGCACCGAAAAGGCTAGAGTTTGACGATCAAGAGGACGGCAGAAAAGACCCAATAATCCCACGGCCGGCGTGGCAGTGAGAACAAGTACATTGAACCATCGAACACCCAGAATAGTGGGGAAGTTGTTTGTAAGTGAAGAAAAGAGTCGAGACATGGAGCGAGCGACGTTTAGAGGCCAAGCGAGGTCACTGCGGTGGAAATATGGGTGAAATAGCGGTGGATTACTCCGGTGCGAATCCCACGCCAGGCACACCAAATATACGAAAAGGATGGAAGCAGCGAAGCTTGAAAGTTTCAAGAGGAAGGTTGCTTAAATCGAGAACAGCAAATCACCGCCGGAAAATCCTCCCGAACTCATCACCTTGGAATCGGAAGTGTTTCATATTTTCCGTATTTTACCGCGATGTTTTTCAAAGGGTGAGTTGGTGTTTAATAGGCGTCATCACCTTGCCGGAGTACTGGTGATCTCTGGTCCGACTGATGGATCCAGAAGCAGACGATGCAGTGATGCCGACGAGCTTCGCCAGGTCGGCATACACTTTATACTACAGTCAGAACCTCGAGTCAGCAATGCACTTGGAGTTTCACTGTGTGCATGTATTGTTAATGCTTACCCTGGTTCGTGTTGAATATCTATCCTGAACGTTCAGGCCCAGGGATGATGATGATGATCAGTTCATTGAAAGATGAGGATAACGAATATAACAATCTCGTCGGTGTGAAGCTGCTTTCCGTTGAACATCAAGAGGGTCGGTGGATGACAATTGGCAGGAGGATGTCAAAGATTTAGTCAAGAAATTATATCCGAAACTCCGAGGGTGACAAGATTTCCTTTTCTGACCACTCGGCCGAGTGTCTCTTGGAGTGTGGCGGGATACTATATATGGCTGTAATATAGTTATCCCGCACGACGGTGTGCCCAAATATGGACCGCCGCTGCTTGTCAAAAATGTTCCAGAAGATGAGAAGATGCAATCATTACGGTACCCCAGTTATACGGCGTCCTAATTGCATCCGAATTTACGTCGGACGCGGACGCGGACGCACGGTATCTCGGGGACAGATCCGGATCATGAGGCAGGCAAGGACCGACATGTGTCTGACTGCGAAGAAGGCCATGGGAGAGTCGTCAAAGTCCACCAGTAAAAGGTCCACACCCATGCCTTTCATGCCCTATCTCGTCGTCGCCCTGGTGGCCCTGGTGGCCTTTGCCTGGGCTAAAATGTTCCCCGGCGGTATGCAAGAACTCCGTCTCCCCCCACAATCCGTCGTGCGTATGATTTACTTATTCAGTAACCGAGGTAATTGACACCAATGTGCGTCCCATCATAGCTTGTCGACCCACGTTTGGTAGCTACTTTGGGCGCCAATGCCTCTTTCCGCGAGGACTCTTTTGACTCCCATTTCAATCCTACGAATACATCCCCTCCCTTTTTCCAAATATTCGACCGTTCGTTCCTGGCAATTTTAGGTTCATCTCCGTCGATTCATGAGGTTGCTTCCAATGATACTTTCGCCTTTGCACACGAGGCACCTATCTATGACCCTTCCTCGGATGAAGTGTTTTTTGCCAGTAACGATGGCGGCTTGCTGGGCATGAGCGACTTGGAACACAACAATCAGGTCTCAAAACTAAGCCTCTCTGCAGCAGAGGCCGCGAAAGGGTCTTCTGTACCAGTCACTCCGGTAAGATCTGCTTTAAGTTGACTCATATCCTAATGTACGCGAATCCTAGCTTATCCTTCCGGATACAATCCAAATGACGAACGGGGGAACGGGGCCTTATAAGTCTTCCCTCCTTCTGATCACATCAGGTCGAGGCCCGCTTCCTCCTTCAATAGCCCTTGTTAATCCTAATCCACCCCATAACGTCACCGTTCTCCTCGACAACTATTTTGGTCGACAATTCAATTCTCTGAATGATATCAAAGTCCATCCGAGCAGTGGGAAGATATTCTTCACCGATGTGACGTCCGTCAAACCTTCCCTCGTGTACTTGGGGAAATTACCTTACGCCTTGCAGATATGGATTCCTCAACCACTTTCGGCCTGCTCCTCAAATGCCGAACCAGGTGTATCGATTTGATCCTGACACTGGTGCTGTTCGTGTGGTAGCAGACGGGTTCGACAAGTGTAATGGATTAGCGTTTTCAGGAGACGGCAACACCGCATATGTGTAAGTAGAGTATGTGCGCCTCTCTGTCACTTCGGTTCCCAAATCTATGTAGCACAGACACGGGCGCTGTAAAGGGATTCTTCGGGAACAATCAAACGGAGCCAGCTACCATGTAGGGATCCTCACCTGCACCTTGCTCACCCTTGGATCTCTAATCATGCTGGCGCAGTTACGCCTTTGACGTAGATCCGAAGTCCTATGCCTTTATGAACCGACGCGTCTTTGCTTATGTGGATTCTGGCATTCCTGATGGGATCCAAGTTGATACTGACGGCAACGTATACTCCGGTTGTGGCGATGGGGTACAAGTAAGTATAGTTTCGAAGTCCTAATGTCACAAGCTGTTAACGGCCGCCACAGGTATGGAACAACGAAGGGACTCTACTCGGGAAATTCTTCTTAGGAACGACTTCAGCCAATATGGTCTTTGCGGGCAAGGGGAGACTTATCATTCTCGCCGAGACCAAGGTTTTCCTCGCCAAGATTGCGGCGAAAGGCGTTCCTCTCGGTGGTCCTTGATTTTGTTATCAAGTGCTACAATCTTGTGGCTCAAGTTCCTACAACGAGCTTGTGACCTGTACTTCTATGCGCTGCTGGACTTTTATGTATCAACTTTTTGGAAATTCAGGCGCGACAAATTGTACCCCACACTGTGCCGCGTCAACCTTGATGCTTATCATTTCTCCACAACTTGGAAAACTAAACAGATGTCGAAGTACCGCGTCGAATGCCAGTTTGTCTTTGGTTCTTTTGTTGAGCAGATTGGCTGGTAGAGACGCGTTTTTCCGTATCATTAAGACTGAAATGTACATGCTAGTGCAGCTGCATCAGCGTCATCGGGGACTAAGGCTTAAAGTTCGTGCAGTGGTCGGCCGACCGGCACGCCCTCTTATTGGCTACATGTCGGTCACCAGGTCACTTTCTGGGCGTTTTGCGCGGCAAAAGAGCGGGTCAATGAGATTCCATCCTGTGCGACGCAATAAAGGGCACCCGACGGCTCGCTGGATATCATATTCCACCCCGCAGGAAACTAAATAAATAACTATACAATCCATAACGCACGCGCTCTGATTGGCGGGGAATGCAATTTCACGTGTCCCTGATGGTATAAATCTGGTAAGAACCGGCAACCGGAGGTTTTCTGATCTCTCCTCTGACCTTGCTCATCGTGTTCGACGATGTTTAACCTTTCGAACAGAACCGCAAAAGCAATGCGGTCCCTGCAGCGCCTCGCTGCAGGCATGGCTACTGCTGCTCCTCGGATTGGTGACACCCAAGTCCCAATGTCGTTACTCGAGAAAGGGGTATTCATCAACTACCAACGCATCGAAGACAATCTCGTTATCGTTCGTGAGAGGTATGGGTCCCTTCCAGTTATAGTATACGCGTTTCCTGACCTCTCGCATAGGCTGGGACGTCCTCTGACGCTGTCGGAAAAGATCCTTTACGGTCATCTCGACGACCCGCATGGTCAGGATATTGAGCGGGGGACGAGCTACCTGAAGCTTCGACCGGATGTAAGCTGACCATATCTTTTCGTCAGTATGCACGCTAAACGTCATTTCGCAGCGTGTTGCCTGCCAGGATGCGACTGCTCAGGTATGCAGAGGACCTTTACCCTTCCGACCTCAGAACTGACGTCATGGCTTATCTTTCCGTGCTACCCCGCAGGTACGTTTTCGCTCTCCATCATTTGAGGGGACAGACGTCATGTATGGCTTTTAGATGGCCCTGCTTCAATTCATGAGTGCAGGGATGGATACCGCCGCCGTTCCCACCACCGTTCACTGTGACCACTTGATTGAGGCCCAGGTTGGAGGTGTGAAGGATTTGGCGCGCGCCAAAGAAATCAACAAAGAGGTTTATGACTTTTTGGCAACGGCAACAGCCAAGGTGCGTAGTTTGGCTTTATATAGATGCCATGCTTTTACACTCGCGTCAGTACGGTCTCGGTTTCTGGAAACCCGGCTCTGGTATCATCCATCAAATTATCTTGGAGAACTATGCCTTCCCCGGAGGTCTTATGATCGGTACGGATTCGCACACTCCCAACGCTGGTGGTCTTAGCATGATTGCTTGCGGTGTCGGTGGTGCCGATGCTGTCGATGTCATGGCTGATATTCCATGGGAGCTCAAGTGTCCCAAGGTCATCGGTGTCAACCTCACGGGAAAAATTGGTGGCTGGACAACACCTAAGGGTTAGTGCCTGTTTCGCTTGTGTTCCATGTCGTTGTTTGACGAAACGCCTATCCAGATGTTATTTTGAAGGTCGCGGGTATCCTTACGGTCAAGGGTGGAACTGGTGCTATCGTCGAGTACAAGGGACCTGGTGTCGAATCGCTGTCTTGCACGGGTATGGCTACTATCTGCAACATGGGCGCTGAAATAGGTGCAACCACCTCCATGTTCCCCTTCAATCACCGTATGGCCGACTATTTGAATGCTACCAAGCGAGGGGACATTGCCAACTATGCTCGCCAGTTTGCCTACAACTTACAAGCAGACAAAGACGCTGAGTACGATCAGGTCATCGACATCGTGAGTAGTTCTTGTAATTACCTCGTTCTCGAACTTACGACATCACATCAGAATCTCTCTGAACTTGAACCTCACATCAACGGACCCTTCACCCCGGATCTCGCCACTCCTATTTCGCAGTTCGCATCTGAGGTCAAGAAGAACAACTGGCCCGAGGAGCTCAAGGTTGGCCTTATTGGCTCATGCACTAATTCTTCATACGAGGACATGTCTCGGTCCGCGTCTATCGCCACGGAAGCTGCCAGTCACGGACTCGCGACTAAGAGTAAGTTCACGATTACACCAGGATCTGAGCAGGTTAGGGCTACTATTGAGCGGGATGGTCAGATCGCTGCTTTCGAGCAAGTCGGTGGTGTTGTTTTGGCGAATGCTTGCGGGCCCTGCATTGGTCAATGGGACAGAAAAGATGTAAAGAAGGGCGAGGCCAATTCCAGTATGTCAAAGTTGCATAGCCAAGCCTTGTTGACGCTGAAGGTTTTTTAAGTCATCACCTCGTACAACCGAAACTTCACAGGACGTAACGACGCGAACCCAGCAACCCACGCTTTCGTCGCATCTCCTGATATTGTCACTGCTATGGTCTTTGCTGGATCCTTGGCCTTCAACCCTCTTACAGACACTCTCACCGGTTCCGATGGCAAGACCTTCAAGTTCTCCCAGCCCAATGGAAACGAACTCCCACCAAAAGGATACGACCCGGGCCAAAATACCTTCCAGCCTCCTCCGAGCGACAGGGCTAGCGTCAACGTCGCCGTCAGCCCTACTAGTGACCGACTCCAATTGTTGAAGCCATTCCAGAAATGGGACGGCAAGACTCCTGAAAACCTCCCTATCCTGATCAAAGTCAAGGGCAAGTGCAGTAAGTATCGAATTGGCGAGTCACGACGTGTCGTCTAATGCATTCTTTGTAGCAACTGACCACATAAGTGCTGGTGGACCCTGGCTAAAGTACCGAGGTCATCTCGAAAACATCTCGCGTTCGTATCTCACGTTGACCATTTTGTCTTCATTCTAACAACCAGTCCAGAAAACTGCTTGATTGGTGCCATCAACTCTGAGAACGGTGAGGCTAACAAGGTCAAGAACCAGCTTACGGGTGGATGGGACGGTGTTCCCCAGACTGCCGCTTACTACCGCGAGAAGGACATCAAATGGGTTGTCATTGGCGATCACAACTACGGTGAAGGCTCTTCTCGTGAACACGCCGCTCTTGAGCCCCGATTCCTTGGTGGCCTCGCCATCATCGTGAGGTCGTTTGCCCGAATTCACGAGACGAACTTGAAGAAGCAGGGAATGTTGGCGTTGACTTTTGCTAACGCTGAGGATTACGAAAAAGTTAAGCCCTCCGATAAGGTGGATATCTTGGGCTTGGAGAGCTTCGCGCCTGGCAAGAACTTGACCTTGAGAGTGAAGCATGAGGATGGGTCATCAGAGGTGAGTCTTATCTGCGACGAGCGTTCATCTCTTGATTGATGAGATCCTGTAGGAGATACCCCTCGCTCATTCATTCAATGAGGGTCAGATCGAGTGGTTCAAGGCAGGCTCTGCATTGAACTTGGTATGTCCTTTTCTTGATACTCTAAGGCGTCATTGACTTCGTTCTGTACAGATGGCTGCAAAGGCTAAGGGCCAGTAGTCGATTGCCTTCCTCTGATTTTGCTTTGACTTGATGTTTTCTTTGCTTGTACCTTAAATAATATTACTGTCTGTTCTCTGTAGAAGATCACGATGTATAGTAATATGGGGAATAGACATCTGGAATACAAGGTGTGATATTCGCCAGATGAATTGTGGGGTAAGGCGGAGTGTTATTTGTCATATAAGAGTCGAGAGTGGGCGGATAGTTAAGTAGCGGCCCGACTTGACTACCGTGAGAATTTTAGCAGCTCAGCCTCTCTCCGCCATTCCAACGTTGCACTACATCGAGCATCCTGTCCTGCAACGATGTCGGAGACCGTCCTACCACCGCCCAAGCCAGACCTCTCCTTTACTCGCCCTCCGGAATCTCCCGCAGCTCAGTATTTATGGCGCTGGCGAATGTGGTTCGAAGCGACTTTCGTGCTGTCCATGCTGGAGCCTTGGGAGAAGGTTCTCCTCCGTAAGTTGTACTGCTTATTATTGTTCAATTTCGTCTTACATTCATTCCATGCACAGTGTCAATTCTATTCATCAGTTCCACGTTTTTCCTTACCGCATTCATTCGCTACATGCCCCAGCACCTCGCGGACATGCAACGCCGGGCTGTGTACTACCTATACGGACAGGAAGGGGACGAAAGGCTCTTCTGGCAGATTCTCAGCAAGGGAGCCAATGGGGTGTTCGGTGGAGGGCGGCACTTAAAGGAGCTGTAGTATCCGCGTAGGTGAAAAAAGCTTGTTTTTTGCTTCATTCTTGTCCTCCGAGGCTCACGGCATGTCCATTAGACTTTTTCCATGCTTTATACACTCCGAGATACCGCGCAGATTGTGTATCTGGCTGTACTTACTACCACGGATGTTGTGAAGCCTCCTATATACCTGTTTGCATATTAGACCGCAGCACCACCCTGTTACCTTGACCTTCCCAAATGAGGAAGGCTCCATAACGACAGCCACCGATCCTATCAGGTGCATTGCAACGGTTATGCGTATCTCGCCTGCTGTATCGGTACAGGAAATCCATCTGCTGCGAACAGTGAAACATCAGAAAGAAATCTATTCTGTGACAACCAGGTCTACTTGAAGCTCGTGATATACTGATACAACTTGCGACAGAACAAGAAACAAATCCATGACTACGGGGACAGCACTATAAGTACACATAAGTAAAGAACGATTCATCATCAGCATCACGTCGCAATGCGTGTCTCGCACAACATTGTGGTCATCGTCAAGATAATCCCAAGTGAAGAGAAGAAGATAACAGTGCCCCCCCACCGACGAATAAAAAAAGAATGGAAATATGACGTCTACCAACCAAAGACGCTAGAAGGAAACATCAGCACGTTACAGGTGTTTATTTCAGTGAAAGACTTACTCCTCATGGATTTCTACACCACCAACTTGATCTCTCCGCAAAGGGTCGATCTTTCCGACTTCTTGGGCCACATCGTCTGCCAATGAAGTCGGACCACAAACAGACACCAACATCCCCGAGTGTCCTTGTTCGTCTTTCACACCAGCACCCAGCTGGACGGTCTTTGAAATCGCCCCTTCGAACATGGTGGCAAGCTTCGGCCTTCCAGGGCTCAAAGACAAGCCAGGGAAGAAGAAGTCCTTGCGGAAGGGGAATTTGCCAATGACCGCACGCGTGTAAAAGACCGATATCCTGACGGGTGTGAAAACACTTTGCTGGATCATGGACGTGAATGTCGGGACTAGCGGAACAAGGGCCGCTGTGCAAAGTAATGAGTATGAAGGAGTATTTAATTTGAGTGATGAAAAACGGACCTGGATCCTGGACTACCCAAATCAGCTCAATGACTTTGGCACGACTCTCGCCATCGAGGTCTTTTTGAATGAGTTCCTGCATGCCCGCGATGGCGTAGGTGATACCACTACCTCCAACCACGAACACAGAGGCCGAAAAGCTCGCTGGAATAGTGTGTCCCGGACCACCTGGAAATGACAGTGTGAAACACAAGGGAAGAAGCAGCAAGCAGCCACTGCGCACCGTAAGGCCCTTCGACCATCACCTTCAAGTTCCTTCCGCGGCCAGCCTCAATATATCCGCCCACTTTCGCAATATTGTAGAGGCTGTTCGTCCATCCACCAACTTTCTTGACCATCAAGATCATTCCCTCAGGACTGTTGCTTGCACTGGCGATCGTGAAGGGATGCACTTCCGCCCATCCTAGGATACCCATACCGGACGACATCACACGCAGCCTGACGTGTTGACCTGCACGCCATCCGGCATTGATACCGGGGATCTCGAGTCTCGTAAGGCCAAGCTCGGGGATGGGACGGACAATGGCGGTCTGAATGCGCGTTTTGATGCAACGTAGCAGGAAGTCGAACGAGTATAGCCCTATGGCGGCCAAGACATAAGGCTTATCGGCTTCTTTATGCATCCAGGACTGAGAGGTGGTCAATACTCCATGGGGTTATGTGAAATGGAAAAGACGCACAGCAATGAGCAGGAAAGTGAACCCCCCCATATGTGTCCCTAAGAAGACATTGTATGCCTTCTTCCTCCAGAAGTCAGTCGAGAAGAAGTAAATGATATCAACGCAGATGAGCCCAATAAGCCCCCAGTAGTTGGCAGGCTTCGCGATATCTTCCTGGAAATCCCCTGCGATGACCCATTTATAGACTGCCCGAATATCAATGCAATGGCTAAAAAAAGATATGACAGTAACTCACTGTAACCTATGCCGTGTACATTGACCGCAATCACCATGATCATGCCCGCAATTCTATGCATGAAATTGAGCTACCAGCGAAAAATGAGTGACATAAATTACGACATGCATGGAAAACACGCACTTTCTCATAACCCAACCCTAAAAATGGTCCCAGGACATTATTCTTCGACGCAAACGCAAAGATAAATGGCAGCTGTGCAATCGCCACCCAACCTGTTCGTACGGGATCTGAGAACGGGTTCGACTTGTACAGAGTGGGATAGATGAACACGGAAAGGTAGACCAGACCACAAATGACTTGAGAAACGGAGTAGCCGGGTAAGATGCGTGTGCTGAGCTCAGATGAAAGGCCCCGGAAAATGGCAGGGCACGCGCTGACGTGCGGAGGATAGTTCATGACAGCTGGCCCTCCCTTGCCATCAATACGCTTGACACTAGTGGCGTGCGTGTAAAGGGTATGTGAGTCTGCGGACGACCCAGCAGCCTCCTTTGAGGTCTCATCGTGAGTGAGGTGGACGATGCGAGGCGATCGGGTCATAAAAGAGACGTTACGAAGGAAGTGGCCTTGGGTCCATTCTGACCAGCGAGAAAATCGAGCAATGATCCGGGGGATGCGACAAACAAACAAAAGAGCGATGATGGCGAGTACAAAGATCTCAATGTGGTACGTGAGATTCTCTTCGTCGACCCCAGGACCTGCAGTAGCAGCAGCAGCAGCTTGAGCGGCACCACCGCTGGCAGCGGCGCCGGTCGCCGCTGTGGCATTTGCAGCAGAAGTATATGAAGCCATCGAATGCCACTGGGTAAATGTAAAGACTGTTAGGCCGGCCGATTTCGATAAACGACCGAGGGAAACGATAAGGATTTGTAGTAGCTTTTTTGTAAAAACGAGGCAGAGGCCTGGATCAGTGAACGCTTGCAGACCTCGAGGCAGGAGAAGTAGTGACCAGCTAGCTTCCAACGATGCCGAAAAAGAGAGACGAAAAAGCTAAGGAGTGGGAGGAGGCAGCATGCAAAATCCGCAGGGCCTTTATATGTAGCAAGCCAACAATGCCGGGAGTAATTTCATAAATCGAAAAATTGGTGCCCACATGTGGCACGTGGGGAATCCCGATCGATCTTATCGACTCCTTTGGTACCCTCGGTGGATCCTTTTTGATAAGTGCTGCAACACCCTGCTGCAACGGGCTGTTCTCCTATCATATCCGCATCCTTCCTTGATTCTAGCGCCCGCTTCATCGCAATTATTACCCAAGCACTTGCAGACACTAGAGCTAGTATCGAACAGCAGCCTGAGTGTGGTATGAGCCGGTAACTATCAAGTTGATCACGTTCCTGGAATGGTGGACTTTGTTAATCTACCCAGGCAACGCATTTCGGCAGGTCTTTCACTTCCACCGAATATAGGTATGTGTATCCCACGACCACTTACATGTATAAGGTACACGACCGGAAGTCGCTATGCTGCGCATTTCATTGTTCAGCGTGGCGTGCAATTGGGGAATCGGGATTGATCTGTTGCGTAACGGCAGAGCAGAGCAGAGCCTTTGGACATATGACGGACATCCGCAGCCTCAGAATAGCATCAGGCTCGACATCCTCGTTCTTCCTTCCGCCCACTTCCTTTATTCTAATGAATATGTCGTCAAGTAATGCTTCCTGAAAGTCAGACCTTCTGCAGCCGGTGGAACCCCGGACCACGGTCGCCATTCCCCGATTCATAAAGCGACTCCATCCTACTTCCACCAATGACGGTACCCTCCCATTCTGATCCTGACCATCGTCATTCACGGCTGCCAGTGATGGCACTCTTAAAGAGTAACTGGACTCTCACACCAATCACTATTATGTGACAAGGGTCCATAAAATGGATCTCCAACACTTCGCTGGACGACGTGAGGTATGGTGGCCGTTTTCAGGTCCAGGACCATCACGAATCTCCGCAGTTCTCCCGGGTCGTAACTGCGGTTAAACGTCTAGTAGGACACTGAAAAAGGGATCATTATTGCTGGGAAACAATGGTAGTGCTATTGTGGCATGAGGAAAGTGCTTCTTTACCCTGACATTGACGACAGGCTGCGGACGTTACCAAGTCCAACATGAAGAACAAAAGCTTATCAAGTATTGCACTCAGCAAACCCAGCTACTGCTACAATAAGCATGGTTGTCATGCGCCGACATCGAGTAGCAAAATATTTATGTGCTGAAAGCGTTGTAGACTTCACAGTAGAACACCGCGCGCTCAGAACTGTTGCACAAGTTCACCGCGAAGCGGTTTGTCATATGTTTAGTATACACCATCATCAACGGCCTGAGGCGGTGATTGATGGCGGTCGTTCGAACAACGGCGATCTTTCCTCAATGCGGTACCGATGCGTCGCACCAATGTTGTGGTTTCCCTTTAGTTGGGCCAAAATAACTATCACCACTCTTTTGGACCCTTGAATTACCCATATCCGTGCATCATCTCCACGGAACCGCTTTGTTGGACCAACAAAGTTGGCTTTTACCATGGTACCGGTTCCAGAAGGCTTTGATATCGAGATAATGCCATTCATTTGGATATCCTATCAATTATACACCTTCCTACTAGTACCGTTTGCAACAAGTTTACTTTCTTGTCATACCTCGTCTTGACCTCGTCTGTCGCCGAGGGCCCGGAATCAAATGTTTCGCTGGTATTTCACTGTTTGTTCCTTGTCTTCCCCTGGGAATCATTTAATCATCCTCTGTTGCTGCATTATGCGCTTTCTTTGTAGACTATGCACAGGTATAGGTGCGAAACGTAATATCCAGTTCATGCACTTTATGTTCACCTTGTTTTAATCGGCGAGCGGCGAGTCGCGGATCGTACATATCTTTATTAGTCAATCATTTATTCAGAATTGGCTGTTTTTGAGTCAGCAGCTCCTCCAACGGTTGTGAAAACGATAACAATACCTTGAACATAATCCCAAAACCTCGCGGTAGGTATAAGTGTTCTTCCAACAATGTGGTAAGAATCGCTGGTTCTAACTGCAACCAAAAGCCCTTGATGCATCCAAGACATGGTGGTGACAAGCACAAAGTCTTCGGGTTTGGCAGAAGATAGAAAAGCCTTGTCGACCAAAGCACAAAGCCTCCCATATGCTGTTGGAATCAATCTAAAGTCGACGACATCGAGGAGCACGTCGGCAGTGCGCAGCGTCGTGCCACACACAAGACACACCAGGAATCGTTTGAGCTCGTGAGAGAATACAGGGTTAATAACAGATAGGCGGTCAATGTTAACGATGCCTATGGGTATCGCCGCTTCGAATTCTGCCTTCGGAGAATATTCTGCAATCGGGTGCCGCATAAACTGGTGAACGAAATAACGGTGAAGCAACCCTTCGTCCGTTCTAACATCCCTAGATCCTCCTGCACATGGACCAGAAGGGGCCACAAGAACTGCGTGTCTGATTGTGTTCGCTGTGGACTCCCAGAGGTTTATGAGGTCCGGCAGAGCTTCTCTGCTGAAGTTGACAGGTTCAAAGGTAATCGGATGCGAAACTAAATAGAACTTCGTATCTCCTTGACCAAGGGAATTATCCCCAGAGAATGTGTCAAAAGCTTCGCTAATATTTGCCGGGTCCTCTGGTATCCAAGGGCTTGCACTATCTGTGAAGGGAGATGCCATTACGGTCGTTGCCATCATCATACCCCTTGGCACTTTGGCCAGGATGTAAACCTGCTGGCTACGGGTCATAAACTGCTGAAGTGCATCCGAAAGCAAGTCGTGGAACTTCAGGCATCTGACATTGGGAGGGGGTCGATAACCATTAATATCGGGGAAAACGGCGAGCACATAGTCGCGGGCTTTGGTGGTTATGCGTCCGCTCTTCCAGGCTTCTTTGATTGGCGAATAACTGGGGTGGGGACCGACCTCTCCGTGGTATTCATCGATTGCCACTCTGTGTCTGTATAATAGATCGAGGTACAACCGAAATGATAACCCCTTCTCTTCCTCTTCCAGTAGTCCGTGATATGCCAGCTTGTCAGCAAGGAATGACTCCGCTATGCCTCGCTTTTGAATGCTGTCTCCTTCAGTCACATATTTCTGACCATCAGAGATGGACGCTGCATAGCGGGCACAACTGATAGGATTCAACAAAACGACATGCATTTTCATAGCGTAGAGCCCTTCTTGGCGAGTCCATAGCCTCTTAAACCAGGGATCGTGAAACACCATGTTAGGGCATTTGCGGCAGTGGCGCAGCTCTTCTTCATTGAAGAGGTCCATGTCCATATCTGGGTTCTCTGATATACTAGAGGCTTTAGCGTGCCAGCTGCTGCACACGGGAGACTCGAGCAGGATTTTGACGCATTGGCTAGATTTATATATGTGGGGGATAGCCATGAGCTGGTCTGAGATGCTTATTGCGGCATCGGGGTTCTGGTCTATGCAGAATAAATCTATCCAGAACCAATTATCCCCGCAGATATCTTGCCGCTGTAAAATCGACAGGACATCCCTTTTGCCTGGGCTGAGCGGAACTGTGCCCGGCACACCATCAATATGAGTCTTTTTGATAGTCTCTGGTTCTCCCCAGACGTGCGATATAGCGATGTAAGAGTCGTTTGTGCTGGCTCTAGGCTTTCGCTCAATCCAGAGCGTTTTGTCCGGACGCTCGCGGACTCTAACAAGGTAGATTTCCATAGTACGTCCAACAAATGTATGAGAAGTACTGTTCTCGACTCGGCTGCTTAGAAATAGGTCGAAACACTGTAGGAACTACTCACCGATGTTGATCTCCAATAGGATCGACGACAATACTTAGTGCACCCGACGAAGGTAGCTCAACGGGTACTAGTTTAGATACGGAGAATTCGCTGGCTGAAGTGGAGCAGACGATGTCAACGATCCTGCATCCAGTGTTGCCAGATTCAGATGGAGATTGTGGTGAGGGAGGACAACTAATGATAGAGTCGATCTTCTACCCGCAACCCGATGTCGTGGGGCCTTGTCGATCGACGACAATACGGCAGCCAGTGCTTACGAGCTCTTGACCTGCCAAAATGTAACAGGATCTGCTCCGATGGGAGTAAAGAGAAATAAACCACTGGGTAACCGAGCTATTGAGCTGCCAAAAGGTCGCGATGACGCGGTCAGCGAGAAAAGAAGACTAGAAGACTAGATTTGTTGGCCACCTCTGCGGTACAGCCTGAGCTTAGGTAAATAAGTGTAAACTACTAGGTAATCTACTGATCGGCGATAACGTCTCGCCGTAAGTAAAAATAAAAGAAGCATATAAAATCAAGACGACGTGATATGCAATAGGAAAGACAGCAATTGTATGGGTACGGTGTTGGCTTTCATTTCGGAGGAGTTGGACGTACACTCCGTTTGTATTCAAATTTCAGCCCAAATTCTCCCAACGGCAAGACCTCAGACGAACTTGAATGCTGTAGGCCAGATGATGTCATGACTTATTCGTTTGAATATCTTACCAATTATACGTTTTCCTACGGTTTACAACACGGTTATTTCCTTTTCATGCCCTCGATGGTTGACTATTGGCGTCAGTATGCTCTACAAACTCGGTCTGTCCCGCCTTTGACGCGGCAACATGTTGCTCCAGGGGGACGGGGCGTCCATGTTTGTCCAAAACACCGGCCTGGTACTGAGACCAAGCCCTCGTAGGAACACGGAGTTCCATCATCATGTTGATCTCCTCTAACGACCGACCTAATAAGACCTATTAATATCTCTCGAGTAGGCAGGAGGAACAATTGCATACCGAGTGTCTCCGGAATGTAAAAATATACAAAGATAAATGCGATAATAGTACCACCACCATCTGAAAGAACAGTCAAAAAGTATGATGGGATACAATTATGGGAGAGCTTACAAATAAATCCGACCATTGGTCCCAAACCTGCCGACCCAGGCTCTGAATTATACAAATATGGAAGCGTGAAAGTAACCGCCCAGGCAGAGACCCAAAAGGCAGCTGTGGAGATACCCATGATCTTCGTACGGTTCTTTCCTGAGGCTAACTCAGTCGCGACTACCCACGCGAGAGGTCCCCATGCCAAATTGAAGATGCTAGAAAATAAATGAGTTGGGATATGGTCAGGTGGAGCGGTCGTAACATACAAGACGTAGATGATGATCATAGAGGCAATGGCCGAGTTGACGGATTTGGACCGGGATTCTGCTGGTATCGTACCGAGGCCACCACAGATAAGGAGGACAATTGCCATCAGAACGGTGGTAGACAAAAGGAGCGGCCTTCTTCCTATACGATTGACAACCATGAAGGAGCAGAGCACGCCAAAGACCTCAACGATATCGGTGATCATCTAGATAAATATTGATGTCAGTCGCCATCCATATGCTAAAAAAATCAGGGCATGCGTACAGTAACCAAGAATGCGTTTGTGATTCCGATAGACTCGAAGAACACAGTCCCATAGGAAACTAAGCATATATGCATAAAAACACGGCAACGTGAAAGGCTGATAAAGTAACTCACAGATCTAACATAGTGAAGTTAGTGCTGTCCAAACGAAGGAATGACAAGGACTTGGGGAAACTTACGAACTGAACACCGCCAATCTGTTGACACACAAGTATACCAAACGCCCCAAGAAACTTCCTCTTTTCCACACCAGAAAATATATCTCTCCAACGACTGACCGAACCGCTCTGTTCTGCCTCAGCATGCTTAGCGTCAAGAATAACTTTCATTTCAGCTCGGATGTCGATTTCATCGTTGCCTTTGTGCACTCGCAATAACGCCCTGTATGCGTCCTCGTTACGATTTTGAGAGAGTAGCCATCTCGGAGACTCGGGGACAAAGAACAGACCACCGGTGATGATCAAGCAGATCAAGATATTCAAAGCAATCGGGAACCTATATGAGAACGACGTCGTATAATCCTTCGTTCCTGTCGAGGCACATCTAGAATGAGTGCCTCACATATGCATAACACATTTCTTGACTCACCTTGTGCCACACCAGCTCCAATGACCTGACCGATGGCCAAAAATAACTGCCACGACGATACCATCGTCCCCCGAATCACAGCAGGAGGAATCTCCGCGAGATACAAGGTCGTACAATTCGACACTATACCGACACCGATACCCAAAATGGCACGTCCCAACACAAGGAGGGCGATGGATCCAGTGAGAATGAGCTGCAGGACCGCGCCAAAAGTGACCAGAATAACGCAAGCGACCATGGCACCCTTGCGTCCCCGACGATCGCCAATAAACCCGGCCGACAGAGATCCTATGACCTCACCGACCTGCACTATCGAAGCAAAGAGCGACTGATAAGCAGATGATATCGTATATGATCCATCCGGTTGACGGGTCCCAAAATCAAGCTTGAATTTATTCATCGCTAGAATTCCAGTGAAGTATGTCCTATGGCAATCCTAAAAACTCGAGATGATGCATTCTGAGAACGAGAATACGGACCCATCGTATCTAGGAGCAAAATATCCTAGTCAGCGACCCACTCAAGAATATTTTTTTACTTACGGAACGACTTACCCGTAGAGAATCGCTCCAAAGACAAACACAGTACAGAACAGCGTAGCACGGAGATTGTGTTTATGGAAGACACCCTTGTTAGAGGACGTCCCAGCGGTCGGTACAGCACCTCCTGCCATCGCGGGGATAAAGAAAGAAAATCGGGTCTGTCACCTCCCGCATGCTTATTTATAGACGAAATAATCGAAACTGATCGCGAGCCTTCGGGCAGCCACTACATCCGCATATCGCTTGTAACGTTCAGCCTTGGGTTAATCCGCATATTTGGTTAAGTATTTGGAAAAGATGTAGATGATGACTGTGCCTAGAATGGGGCCCCCATGTGGAGAAGAAGCCTGGGGAGAGGCAGAACGTCCGAAGGTTCGAACCATCACTGATGGCATCGCAGGTTCGAACAGACCGAGCCGAGCAATCCGGTTAGCCAGTATCGAAATCAGTGTTTGGTCTGCCAACAGGACAGATGGCGTCAAGAGGTCTCAGCCGCTTGAGAAGGCGAGTTTTTGAGAGAGCGTACCTCAAGAAAGTCCAGTCCTTCAAGCACGGACTCGGAATACATGTGCTGCGTCCCAAACGCCACGAGGCATCGGAGAAATTCTAAAACTGCGTAGTTAAATAAAGAATGATCTAGGGCGATATCCACTACATATAGTACGATATACAAAAAACAAATCAAGGACAACCACAGAAACTGAGGTAGAAAATATCATGAAATGCCGTGAAAATTAAGGAAAGGTATAAGGTGCTCTAGGAACGCTACGATAATCCACTCGTAGCAACTAAGGTCATGTTAAGCTTCCTCTAACGACCAACGAACAAAATAAAAATTGATCATCTTAAGGTATCAGTCTCGACTGACGTCACTACAACCGGGTCGAGTCAGTTACAGACGAAATTCAAAATCGGAGAAACTTACCGGCCAAACAACTTTGTTAATATCCAGTCGTTTGCGACGAGGGTGCGGTTGCGGAGGGAGAACAGCGTGCTCAGATAGGCGCTACGCCAGAACAAGAACGTCGCGACACCACCACTGGCAATCTGGAAGATAAGGTCAGTTAGTAAACGGAGCCAAAACGCAGAGCAAGACATACGTTTCCGTTCAAGAATGGTAGATCGGCAATAGCCTTATCAGATCCGATATACCTATAGCGTAGTCAGCTCATACTTAACGTGAGATGACCTTGGTTCACTTACGCCAAACTGCCCTGGTGAGAATAATTAAAAGGCCTCAACTTGACCATGTCGATTTGCTTCTTGACATTCTCCACCTCGTCCACGAGACCTTTTGCTTCAGCTTCACTTTCGACTCCGCCGATCTTTGTCTGCAAGTTCTTCAGCTTGGCTTCCAAAGCGTCTTTCTTAGCTATCTGCGCCAGAACTCGCGCGAGGTAAGCACCCTGTTGGGACGCGACTTGGGCCGTGGGCGCATAAGACGTGGCAGTGCAGTCTCCGATAGCAAAAATGCTTCCGTCGGTTCCGCTCATTCGTAAATATTCTGTAAATGATAAGACGCCTGTCCTGCTCACGGAATATAGAGGTACAAACCATCTACGGAAATACCCCGACGGTTGGTCTGCGTCGTGGGGAGCTTGGCCATCAAGTCCTGGGTCACCTTCCTGCCCTTGTTACCCTGTCCGCAAACGACGATAAGGAGAATTGTTACAAAAATGGTGGTCATCACGTACAGCGGCCCAAACAACAATACCGCAGGGAATCTCGGCAATGCTCTTGTCAGGCATCTGGAGAACCACGGACTTATCCTTGACCTACATAGCCGCAATTAGGATGCAACTATGTAAGCGCTGGTGCGACGTACCTCCTTAACCATCGTCTTCGTCATGATGTTAATCTTACTCTCCTTGAATGTCGACTCCGTGTAGTCAATGAGCTGCTTGCTGAACATAGGCAATACAGATGGGAGAGCCTCGACGAGAGTAATGCGAACTTTGCCGGCAAGCTCGGGGTACCACGATTTCAAGTCATCCTATGATCGTCATGAGCACAAACAAAGAACCCGTGGTAAGTAGATGCGACTCACTTCGAGAAAATCGTGAATTTCACCGCTGTCAAATAGACGTTAGGTAGGTGTCAATTGAAAGCTATGTAATACGAACCTGAGTTCTATACCAGTGGGACCACCACCGACAACGACCTTGAGAAAAACCGACAATTAGAGAAATACACGGAGATTTCATAAAAGAGCAATACCATATGGAGTAGCCGCTCCACTTCCTCTGGAGGTTGACCGGGGAAGGCAGCAGTTTCAATACCTGAAGAAGATTTTAGAAGGAGCATCCACAGCTCGACAAAAAGCCAGCGTACATTCCATAACCCTCTTTTGCATCTTGATAAATCCATGAGCAACAGAGACAGATAGAACAATGGCTGGAACTGACCTTCTCCGCATCTTGGATTTCTTTCATGAAGCAAGCCTTCTCCTGAACTCCCGGGGTGCCGAACGTTTGGACTTCCGCCCCGACGGCATAGACGAGATAATCATACGGGATCGTTTTAGACGATTTGCCCTGGTCATCTGAGAAGAATGTAATTTCAATCCAAGTACCACGTGTAGAGATAAACGCATTACGCACCAGTGAAGGTGACAGTTTTCTTGTTTGGCTATGACGCGATCGGGTGAGGGGAAATGTATGGGGTCAGGGGGATGACAACTCACGTCGACTTCACGGGCTTCCGCTTCAATGACGGTCACTTCCCGCGCCTTATGCCGTGTGACGTATCGCGTAGGTTGGAGAATGGCTCGAGAGGTGAGGGTTCCGACAGCAACACTGGGTAGAAGAGGCGTGAAGAGGAAAAAGTTTTTGGGACTGATAACAACCTGTATACCTGTGAGACAAGCACAATATCAATGCGATAACGGCGATACATACCACATTGTAATCCGCCGTGTCCACTGTTTTCAACAGACTGGTAGCGCCCCATCCACTGCCCAATACGACAATCGTCTTTTTCTCAGGGTCAAAAGGCAGTTGAACTCCAGGATTCCGGTCCTTTTGCGTGATGTAGTAGAACGATCCGGAACCGACAACCAAAGCCACAATAGTTGCCCTTCCCAGGCCTTGTAGGAAAGTCCGCCATTTCGTGGATTTTGCGATGGGTGGAGGTGTTGACGTCGACGGCTCCTGCACATAATGAGCAAATACTTCAAACAAGCGAAAAACAAGCGCACCTGTTCGTCCCTTCTAGGCTGAGTGGTCGACAAACCTCGGCGAACGAAACGAATCGGTTCGCGAGAGACTCTCAGAGCTCTAGAACGAGGAAGACCCAATGACCTGGCAACTGGGGAAAAAGGAAGATCAAATGACTGTCGCGGCTCTGGGCCGGTCCACTTACGTTGATTGCGAGCGACCTGCATCCTTGAATAGATACCGAGACGAAGTGAGAGCACTTCAGAAAGGGAATGCGACGACGGAAGAGAAATGGAGAGAAGGAAAATGCAATGTTTTGTCTGGTTTTGCCTTCATATAATACCAGCCGCCGTGGCTCTTCCGGGTGATGATATGCCCTTTTCGGACTCCCTGTCAAACACGGTGTCCGTCCGTTTCCGGCACCATATGATTCCGTTTTTTAGTTCCCGTCCCGCTTCCGCACGCATTACATTTGGACCCACACCGAAAATTAAAATTCTACGATTCGTCTATACAAGATCTACTAATTTTTACGGTTGCAGGTACGCCTCCCAGACCTTTGCTGAGACGGCAGTTTTAGGGCAGCGTCGTCCAGTCCACATCTCGAACTGACCGAACCCTTGCTCTAACAATGCCTCCACGCCAGGAACGGCAGTCCAATTCTTGGCGGTCGCTTTCGCGAGCAGTAAAAGAGGGGTTTCAATAGGCTTGTAAGCCATATCAATGACCACCGCCGGCCCATCTCTGAAGTCGAATAACCTGTTGGGGAAGTTAAGATGACTGGGTTCGTGTGCAGTCGTCGTCTCAGTAGCCGGAACAGTGGACACTATCACATTAGGCGGTACGTTTCCTTCCGGCCAATGCCCGAGCTTATCCAGCACATGGATGTTGGCGTCAGGGAACAATCGTGCCAACGCTGCGGCCTTGCTGTGAGTACGGTTAAAAAGATAGATCCGTTTTGCTCCGAGGGATTCGAGCGCGAAAATAGCCGCTCGGGCTGTACCTCCCGCACCAATCACCAGAGCAGAGTGTATGCCGCCAACAGCGATGTGTGAAGTAATGCAGCTTCGAATGCCTATCCAATCGGTATTATCACCGTACAAGACCGTTTCCGGGCCTTCACGAATAGGAACAACCGTATTTACGGCCCCAATCAGCTCGGCTGCTGGCGAAAGCTTGTCGAGGAGAGGTACGATATCCACTTTATGCGGAATCGTTACAGATGCACCACCAAAGTCGGGTGCGGCAAGCGTGGACTTTATCTCTTCGCCAACCTCCGGGGTTTCCAGTAGCCCATAGACATGGGGCAATCCAAGCAGGTTGAACGCAGTGTTGTGAAGCGTAGGGGACATAGAGTGGGCAATTGGACAACCGAAGAGGAAGAAACGACGAGTAGGCATTTGACCCATGAGATGAAGTGCCTTCTGTATTTGCACGAACGAAAGCTGTCCGGGAGCGGCCTTATTGGGAAGAAGGGGATGCGTCACCGGCGTAAAGGTAGGATTCAGGATACGAGAGATCTGCCCATTAGCGCCCATATTGATAGCCAAGAAAGGTTTCGCATTAGGTACGCTGTTCATGCGCTGAACGAAGTTGAAAAGATCGAAATTGTCCTGCAAAGTTTCTGCCTGGCCGACAATCTTGACGATATCACCCAACTTCTTTGCCAAGTCGTACCTCTCCTTAACCTCTGATCCATTCCACTTCATTTTGCCATTCATATCATGCCAAGAGGCAATAATCTTCGATGCACCCTTCTTAGCAATCAATTCCTGGATCCTCTTCTGCGGGAGGGAGATTTCAACGTCCACATATTCGATGCCGACCCGTAACGCCAAATGCAACAGCTCAAATATTTCGTCCTCGGCCGTATCCGGGAATGCACCTCCCTGTGACAGCGTTCTGACAGTGAACACGATAGGCAGAGTTGTCGACCGACGAAGCGCGGCAATTTGCGCAGCGACATAAGTTTCCGAAGGGATGTACTGTCCAATCGATCCAAAGTCCAGAGGAGAGCGAAGTAGATCTGCTCGCAATTCCAAAGCGTCGACGCCGTCCGTCAAATCTTCAATACGAGAGAGCGCAGGTGTGAGATCAGGGTATGTGAGGCAGAGGAAGTAGGATCGCTTCCCTGGAACCAAGTTCGCACAGAAGTTAGGCTTGATTCCGGTGATATGTCCAAAGAATCGAGCAACTTCATCGCTGGTTCGCTTCCTCGCCATAGGCGAGACATCATCTCCCAGCAATGTCCCAACGTTATTCACAAAGTGATGGCTACAGCACTCCTTGAACCAAGGCTCTCGGCGATTGAAAACGTCCATAATCGGCTCTCCATACGCAGGACGAGCACCTTCAACTCCAAGGTATTTGACTACCTCTTCGATCTGCCTCATGATATGCACCACCGGACCCTTCGACTTTGCATATTCCTTCAACATCTCCCGACACACAGGAGACTCGACGACACCACCACCAAGACTGATCACATGCCGTTCAGAATTTTGGGCCAACAATTCCTTGAGTATGACGGCCTCCTCTGTACGGAATGCGGGCCAACCGTGATCGTGCACGAACTTGCGGACGCCCATACGATGCTTCTCTTCGAAATAATGGTCGGCATCGATGCACTTCCAGGAAAGGACCGAGGCGGCTAAATCGCCGACGAAACTTTTTCCCGAACCGCGCATCCCGATCAAGATAATGGAAGCGGACGATGTGTGATTGGCGGTTCCGCTAGCTGAGGCGATCTCAGCCGCCGGGGTAGGTGTTTCGACGCCTTTGACGAACAAACCGATCTGATACGGAATCGGTTACGGGTGAAGACCAGTAGCAACTGAAAATACAAACCTTGTTCTCTAGATCATCCCACCAGTTCGGCCAGGTCTTCTCGACACACCGTTTTTCTTCGATCACGGTACCTTGAATGACACAACCCAGGACACTGAAAGCCATCGCGACGCGATGGTCATCATAGCAATGTACGCTAGCGCCCGTCCTAAGCTCTGATATGGGTTTTCCGATGATCTCTAATCCATCATCGAGTTCGCTTGTCGGAACACCGAATTTTGCTGCGAAATGTGAAATGAGTCTCAGTTCCTGCCAAAAGTACAGAAAGACTTACCGAGTTCATCCATCATGGCTTTGATACGATTACATTCCTTGACCCTCTGATTCGCGATCCCTCTAATTTTGGTATTGCCCGGAGCGCAGGCAGCCAATACCGAGGCCGTTAAGAAGGCATCAGTCATCACTTCCATGTCAATCTCTCCAAGGGCCTTCAATCCTCCAGCAGCAGGACCTTTCACCGTAGTCTCCGAATCAGTCTGCACAACCTCGCATCCCATCTTCTTCAACACATTCACGGCAAACTGCGCGTCGCCTTGCAGCGACTTGGATCCGATATTCTCGATCGTACAAGTGGTCCCGGTTATAGCTGCAATTGCCAGAGGATACGTCGCAGAACTGGCATCAGATTCAATGCTGTACTCCGGAGGATTCCTGTAGGTTCCCTTTGGTATGTCGTAGATGTCCAACAGACGACCCGTTGCCTCATCCTTCCGTCTAAAAACATCAATGCCAAAAGACTTCATCATGGCAACTGTCATGTCAATGTACGGCTGCGAAATCACTTGTCCACCGGTAAGGTGGAGAGTGACTTTCTCCTCGGCATAGGGTGCGCATAAGAGGATTGAAGACACATATTGACTGGACACGCTCGCGGCCAAATAAATCTCGCCCCCCTTCAATCCATTGGGGGCAATGGACAACGGTAGGCAGCCAGGAGCTTCGAGACACTCAATCTCGCTACCGTTAGACTTGAGAGCGGAGACCAACGGACCAATAGGACGCTGCTTCATGCGGGCATTACCCGTAATGACAGTCGTAGATGCGTCACCCGCAGAAGATGGTTTGTTAACCAGAGTGCAAACAGTGGTGAGGAAGCGCACCGCAGTTCCAGCGTTGCCCAAGTAGATCTCCTTGCCTTTCGGAGGTAAAGATAGAGTTCCAGATCCGCCCTCAACGACAAGAGTCTCTCCTCCGTCTTCCCAGGAGAAATTGGCTCCCTGTGATGCGAGTAAGTACGAGTATCAAGCCGGACAAACTCAAGCGAACCTGTAAGTCCATTAGGGCCGTCATCATGACTTGCGTATCATCCGAATGAAGCAAGTTCTTCAGTCTACAAGTTCCAGTCCCAAGCGCTGCCAAAACCAGCGCCCTGTTGGATATACTCTTCGAACCCGGAGTTGACATCTTAATGGGATCACTGCGGGGCTTGCCTGGGACAACCGTGACCTTCTCGGCTAATACTTTCCTAATGACTTCATCCTTCACACCAGTCGCCTTGTCCTCCCACGTTTTCCCGATACGAGATAAAATAACAATCTTCTTCTCGTCGCCCTTATTCTTCTTGTCGACGCGCATAATATCTAACAGCCTTTCGACTGTCAGTCCTTTTGCTTCGGGAAGGTTTCCAATACGTGGATCGCTGATCGACACCGGCAGATTGTAGGCCTTTAAACACCTCGTTAGCCTCCCAACGCCCACTTGGTTTAGAATCCCCATCTGACGTGAAAGCTCGGCTTCCAGTATCATGCCGACGCTAACACACTCCCCATGAAGTATAGTTGGAGTAAGAACTGCTTCAATGGCATGCCCGATGGAATGCCCAAAATTGACTAAATTCCTCAGGCCAGTTTCCGTGGGATCGATGGTGACGATATGGGACTTGACAGATATAGAGCCAACGATAACGGAAAGTAGAAGCTCCTGGGAATGTGAACGAGTAGCCTTAGTACGACCGGCATGAGTTGCTGCCGAGGAGGACTGGAGAGCCGCGAAAATTTCCGTCGACCGAGATTCAAGTGAAGCGAATTCATCGGCATCCCAAATAGCTGCAGTCTATTGACAAGTCAGTACTTGCAAAGATATAGTAGTAGTGAACTGGACGCGAACCTTAACGACTTCAGCCATACCATTAGAGAACTCTCTAGGGGGGAGGGTCTCCAAAAACGCAGCGTCGATGAAGACATATTCAGGCTGCCAAAATGCTCCAATCAAGTTCTTGCCAAGCGGGGTATCAATTGCGGTCTTGCCGCCGACGCTAGAATCAACCATAGCTAGCAACGTCGTAGGGATTTGAACATAGCGAACTCCACGCATACTGGAGTAGATGTTAGTGACATTATAAGAAATAGAGACGGGATGCCCATACGCACAAAGTGGCAGCAACGAATCCAGCAAGATCTCCAATCACTCCACCACCTAAAGCCAGAATAACAGTATCCCTGGTGCACCTATTGGCCAGCAAAAAATCCTCTATATCGGCCTTGCCCTCCCGACTCTTTGACGTCTCCCCAGGGGGAATCACATAGGTAAAGAACCGAAAGTTTTGAGGCTTCGCCGTCCCATTGGCGAGGCCATTAACCGCCGCCCCGTTAGATTTGGACGCTGAGCCATTGGGTGTTGCCACGGGAGCTCGAGCGTCAAACTCCTCCTCGAACGCATCCAGATGCCACTTGGCGACGTTGGTATCAGTGATAAGAACATAGTTTGACGATGGCAGTGTGCTGGTGACGGTGTGGACGATATACGGGACAAGATGAAAACCACAGTGGATGGATTCCTTCCCGAGGATGGAGACCTTGAAAACGTCGGCCCCAGAATTTGACATTATGACGAAGGAAAGAGAGGAGAAACTGTAGACAGCGTCTAATGACCGTCCACTTTTGAATAAGGGAAAAAGATGCGAGCTGTCCAATGAGTCACAATTCCGAAAATTTCGATGTTTAGACAAGATCAAGCACGTGGAAGGGCGAATAGGGGTCCTTTTCCTACTTCTCCGTTCCTCCGTCAGGGCCAAGAAATATATTTTACGCCTTGATCAAAACCACTTAGAAAGCCGATGCGTCCATCAAAGATGTTGACAAGTTCTCATAATGTTTAAAGTACATATACATTTAATTCTAGTACTTCTCAGCCTTCACTGGCTCTGTGATCGAACAAGTTCTCGTTAACATAGGATACGGGGCTTGATAATTCACTGGCTACTTAGTAGCAGGAATCTGCTCGACCTTACCCCCAACCCATTTCACCGTGACACTTCCATCCTGATGGGGATGAGTATCAGAAAAGATATGAAGTAAATCAGCGCTGAAACACACCTGGTTACCGAAGTATGCCGCCTTGGCCATATGGCAGAACAACCCTACTTCAACAACCCCGGTAAGCATCTTGATGCGAGCCATAATCTGTCACACAATGAGACAACTGGGGGTAGACCGGAAAAACCCTACGCAACCGCATACGGGTCCATCATGTCCTCTCTCGAAAAGGGCGCGTCTATGACAAAGTTACCATTATCCGTCACTACGGGCCCCGCTATACGTCTCGGTCAAATCACAGAACTGTCAATTAAGCGGGGGAGCACACCTTTGGCGACAGCCATCCTAAGCGTAGCGTTTGGTGACCGCAGACTTTCGTGCAAGTTGCGCAAAACCTTGGCGTACGCAAAAGGTACCACCTCTATAGGGACACCAGGTTTAAACTAGACACAAAATCGGGTCAGCATTTTGACAGTTCCTGTTAAATAGCTGAAGGAGAGAGCATTTTCTACGACGCTTCGCCAACGCCATGGAAAAAAAGTAAAATCGTCGTTTGTCGCATTTTCAGACCATGGCATTGCAATGGAACGCCTTCAACTGTTTTTCAAACGCAGTTTCACGCCGACGAAGCCGGATCCCAAACGACTCGCTAGGAAACACCTACATTCGTGCAAAGATAATCCACATTCTTCCGGTAGTCCGCGACAAGAATAAACCTGTCCAGTTTCCTGACAATCAACGTGCACAAGGAAGCGGAGATGAAACGAACGTGAGCGCGGCCTCGGCCAAGACTTTTTCTCGTAAATGGCAAGCTCCTCCACCCTTGATGCAGTTGAGCTCAAGATCCACCCTACATCACAATGAGTCCTGATACGCTCAATAGAACAACTAAGCGCATTCACTCGTCAGCCCCATCTATCGTTACGTCGATAGTGGAGTATTGATCAACATCTCCCAAGCCCAAACCTGAGGATATGATCAACTCCTTGGATTGGAAGCCTGGGTCCATCTGAATTAGTAAAGGGCCCTTAGGAAATATACCTATACATACCGGTGGGGATGAAAACACGATCCTTGTTTGCCTCGTATCCTTGCATGACGATCCGCTCGACAACATATGGAACAGTAGATCCTGGATGATGAATCGTATCTGGTCTAACAATCTATGTTCTGAAAGCGAACCTGATCCAATCCCAATTACCTAGACCGCAATGGTGAGTCACAACGCAACAACGGATCTACACTCGCGTACCCGGTGCTCTGGCTTGATGTGCTGGTCGACAGCAGTCCATGCGGCAAGCTGCTTAGACCTCTCAATGACACTCAATATCCCAACAGGTATCGGCGACTTTAACACAGGTTCTGTCCTCGTATCGTCAGTGCAGAGACCAATCCGGGGAAGAAGTATACCAACCCATCTTTGCAATCGTAGACAACGGGCGTACAGGCTTCACCGTGGGTGTGCTAAACGACGAGATTCGGCAAACGCCAATTGATTTAAGTCGATGGGAATTCGAAGCCATCATTTCAAAAATTGGGTGAGTATCCGGGTGTATATTGAGACAGGAGAGCAATCCAAGCGGAATTGGGGACAGACGTACGTTATCGACGGCTTGATTTCTGATGGAAGAGGCATGCTCAAGCCCAAAATAGGATGAACTCGGCGGCGAGTATAAAGCGAGAGCCTACGCAAAAAGAGAATCTTTGCGATATGTAACTAGTAGCAGCGGAAGCCACGGAAACCGGACCGAAATGAAAAATGACACCGGTCTAGGAACCTTCCCCGTTCCGTACTTTACTTGAATTTCATTGTTACTCAGTCAGCTACTCTCATGTCCTATCCAAAGCATCACTTCAAAATTCTCTTGGAAGTATTAAGCTACAAAACGTACAATCCGCTTCTCCGCTTGTATCAGTTGAGAACAGGGAACCGAGATCGACCCGTCTTTCATCTCAACGAAATGAAAGAACGGATGATATTCTGAGCGAGTCACACCAGGAAGCTTCAGTAATTTTGGCTTCAGTCGTCAAGCTATATTCTATTTCAGATCCACCCTCGAACCATTTGGAAACAGCGGAGCGGTCGTAACTATGACACTTCTCCAAGAGAACATGGGATATTCACGGAGGTTCCCCTCAATCACCTCTGAGACCGGTTGGAATACGAGTGGATATCAGTAAGAGAGTAGAAATCCCTGCGTCGATGATGGTTGTCGTATGAACAAGAGCTTGAAGCGTCAGTTTCAAGTCTCCAAGCTATACGTATTCTTCTCCAACTATACGAGATTGTAAACCTGAACAAATTGGGTAGATAGCGTCGACTTGCCTCCGCTTCCAACTCCTTCCTAACGTAGTATTCCATTTCTTGTTTGATGAGGAGATGATTGTCGTCGAGGTCTTCTATGATGAACGTCTGTCTTTCGTTCATAGCTAACAGAATTTGCTTGACTGCCGCATCGCTAGTAGAAAGATGGTCAAGAAACTGAAAAGGGTACCGCCTAGTCGCCTAACCAAGTCAAAAGCACACCTAGAATCAGATAAGCACAGCCTGGCAACTGATGAACAATGGTAAGATACCTCTGATGGCTTTCATGAATGTGGTCAGTCCCAAGCGGCGCTAATATGCAAAAATGGATCGAGCCGTAAGCACCGATTAGTATTTGGTCAAATACTTTGATGAAATTCCATCGGAGTTTGGCACAAAAATGTAGTTCGGCAAATTTGTCACCATTTTGGGACATAAATCAGCCTAAACCCCTTTACATTTTGGGATATGCGAGGACGAAAATACTTCGCAGCAATGAGTGAGGAACAACTGCCGTACTATTACCATGCTGAATCCTCGTCGCGACGTCGAGCTTCACCGTCGACCCTCCACCAATCTGACTACTTCTTCGAGCACAGGCCACGCCCCATGATGTCTGCAAAATTATCTATCCGTCGACTGCGCTTCGTTGCCCTATTGATCTTCTCCACCACTTTACTCACCCTTCTCTACGGATTCTACCACTATGAACCCCACATAGAGCTCGCGTTCTACTCTAGGGACTGGGTACATCAAGAAATCTTGCTCACCGAGCCGCTTTCTGGGTGTTTTGACCCATCGAGGGTCAGCCCAAAGTACAACGTGTCGGAGGCGGTATATGGGTCAAAGAAGACAGAGGTGCAGGCGGGGCTGCAGCTGAAGATGGGATTGGATTGCTATGACCTTGCTGGTACGATACGGAGTGATGGCAGTGCACGAATACCTGATGTGCACGTACCCGGCGACGAGCGAACCCAGTACCACACGTATTGGCGTGTAGACCTTGCTGCCTTTGGACCTCGACAAGAATATATGCTCAAATCATATTTTTCTACCCAAAACATCCATACTTCGCGTCTTATCTTATGGTCAAACGGTGACCTCTCAGGCAACGAGATCTTGGCTGGATATGTGAAGCGTTACCCCGACGCCTTTGCGCTCAGAATCGTCGATATCCCTGCCTTGGCGATAGGCACAGAGTTGGAGGACAGTGAGTTGTTGCATCGTAAAGACGAGAAAGCCTGGGTTGACGGCGATCTCATTCGCCTGCTCCTGCTTTGGAATTACGGCGGTGTATGGATCGATATGGACTCGTTACTTACGCGGGACCTCGATCCCCTGCTCGAGCACGAGTTTGTCACTCAGTGGGACTGCTATGGTGCGTAATATCTTTGTTTCGATCCTATTTTCTCTGACGTCCTTAACAGATAAAATCTACCAGCCATTCAACGGCGCTCTCATGCGCTTCCGTCAGCACTCGCCCTACATCTGTGAAGCCTTCCACATCATGGCTACCGGAACCGCGCCTCGTTCTGATTCCACTGACTGGGGATCGACGCTTTACTTCAAGTTATGGCGTCGATTAGTCGTGGGGTCCATGCCTCCCTTTAAGATCCTTCCGTTCTGCTTCAGCGATGGCAGGTCGTGTAGACTGGATAATCGGCTACCTGACCCATTTGTGGCGGACGACGCTAAAGGCAAGTGGACGATGGGGCTTGGGATGGAGGAGGGAGGTCCATTGGATAAGGCCCTCGGGAACGTGTTTGGGCTGCACTTGCACAATCAGTGGGATAAAGCATTCCCAAAGGATGGATGGGTCGACAGATTGCTATTGCAACGCTACGACAGAAAACTGTCGTCTTAGGGTTATTTTGGGTCGCTTCATTTTTTATTTATTTATTCTACGTCGCTGCTGTACTATTACTATCCTTACAGGTCTCCCCTAAAGTTTAAAATTTTTATCCATCGTTGAGAAACAAATACTGGCTTAATAGAGTATGATTTGTATTATACACTTACGGTTTTACATGGGAGACTAGCGAGTGGGGATGGCGAGAATACGTTTTCACAAGATAGCGTATAGGAAAACAGTTCAGCATTCAAAATGACTGCTTGATACTTCGACGTTCGACTCTTCATCGCTGGCGCCCTCTAAGACTTAAGTATATTAGTTGAGATGTTCGATGTGTAACACTAAACTAAGTGCGGGACATCTAGTAGACTAGAAGGTAGGAGGGTCGCAACCGCAACGCTACAAGGTATTGGTTAAAGAACAAGGAAATTCAACGTGCGTGTTAACTTGGAGTCATAAGGAACTGGACTTTAGTGATTGAAGTGTTCGCCGAAAGATGTTGGTGATGACAGGGTCTATTCGTCTTCACCAGTGCCTTGGAAATCTATGGGAGGTGAGGCACCATGTGTCGGGGGACGGGTCGTAAAACCTGTGACAATTGACTATCAGCAGCCATCAGGCGCACTGTCAAGGTCAGACCTCGTCCTCACATGCGGTCGCAGTCACGCCGACGGTCCCCACCCCCAAGTCTGGTCAACAAAGGGCACGGCCTGGCATTCTCTTCGTATCGACTTCCTCAAAACCGTCCTTATCTTCTTCATCGTTCACCGGCGTCCCTCCATTCTTCTCGCATTAGCGGCTAGCTCACTCTGAGCATGTACTAAACGTCGTTTCAGGCGCAATCTTGTTGACGATATGGTTAGCAGCAAGTAACAGCGACCTTATATTTTGGTAGGGTTTAGACGACAGAATTCAGCACAGTTGGCTGAGAATACGCACCTTGCTTCTCAATAAGCAGGACGTTCTTGTGTCCCTCAGTCATCTTAACTGTACATCGAGCACCTTTGCGCTCCAGCAAGGCATTGGTTGCGACAGTCGTGCCCAGAGCTTAGTTTAATATCTTTGTCGTCTGGTTTATGAACCTCGACCTCTCTGTTACGATCCTCGAATTCCATTCGCTGGGCGAAAACGGAGAACCTGCTGTCCAAAGATCATGGCTTGCTGCTCTTGCCGAAGAGACTCTAGGAGAGTATCCATGATCATCCACCAGCGGACGCGAAATGATTGGCGTCCCTCCATGGCTGGGTAGGTAACTATTTGATATTGGCAGGTTTCGACCAGTAAGAGGGATGTTGGCAGTGGAAGAGGTGAACAAACAGAAGCAAATGCGTCATTAATATTTTGACAACTTCGAAACCCCGATGATCGGAGCAGGTCTTTGCTGTTCTCTCATCATGTCATTGTCTAGCACTGAAGCGCCCGAAAGTTATCTGGCAATCTTACCTTCGTCGTCTGAGCAATATTACGATGACCTATTTGACAGTTTCAAGAAGTTTAATTCAGACGAACGTCAAAAACTGGAGTTACTCGATGCATTGGCCGAAATATGTGTATCGCAAGGAGAGGGTGAGGCCTACGCATCTGCAATAGAGACCGGTCCGGAAACTTGCACACTTTTCATCGTCGGGAATCACGAAGAGGTCCCACGAGTAACGCAAGACTACCTCACTGATGTTTGTCGCCGACTCACGGATGTTGCACATGTCGCGGACACTGAAGGACTGTATAAGCCATCGATTCACGATCTCCCCTTACGCACTCAAGAATCCATCAACGACATTCGCATATCCATCCTTTTGTTCACATATGAAAAGTTTTTAGCCCGTCTTACAAAGTGGAATGGCCCGTGGCTCAAGCGAGGGGCGGATATTGATCACCGACTGGGGGATGGAGCTGAGAAGAACAAGTTTCAGGAGCTCAAGAATTCTCTCAGTGTTCTTCATCAGCTTGTCACTTGCCATACGAGGGATGTAATGACGTTGCACCAAGTTCTCAGTGCGATATCTCGAAGATGGAAATTGAGCAATCCGGACACAGTGATGTTTATGCGTAGGCTCGATGTTCTACCCAGGTCAGATAAGACGGATGGTATGTCTACTGGCCATCGAAGATGTCAAATGCTCATGCATTATGTATCGTTACAGTGCCATTCTCCATTGAGCAATATCTCCGCAAGGTCTTAAAGACCCACAATGAAACAACAAAGTTGATCTGTTTTGCAATATCGTCTCAACGTGGTCATATATTCCGAAATCAACCCAAATTCGTGTTTCTCCGCTCTGAGAGACGCTGTGTAGAGCTGGACGTAAAAACGGCAGTCAGGACGCTTGAACGGCACATGGATACCACCGAGCAAGATAGGGTATATCTTGACCGGTTCATCAATAACGGGGGCGATGATCAGTACACTTGCTGCGCGCACTGTGAATGTGCGATGATGGTAGAGCTTCTCAAACGGCGGGGAACGCAACAACGACCTGCTCCGATTATTGGGGTTTCGAAGTTGTCTTGCTTTACGTGCCACTTGTTTTTCGTAGCGTACAATCAGGCACGTATTCGGTTAACAGTGAGTGGCCAGTAATTGTTTCTCAGAAATGTATTCAAGGATTGAATTTTAGGAGACTGACCTGCCTTCGGAGTTTGTCATTACTGGGGCACATAACACACTTTACCTACCATGGGTTTCACCAGATTTGACGTCTATCGATCCTAAACTCCACGCTGGTATCCAACAGCACCTGCTGGAAGTAGCACGAGAAGCGGCTGTAGCGCATGTGAGATCGTTGCGCCGATACTCGGGAAGCACCCCATATTGGGCAGAGGATTCGGAAGTTGAGGTTATGAAGGTGAACATGTCTCTTGGTACGTTGGCATGCGTGCTTGATTCTTTGTCATGGTTGTTCACCACCAAGTCTTTGCTAGAGGATATCCTGAGGAACTGGAAGGCCAAAATGAACATATCATCTTAAGGACCAGCTGTATTATTTGCCGCAGCAATAAAAAAACAGTCACATTCTTACACTCAAAGATCCAGCTCTGCGACAGTCCAAACATTTTCTAGCGACAGACTAGGTATACTCGACAACCCCAGACTCTAGTTACATGAATATACATCATTTTGAATATGAAAAAGAACATTCATGGAGTCATTAAGCATCTCGCAACCAAGGGTGACTGAGCAGTTTCGAAGCCGACTCTCGATCATCAGGACGAAGCCGGAGCATGCAAGAGAGCATGTCAGCGAGAAGTTCGGGCTCATCCTCAGGCTGTAAGCGAAAGCGTGAATCTAGCATACTTTCGATGGAATCCGCTCCGACGTTGTATCCTCGAAGGTTACCTACCCCAGCTGATCAGACAACGTACTTGTCAAAATATTTATCACTAAATTTTCCACGGACCAAGACATCGACTGGAAATGATTCGACGCCATTGAGCGACACCATCTGCCCTAGGATATCATCGTCTTGTGACCACTGGGCTCCCGCTTTGGGGTTGAAGAGCCAGCAATACGTGACAAGTTGGAATGCCTGTAAAGGGGTCAGATATGAGCAGGCGAAACAGCAGTGACGGCGTACTAGGCAGCCCATGCTCCATATGTCAGCGGATGGACCGTACGGGATTCCTAAATAAACTTCTGGGGCGCGCAGAGCGTAAGGCTGTGTGACCCCTTTGAATGGCTTTTCTATATGACTGTCTAATAATCAAGCGTTTGTTAAACACCAAAATAGCCTGTAACTGTTTGACAGCTTACCGACACCGAGGTCACTTATAACGACTGCGGATGGCCCCAGAGAGACCTGCGATAAATCAATCTTCGGCGAGTCAGAACCTCCTAGAGTAGGAATCCCTCTCGTATCACTCGGGCGCAGAAGAAAATTGTCCAGTTTCAAGTCTGTGTTCAATCAGCCCAATGTGGTCATAATTGTTAATATGCCTACCTGTATGAACTATCCCGCATTGACGATGGAGGAAATCCAAACCCAACAAAACTTGTTTGATTATCTGTCTGCACATAGGTATAGGGAACTTATTTGGCAATGTCCGCCGAGTTAGTTCTTCTATGGATAGGCCAAGAGGCTCGAGGACGAGGCAACTATGGATACCATGGGTGCTGATAAGAGGAAAGTGGTCCAGCATGTGAATAACATGTTGTTGCTCGGTCAAGTCGCGCACTTTGCGAACCTTGTCGAGGAAGACGGCCTCGAGCTGTGAATACTTTCCTGCATCCGTCGAGTCCGCGCCAGTTATTTTGAGCACTACGTCAGTTCCGGTCCTGATTTCAAGATGAATCGACTCTTGTCATTGATCCTGAGAAGAATACGTACACCGAGTCTTTAGAGAGCCACACCGTAGAGCGTCTTCCAAAACCTTCTCCTAACCGGCGAACAAGAGAATATCGCTGCTGAAGAAGGTTTCCTTCCTGAGCATAGTACAAAAGCACCCCAAAATCTCGGGGAGATTTCTTCGACAACCCAATAGAAAGAAAGCGGCGCACACCAGATAGCATCTCAGTAAGGGTGATGCCAGCTCAAGTACCGCGAGTGCACGTGAATCCCACATGTGGGTGTCTCACTACGATCTCGTTGACATTTAGCCTGGGACCGGTGTCGTGAAATTTTTGGAGCAGCTCCTGGTATGCGAAAATCAGTCATAGAGATTATACGATGAGTCGATGACTGATTCGTCTAGAGTCGCAAGAGCTCGAGCTCAGGAAGAGGAAGAGGCAGGCCAAGTTGAACAAATAGCAAGCAGCCAGCGACGTTTGTACGTTTTTGGGTAACATGCAAGTAGTAGCATCGTAGTATCGAAAGCTTAGAGCATTGTAGAGGAATAATATTGATCGGGGTTGGTATCAATATAATGACGGGAAGAGAAAGAATCGGAACCGGCAAATGCCGTTACTGGATTGATTCCGTTCTTGTTGGACGCCTCGGTCCCGCACAATTAAGTTCGTCAAGGACACTGATGGCTTCGCATTCGCCTGAACTTTCGGCTTCAGCTTCGAGTTGCTGCGCTCACATGGATCGCCTGGAGGAGCAAATCTCTATGGACGCGTTGCAGTCATTGGTTTGCAAACACGCACTGTCCCCGTCTGCGGTTATCCAGACACCGCCGATGAAAGGCTCATTTAATCTTGTGTATATCATCACATTCCCTGATGGCAGGAAATGGGTGGCTCGGATTTCGGAACCCTCATTCACAGACCCTCGAAATTTCGAGAGCATGGTGGGTACCATGCGATTGATCTCCCAAAAGACCTCCATCCCTCTCCCGATAATTCACGCCTACGATAGTGGATCGAATAACAGTCTCGGGTTCCCCTATATGCTCACTAGCTTTATCGAGGGAGTTCCTCTGTCAAGTCTATGGACTGAAAAGGGCGCCCTTAACGACGAAAACCGTCGCCACATTTTCCAACAAATTGCGGAATATATGGCTCAGTTTCGCACCCTTGAGTTTACGCAAATTGGCACACTAGAGTTCTCTGATTGTGACGGTTCCTCGTACACAATTGGCCCTCTTCGCGAAATAAAGGAGGGGAAGGTCGTCCACGAAATTGGTCCTTTCTCCACCACTCTCTCGTACATAAATGAGCTCTCCTCGGCTCTTCTCGCTAAACCCCTCAATTCATCGTCATATTCCCTTTTCTCTGTTCTACGCCTTGTTTCCCTTTTCCTCCCTGATAAGCGATTTGATGGACCTCCCTTCGTGTTATCGCCACCTGATTTTGACTCTCAAAACTTGATGGTCGACCCACATACCTTTGACGTTACTGGATTTATGGACTGGGACGATGTTTCTGTTAGCCCTCGACAAGGAGGATATGCACGTTATCCTTCTTGGATTACGCGGGATTGGGATCCGATCATGTACGATTATGAGCCGTCGGACTCGAGTACGAGCGAAACCAGTGGTGATGACGGGGAGGAAAAGGATCCCGCTTTAAAGGAAGCTGAGGCAGCCCGAGTCGCTCGCAATCTTTCTTCGTGTGAAGAACCACCAGCGACGCTCCAAGCTCACCGAGATCTCTACCTCTCCATTTACTCCGCCGTAGATCCCGAAGGTGCCGATATCACTCGCCATTCTCATATATTTGAGGCCGTTCATATTGCGCTCACGCAGCCCGAGCTGTCGGCTGAAATCATGTCCAAACTCATCAAGTACGTCTTTAAGAAGAAATGGCTTACTATGGGGGATCTATTGCTCGGAATCGAACAAGGTGACTGGATGAAAAGTACATATAGAGGAGAAGACGAAAGTTGAGCCATGTGCATAATGGAACATATTCAAGCTATTCTCCCGTTCCCTCAGATTGCAGTTTGTTCTTGTGCTCCTATGAAGATAGTCCGATTTATAAAAAGCATTGATCCTAAGCAGCCCCTCAAGTATTCTGTCAACCCCACTGTTCCCTGCTTCGATGTGACAGGTTCCCCCCTTCTGTTGAATCTTGGACCACAGAGTAATTACGACGGACCACCAAGAGAGATTCCCCTAGCCGCAATATGGGCCAAGAAGATCTTCGTTTCCGCCAATATGATAAGTCTTCCGTCTCCCGCAAATGCCATGTTGGCAGAAGTACTTCCCAAGAAAAACTTGCCCAAGATGGTACCATGTTCATCGAATACCTGCGGGGATTACTGTTTGGTAAAGCTCACCTCCGTCAAGATGGGAAGATGCTCACATGCACGCCATCTCCACAACCAGTATAAACGTTTCCCATTGCATCTACTTGAATTCCATCGGGAACGCCAGCATCGACATAGGAAAATACACGCTTGTTCTTGAATGTCTGGGCATCTTCATCTACATCAAAAGCATAACTACGAGATAATACTTTTAGCGCGAACTCTGGGACGACAAACAGATCCTTACATCGTAGCCGGAAAGGTTTGGTTCAGGCCCAAAAGTTTGCCACCGCTAGCTCCGGTATCAGAACTGTCACACCAAAAGTCAGCAAAACGAATCACACCGCACATAAGATAGTTCTTACACGTAAGCAGTCCGCCCATCGCCTGTGAAAGCTATTCCATTGCATCTAACGAAACCATCGGCGACTACCCTAACATTCCCTGTATCCGGGTCGAAACGATAAACTTGATTCGGCATCATGGGCGCAGGGCGGAACCCATACAGGTAGGCGTATCTAAAACAGTGTCAGAGGTGCAAATTTCCAGCAGATGGAGAAGGACCTACGTAACGTCAGTGAAAAAGATCTTCCCACTTGAAGGATGGACCTTAATATCGTTCAGCGAATTGAACTGTCTTCCGAAGAAGTTATCCAGTAGGACAGTGACATTGTGCGGCTCCCGCGGGTTAACAAGCGCAATCGATGGCGGACGCGTTCCTCGCCCCGACGTGATAAGAAGAAGCGAGCCTTTATACGGTCCAGTTCCTCCATTCGTCATCTGAATCTCCTCCGATAGAGCAAGCTGTTTAACATCATTAGCTCGTCTATTCAGCATGCGTCAAACCGCACACCTACCTCCGTCACCGGGACATTGATGACACCACCGTCAGGATTTTCCTCAAGCGCATCCTCCGCAGCCGCAAGGCTGATCTTTCCGTACACATTATTATGATCCAAGTCATTCATTCCCAGACTACCACCATCATTGCTGGAGAAAAACATCTCGTCCGTCTCTGGGAAATATATAGGCGCTTCATGAGCGAAAGCAAACGAGGTATTCGAAGCAATCTCGCGAATACTAGGAGATGACCCCAAAATATCCAAGAATCCCTTGTGAAAGACTTGGAAGAATGGGGGTTCTGTTAACGTGGGATTGAAGAAGGTTGCATTGTCGAACGACGATTCACGAAATGAACCGTCGACGCCTAATGCAGCGTAAGAGATCAGGTCCACATACTATGCAACACGAAGACCCGATCAGTGTGGCAAGGCCAAGGTAAATATTTAGGTACTGACCACTGCTTGAGCTGGCAACTCGAACGCCAAAGCTCTGGCACAGCTACATACCCCAGTGGCAAACAGAGACCACGATGAAAAAAAATTCATGACGAACGCAGACACCGATGCTCGAAAACGCCCTCTTTATATACACACCAGAATACTTCTTATTGTCAGGCGTCATATCATATGAGTGCGAATCTTCGTAAACAAGCCTTCTCGTGATGAGAGAATCTGAAATACAACCGGAATATAGCGGGCCGTAGGGACCCCGGCACGTTGAGAGGAATGCATCCTGTCAAGACCAAGATGGATAATGATAATGATATTTACCGTTACGTGCTCCGACCAACAATGAATTTCGCTTCGTCGAGGAGGACTTCGATGTCCTTGACTAGTCCAGTTCCCATGTTTGCTTTTGCCAGTTTCCTCTTCAGCAATTTAGCTGTGCCGTCTTCGATCTCCTGACAGTCCGTTCTATGTCGCACTGGAGGACAACATAAGGGAGACACCAGTTGAATTATATGAGTGACCTACAAAGTGGTTCCTCATAACTCTCTATCGACAAGGGAAGACTTGGGGCCAGCGCCGTTATACGCCTCCGTTTGTCAACTGGGATAAACAATTATTGGTCTGAACGACGAACTTGGGTTATGTCATACTCGATAGTATTAGATGCTCCAAATCTTGTAAAAGTTTCGGCACATTCTGAAATAGATTGTGAGGACAGAAGCTAAAAAAGATCCCAAGTGTGGCTCTCACCACAGCCTGATTCGCTTTTAACGTCTGCTTTGTATTTTGCACAAATGCTTCGTTATCTGTAACAGAGCCACTCGACACTTGTTGTACCAAAAGACGTCGTCGGTCATCTAGATATCCTCTCGGATAAGCTTTATTGTCTAGGGAATCCCCTAAGATTTGTATTGCAGAGAATTGGAAAGCAGCCATCTACGAGGAAAGCTAAGTCGGGTATCCGGCATTAGAAAACAAGACGTACAAATTGTATATGAGGATTGATAGCGGAAAGCAAGGAAGCCGAATACTGGCATAATCCCTGCAGTACTGCTTCACAGTTTCGCTATTGTTCGAATCAGCATTCGATTTATCAGACTAAGGACCTGTTGCTTACAACGTGAGACTCTGCTTGGTCCAAGTCAGCGTCGCTGACCATGTCAGTGTTCCGCAATGTAGAGCGATATTTGACTCTCTCGTGTGCACATTTCCGCACCCATCGCACGATATTTGCGCTAATGAAAACTTGTCAACAATGCTTGTGATGAACACAGAAAGAAAACATACATAGTAGCCTCTATTTGCGCATCTCGGGAAGAAAGATGCCTTTGCATTATGATCTTCAGTCGCGATATGTAATCCTGGTTCATCTGGGGTCTTCCCGACAGCGCAACACGGGAGAGGGCAACACAATACGCTTCAGTGTTCTAGGAAAATGAGTTCGTTTGGCTATACTATATAAACCAGCCTAGCATATATGCACACCGTCAATGCATCTCGAGAGTGAGTCTTTCGACGCCTTGATACTTGCATTCCATCTATTTCTGGTGGTAAAGAAACAGACAACTAGGAAATCATCAGAACGACTGTAAACTGACGGATAAAATAGATATGAACAGACCTGCGACGACTGACGTTGGTCAAGTGCTTCTCTACAATAAAATTCAGGATGAGGAATAATTGATAATTTTAATTGGTGGAACTTACTTCAGTCTTCTCAAAAGTGCTGTTATCTCTTCGATCCTATTTCTCCTCGTCGACTCCTTTTTCTCCAAGATGGTAAGCAAAAATGTGGCATTTCGGCTGTTGCGAAGCTGATTTCTCAAGTAATTGATCTTATGCTCTGTAAAATCGTCAGAATAAGTACCATCTGAATATCAAGTAATGCTCACGGGTTTCTTCCGCTGCCACCAATAGCTCATCTAGCTCCTTCTGGTACAAAACATAGCTTTTCTTGGTCCCAGTAAGTCTAAACCGCGATCTATCTTCTGAGATAAAAGCCTTAATTCTATGCGGCTTCGCCTTTCCATCTGTCTTCATTCTAGACAAAGGACATCAGTCACGCAGGTCAAGTAAATCAGGTGTACGCAAACCCATGAATGTGACCACGAGCTTTCATTACATCCGTTTTCCCGAGCACGCTTTTACTGAGAAAGACCAAAATATCGGCCAGTGGCCCACGATATAATCGCGTAAATTGCTGGAGAGTTACTGTGGGAGGGAGACCTAGGGCTAGGAGTGGTTGGTACACCTCTTCTGGGGAAATCTGTGAGGATCCAACTGGCGAATCCATCGACGTGGAGCAGGAGGAACTTGGGTAAACAGGAGAGGGTCGAGAGGCAGTACTTGGAAGCTTCCAGAGAACCGAGCCCAACTGTCCCGGTCCGAGTCGCGTTTAGCACGTGATATTTTGTCGCCTTTTAAGGCAGTTTAAGGCTCACGCGTTCACTTAATGACACTCCTCTTGTTCCACCATGGCTTCATCTCTTAACAGCAATTCTTCTGTGTTTAGCTGCTGCGACCACATGCGCCGTCTGGAGGAGAATTTTTCGATAAAGGCGCTTGAGGAGTTAGCGCGCAAACTCGCACAGTCCCCTTCCGCTCACGTCCAAACACCGGCGGTGCAAGGCTCCTTTAACCTCGTTTATGCCATCACCTTTCCTGACGGTAGAAAATGGGTGGCCAGAATTCCAGAACCGTCTTTCACCGATTCTCGAAAATCGAAAGCATGATAGGTACCATGCGATTGATCTCGGACAGGACCTCCCTCCCTAGCTACCTGTCGTCTATGCCTATGATAGCACCTCAAACAATAGCCTCGGGTACGCCAATATATTCACCAGCTTCATCGAGGGCGTCCCTTTGTCGGGTATATGGACCAAACCAGGTGCTCTCACTGATGCCAACGTCGCCATATCTTCCAGCAGATCGCCAATTCAATGGCTCAGCTCCGCACGCTCGAATTTGATCGCATCGGTGCGCTCGACTTCTCTGGTCCTGACCTCTCGTATACGATCGGACCTTTGCGCAAATCGAAGAGGGCAAGGTTGTCTACGAAATCGGTCCCTTCCCCACTTCCCTTTCTTACATCAATGAACTCGCCTCTTCTCTTCTCGATGAACACGGTTGATCTACATCGGAGTACGTGCACTATTCCGTTCTTCGGCTGGTATCTCTCTTTCTCCCGAACAAACGTTTTGACGGACCTCCATTCGTCCTATCACCTCCCGACTTCGACTCACAGAACGTAATGTTGGACCCACAGACCTTCACTGTTACCGGATTCATCGATTGGGATGACGTGTTTGTCGGTCCTCGAGAAGGTGGATATGCACGCTACCTCTCTTGGATCACTAGGGACTGGGACCCGATCATGTATGGTTGGCCTCCGGGGTCAATCACACACGAAGAAGATTCCAACCATGATCAATCTATGGCGGGAAAGCGTGTACCGAAGGATGACGAACCCGTGCAGAACGGTTTTTCCTGCGAAGAGCCTCCCGAGGTGCTCCAAGCCCACCAGGACCTCTACTACGCCATCTACGCCGACGTAGATCCTATTGGTGCAGAAGTTACTTGTCGTTCCCACATTTTCGAGGCCGTTGCCATCGCACTCGAACATAGAGACCTATCGACTGAAATCATGTCGAAACTTTGCAGCCATCTTTTTGGGAAGGAGTATATGGGCATGGGAGAATTACTGTTTGGAATTGAAGCGGGTGACTGGTTTGTCGGTATGCGTGGGGTTCGTGCGTTGCGAAGTGAAACATAACAATGAAACAAGTTTCGAGGCATTCAGATGAAATGTTGGTGGTGTCTGTGAAGTTTATGTGCGCAAATTAGATTTTCGACTGATCGTCGAATGACCATTAAATGTAGACGTCAACTTCTGAGTACTTTCCCCTCTGCTTTGGCCATCTCAGCTAGGCTTCTGTGTCTTGAGTAATTTTGCGCGAAGCCAGTCGATAACACTGCATCGGAGTCTGGGGTCGTTTCACTGGCGTTCCGCATGTTCTTTGTCGACTCGGAAGCGATTCATAGACAGTTATAAACTTAAGACTGGTTGGCAGGCGGCACCAGTGATCCTTCATGTGCCAGCATGCCACGCTTTTTGACGCTACTGCCCCGACCCATGGTTCTGTCTTCCTTAGAGCCCTTATGGCGTGTGGCCGCTGCTATATTCCGAGTTTGAATTGCAGTCCCTGCGAGAGCGTGGGCTCAAGGCTGGAACTTAGAGCTGCTTTGCCTCAAAAACCTAGAAAAATGCAGATATATTTCATCGCAAGAACGTCGCGCGCATCCAAGCCGAACCAGAGTAGTTATGGTAGAATGACTACAACTTTTCACCCATATGGCCCTCGGCTAGATTATTCAGCTCATCCTCCTTAGCATCCAATGAGCGCACAGACAACCAGACGATGACCCCCGAAACACCGGCAATGACCCCGACAGTGCCGTAGTTCCACACCAATAGAGGATCTTCGGCCAGAGCTGTAAGAAGACCATGTCAATCCTGGTGTGAAAGATCGAACGCTTTGTTACTCACGCGTAAACGCTTGGCCTAGAGCCGATGCCAGTGCGGACGTGAACAAGAACACAGACATAACCAGGGAGCGCATATTCTTGGGAGCTTTGGTGAAAGCATATTCGAGCCCAGTGATAGATGCAAAGATTTCACTGATACCGATGAGGACATATCTGGGGCAAGGTGTTAAGCCACCTGCAAATTTTTCTGAGAGAAAAGTACCCACGATCCGCTTTGAATCCAGACATTTAGGGTCGAAGGTTCGTCACAGGTAGCAGCGTAATAGTCGCAAGGGTTCGTCTACGGGCCCATCGCTGTCAACACCACTTTACTACTTGCAGAGATAAACTAGCATACCTGGTAGATATAGTGCTGAACGACTATGATGGCTGTCAGTGAAGGTGTACGAGAACCTAAGCACAAACACTTACCCGCAGCCCAAACCATCGCTGAAGAGGCGAAGAAGAAACCTAATGTTATCCTCTTGAGAGCGGTAAAACGGATATTGAGGCGAGCGAGAGTAGGATATATCTACATATTGTCATCAGCAAGAACACAGATTCTTCGAAGTGTTCCACTTACGACGAAATCAAAAATAGGGATGAAAATGATCAATGACAATGGATTGAGGTTTGATAGAATATCGTTAGGAACGCCATGTCGTGTCATAACGGCCGCTTGAGAGGTCAAGTTGTTATTGAGCTGATTATAACAGAGCCCTGAGAATCGTCAGTTTCATAAACCACAATTGCAAGCAATAGAACCCGTACAATATAGTGGGTACCACAAGAACACCCCGCAGGCCTTAAAGCCACGAGCAACTTCATCGACCCATTGATCGTCAAATACCATCCATTTCGGAAGGGCCCCTTTTTGATTGCTGGGCTTTGCACCATCCCAAAAGTCAGGCGCATTCAGGCTCTTCCACGTCGTCACAGGATTCAGACTAAATTTTCCCCTCAAAGCTAATCTGAGAATGCGGAGGGAAGTCGCCAGGACGGAACCAGTAGGAGGTGAATGTGTGTATCGGTTCCGTCCGTACCAGAGAACGATAGGGCAGAGTAAAAACACAATTGTGGGCAGTGTATAAGCTAGATAAAAGCCAACGTACTGTGCACTTGTTAGTGATTCAGAACCGCTACGTCGAGAGAAGAACATACCAGTTCTGTGTACGACATACAAATTTGTCCAACCAAAGCTCCGATGTTAATAAACATATAGAAATACTTGAATTATTCTCAGAAAAGCGCCTGGATAGATGGTACTGAAAGATGACGTACCAAGTATACCCGAGATACTGTGGAAGAAGGGTCGACGATGACTCTTTCGCCTTTGTTAGTAGTGATGACAAAAAGCTTCGTCCTCTTGTACTGTTCCGCAATCAAAGGAGATATGTTCGCCTTAAAAAGCCCTGTCCCTGCAGTAACAGTCAACGTGGAGATCTATACAGGACAGAAAGCAGCCCTACCTAAACCCATAATAATCATGCCGATAATGAAAGCTGCCATAGCACCACTGCTATGTTCGATGACGCCAGGTACGGCTGAAATGATGAGGATTACATGACCAAAGAGAGCAACCGCTACAGCGACACAGATTGTCTTGTATCGGCCCCAGTAGGAGTCTGCGATGTAGGCTCCGAGCAGCGGGGTGACATAACACCAGAATTGATAGAATGTCGTCAGACTGAACGCCACTCTCTGTCCGCGTCCCAATGCGCCCGAAACACCACCAGCACCTGCCGCTCCCGTATGAGAACCTTCTGGCAGAGGCTGCTGAATAAAGTTGGTCTGCCCGGAGGTCAGCGCAGATAAGACGCTTCCAGTCTAGAAGACGTACGAAAACGACAGTAGATCCGTAGAACTGGAGTTGGTGTCAGCAGCGGCAAAGCAGAAACTTGGATAGATAGGCTATACCGAAAATCGCTCTGCCATTTCTACAATGGCAATCACTAAAATCATGGTCAATCTAGAGGTTTCCGAGTTTAGCTAGGTAACTTACGGTAGGCGGTCCAAGGGATGGCATCAGATACTCGTCGAAGGGTTTCGATTTCCTCCTCCGTTGGGAATTCCAAACCGTCATGGATGCCATCTAGCTCGGTTTCCAAGCTGGCACCTTTTTCGGTCAACGAGACTTCATCTGCATGAACCTTCTTGTCATAATCGACTCTCGCAGACTCTGCGCCAGTGGCGACAATGGACATATTTGGTTCCAAACTGGCCATGGTGTCGAAGACTAGAGGGACAGGTGGTACTAACTCGGGGGAGGGGACGCCGTCTTGGAATCTGATGAGACATTGCGCCTTTTATTGCGTCGAAGAGATAACTTCCTCAGGTTCAAGGCAACTCGGGGATGAAGCATGTGGAGGACTTTGATGGGCGCAAGCTTGATTGCATTGATTTCCAGAAGAGAAGATACGAGGGTTAATTGCAAGATCAATTCTTCACAGTAGTCAGGCACCAAAATGCAGAGTTGATTCTCCATTAAGACCTCGACGATAAGAATTATTTATTAGAGGCTTTCAGGACAAGGAGCTTCGACTTTCAGTTATCAAGGTGAACACATGAGAATTCGCAAATTCAGCTATCATAGGCTCGGCAAGAACGTCGCCAAGCATTTTCTGTGAGCACTCCAGGCTAGTTGGTACGAGCGAGAACAAGCCAGTTGGTGCCTCCTTATCAGGATAACGATTTAGACTCCATACAAAAATCGGAAACGAGGCCGAATGGCGGGTGTCTCATGCCGTACTTAGGACTTTGTCTTCGCATGGACGGCGCCTCCGTAATCAGAAAGTGAAGACGCTAACTCTGTTTGAAGGACATATTTCAGTCGTGAGCCATTCAACTTGAAAGCTCCGGCCATATCTCTTGTCTTTTCCTTGGTCCATATGGTAGGGAGCGTACCAGAATGCATCTGCTCGGTCTTTGTGTCTTTGCTGTTCTTGGCATGTTGGCTCGTGATAAGCAAAGTGGTAACGACATATATCGCAAGACAGCGTGGCAAGCATGAAAGCATAGGACCCGGGCCTGATCAAAGTGACGTGAGTGACCGCGCGAGAGTGCAGCGGAGGAATGAAGTTCGACTTAAAAAATGCCGCAATATGTCGCGAGAATACCGAAAGATCATACGGACGCATGTCTATTTGAGCCCTCGAGCGGCTTACAGTAATGGCCAAGGCCGAACCAGACTTGACTTCACAGGGTTGCGGCATGCGAAAGCGTTTCAATGTGAACAACAACAATCATTTCGTTATGAGCTCAACAGCTGAGCAACTTTGGATTCTACATCTGTCGCCGAGAGATTATCAAGGTCGACATGCACCTCCCGGCCCCGTTCTACGTGGTCGTCAACACCTGCTACACACAGACACGACATAGACACACCGAATCTCGCGAACACCCTAGCAGGAGTGCCGCTAGCCTCACGAATCAACACCGGAAGATCAGGATTGTGCTGCTTTATTAAAGGATATTTGGAGGTGATGAACTGCCTGTGAAAAGGGTGAAAACCCGATATTTGAAGAGCCAGAAATATACAGCATACCTCGTTCCCGCGGATGCAGGTCCCGTCTGGCAGCATAAAACTCGTATTTCCCGCAAGGCGGGGGTAAACGCCTTGCTGAAGGACATGGTGGTACGGAGATGGTAGGGTTACGTCAGCAGCCGTTACCAGCGTTACTGCCGTGACTTACGTTCGTTGAACCTGACCACATTATTTGCACACGCCCTTCGCTCTGGAATTTCCTCGCAGATGGACGAGCAGCGACAGCAGGATGATTGGGCAGCTAGTCGCAAGAACAGGCTACCGTCGTTCACCGAGGTCCTGTCCAGGAGAACACGGCCTCCAGTCGATCTGTTCATGTTCTAGTGCGTATCGCTTTTTTTCACATTTGCCGTAACTAATTTATTACAGTCTCTTCCTCCAGCGCGAGGGTTCAGAAGATATCCTAGATTTCTGGCTGGACGTTCAGCAGCACGAAAACCTATGCCGAGCATACTTCAAGGATGTTCGCAAGTCGGGTCGAACAATCAAGGAGGACTGGCCTCAGTACTGGGATTATGCACGGAGACGCGGGTCCATTTACGGGACGGTTGTCGGGATGAACCCAGATGGCTTAGGGACGAAGCGCAGCACGGCGAGCACTGGCGACATGATAACAGAGCAGGACAAGCAGGAATTGGCCAACCTCGATGAAAAGTCCGGTGCTCGTTCAGCATCACCTCGTCCCACGCCTGTGGTCTCCGACCAAACTCGCATAAACTCCACCTCTCCCCATGACTTTGCTCGCTCGACAACTCCATTTTCTCTTTCTGGCCGAACGCCTACCTTATTCAATATGAAACGCGCTTCGCGTGCGCCTACCGTCATCCCCCGTTCTGCTGCCATCACTCGCCTGGACCTCATCGCCTCTGCAGAGCGAATATACTTTCGTTACCTCTCGCCTGCAGCGAACACAGTGAATGCATCGGAGAATCATGAAATCTACTTGCCACCCTCCCTCCGAATTCATTCCTTCCCCTTGAGTTCAACTCAAGGACCTCAGTCTCAAGCAGAACACAATCTCATGGCACAGATTCCCGACATGTTTCATTCGCAGAAAGAGTATTGTTTTCGTGCGATGGAGCAGGATGCATTCCCTCGGTTCCTACGGTCAAAGGCGTTTGGGAACTTGACGCCTGTTTCATCCTTGGTGCGATTAATACTTGGCCTCATAATTCTATGGATCGGTCTCGCCGTGGCGTTTTCGCTGATATTTTTGGACGTGAAGCCCAAGTCGAAGCGCTTTTTCGTAAGTCTATACCCAATTCTGATCTATCCGATCCATTGACATTCCTTTCCTAGCTATTCATACCATTCACGTTCGCCGTCCTTTTCCTCGTTTCCCATCAATATGAGCTAGATCCCATCCTCGTTTTCTTTGGACAATCCGAAACGACACCCTTCCGCACGCTGACAATACGAGAAGCGTACGTCAAGAAGCTGCTGCTAGGGCGTGCAATATGGGTCACCATACTCGTCGCCGCATTTGTTACGGCGTTGACGTTGCTGTTCTGGGCAGTCCCTGGACACCGGCTATAGCGATGGCGATGGCGTGCATACCCCTGTGATGAATCTAATGACTTCTTGACGCTCCTAATATTCCCAAATTTGTCTGTTTTTATGTTGTTCCAGTTTTCGGTTCGCAATTCGCGTTCAAATACCAGGATACCCTACCCAAGTACCTATATTCCACTGGCCTCACACTCCTTGCATCATCACTCGTACTTTCTTATCGTTAATTTCTTTTCTTTATTTATACTACTATTTTTGGCCCTGAGCTTGTTTCGGGGAGGTGTGGAGGTGGACTGATAGGAGGTCGCTGGGAACGATGTATATTTCATGTAACTAGAGTCTGGATCACGTTCACGAGTGTACCTAATCTGTCGCTAGGACAGGTTTGGTTTGCTGCAGAGTCGGATGTTTGAAAGTAAGAATGTGAATGCTTCGTCTTGTTGCAGTAAGTAGACCGATTTAAAGTTTTTCGTACTCGAGACTAGCTAATAGGAATGCAGCTAGGCCTTTGAGATCATTGGTATCCACAGCGACGCTGATATAATACTGGAGACAAAGATGGTTAGCAACCAAAATCGGTACGAGAGGGGATGTACTTACTTCAAACGTTCCATTTCCGTCCAAGCTTCCAACCTAAAGTAGGGCAGGTAAACATCAGGCCGCACATTCAGAGAGGAAATACCCACCTGGACAGTGTTCAACCAATTCATCGTCCCGTCCCCGTTATCAACAACCCAGTTTTTAGTCATATACTGGTACGCCTTGGTTGCCGCCTTCACAATACTTCCATTCCTATCTACCACATATCCGAGCCTCACCGCTTTCAGCATCGCATAGACAAACATAGCCGATCCACTGCTCTCAAAGTAATTACCGGCTCTGCGGGGCTGGGTCATGACCAGCCACCACACACCGGAGTCCGGGTCAGCAGCATCGCGTACTCGAGGGACGAGTGTATTCAGGTGCTCCAGGAAGATGGATTTATCTTTGGGATAAATTTCGAGGATGTCGACGAGTGCCATCATGTACCACCCCATTGCCCGATCCCAGACTTCGGGTGAATGCCCTCGATCCGGGGAGGCCCACGAGGCGGTGTGGGAGTAGTCGTATCCATGGTACAAAAGGCCGGTGTAGTTCGCAGCTCCTTCCTCTTGCAGGGTATTTTGGAACATCAAGTCGAATTGTTTTGCGATGTCAGCTATCAATGAATCGTTAGCCCTCGAACCATTGATTTGGACAGTCAATGGTCGTACCGTAGGCTGTAGTGTTAGTCGGTTGGAATGCGTTCGTATATACAGTGTAGAAAATCTCGCCCATGTAAATTCCATCAAGCCAACCTGCAATTCCTTTAAGATCTTTGCTCTCAAAAATTCCCTAGTGAGTATACCTTGATTGAAGTACCTTAGCTTGTGCCAAAATTGGCCTTGGGCGGTTCGAGGTTGCCCCATGAGCTGCTGGTGATAGGTATCCATGGCAGTCTTCCATTTTGACTGGCCCGTTTGTTCGTACCTATACAAACGCGGGCGGATATTAGCGGTAGGATGAATATATGCAACTGGAATTAACGCAACAGATATGCAAATGTCGGTCCCGTTCTGATGAGCATTTAGGTTACAGTATTGAAGCCAGTCGTCAATGAATGTCACCAACCTTACGGGATCTTGAGAGTAATCAGCAATGCTAAAACGCAGCGTGAGAGTATGCGTATACCCTTGAAAAACCAATGACTTACGAATAGCCGCCTCCAATATTACCTTTGCTGTCGACGATTTGACTAGCACCTTGGACGATATAATTGAAATACGACTTGTTCCCAGTCGTTTCATATAGTAGACGCAGTCCCCACTGCAGCTCTCCATGCTCATAAGAAACCGTAGGGTTTCCATTCGAATCTAGTCCATTTCCCTGTCCACGCGCTATGGCAGAATCAGCGGCCCAGATAGCATAAGATTGTGGGCGAGCATAAACCGATGCTCGCGCCAGGAAAGCTGCAACAGCGACCACAGAGGGAAGCGAGCCTGCGGAGAAACGCATAGTCGGATGTGGAGCATTTCCCCAGAAGCAAAGAGCCTGAGGAATATATACATGTTCAGGAAGAAGAATCAAAATCTATAAACAGGTAGAAGCCTGTCGGTACCAATCCTCGGACTATTGACGAGGCCCGTTGGTCGCTTGCAGCGGCCCGCGAGACACTTAGGATACCTGTGAGGGCATGACCATGTGCGGCGTATGGGATCCCAAGAAATTGAAAACCCGGACTATTTTTTAATGAATGCGTCGGAAGAACATCATCAAAGAACAAACACTTAGCAATGGATGATACGCTGAGATGGTAAGAGTCAACGAGCCCAGCTTCGGCCCGGCGCCATGCTGTCTGTAGGCCATGCGCCTACGATTATGATGTCAGATGAGAAATTCGAACTCTCCGCAAGTAGTTTCCAAGCAAGAAGCTCGAGTAGCAGGAATATATTCAATATTAATTATTCAACTGATCACAAGACTGAAAGTAGAACTAAGTGACACGAATATGAGTTTAAGGTCAGCGGGAGAAGTATAAGCCTCACGATTTAAGGGTAGCCGACCCTTGAGTAGCTTCAGTGCCGCCCTGAGCCGTGATGAGGTACTGAGAAGTGCTCAGGCCTTGCTTTGATGTGAGGTACTATGAAGCCGTGAGCATAAGGACAATTCCAAAGGTAAAGAAACTAACCTCAAAGAAGTCCATCAAGTCACCGCTGAAGCTCTTAACGGCGCTTTTGTCCGAAGTCAAGAAGGAATAGACGTAGTTGGAGCCGTTGTTGCCATAATACAAATCCCTAGGGACGAAGATATGAGAACACAAATCACGATGTCATAACAGACCACAAACCATTTATACCCAGCGATAGACAAGCTTTTGACGATGGCTATAGCCGCACCAGTGGCATCATAGTGGTATGAGATAGGTTTAGCGTTAATGTTGTCGAGCCAAATCATGATCTCGTATTCATTCTTGCCACCAGCCGACGAGGAGGTGAACAGATCGTAAGCAACATTAGCCGTAACGGTTCCGCTGGTAGTTTGGCTCCACGTCCACGAACTCTAGAGAACCGTAAACACATCAGCATCTTATATCGGTTTGTACCGGGGTGGTATCCCACCTTGATACTGTTGATGGCGCTGAGCTTGACATTGACACCATTGTTGGCATTGATGTTCGTGTAGCTCTTCACGCCGTCCCCACTGCCGCTCCAAGTCCAGCTGGTAGTCCACGCGACGTTGTTACCGCTCGTAGAGGTGACAGCAGCGCATGATTGACCAGACGTAGCGCCGTTCTTGCCCCACTGGTTGAGGTATAGAGTGTATATGCCGGTGTTGACACTGTCGTATTGGCCTATAGACTTGTAAATACCATGACTGCCTGACAACCATGATCACTACTCACCACAATGGGTCGAGATATCAAGACGCTTTTGCAGCTTGGACGGAGCAGCAGAAACGAGACTGATAAAGCAGAGCACAGCAGAGATAATTGACAGAGAGATCATAGTCGACAGCGGCACAATCCTCGAAGTTGAAGCACTCCAGTATATAAGCAAAAACGGGACCGGGCTAGGAGATCGTCGTCGACGCCGGAGAAAACGAGGTAGATTTATTCCGGCCAATAAAGCTTGGTTGGACCTCTACGCGACAAATTATTCCGACATATAGTCATCGGAAAATTGTCTCAAGTCCCCGTCTTGCTTTTGGAAGCAGAACAACATGTGTATAGCATGACGGTACGTGGTCGAGGCATCCACAGCGGTCGCTACTGCCCGCCCATGGGACGTATGTAGTCAATTTTGCGAATGATCACGCTGGTAGGAGACGTAGTTTGATCGGTTGCTGATCGGAAAGCAAAAGGAATGGGCGACTGTCGGAACTCGAAGTTTTGTGATGGCCGAAGCTGGCATCATGGCGCATCCGCCATTTGATGCACTATCAACTTAATTTTACGAAGATGATCGCCTTTCGAGAACACTTGTGTGCGCACCAACAACGGAAAAAGTCAACGCGGACCATGAAAATAATCTTGACGCGACAAAAGGTCCGAGGGGTGTATTTATACTCTCCAAGTCCGGTCCCAACTTCCTGGCAGATCCACTTGAGGTTGACATCATTCCAACTCTCTATCCAACCCTCAAATGATGTTCAGGCTCTCAGAAAACTCTCCACCTGGAGGGTCCAAAGCACCATTGACAAATTCTCATCGTCTAACACGCTACCGTATCAGGACACTAGCTATAGCTCATCGTGTGCGACTAGTGGGAAGGCGCTTGGGTCGTCATGTGAAAAGGATTGGAGGCCTCGGCGGAATCTCTTGGTCAGCTCTGCTTGGTGATTCCGGAGTTATTGTTCCAGCCGCTTTGTGTTCAACGTTTCAGACTTGGTTGGCTTAACGACGGGGTCCAGACAGGATGTCGGCTTGCTAGCGCTATTCCAAATGTCGAGGTCATGCAAGCACAGAACCGCTTATATTATGGTTAGAACTTATATACTACTCGTTTAAGCGATCACAATGCTGAAAGCCGAACTGGATTGAGAAAAGAGTGAGTCCAAGATCAGTCGGTTTTAACACGATACTCACGAAGTGAGAGTGGCAGAACCCGAAGTGGCCTCAGTTCCACCCTGAGCTGTGGTCAAGTATTGCGAAGTGCTCAGACCCTGCTTGGAGGTGAGATACTACAATTGCGTGAGTACAAGTCCAAATAACACGAAGAAAGAAATCTCACATCGAAGAAGTCCATCAAGTCACCACTGAAGCTCTTGATGGCACTTTCGTCCGAAGTCAAGAAGGAGTAAACGTAGTTGGAGCCATTAGAACCGTAATACAAGTCCCTGCCAACCAAGTTAGGGAAATACATCGGATCCGTCGCAAGAAATGACCAACCATGTGTATCCGGCAATAGTAACACTGCTCACGATGGGTGTAGCCGAACCGTCGGAGCCATAGGTGTAAGAGATAGGCCCAGCGTTGATGTTGTCGAGCCAGATCATGATCTCGTACTCATTCGAACCCCCAGAGGTAGAAGAGGTGAACAAGTCGTACGCAATGTCAGCCACGACGGTCCCGCTGGTGGTTTGGGTCCAGGTCCACGCACTCTAAAAATCACATCTGTATGTACGTTATTAAACGAGGTGGAGACAACCGGCCTTGATACTGTTGATAGCGCTGAGCTTAACATTGAGACCTGTGTTGGCGTTAACGTTGGTATAACTCTTTATACCAGAGCCACCGCTCCAGGTCCACGTCGTGGTCCATGCGATGTTGGTACCACTAGTAGACGTAACCGAAGCGCAGGCCGAGCCAGAGTTAGCATTGGCCTTGCCCCACTGGTCGAGATAAAGAGTGTATGTGCCGGTGTTGACACTGTCATACTGACCTTAAAGGCCATAAGCAATCGTGTCATTCACGATATTATTTCCCAACGTACCACAGTAGGTCGAGGTGTCAACGCGCTTCTGAAGCTCGGAGGGAGCAGCAGAAATGAAAGGAACCAGGCAGACGAAGGCGGTAAGGATCGACAAAGAGAACATGGTGAGAAGTGAGCTGTGAAATCCTCGAAGAATTAGCTACAATATATAGTCATAGATCCGGCTGACCTTTATGGAGATCAGTTCGAAATCCCTCTCCATGACGATGAACGCCATAATCTTGGTCGGAGCAAGAATGTTCGAATCCGACGACTTACTCCGAGATAATATCTTTCGGAGAATAGCTTGCAGGCCCCGTGTTGCTCCCGAACAAAATGGACTGCAGTAGAATGTCCACGGACCGCTGCGGTGCTCGGCTGACGCGTTCATGGGTCTTTTGCAAAGTCGTAATCACATCGAGCCATGATCGCAGTCTTCACTTGTTTCCGAGGTTATTTTTTCATCAGAGCAGGTCATGCAATCATGATTGAGCTGGGCAAAAGGTGAGTAGGAAATTATTGCTATCATTCAGGTAAAGTGCTTACATATTGTGCTACAAGTAACATTGTGCAGTAGCCGTGGTGTGGTGTTAGTGTTGGGGACCGACACAAGGTCCCAATCGGGAACGGCAGGGTCCACAGTCCTGACACACCAAGGCAGGACCCCCGGCAACTGACCCAAATGTCTGATCCGCTGTGCGGAAGATTTTTGAGATTTTCGACCCAATGTATGAGCCAAAAACGGAAGAAAATCGCACTTTTGAGCGAGGATGTGTGATCCATTGTGCGGAAGAAATTGACAAATTCATAAAATGTCTGATACCAGCAAGATACCAGATGCGGAAGAAATTTGAGAAATTGGGCTGCCGGCCGCAAAATAAAATTTTCAAAGCCCACACCGAGATTTCGCACAAGAATGACCTAGAATGACTTGGTAACCGACCAAAATAGACCAAAATGTCTGATCGGTTGTGCGGAAGATTTTGAGATTTTGGGCAGGTTAGATCTCACGTGCGGAAGATGAAAACGGGTGCGGAAGAAAATCCGGATTTTGGGCAAAAAAGTATCAGACATTTGGGTTGGTTGCCGGGGGTCCTACCAAGGCTCGGACATACCGTTTTGATCGCACGGCTGCATACGTCTCGCGAAGTAGAGACACTTCGTGGGGGTTGGTGGAACTGAAGAAAATGATAGATTGACCTTAAAATTTCGCAAACGAGCGTCGAGCGTTGGGTATTAGTATCCTCTGCTTTGAGAAGATGTCGTATGACATTGACATCCAATCCTGAAGAAGCAGAGCGCAAACACGAGGGAAAAGGACAAGACGCATTACTACTAAATACCTCCACCGCCAGTGCGAGAAGCTCTGAGAACGTCAACAAATGGACCGTACAGGAAACTGTTAGTATGAAAGTCGTAAGCGCTAGCGGAATAGGGTTGGATCATGCTCGGACTTTATGTAGTCATCGGCTCTGCAAGACAAAGCGAGACAGATATGGCATACGCACAAACAAATGGGCAGAGACGATACCACAGACTACATGACATGGGCAACAAAAGGGGAAGGGGGGAGAACATGCGCAAAGGAAACGCAGGCGCCAAGCGAACGTGACTGATGAAGCCGGCCATTAGCGGGCTTGTCGTCGTGCTCAAGCATTAGCCTATGCAAACCAGGAAACGCAGGCGTCAGGCAACCGCACACAACGAAGCATACCATTTTCATATTAAACAGCATGCCTGTAACGGTGCCCAAGCCTATGGCTGGAAACGCAGGTCTCAGAGACTGCGAGCACGCAAGCATGCGTTTCGGCATGCCTGCAGCAGTGTCAAAGCCAATGACTACAAGGGAGCGCGGGTCTCAGGGCAGTGCAAGCAATCCGGCACACGCTTTGAAGCCAAATCGAGATTCCTGGCCCGATGCGAGAGCCTATGACTGCTACGGAACGCAGGCGTCGGGTGACCGCGAGGAAGGAGAGAGGTGATTTCATCACGAGAACGCGTGTCTGCCGCGGGACCATAGCCTATGGCTGCTATGACTGCAATGGAACGGTGTGGATGATGTTGCTGTAGAACTAGTTTCAGACCATGGAAGAGACATCAGAGACTTGCTCGGCATATGCATATAGTCCGGTATGGTGGGGGGATCCAATTCTACGATTGATGTCGGTGAGCTCGTTAATAGTACATGAAATTACGGTGATATTAAAGTCTCGATATGGTACCACCCACGGGCCAAAGCGAGCATACAAGGAATTCCGCATGAAATCTGCGGCAGCAACGTGTGAAAACGAATTTTCTTGCTCCTGAAAAGTAACAGTGGTACGATCAGTGGTTGATATGGTGGTACTTGTAGTGTGAAGTTAATCGTGGTAGTCGTTCAAGTTGGGTTCGGATCATCGGCCCTCAAAATGCCGATCAAGTGTCCCTGTTTCAATTTGCTGTAACCAGCCGCCGCCGGGCGCCTGACCTTTTCCCCCTCGTCTCAAATTGCACGGATGATTCTTGCGAACTGAGAGCGGCACAAAGTTATTCGGATCGGACAGAAACTCTACAATTTCAGTTTGCATCCCGAGCTCATCTTCAACTTTCTGTGCCACCACTGTCATCTGTGTGTTGTTCTTGGGCGACTTTATGCTCTGTTTCTTGATTCGCGAAAGGATCTTCTTCCATCTGAAATATTCGTTACACGCAAGTCAGATCGTAGATTCGGGAACGGCTTACGTCTTCCCGTTTCTCTTTGCGCTTCAATTCTCCGGTCTTTCGTTCGTGACCTTGTTGCACGAGGCCTTGATCCCCGGTGATCTTCCCTTTGACAACCTCCTTCAATCCAGACACCTTGTCGGTGAAAGTCTGTTTCGCTAAATCAACGAAGAATTCCAGATATGAGTACATCGTGCTCACTGGTCCCGAATGGTATTGCGGACCATAACCGACTTTTCCGGTATGTTTCTGCTCCGGGTACTCGTCACGTTCTTCGTTTCCAACCGTCGCCCTTTGGGATGGGTTTGAGTCACTGTGCTGGGTTGTGTCGGGGCGTACGTTCGATCCGATTGCAGAGGGATGTACGGCGGCGGCGGCGGCGGGCGTTACTTGTTCTGTGGTTGACATTGCTGAGATGTAGGAAGACTAGGACGCACCATTATTTTTATACGCTTGTGCGGGGCTATGACATCCCTATGACGCAGCAGGGCGCACCACGGCTACCTTCGGATCGCTCCTCATCATGGCTGCTATTTTTACCCTCCGTGTCGACTTTTGGTTGTCTTTGAAAGTAGAATTTGTTCACTGTTCCGGAGAGACAGATTTGTAGTCTTATGACCTCTGACCTCTGCAATCGCCCACCCCTCCAAATTCTATCAGACGTGTATTTCACACCTGGATCACATCTTGACCGATTTGCCGACTCCTCGTCTACTTGTGGGGATAATCAATAAGGTAACTTCTTTATGTATCTTTTGGATTCGCGACAGCCTAGAGGCAACGAACAGATGGTACCATGTGCTCGGTCTTCCTGGTGACCATATCGAACGTGCCACAAGCCTACTTATAGGTAGCTGCTACATTAAATGCACCGACCTTTTCGTCATGATTGACCTCTTCCGTGGTGTCTTGTTCGTGTCGGTCGTCGCAGCTTCACAAGTATATGGCGCGAATCTAACCTCTTTGGTGAACCTTTTCATTGGAACATCCACTGCTGCGAACGGCGGGAGTGGGGGCAACGCTTTTCCAGGTATATATTACTTATTGATTCCCAACCCTTCACCTCTGCTCAATCACTTACTATAGGCTCGGCGGTCCCCCATGCGATGGCCAAGGTTGGAATTGACGTCAGTACTACCCCTCGGCAAGCGGGATACATCGCAGATAATTCATCCATCACTGGCATATCATTGATGCACGACGAAGGCACAGGTGGGAATACTGCAGGAGGTTATGGCATATTCCCACTCTTTCCCTTGACCAACTGCTCGTTTTCTGAATGTCCAGTCAGGATTGGAGCTCGGGCCGCTTTACGTGCTGCGGGAGCTGATGGTAAGGATGTGTTTGAGGGTGAAACACAGAATGATACTTATCAAATGTCAGCTGCTTCACCTGGTTACTTCACCACAAAGTTTGTGAACGAGATTCAGCTGGAGACGACGTCCACTCGAAGAGCCGGGTTGATCAGATTTACCTACCCTGAGGGCAACAGCGTTAATCACGTCGTAGTCGATTTGACAAACGATCTGCAGCGGTCGTTTGAAGGCGGCGGTCTTTCCATAGCCGACGGAAGAGTCACTTTACACGGAACGTTCCTCCAAGTCAGTCCTCAGTTGCACGTAACATAATATTCAATCTGACATGCCGGTGTCCCAGAGTTACGGAACGGACAATTATACAGCTTACGCGTGTTATGACTTCTCCTCCCAGTTTGCAAATCAGAGCTTGATTGCATCCGGGACATACGAATCTGCTTCATCCAGTAGTCCCAACAATATTGTGATTACGCCTAATTCGAGCACCGTTAGTTTCGCATTCAAGTCTTCTGTCTATGCAAATCAAGCAGGAGCCTTATTGTCATTTGGTTCCTCTACCGTCACTGCACGTTTCGGGATATCCATGATTAGTACTGACCAGGCATGCGCTAATGCCGAGGAGGAAGTTCCCACTTGGAATTGGGATGCCGTTCAAACAGCATCGGTTTCGAAATGGGAAGATGTGTTATCGCGTGTCCAGATTGACACCGACGTCGAAGACCCTACTGTTGTAGAACTTCTGTATTCATCTGTAAGTCTTGTTCAAGACGGTGGACGGTTCACATACTCAAGGACTCGAATTAGTTATACAGGGCATCCCTCATTCCTGCGAATCTCACCGATGAGAATCCGTATTGGGATTCTCCGTATCCTTTCTACGACGCTCTATTCTGGTGTGTAAAATTCCCACTTGAGCTATGCCGACTCGTAAACTAGTCCAGTTCATGGGACACCTTCCGGACTGCACACCCGTTGCACTCAATCATCAATCCTCGCACATGGGCTGATATCGTCAGCGCGTATGTAGACGGCTGGCGTAACACGGGTAAGCAGCCAGCCTTCATTCGCAGTCTAGACTAATGTGAGCATAGGATATATACCTGAATGCCGTGCTAACACAAAGGCGTAAGCGACTCTCCATTCCATCTTGTCGCGTCGTTTATGAGTACGCTAGTGGGTATGTCCAGGGTGGAAGCGACGGCATGCCGATCCTGGGAGACTTTGCAGTCAAATATGGATCTCGGGCTGCAGAACTAGGCATTGTAGCAGATGATCTGTATCAAGCTTTGGTGGACACTGCAGAGAATACAGTGCGTGACGATCCGCTCTTCCGTATCATAGTTCTCATATGCTCGTTTCGAACAGCCCCCAGACTGGTATCGAGGTCTGTCCCCCCTTGAAGGCTTAAGCATATCTGTGTAGTACTTAAGGTCATATCTCTAGTCGGGCGACAGAATACGGCGTGGAAACAATTTGGTTATATCCCCACCGACTGGACGGATCCATCAGGGTCTACAGGTCTACCCACTCGAGAAGCATCTCGGGCTTTGGAGGTAATCCTAATTCATTTTTTTTCTCATCTATGCTCACACTAAAGCAGTATGCCCTCGGAGACTTTGCTGTGCGTCAAGCTGGCCTTGCTTTGGGGAAGTCTTCAGACGACATAGCTACTTACGCGAACCGTTCTATGAACTTTGTGAACATGTGGGATGCCAATCTTACTCATGATGGGTTTACTGGCTTCGCACAGAGAAGATATCCCGTAGGAACCAGTCTGGTTGGGTCGAGGTATTACTTACCCTCAGCATCTAGAACGGAACATTCGCCTTCAGCCCACCGGATGCATGCTCGCCCGTCGATCCGGTATCGCATTCTTGTGCTCGAGGCACTGACAACAACGTTGGATTCTACGAATGTCCGTGTGATACACTCTTAGCTATATGGTGTAGCTGACATTGATCTTCAGCATCATCTTGGGAATATAGCTTCTTTGCTCCTCACTCTGTAGCGACCCTCGTGGAACTAATGGGAGGGAACGATACTTTCGTCGACAGAGTGTGAGGTCCCCCTGCCACTTTATACGTAGTCGTAACTGACAAACGTTCACTAGCAACCACTACTTCTCCGCGAGATACTTCTTGGCAGGGAACGAACCCTCATTCGCCATGCCTTGGATATACCACTATGCCGGCCGTCCTGATCTGAGCGTCCTTCGGGTACGCCAAGTTGTCTATGAGAATTTCAACACCAAAATCTCAGGGTTCGTCGTCGGTCCTATCTACAAGTGATGTTCCACTAAGTTACACGCAGAATCCCAGGCAACGACGACTCTGGCGCAATGGCAGCCCTACTGGTATTCCATATCCTCGGACTTTACCCAGTCTTGTCTTCGACACAGATGCTTATTGGGTCCCCTCTCCTCTCCTCATTCGTATTGTTCAACGATGCCTCTGGAACGAGTACAAAGTTTGTGGTGAACAACTTTGATAGCTCATCCCTCAGTGCGGCGCCGCCTGATGGGAGCAGACTCTACGTGAAAAGCGTAACTATCAATGGGGAGCAGAGTTCAAGCGTTTGCGTCATCGATTGGCACGATGTGGTTGGGGGAGGTGAGATTGTTTTGGAGGTCGATTCTGATGCGGATGCCGCAAGGGAGAGAGGATGTGGAGGAGCAGGGTTTCCGGACTCCTTGGGGACAGGTGGATTTTCCTGAGGCGGCCCAACCATCTATGCATAGGATTTGTACTAGGAGAAACATTATACTGAAATATTGGATCACGCGTTGTATGCCACTGAGCGTCTTTCGGTTTAGTTGATGCCACTACATGTCCTACGACGGGGTAAATTGGAACTGGACGAATTCATCTTCTTCCGTCCTGACAGATTCTCCCAAATATATCACCGCTGTCATGGTGGTGATTCTCATGGTGTTGTAGTCTGGTCAATGCCAAGTGATGCACATTCGGGTGCCAATCTTTGTGAGGAAGACTGCATTATTCTGAGCTCAATAAACACAGTGGTGAATTGGGTGAGAAAACGGTATCTGAGTTGACGTTCTGAGAATAGAGGTCTGCCGGGACGCGGTCTCCTAACCAAGCGGCTCATACGGGTGGAAAGGATCATTTTAGTTAATCGCTTTACTGTTAACGTTCGGCCCCAAAAAAAGGAGTCGAAGGCAATGGTACACAGGGAGATCTGTCAAAAAATTTACTATCAGGAAGAGAGAAATAATAAAGAAATTACGATACTAACTGAGAAATGTGAATAATATTAATTATACGGATTAGCCCTGCTTTGCGCGAGGAGATGAAGAGAGCTGCATAATAAACAATTCAATGTACGTAATGAGCAAGAAACGTGGGATTGGTCAGGATTGGTCGAACGGAAACCGGTCCGATCACTGGACACTTCTTAGTCTCTCACCATGTCCAGCACTGAAGAAGCTCCTGAAAGCTATCTAGCTATTTTACCCTCGTCGTCTGAGCAATATTACGATGAAATATTTCGCAACTTCAAGATCAATTCAGACGAGCGTCAAACGCTGGGGTTACTCGATGCACTAGCAGGAATATGCGTGTCGCAAGCAGAGGGGGAGGCCTACGCATCGGCAATGGAGACCGGTCCCGAAACGTGCACGATTTTCATCATTGGAAATTACGAAGAGGTCCCACAGGTAACACAAGACTACCTGAATGACGTTTGTCGCCAACTCACGGACGTAGCATATCTCGCGGACGCTACAGGACTACCTAAGCCATCGATTGCCGATCTCTCTCTAAAGACTCGAGAATCCATTAACGATATCATCATTACCGTCGTTTCATTCACATTTGACAAGTTTCTGACTCGTCTTACGAAGTGGAATGGCCCGTGGCTCAAGCGATGGGCAGATATTGATCATCAACTTGTGGATGGAGCCGAAAAGACCAAGTTCCAGGACTTGACGTATGCTCTCAATAACCTATACGAAGTTTCCACTTCCCATACAAGGCGTCTAAAGACGGTGGTCCAAGTTCTTGCTTCAATATCTCGAAGTTGGAACTTGAGCAATCCAAACATGGCAGCGTTTATACGTGGACTTGATGTTCACCCCAGGTCTGATAAGACGGACGGTACGTTTACTTGTCGTTGAAGTTGTCGAATGCTCATACATTATGTATTGTTGTAGTACCATTCATTATTGAGCGATATCTACACAAGGTCTTGAAGACATTCACTGAAATATCAAAGTTGATCCGTTTTGCCGTATCGCCTCGACGCGGCCACATATTCAGAAATCAACCCAAACTCATGTTTCTGCGCTCCGAGATACGCCGTGTAGAGCTGGACATCAAGACGGCAGTCAGTAAGCTTGAACGTCAGATGGATGTCATTGACCAGGATAGGGTATTTCTTGACCGATTCCTGCATACCGGAGGCGACTATCAGTATACTTGCTGCCCGCACTGTGAATGCGCGATGCTGGCGATCCTCCTGCAACGGTGGAAAATGCACCAAAGACCTGCTCCGATAATCGGGGTTTCGAAACTGTCTTGCTTTGGCTGCCGCTTATATTTCATCGCTTACAAGACGGCAATTTTTCAATTACCAGTGAGTAGCCAGCTTTTGTTTTTAAGTGATGTATTAAACCGTTGAAATTTAGGAGATTGACCTGCCTGACCAGTTTGTCGTGACTGGAGCCCATGATACACTCTACCTACCATGGGTTTCGCCAGACTTAACATTTATTGATCCTGATCTACACACTGGAGTCCAGCAACACCTGTTGTTATCAGCACGAGAGGTGTCTGCAGAGTACGTGACATCGCTTCGCCGATACCCGGAAAGCACCACGGATTGGCCAGAGGACGCTTTGATCCCGGAGGTGACCTTGTCTCTTGGTACGTCAAGCACGCTTGATTTCTCGTTATGGTTGTTCACCAAGTCTTTTCCAGAGGATATTGAGAGGAGCTGGATGGCTAGAATGAACATATCATACTAAGGTCCGGCAGAACTTTCGTTACTGACTTGTGTGGTTTTCGACACCCACCAATTACTCAAGCCAACAGGTTTTTCTGAGTTATGGAATTTCATTGATAAGTAGAAGGATTGAGTAGAAGAAAGAAAATAAGTTGTACTAATGCATGTAATTTATCCGTCTCGACCACTCTCAGTTATATTTACGAATGCATGTTCAAAATTCTCTAAACCGTACTCGCTATCATACTCAGTAGATACTGCCGCCCTCATCCACGCTCGCGGTGAGAATTCTTTACGTCCTCTTAGTCGCATAACTAACCTCTATATATATTGCAAGGAACCTCCGGGGGGCAGACGAGAGCTTCATGACACCTTCTGTAGGTTCTGACATAACAAGACAATGCTAGGTAAAACCATGACCTTCCAAACATATTGCGATATGGGTCAGTGCTGCCTGCCGGTCTGGCAGCACAGTGCTCGTGCGGAAGTAAAAGCAGAGCCTGCAATCACTCATGCCAAGAAATTTTCGTTCATTGTACAACCGTATCCCGCATTATGTTACACTCAAAACTTTGTGGCTACACGTTCCATGGGTTATCGACTATCACCCAAATCGTACAAAACATGCCGGACCCTTATTTATTCAACTTCAAGGCTTGTCTCTTCCTGAGCTCTTCGGGACTCTGGACGAAACAATCAACGTAAGGTCTCCTATAATCCGCATTCGACGTACCAGAAGCTGCTCCAATTTGTTCTTGATATCCTGGTTCTTCTGTCTACCATTTTCCCCTGAAGGAGGTGCGACAGGTGCTGAACTCGTTGGCCGGGCCGGGGGCGGAGGCGGCCCTGGAGTTGCTCGGACAGGTGGGCGGACTAGAGGTGGCGGTGGCGCGCTGGCAGCAGCGGGTAGCGGGCGGGCAGGTGGCTGTGGTGTACGCGAAGGGGGCTGTGGTGTATGTGAAGGGGCAGCTGCCGGAGGTGGTTGAGGGCGTCGTAATGGTGACGGTGGCGGCGGTGCACTGATACTGTCGTTCTGCCCATGAGCTTTTCGTGAAGTTGGTGGAGGTGGCTTCGGTTTCTTGGGCTCTTTCGCAGCTGCTGACTGCTGTTGATGATGCGAACGTACAAAATCCTTGATGAAATCCATTTCCTTGGCTATCATTTCCTTATCGATACCCGAATTCTCGAGCTGTCCAAGGAAAGCTGTCCATGATGGGTCAACTCCCTTTGAAGTGAAGCCGGACTCCGAATCATAGCCCATACGCGCGACGTGGACAAACGATCCGGACGTTGGTCCTGAAATCATGGATTTGTCTATCTTGCCCCCTTTGTTTGCCTTCTTCTTCTTCTCTGTCTCTGGCTTGGGCGCTAGAGAAGAGCAGTCAACAGCTATCACATCAGAACTGCGCAACTCCACGTACTGCGTTTCTCGTCCTTCTTTTTGAGTACTTTCTTCCAGAAATCTTTGGCCTCCGATTCGTTGGAGAACACGAATCCGATCATAGAGTCCTATAGAGTAAATCATGGTAAGCATCATGTTAACCTAAATAATAAGAAGTACTTGCGTCGCCAGGAAATGAATGGAAGAACGCTCTGTCGGCAAAGTAATCCAGACCATCGTAGAATTCGTGTTCCCATATAATGCCTCTTGTACCACTCATGTCTACAAGCCTAAAGGAAAGCGCGCCAGTTGAGTTGTTCTTGGTGAGCGCGAGAGCGCCTTGAAGGCCGGAATACGCCCATTCATTCGGCTGTGGATAAGCATAGTAGACACGGGCGAGCGTAGCATAGAAAATCTTGTTCGAGGGGGCTGGAATAGCAGATTTGACTTTGTCCTTCTCTTCCTTGCTCAGCGTTGACTGAGACGGCATGATCGAGAAGGCGGTCACTGGGCCTACACACCTCCTCGATAACGGTCAAGGTCGACGATATCGACATCGATATGAAGCATATAACATGCGTTAACCACGTGTGTCGTAGGCGCGCGCCTACGTATCAGGGACCCAATGAGAATCTCGCCAAATTCATCTTCGTTGCCATTTCACCACTTCACTACAAGAGCTTCTCGAAGGGAAGATGTTAACTGTGAGTTTTCGTACTCTCTTGAAGCTGAATTTTTCGAGTCAAGAATTTAGGTTTCAATTCCTAACGATTTTGAGTGTGTGCCGAGACCAAGAATACGTGACGAAGGCAATAGAGTTTGCTCTTGGATCAATAGTAGTTCTCTCCTATACAGACGGACGGGAATACAAGAATAGTCTGATATCTGAAGGCACGAGGAATCAGCATCTCCGAAAGTATATGTTCCGTGATTCACATGCCTTGACTTTCGTCACCTCCATACGAACTTTCATCTAGACCTATTCCATTTCGAGCAGTAGATCTCTCATACGAATCCATATCTTTTTAAAGACATGCTTAATGAGTTTGTACATGATTTCAGCTGATGGCTCTGCCTGGGTTAGGCGAATGAAAAGTCATCAGTGTTGATGAATTTCGTTGTTGACAGAAGCAGTTGCGGGACCGATTAACAGCAGGAGCGGCAGTTGCCGGGTCCGATTCTTTCCTTACGACTTCACTCAGTTTGAACCGAAGCTCTACAAGAAGCTTCCAATTATACGGCGGGCGCTACAGATACATATTTCTCTGCTTTGACTTGTCCGCAAGACCATCCAACGTCGCTGACTGCTCATTTGTTCAACTCAGCCTGCCTCTTGCTAAGCTCCTCGCGACTCTGGACGCATCAGTCAGCTTATGATTACCTGCGGTTGCTATATGCCACGTACCAGAGGCTGCTCCAAGCTGTTCAAGATGTCCTGCCTTGGAATGTGGGGGTCTCTGGCGTGATGCGCACCCATCACCGGGTCAGATTTCAGTCCACCTGCTCCCTGGTTCGGTGGGTTAAGGTCAGAAGGATCGTTGGTTTTCTGGAGGACTTCGGTGAGTAGGGAGTTTTATTTCAGTAGTTTGATCAATACTCACGGCAGGATGGGGCTGGATAGAAAATGTGGACTCCTTATCCTCACCCGTCGCAGACTCTGACTTGTGCTGACCGGAGGCTTTGGCTTTGACTGTATCGAAAAGATTTGACATGGTGGGTAGTTGTGAAGATGTGAATGGTACTGGTCTTACCTATATACAGCCACGATAACAATGACGCGACTGCGGGATACGGCTCCTCTCGACGTCATACTGCGGTTTGAGTCAGAAAGTGATCCAGATCCGATTATGTTGATGAAGACACGCTTACATTCAGTGTAGCGAAAGGGAGCCTGGTACACGAAATTTGATTCCTTCTGTCTTCTCCACGATCGCAATTCTATACTATTCTCTGGGACGTCCGCTGTTCTTCGGTCCGCCTATTACTTGGGTCGTGTCCTCTGGTCGCTACTTTCCTCCTCATCCGGAAAGACTGACGACGACCAGCTCACCTTCCCAAGTCATCGAATCCCGAAGGTCCTCCTACGCTGGGTACCGTTTATCGCGACGCTTTCAGCGCCGAGCGGTGTTATGGGTTCTCAGGACCGGCGGTGCTTGCTCCTCTCCCCTTTGAACCTATTCTTGCAGTCTCTTCCCCGGTGTCCATGTTTACCGCACCTACAGCAGGTAATCCACCCAGTTCGGCGATTTCTTCTACGCCTTGGCCATTCCTGACTGGTGCTACTATCCCTCTCAAAATCTTCCTTCGGAACTTCAGATACGTATCGTATCGCGATGCTTGACCACCCGCTGTATGTGGAACCTGCTTTCGTTCCGTCGGTGGTCGCAGCCTCCATCTTTCCTTCGGTCATCCTGTCTGGAATCAGATGGGTCATGTGTGAGATGAGGGCGTTATGTGTGAGATGAGGGTGTAATCTTACGACGATGGCGTAGAGACTTGATATCAGTGGTTGAAATGTTAGTATGGTGGGTGGGTGTGAAGGTGTTCTTCATTCAAGATACTTGTAGGACTTTATATACATACCGGGATATTTTGCGGCTACGGATATGCTGCTTCGACTGACTTGGAACTGAGTCACTTTACACGCGGGGCAGTCCAACTAAACCTTCTCGAACTTTCCCTTGCCTTCGCCTTGATTCCGGATGATCGCGGTTCCCATCTAATCTGCATCGGGCGAAGACACGTATTCCGTGTCGAATGACATGATTTTCGCCGAAACCATCGAATTGTGTTGCAACAATGGAGTAGGTTACTTCCTTCGCTACCTGGACATGGAGATTTTCTTGCATCAATTCAAGGAAAGGTTATTCATTATTATTCGTAAGACAGAATCCACCTATCCCACCGCATCGATCGTCTTAGGGAAAATAAGTAGTTACCGGTGCCGCTGTGGGCTGCCGGTAATAAGACCGTTGCAGGAGAGCAGGAGAGTCTGCGTTGGCTGAGGCACGCGGCTATCTAGAAACAAGAAAATGGGAGACGGTGATGACGATGATAGTTTGGATGATTGAGGCTAATGTTCAAATTTCAGATCGTTATTCTGTCCTGGATATTCGTGGCGCGTGCGCCGCTAGCGAGTTGGTTATTTCAAACGATGGAAGACTCTGTGATAACACTTTTAGTACATACCTCATCGTCAGAGATTAGCGCAGCTCAATGTACCATAGTTTTGGTGCAGTCTTGTCAGCATGCCTGTGCGCGCGCGTTCATTATTTAGTTAGCTTACACTATTACTACGCCTGAGGTAATGCATCGACTTGACGACGATACACGCAATAATCTCTTAGCATGCAATATGTATGACCGAGATACACGAGGAAAGGAAGCTTCTCAAGAGCAATTGTCATGAGAAGCAGTTCTGCGGCGTATCTTGAAGTACATCAACGGACTTTCGCGGAGACAGGCTGCCAAATTAATTTTGATGCTTCATCAATGTACAATTCAACGACTATATTTAACTGTTCTCACAATCATTGAGGACTGCCGTAACGATGAGGACCCTATCATCACAAATGGTCGAGCCTACCATCGAGGGACTAGGGGGAAGGGGTAACAACATCTGCTCAATCGGCCGAGTACTAGGAACTTCGATGACACATTGCCGCATATTAGAAAGGTAAAGCATGGGTGCATCTGACTGGGCATCACTGGGCAGTGGGCAGATCAGAAATCTAAATCCAGAGTCTAATAGACTGAATATTGGCATTACAGGGAGTATGGAGAAGCTGAAAAAACAGAGCCATACGTTGGTGCTAGCCTACAATATCAGGGTAATAAGGGGTAATATTGACAAAGCTGTGCCTCGAGGAACAAGGTAGACCGATGGCAATCCACGGAACTAAATCGGGCGATCTGCGGAGATAAGTCTCAATTTGCAAAGCGTTGTTCACGTGACTTTGGTTGACTTGCCTGGAGCGCGTCGCTGGTTCCCGCAACGTGCGATTCCTCTTTCCTCCCACTCCCATCCCTTGCGTCGCTCACGGCGCATTTGAAGGTTTCTCATTTCTCACATCTTATCGCGACGAATAATTCGTATGTCCCTTCTAGGCTTGTTGGCGCGTTGCCGTACTGATTGCCTAGTCTAGTCAACTTCACTCACGCTCACTAACGACATCTATTTCTCCAAAGCAACAAAAAAAGAGAAAAATCAAACTCGGTTCTGGATGGCTGGCAATACGCAGGCATTCCCACCGTGGTTGACTGAGGTCGTGTCGACTGTCACTGACGACAGCGGCATTCCCCTTGCCACCGTCACCTCGGTGATGTACCTGCCATTGACATACTATGGACCCAGTGTACGTCGTTCTCTCTCAATATTAAGGTTCAATAGTAACATGAATGTCCATAGATTCCATTGGGCTCAGACTGGACATATGGCGGTCTAACCTCTCCTGCATCCACTGCAACATCCGTTACTGATACCTCAATAACTACTGCGACACCCATAACCTCCTCATCTGCGATACCTTCAACCGCATCAACAACACTTTCAACCTCATCATCTATACCTTCATCTGCGATACCTTCTTCATCCTCCACCTCTTCGTCATCCAATTCATTAACATCGTCAATCTTCGCGTCGTCCTCTTCATCTGCATCCCCGACTGCGACGTCGACGTCATCTAGCTCTTCTGCCCCGACCCCACCTTCGATTTCGCAAGGTGGACACCTGAGTAAATCCCAAATTGCTGGCCTCATTGCGGGCTGTGTTATGGCGCTTGTGGTTCTTCTAGGCATTGGGATCTGCTTTATTTACAGTAGGGATCGTCGTCGACGTCAACGTCTTGGCGAAGTTGATGATCAAGAAAAAGACTATGTCATGGTTGATCCTGAGTACCGCCGTCCTGGGGAAGGTTCACCACGGGGCAGCGGAGAAGAAGTTGATCCATTCCTCCAACAAAGCCGTGGCGCTCCAGCTGTTCCACCGAAACGGAAGGGCGGTGCTAAGCCAGGGACGTTTAGGAGAAAAGCAACCCCAGCAGAGGCAAAAAATGCCCCTATGGATGGAAGCGTGTCTACTAATAGCAGCGGAAAGAACACTTCTTCAACTGGTTCTGGCTATGGATCTCTACTAGATCGTCCCACTATCCACTTCGACCCCGAGGATGAGTACCGACCAGGATATAATCCTTCCGGCTCCGAGCCTCTTCATACTTTGGTAGAAGAATCAGCTTCCAACGACGGAAATACCGACTTTGGACCTCCCATGCCTCCACCTCGACTGGTTGATCCAGAATCTCGCTCTAGTAGAGACTCTTCGCGTAATTCTAAGCAAACACATCGATCATCATATCCCATCGACGGAGATGAACCCGCAATGTTGGCAACGGCACGACGTGTACGAGTTGAGGACCTTGGTCCTCGAACGTCTCCGTTATCGTCCAATTCGCCTCTCGATTCACCTGAACAACCCCATCCTAGCACAAGCGCTGCCGCCAGACATAGCGGTCTTCTCGGACTCGGAAGTTTGGCTGGCTTGGGGCGGTTCAGCAACATGTTCAAAAGTTTGGACTCTTCGTCCCGGAGGCATTCACGTCTTCCCTCTGAGGATCTCGAGTCGGGTCAAGCTCTGCTTGGTGATATTTCACCTGAGATGTCTGACCGACGCCTTCTCGGACCTGCGATGAGTTCAATGAGTGATCGGCCAATGTCGAGTGTTAGTGCCAAGAGTGCAGCGTCTGGTGCAACGGTGTATCATGATGCACAATCTTCCATTCCTAGCACACCTGTCCTGGCCGGTGTTCCCGTGCTTACCCCTCCTCCCCGTGCCCTTGCCGCGCCGAACCAGGCAGAATTAGGTATCTGGAGCCCCGGGTCTGTCGAAAGGATGAGGCATCATGCCTCCGTACCGGGAGATTCGTCCGTTGCAGAGACGTCCACAGCTCCTACTTCGCCGGTGACACCAGTATTCACTGGTCACATCGATATCCTTGATATGCCTGCCCCACGAGGTATCTCACCGTTTACGTCGGCGTCTTCGATGAAGGATACTCCGAGCAACAGTAGTTTCGGCACCAAACTGCTTTCGTATCCTCCAGGGTTGACAAAGTCAATGCCTCCACGAACATGGGGAGACATTTCAGGTACTGCCTCATCAATGGGCTCCTTCGCTGGTGGATCAGACGGAACCACAGGCATCAGCATCGATATCCTTGAGGAAGAGCCTCCCTCGGCCGGAGATGGATGGAGGTCTCTAGCGGGCGTCGTGCCCAGTGGTGTGGACGAAGTGGGACGAAGGACAACTTTTGGATTGGTAAGTCTCAATGCTTCTATAGTGAACTTCCTGGCTCACATTTCCCCATAGCCTCACTTCATTCACCAGCCTGGTCATTCCTCTGAGCAGGGATCATTGCACTCGATGCGTTCTCATCTAAGCCCGGGATCGAGGAGTTCTGCGGGCTCAGCTCCTGCTTCCTTGCGAGACCCTTCTACGGGTTCTGGCTCGTCAAAGAGCCATGGGACCGCTGGCCACTCTTCGCTAGCTCATTCGGGTAGCATCTCTTCGGATGGGCGCCATAGATACCGCGCACAAGGGCCTGTGTCTCCAGCGCTATCTGCGTTTGGACCCGCCAGCCCGGCTTCTTCAGTGGTTTCTCCTCACAGGGTACATTTCTCCGCTGCGTCGTCCATGCACGATATGGGAGTACGACGGGGTGCGACAGATGATTCAGGTCCCATAAGCCCACTGCCCTGGGCTGGCGGCCTGGATCCAAATTGGAAACCTACATAACGACACTATTCATTCATTGTGCGATAGGCACGCACACAGCATGCAAGTCACCACCATGAGTCATTGGACTTGTTCGATTTCACTCTTTTCCCCCGAACTGCTGTCCTTTTTCTATCTTGGACATATTTCTTTGCTTCATTTTAGGCTGCTACCCCTACGGATACTGTATTCGTTGTCTTTGGGCGCTACTGAGATCTGATCTATCCGTTGCTTTCATTTGTTATACTGTATCCTTACGACTTGTCATGATCATGTCTTGATATGCATTGCTGTGTTGGAATCTTCCCCTTTTCTTCGAATTACATCGCTTGTATCCACAACGAATACTTAGATGTAGCAATTCAAAAGCATATTGTTGTAAGCTGCAACTCAAAAACAATGTGTGAATTTGTGGCACTCGTTCAAAGATTCGCCTTCACCCTTCTTTTCGAGCGACCAATTTGTATTTGTAAAACGTTCCCGGATCTTTCTTATAGTCGCTTCGTTTCAAGTTGTTGCCCGTGCCAACATTGACAAGCCTAAGGTCAGTTTTCCACCACAGCCCAAGTACTTTTGTCTCATCGACATTGATCACATGCTCGCAAATCTTTTGGACTTCAATTTTCACAACGGCCGTCGAATCATCGTGATCATCCATGGCGATACTTTATGAATGCCTCTTCGACTTGGCATACACAGTAGGCAGTGAAATTACATATCTCTCAACGGTGTCCTCTGTCCGATACCGACACAGGTCGTGCGCCCTCCACCAGACTTGACTATGATCGCTCAAATGTAGCTTCTCTCGTATCTTGGCATCTTGAAAGCAATACTATTCTGCGGACTTCTAGGGCCGCGAACTTCATTTATATCTTTCTGGGTGCTGTTTTATATATGAATTAGCATTCAGTATTCTTCCCACTGAGGATCTCGCAGTTAATGGTATAAAGGATACAGATAATGCCGTCACTTCTCTAGAAAAAAATTTCACCTTTCTCTATTGAATCTACTCGCACAACATATCGACTCATTTAACAGCATGCGCTTCTCACTCGCTATTCTTCTTCCCCTGGCTGCTGCCATCGTGCCAGCCCTTTCCGGTACTATTAATGTTCGCAAGGCCGACGAGAGCGTCGAGGCTAGGGACTACGGCACGTATGCTCCCTGGAGGCCTTCCTGGACCTGGCCAGGACCAGACAAACACTGTCCATACGACGCACCCATCGACTGTCCTTGCCTGAGCAATGTACGTTTCCTCGTTACACGAGTAATCGCTGTCCTGAGAGTGCTCTAGCCTACGTGCGGTTTCGAATGCCCCCACTACTGGCCCGAGCCCGGTTGTACTTGGGACACCGTCTTCGATTACACGGACTCCTGGAAGGGATGGAAACCCGGAAAGCACGATCCCTTCTCCTGCGGCTACGTCGACAAGGAAAACTATGAAATTGGTAAGTTTATTCTTCAGTAATCCCAGATGACGCTGACTGTATTTTCGCTCAGATTGCAAGAATCTCTGTTCGGCCCATAAGGACTGCCACTCCTGCCAGGGTAAGCGTCTGATCAAGTTCATTCAGCTCTTTCTGATAAGCGACATTTTTCAAGTCTACACCCTCGAAGAGACTGCCGAGCAGTTCATATGTGCGCTCTTCGAGGAGATTATTGACATATTGACCTGGGAGGATTACTGTGAGGATGATTGGGTCGATGGCAACAAGTACTATAACACCTCCTACTGGAATGCCCACTACTAGGCATATTGAATATGGTGATGGTTTACGATGGACTTTGATTCATTTATTGACTTTTTGGACTTGTATGTACTTATTCTGTTGTTGTAGTCACCTCATAAGTCTGTCCTTGTAGTACTTGAGACGAAATTCGATTTGCATTCGTTCAGTGAGAATCGGTTTGAGATAACATGAGCACTGCCAACATTTTATACTGACTGACGAAACAATGGACGAGGGAGGACCACGGCCGAAACGCCAGCTGCTTAATCCACCAAAGAAATAATTAGCTGGCTATCAGGAGTGTCCGGGACAAGCAATTGCGACAACCGTTATGTCCACATTCGGTTTGAAAGTCGAGAGCACCGACTCTCAAATCCACGCCCCCGGCTGGCACGCGCCGCATGGGTTGGTTTTACCTCCCTTAGTTGTTTGACGGCGTTGACAAGGTTTTTCAGAACGTCTATACTACTACATCTATGCATACAACGGTTTAAATATTAATGATGGAGTAATAGCTTAACCATGGCATGGGTAAATAAGATAATGACCGCTGCAACTGTTTATATTCCCAGCAATAGAGGGGGGTAGTAAGCCACCTCAATCCTATAGGATTGCACTGTTAGACAACACAAACGGCGAAAGAGGTCACGTACCGTGGCGTCGTTTCGAAGCCATCCACAAGCAACGATTAATAGCTTCTAAATCCCCTCGTAATGCAAGTCTATACGTGGTTTGGCAATATAGGATGGCGCCACGACAAATCCTCTGATGGTACGTTTGACCGTGACGAAACAATATATTCGAATTGGCACCGATATTGCGCAGCGCGTAGAACACCCAATACGACTCATCACCATACAAGCACGAGAGAGGATCCGGGTTTGCAATGGATACATGTACGTCGATTGGTACACACCCGTCTTTGCGTGCCTCGCACAGGAATCGGTGGTAGCGAATGTGGATGGGCAGACCATGTAAAACCTGCGGGTCTGCCTTTACCCGTCTACCGCCGATCCAACTGAGCTCGAGGGATATATAGGGGACTAGTGGAAAGAGGCTCTTGAAGCCAATGTTGTTAGGTAGCCACATGAGAAGGCGGTAAACGTCTTTTACTATATTTTCCCCTGCGTTTTCTCCGCAATCGACGAAACAGGTGATGGTACGAGTAACTCGAGGGATGAGATCATGGTAGATTATGGATTTATGGCGTCTGGCTATATCGGATAGGTAGTATATGTATGCGAGGCTGGGGATGTAGATGTCCTGGGAAGCGATAACGGAGTAAACGGCTTTCCACATTCGATTAATCCGGGGGCAAGCCGTCATGAAAGACCGTCGGATCACAGAGGGCATTTCGGAGTGCCATATCTCATGGACAATTATGTCCACGAGTTCCGGAGGAAGTGTGGTCATGGTGAGTGTTACTACATAAAAAGGGGAATGTCTCAATTCCACAACTAGCTGTTTGACCTAGAGTTTCAATAGGATGTTACAATGCTGAATAAGATACCTAAAGAACGTCCTGAGACGTAAAGATGTATCATCTAGGGTATACGGTGTCTCTGTCCGTTCATAGCCTAGGCGTGCTGACCCTCTCCTCGGGAGCGTACTTTGCCTGGTGAAGACAGTCAGTTAGATGTCGCGTGAAACAACATACCGGCACTCACCATTTCATTCTCCTTCTTCACATAACTATATTTCTGGTAGAATGCTGTAGGGATCTCAGAATCAGTCCACGAGGGAAGAACAACGCGAATACGCACGTATATTCGCATCGCTGCAGTTCAATATCGTCTTGTAGCACCCGCCGTTCTCGCTGATGTACGTCAGCGCCTCAGTCCAAGTTTCTTTCCCTGCTGGTTCTTGTCGACCTGCCTTGAACATCCCGCCATCGTCTTGAATGAAATAATAATCAACCACGGCTTTGCCAGAGGGCCAGTCTGGGTCCTTGCAGCATCTTGACAAAGTAGGTGGGCGAAGATTCTCTAGAAAAAGGTAGAACACGCACGAAATGCACGTTGACCGGCCAACCAACCTTCATATTCTAATTTCTGGCAAAACTAAGTTTCTCATCGACTTCGTCATTCAAAGTGATCTCTCGAATCTCTCCGCCAATTGCGTTCCGTCGTCCTCACGATTTGGCGCAGGTTCGCTAGGCTTGCTGCTGCCACCTCTGCCACGCGCCATCCGCTACGAAATCTTTAAGTCTATACCTTCGAAGAGACTGCCGAGCAGTTCATATGTGCGTTCTTCGAGGATATTATTGACACATTGACCTGGGAGGATTACTGTGAGGACGATTGAGTCGATGGCAATAGGTACTATAACACATCCTACTGGAATGCTCCTGGGTGTATTGACTATGGTGATCATTTTACCACGGACCTTGGCAAGACCTTGGTTCATTTATTGACTTTTTGGACTTGTATAAACTTATTCTATTATTGTAGTCACTCTAAGTCAGCCCTTGCAGTACTCAGAAGGAAATGCGATTTGCATTCATTCACTGAGAAGAGATAACATGAATTCAGAGCACCGCCAACATTTCATACTGACTCACGAAATGAAGACGAGGGCGGACCACGGTCTTAACGCGGCCGTAGGAAAGCCGGCAACTCTTCGGACTTTCGTGCCTTTTATTTCGGTGAACCATTGATCCTTACGATTTCTGCAATTGAAAGCAGTGTCCTGTTTGCAAATCAAGATGTACACTCGGCGGTATCGCGGGGTTTTCTCACTTCGTAGATAGGCCCCAAGACACTAGGTATTGTACCTATTCTTACAAGTCGCCGAAAGTGATTCCCGCAGACCTTGCATCGGCTTACACGCTGTGAGAGCGATAATTGTTACTGAATAAACGTACGCAGTAAACTTCGTTGTCGAAATCCGGAATGTCTGTCTTGTCGCATAGCCCAAGATAGCCGGTTCAACGCAATGTTACATCCCCCAAGGTTGAATAGCAAGATCAGAAACCCAGTATTGTGTCTCGATGATGCCAACATACATGAAGCCCAGACTGCTGGTCTTGGGTCACAGAAATATTGGAACGAATTCAATTGGCATCTGAGGCGAGATGCACGAAGCGCAGAGGTCGCGAGAAAAAACATGTTCATAGCGAAGCATACTGTATAACGAGTGAACATGAAGAGTGGAGTACAGCATTTACTCGGCATCGACGACAACAGTTTCAAGGCCCTGTTATTTACTAGCATGAGATATGCATAAACAGAATGCTAATAGAAACCTACCTTGAACGATGTGACGGCGATATGCGAAGCGTAGGTGTAAAGCTTCTCCTTGGCACCCTCATCGTCATTTCGCTTCCCTATTCCTCCGTAAGAACACCAAATCACAGAACCAAAAAGCCAGGACTCACTCTCCAACTTCACCCTCAGCCGGTGAGGCACCGTCTTTATGCCCTGCGCCCACAGAGCCTGGTTAAGTTTGGGGTCAATCCGCACGTCGTTTGTTCCCATAGCTTTTTGCGCGAAAGCGACCACCGACTTGACTGCCCAAGGGGCGCGCTTCTTGAATGAACGACCGTGAACCCGCTTGTGGAGGTGAATGGTGTACTCCCGAGTCACGACATCCTCGAGGGCCGAGCGCTTGCCAGTCTAGAGTGCATGTCAATACTGAAATCGATACGACGTTGCGGGATGGTGACCTTTTTGGCGTTAACCTAGGGATACAGTGAGCCCACAGGCGCAACGGAAGAACAGCATCACAACGCACCATTTTTTGTAATCTTGAGGTCGGGGAGGTCGATGAAGAGAAATGTATCAGGGAGGTTGTTTGGTCTGTTGTGTAAATAAAATAAAGTTCGGTGGCTTGCCATCGGCCGGAACTTGCCGACCTCGGCATCTTCGCTCGTCTACCATTTCTTCCACCACTATGTACGGGCAAGGTCCGTCCTGAAAGGATTAATCTGAGCTTCTCTGGGTGTTATTGTTACGTTGAGAAACATTCTAATGAAGCAGAAATGTCCTCTGTACTCGTATCAAGCTCGCATCGACCTTTTGTGGCTCTGGATTCTCTTCTCTGCCTTGTGCTCTTCTTCCAACGCGTGCCATGTTACTATGTCTTGTTCGCCTTATGGCCAGACGTTTATGAGGTCACGTCCTATTTTGCTAGCGGCCTCCTGAAATTACAATTTGAATTCGATAACGAACCGTGTGTGTATCATCACACCAGGAACCCAACAATCCCACCACCCTGGGTCGTGATATGCACTTTTGGTCCGAAGTTCCAAACGAGGACACATAAATAGTCCAACCTTGGTTTCAGGATCCTCACTAGTTTCCCCCCGACTAGTTTCTCCCTGCCAGTACCGTTCGCTATGCGTTTCTCCCTCACTGTCTTTTCTGCTTTGTTCGTCACGGCATGGGGTTCTATGCTCCTGGATCGCCAAGCCTCTTTGCCTGGCAAGCACACTCTCCCCGGCGTTCTCTCCAATACTGTGGCTAACCAATGAACCAAATAGCTTGTGCTCTCCCTTGCATCACAAATGTCGACTATGGTAGCTGCTCTCCGTCCGACAACGCCTGCCTATGCAAGAGCGCGACGTATGTCAACACTACTACGACGTGTATCGAGAGCAGTTGTACCGGCAGCGACCTTACTACTGCTATCGCGACCGCCCAAGCTCTCTGCGCTGAAGTCGTACGTCGTGTTTACTGCGTTTTTGTTTACGTTTCGCTCACTCTTCTGTCTTTGTTAGGGGGTAACCTTCAGTTCGACAAGTCTTCCTACCGGATCTGCTACTAGCGCGAGCTCAGGCGGTTCTGTGGCGGCTTCAACCACCGCTTCGTCTTCGAGGTGTGTGCGCAATTATTTGAGTACCCTAGAGGTTAAAACTGAAAACTCGAACAGGGCTTCATCGACATCTACTTCAGCTGCGAGTAGCCAGACTAGCCAGACAGGCGGTGCACTGGGCCTGAAAAGCGCTCAAGGACTTATTGGTATTGCCGGCGCTGGTGTTCTGGCTCTTCTCCTTTAAGGAGATGCATTGAGGAGTTTTTAACATTATGGGGTTACAAAATTAAGACCGGCTGCTTCCATTATACATAATACCCTCGCTTTCGTCTTGCATTCTGTATCCATTTAATGTATCTATTGCTATTATACATCTCGCCTGCGTGCGAACCAGCGCATGGTGTTGAACTCTACTGCACCCAACAGATCCAAAATATTTGATCAATGATTGCCGGACAATAAACGAACTGCTGTTTATGGGATAGTAGAGTGGGTCCACGTTCAGGAGAAAGTTCATTCGATCTTGATGCATGCTCGTCTTTAGACCAACGTTTGTCTACAGCTCTACATGAACATTACCTTGTTCCGGTGTAGCATTGACGCCGGGTGTGAATATGAGTAAAGATCGCTTAGTCTTGAGGGCCGTAAATCCAAAGGAAACTATGGTAACATTCCCACAACACAGGCAGATGTATGTACCTTTCAAAGAGTGCATGCACTTCAGAATGCAGAGTAGCGATAAGCATGCGATCCTAGCCCGGGCCGCAAAAACCAAAATAGAACACGTGAACATGCAGACGGACCCAGTATGATCTTAGAACAAGAAAACGGGAGCAGATCTTCTATGTTCGCGTTACACTAAGCGCTTTATCCTCCTGTAGCTTGTTAAAAAAGGCCCTGACATCTACCTCGCCAACAACCTTTCCTTCTTGGGCAAAGGGACGGAGGTATTGCACCAGATCGTCGCTGTCAACATTTCAGACAGCGTATCAAAGATGAAAAAAGATACCAACCGCATGGCATTAAAAGCGTGTATACCATCAATAGCTCTTTCTCGGGGGAGGCGTGAAAGGGCTCTGATACCCAGCTCTTCAAGAGAGAGACCTGGAACAGATTTTACATCAGAACACGATCAACGGAAATTTTCATGGAATGTATACTACCTGAATCAGGATCATCAGGCGGCTCATAGGTCTCCTCCTCTTGGAGAAGGAACTTGTTGGCTTCGAGGGAAGGAAGGCACTAGAAGCAAACAAGATTTGAGTCAGCTGCGACATCACTGTATAACTGATGAACAAGTACCGATGCACAACGACACCACCGGCCTCTGAAGTCCTCGGTGAGAAACACGTCGCCTGTTCCAAGGCCAGGATCTGATGCAGTAAGTGTGCGTTGCGCGACTGGGTTGATAGGAGGCGCCAGACATGGAGACTTTGAGTTTGACGCCTCGGTCCGAGTACGCTTGGCTTCAGACTCCTCAGCAGATGGGGAAAGAGCACGTTTCGACCCGATAGAAACATCGACCTCAGCAGTCTCATCTTCAGTTGATTTGATAACTCTCCATGGTGCAGAGACATCATCTCTGATAACGACAAGACAGCCATTGGTCCCAGCGTACCGGATGAGGGTAGGTATTTTCCTGACACAAGATGCACAAACGAAGCTGTCGTAGTCGGAAGCGCGTATGAGGGGCGGCGGAAGATCTGAGGACGACGCGTCAGATGCACCGTCATCGATATCGTCGTTTTGTGGCCGCAAATCTGCCTGAGGTTCGGTCTCGTTCGTTGACAAGGGGACTTCTGCGTCAGGCCGTTCTCGGAGATTACAGCACGACTCGTGAAACCAATCCTGTCAGGAGTTGAGCCAAATTTGAAGTATGATTGAGTTTTCGGCACATACTTCGCATGCCAGGCATTGTATCATCGTCTCTCTCTCAGTATTGGGGTCATACGGCCTGCCACAGCGACAGAACGCTCCCTTGAAATTCTGTCCGTAATGGTTGGTCGTGTTTTCTTCTTCTGGTATGGTATGGAGCGTACACGGATGCTGCAGGGCCGAGGTAGGACAGTCACAACGGAAGTCGCGCTTCGGAAATCTGCAAAGGGCATTGGATGCGATCCTAGGCTGAGTAGACTGACTTACAATTCTACTTGCTCGTGGTCGGTATGGCAAGCGATGGAGCAAGCTGCACAGATACCACGGGGTAAAGCACACGTAAGGCAGAGGTACACAGGCTGCCTTCTAAATAGCTCAATGACAGGGAAGATGTAACAGACGCGACGAACGCGCACCTGATAGAGCCAAGTGGATACGTGCAACGGTTGAACTGGTGGGGCAGCGCCTCAGCAGCCTCTCTGAGAAGACTATCTTGTGTTTCGATGTAATCCGTTAGCGTTGAAGACATTGTTTTCGAGAAAATAATGGTCGAGCGAGTGAAAGTTCGGTCTTCGTGGACGTTCTGGTGAAGGCGGTGATTGCTGATTTAGGCGCGCACGCACACGTGATATTCTCACACTCATCAAATTGAAATCAATATAAATTATCCTTCGAATACTCAATCCTACGGCAGCACATGAAAGAACATTTCACTGCCGTTTGCTGCGTTTACGAACCCGAAATACAGTGAATACGATAAGAAACATTTCAATTGCATACACCTCTTAGCCTACAACATTGTGATCTTCACATATATAACACCTACAATCATCCTACATCACATATCACATTCCACATTCATATTCCACCATAATCTTACACGCCCGTGTCACTGAACACCATGACAACGGTATCCAGGTTTGGACGAGAATATGTTCGTTCAACTGAACGCCAACGCGCTCCAAGCAGCCACCGCTCCAAGCGCAACCGTGGCTGTCGTTTGAAATACGACGGACGCAACTCTGGCGCGTTTGGGGGAATGAACAGGAACGGTAGCGATAGCGCTACTCGCAGGTCCTGACACATCCTCGACCTCACTGTCATCGCGCTTTCGCTTCAAGGACATCGGAGGGAGTGTCTGTGATGTGTGAGCTAGAGAAATGGGGGAATCATCTATACATACCTCGGACATAGCATTGATAGCCGCTTCACGAGCTCGTCGTACAGCTTCAAGCTCTGCAGCCATCTGCTGTTCGGTGGTCTCGCGAAGCGTCCGCATATCTCCGGAAGATGAGCGTTAAGGTCAAAGGGCGACAGCAATAATAGCCTTACCAGCAACGAGATCACGAAGGACCTGGAGGTTAGACTCGACGTCCTCCCTTTCATTCAAAAGATCCTCTTGCCCCTGTTCCTGATCCTGCAGGGCGTCAATCTGCGCTTGCAAATCCGGAATGTCCATATGGCACAAGTTATCGACTTGCTCGATGAGCGAAGTGCATAGCCCGTTCACATCAGTCACCCTTTCATCTAGGTCACTTAGCTTATCCTTCATGGTATGGGTATTAGCGTTGAATCTGAGTTTATATTTGCGACGCTGAGCGTCCAACTTCGAGACCTCGGCCTGAAGCAGAAGTAAGTAGGACTGAATAGATAGAGGAAAAATGCTAATTCAACCTTAACTTCGTCCAAGGCAGCCTTCATGTCAAAGGAAGAGGCGGCATCCTCAGCGAGAGGGGCATCCACGGGAGCCTCAGAAGCGGCTTCCCCGCTACCCTTATCCAGAGAGAGCTCATGGAGGGGTGATAAAGATCTCTGACTCGATGCAGAGGGCCACGCCCCAATTACGACAGGTTCATTGAGTACCTTCTCTAGAGAGCTCGGAAAGAGTGGCGCAGACACAGATGATGGACTACCAAGTTCCATCGGGGAAGCTGATTTGGCACGGAATTCAGGTTCATAGAGGTCATGATAAGAAAGATCAAGACCCGGAGGAGATGGGATAGCATCATCATGGTCAAGGGGGTTGATCGCCGGTGAGCGCAGCCCAGGGGATCCGACAAATTCTGATGGCGGCTGGGGGCTAGGAGAGAAGAATATGTGATTCATGATCGGGGAGCTCTGGCTTGAAGGCGCTGACCGAACAGGAGGAATGAGTATCTTCAAAACCTCGGAGGCTCTGCCTAATAAAGAATCAAAGCGTTGAGGAGGACCACAACGGTTGGAAGACGCTGGTGGTGGCGAACGCAGCTCTTCGATATCCGAGTCATGATCAGATCCGGAAGAGGACTCTGAGGATGATACGTGGAGACCATACCGGCCGCTCGACTTGGCAGACCCCTCCGAATTTGTTGGTGAATCTGGGACAATAAGAGGCCTGAATGCTGAGACGGGCTGGTTGTAGAGCACTTCCACTCGTGCAACAACTGGTCGAACCATATCACCGCCCCTACCAACGGTTTTGCCGAAAGTGATGATATCATTCGTAGCCAGGGCCGTCGGCATTTCAGAGCGAAGCATTGTGGAGACAGGCTGGTCCGGCTTTCGCAGATGGGTCCCATGATGTGAGCCCAAATCAATGAGGAATATCTAGGACAATTAGGATGCGAAGGGCAGGGCGAGGGTAACTGTACTCACATTGCCAGCATCGGAGAATGTTATCTGAGCATGCTTTCGGCTCACAACAGGGCATCTGAACATGGCCTTACCCTCCTCTTGGTCTCGCTTTAATTGGTCCGCATCGACAGTGGGCGGTCGCCTGCCTATAGCTATTGTGTTGCCTTTCGGCTTCTGGAAAGTCAAGGTCTCTGAAAGCTCGCCACCGTACTTCTCGATATGAAGGATGATCCCTACATGAACCACAGTGAGGTCGACATTCATACAAAGATAATGAACTCACCTGTCGGCTGCAGGGCGCCTAGAAAGGGGCGATTACTTGCTAGTCGATTCAGACAAGCAGGCTTAGTACCCATGTATTCAATCTCGTCGTCCATTATCGTTCTGAAGCTTGCTGTAAATGGTAGATGGATAGATAACAGCACACGCTCCCAGATGGTGGTAGCAAGTTAAGGAGCGGGTCCGCTCAATTACATACGCTAATTAGCCATACCTGGAATTCGAGTCATGAATTCGTATAATAATTAATTATATTATTTAACTGCTTAATCATCACGGCCCGGTTCACCTATCTAACGCTCTCCCTTTGTTTTCTTATTCTGACGTATTTACGAGAGAGCCTGTCTTTAAATTGGTTATCCCTGCCCAGTACTCAGCGCCCTTCCAGTTAACATAGTGGTGAAGAAGTCGTCAATTCACTCTATAGGCTTAATCAAGGGGCAACGATATCTTCTGTTTGACGTTCAATATGTTCATCACAACTCAAGATGTACCGAGTACCGAGTACAATAAACTCCTGCGACTGCCAGCGGTCTATCTCAGTCTGTATCTCGGTTGTATGACGTCTTTCCTCCCTGGTGGCAGTGGATGCATGATTTTCCGAATGATGTACAGCCACTGGCACCGCCCAGCGCGAACGACGGTGGTCCAGGCCCTTATTTATTTCACCCAGAAATCATACTGCCCGTGATAGCGCATTTTCCCCAGCTACGTCAGTGCATCGCATCGCAATCATTGCTGTGCAGTCGACAGTATGTTCTCTTGTATAAAAGCAATCATGTACGGAGAGCACGTCGCTCATCGGAAAGCACGACACTTCCTTTGAAGGGTATTTGATAACTATCAGGTGCCGTAAGTCTATTGCCCATTGCCCAATCTTATACTAGACGCCCAATTGTTCGTAGTCGACGGTAACTACCTCTTTCATCCACCCCGATAGGATATCGCCAAGGAAAAATGGATCAACTGGTATGTCGATTATTGCGATCTATTACTGGGTTTTTCTTCTTCTGAGATCATCTTCATCCTAGTCTAACGGCAAGTTCTTGGCGATCGATCCTTGGTCTACCTACTCACAATTGTTCGTCTCGTCATTCAGAGCAGATAACTGGTATGTGTCCTGGTTGAATATCCATGACTTCTTGACTTTACCCATTTGTCCAGAATTCAAAGAGGCTTTCTCCTTGTTCGACAAAGGTGAATTCTTGTGGACACTTGCATATCCGACTTCGTTAAAACTTTTTTGTATGTCAGATGGCGATGGTACGATTACCACCACAGAACTGGGGACTGTCATGCGCTCTCTAGGTCAGAACCCTACGGAAGGGGAGCTTCATGACATGATCAATGAAGTCGATGCGGACGGCGATGGAACTATCGACTTTTCAGAGTTCCTGGCTATGATGAAAAAGCGCGCTCATGAGACCGATAGCGAGGATGAGATTAGACAGGCCTTCAAGGTGTTTGACAGAGATGGGAATGGGACCATCAGCGCGGCTGAGTTGAAGCAGGTCATGACGAGTCTTGGTGAGTACTTTGACTATTCACATTGAAGGTCTCTTCATCGCTCTCAAAGGTGAACGCCTGTCGGACGCTGAACTACAGGCGATGATTAGCGAGGCTGATCAGGATGGAAATGGAGAGATCGATTATCAAGGTGAGCAACTTTGTCTCTCTCTCCGGATAGCCGCTAACTTTGGGCTCTCGTAGAATTCTTCAAGGTGTGATTGCATTGCGGCCTGTAATCTTGATTTTGACACTGATGTTGTCACTTAGATGATGCGTGGTTATTAGACATAGTTCCGTCTTATGTCCCCGCTGGTATGGAACAGGAGTCAACTCGAATCTATATCTATCTATCCTTGCAGGAGTCGATTTCGTCAAATCTGCTAGCGCTATACTTATACCCATACCCTGTGTTTTCCAATCTATTGTCTTCACTTGTCTTCCTAGCTCATTGCATTGTTCGTTGAGTCTTACAGCTCGGTAACAAGTATTTTGCGGATCCTGGCCTCGAGTATATTGATGGAATTAGAGTACTAATCACAACCGTTCCAGGGGTGACTCGCATCCGTAAATATACCCGTTTCTCAGGACAGCTCACAAAGAGCAGGATTATTCTCATCCAAGCATTGTCCTCAGGCCTCCCAAACTTTTTGTTCAGAAACTAATGGCGTCGAAGCTGGCCCGACTTGAGACGGAATAAAATTCCTAACCGGGATGTGCCGATTGCCTCGCGTCGGGCAAGCCTGGGAAAGTTGACTTATCCCATCACCATGCACTTGCCTTTAGAACTCATCCGCGAGATAGCACTGTTCGCCCTGGCTCAGCCACGTACGCACTCACAAGATGGTGGTAATAATGATAAGCCTGAATGGGCGTCGATACATTCATTTTCTTTGGTATCAAAAGCATACCGAGACGTAGCCCTCGAGGCGTGGTTTTCAAAGCTTTACACCAAGGATTACAAAGATACCTTTCCAGCTGGACATCTGCTACCGGATATCTTCACAAAATGGACCAGGTATTTCGATAGATTCTCTTGGCTGCCCGAAGAGTCACAGTACTTACGCGCATACGGACAGTGAACTCCACTGTGTTCAATTACCGCCGACTCTCGCGAATCCCATACAAGACTGGTATATCAACGGATTTACTCGGCTGAAGAAGATAAGACTGGATTGGTTGTCGATTAAATACACTCCACAACGTCCTTTATCTGGCAGCCGGGATAACGACCAATGGAACGTGGAATTACGGTTTTCCCGCGCAAAAGCTTCGGGAGTAACGGAATTAGATCTGAGAGATGTCCTGTGGCCTTCTCCTATGGTCCTCCGTGGTATCTCCAGGAGTTTTTCAGCGTTGCGCATACTCCGATTGCGTCAGTTGCAGATATGGTGTGGACTTTGCAATACTTGCAGTATCGCCAGATTCAGAGATCCCTGTCCGACGAAGATTGTGTACAAAAACGGCCTTGGGCTTCCAGTAACTCACGTCGTCATCCTATTCATTGTCATGGCTCATTTTATTTCAAGGGACATTACCCAAAGGCTTTGTCATGCCTAAGACAACTCGAATACGTGTATCTAAGCATAGGCGTCCTTTCTTCGGGCACTACTATTTTAGCCGACGGGAGCGATAACGAGAACATGTGGACCGGCGAATGCGACTCTTGTATGACGTCGATGTATTCCGACGAGGAGTTTCGACAAAAGTGGGTTGAGAAGAAGAAAAGTATCCCGAGAGAAGAAAGGCCACCTTCACTGAAAACAGTCGAATGGAGCTTTTGGGCTGCGTTGCCTGAAGATGATGACTCAGATTACTTGGATGAAGATAACGATTCTGGTGAAGACAGTACTGAATTGGGAGAATAGAAGGAAAGAAGGCGTTTTTGTCCGTCAACATGACTCCTGAACAGAAACACGAGGTTGTGTCCTATGATAGGGGTGAGTGGTAGAATTGCGAGGCTCAACACGACTCACGAAAGGTGAGGTTACGTTGATGTAAAACGCGATTGGTGACTACTCACGAGTTGTACACGCATTATATATATACTTACTAAAAATCCCATCGGAAACTGATCTCGAACGCAAATGATCCCACGAGAATTCAAACGGTGACCGGACTTTCGCAGCTCATTTGAAGCTCAAATTACAGCACAATACAAGCCCCAGGATATCGTTGAATTTCTCGTCCAAGGCATCATCCTGAGCTTTTGATTTATGTCTTGGTGTATGGTCTCATCACTGGACAGATTGGCATGTGCACATGGATCTGGTTCGTTACCGCGACTCGTTTCCGTGAAGCGCATCGAACCCTTCTTCGTGCGGCAAGCATACTTCCGGTAGAAGCCACCGCAAGAAGTCTGGCAAAGATTCGGGGGTTGCCTGCATATTTTGGTTAACCTCCGTCTGCGTGACGCATACTATTTTCGCCGGGGTTATTCGGACCGATGGTAACTGCCCCAGACAACCCAAGATCTAAGACTGTGTTGGAGAATCATGCTCGTGTAACGTGCATTTCATTTGCATATTTAAGGTGCTCCAACCCATTGCATCCTCATCGCTTTCCACCCGCCCTTTGTCCAAATCACGATGGTTAATTTCACCATCCTCGCCGGCGGCTATGATGTCTTCATCGCATCGTACCTCTTCAACTCAGATGCATCCACCCTATCACTGACAGGCAAATATCCATCTGGTGCCAATCCTTCTTGGATAACGTCGCACCCTACCAACAAAAGCATCCTGTAGTGAGTATCCATCCTCATATGACGACATTCCCGTGATCTTCATTGATCGTATGATGCAGCGCGACAAACGAAAATACCGAAGGAGCTGTGCAATCTTTCACGGTCACATCAGATGGCGAACTCTCCCAGGCGGTCGACACGATCCCAACCGACGGCGACAGCCCCGCTTTTGCAGTCGCCCTCTCCACCGGGCAAGTTGCCGCAATGAACTATGGGAGCGGCAACGGGCGCATCATTCCTACAGCACATACACCATTGGAGTTCGCCAACACCGCCAACGTGATATCGTTCCCCGTTCGTAGCGGAGGCGTATCTCACCCTCATATGGCACTGGAGTACGGAAGTGAGGTGTTAGTTCCTGATTTGGTAAGGTTGGGTCTGTCTCTGTGGTACATGCAGCGCTGATCACACATACAGGGAGGCGACGCCATCTGGCGGCTCAGGGAGAACAGATCCTCAGGAAACTGGAGCATCGCCGGATCAATCGCCCAGCCTGCAGGATCCGGACCGAGGCATATAGCTGTTGAAGGTCGGTTCATCTGACGATACCCTCCACGCTCCGAGTCTAAAACCTTATTGATCGTTCTGAAGATGGCCTGCTGTTTACTCTACACGAACTTGCGTCTACGCTCACGGTCCAGAAGATCCCTTCGCTTGATACTACGAAGACTGCCGCACTTCTCGCTAATGTCTCCATCATACCCCCAGACCCACCGGTTAACGCGTCTTTCGCCGCTGCTGAGCTTCTCATTCCTAAAACCTCGGTCGAGTTCCCCGTGCAATACATATACGCGTCGAATAGGAACGTGGGGCAGACTGACGAGCGTGGTGACGCGATTGCAATCTTTCGGTATGTCAACGAGAAGCTGGAGCTCATCAGTCACGTATACACCGGCTTGGATCAGGTGCGTGGAATGGAATTTGGCGGCGAGGACTCGGAATATCTGGTCGCAAGTGGTGTAGCTGGAACTGGCGGTGTTGCGGTGTTCCGTAGGGTCGACGAGGGTCGGGGTCTCAAAGAGGTCGCAAGAAACCTTGATGTCCCCACTAGAACAACCTTCGTATGGCTGTAGCGCGTAGTCAAGTCAACTTATTTACAAATGTTTCACGGGAGCTATGTGAGAAAACATTGAATTGGTGGTACAGATCTTGCGTGACAAGGGCAGGGTGGTCTATCTACATACCACGAAACGACTGAGCAGTAAAGAGAATATTGACTGGACAGGTGTGGTCTGTACTGTGGTAGATGTGAATATGTAGAAACTGATGAGAGAATGTAAGACGGAACGTGAAAGCAGTATTCAAACAAATAAGTGAGTATTATTATAGTGCCAAAAAATGAATTGAGACGTGTGGATGACCAATGCAGGTGCGTGGCGAGAGATACAAACAAGAGCGATCCGTTGCGCAAACGAAAAACACTAAAGGCTTTGTATCTGGACGATAAGGAATTGTTTCTCATCGCTGAACTGTTCATCTGAAGGAAGAAATTAACACGCGTTAAGCGGCGAAAAGGCGGAGGTGACGTACCGTCTTTGTCATTGTGGAAGTTCTTTAAGAACTGCAGGAGCTTATCCTTATTCCTCCGGAGTATCGACTCAATTTGGGGAGGCTTCTTGGGGTTTGCTACAAACACCTAGGCCACCACCGGTGTCAATATAAATACCGGAAAGACCGAAAGAGCGCTCACCTTGAACACATGAAACGCCTCGAACTGTATATTCTTGCTCTTATCCCTGAGTAGGTTCATCATCATCTTGAGGTTGGCCTCGTTGGCGATATACCGTGTCATAACGTTGAAGTTGGCACGATCAAGGAGAATCTCGCCCAGAAGCTTGAGAGACTGCCGTTTCGTGACATAGTTATTGGAGAGAATAAGGGTTGTAAAGGAGGAAAAGAATCGATCGTAGTTCTTGTCGAGGTATTCCGCCACCATCGGCTTGTGCCGCGTGAGCGTCTCCTTGAGGTTAGCAAAAGCGTCACATGAAATGCCGAACGTCGTAGTTTCAATGTAATGAGGGAAATTGTAGAATCTAGACGGTGTAAGCTCACAAATGCAGGATCGGTGGTCAGCAAATCGACTCACTTATCCGAATAAAGGAGAATCTTGCACAATGCCTCGTGCCTCAACATCTCCTTTAAGATCATACCCGTATTGAGCGCAACGTCCTCGTTCTCGTAGCCAGCGAGCGTCGCAAATAGAATCTCGTGTTTCCCTGACAGATACTCGACTGTAGGGTATCGCGACCCGATCTGACGCCGGAGGAGATTATTGAATATCTGGACAACATCTTTTCTCGCTTCAAATTCGAATCGGGCGATGTTTTGGACAAGGTGCTGCAGGAGATCGGTATTGTACGTCTCTTGGGCTAGCTGTGCAACTAGCTCCGGTAATGGATCTGTTATACGTAGAGGTGGACTATGAGTCAAGATTTCGTTGAGAACGGAGCGCAACGCACCACCATCACCATAGAGTATGGCCTTTATCTGTTGCAGATTCTTCGATACATCCTCGCTGGCCTAAACAGGACTTCGGTAATCATCCAGCGATAGAAAGATGTACGTATTACTGGCCTTTCTCCGAGTATCACCTCCTGGGGCACCGGATTCGAGCCTTGGAATTGCATCGCGAAGGCCTCGTACAAGATCTGGTGGTGTCCGTGGCTTTGTTTTGAAGAAATTCATGGCGGACGCCAGTGAATGACGGAAGGGAGGTGACGGGAAAGGAAAAGGTGGGGCGGAGAAGGTGGAGGTACAGCTGTTAGTAGTGGCAGCAATGACATGGTTGGAATTTCGAATTCCCGGACCGCGCCGGCCGCGCTTATCCTAACTGGGCTGCTGTCAATCGGTAATTAACCGCTAACCCCTTGTTTCGAAAACTGTTACACTCTCTTCTCCACGGTGGCACTGACAACTTCTACAGGAAACCTGCGGGAAAGAAGTACTCGACCTTGGCCTCTTTACGGTTTCTCTCCAATCGTGACATCCATCATCCATCATACGATGATGAGTCGGATATATCATTTCATTAATCTGTTAGTCTGTCTTTTGTGCTCTAATGAAACACAGACCTGGTCAGTACACCAAAAACATTATTGCGCGGATGTTTGAAAATTTGTATGGATTTGAAGTCAGCCACTGTACAAGCGCTGTATTTCTACTAAATTGAAAAATCCTGGCAATTCGCTAGGTGCCGTACAGGTCTTGGCGACTGCTATATCAATTATAATAGCGTCCTACGGATCCCTTGGTGGCTCCCAGTACATGGCGCGGGAGTTGAGATGGCCATCTGCAGACCTTGTGGTGAGCAACAGCGGATTGGACGATCTCGATCATGCGTAAAACGATCAGAGTTCATATGTCATCATGTATTTTCAATCCTGCTGGGGGGAAGGTAAGGTCCTTATTTTCGGCCTTCGCAGTGTAGGGGTCAAGAGCGGTAACCATGGTTCCTGGAATATATAAGTACGGGAAATGAGATTTGGCGAGTCATCGAACGAACTTTGGACACGAATGATGTCGCTCTATCGTCAACCTGATATTTTATGTCGATTAGGTCAAAATGCACTATAATAATTAAGAAATGCCTTGCTGCCTGGAAGATGACACTGTCAACCGAGTCCCATTGAGCTATAACGAAGGGGGCCAGAAATCTGCGCACTACCTTATTAGGTGACGGCGTTTTGAGAGCAGGGTAGAATTATATGTATAAAAGATAGCGTAGACAAGTGGTGTATGGACGGAACGGTATCTATTGCAAGCCAGGGATGGATGAAGAAGTTGGCTGTTGGGTAGCCATCGACGCAGGCACTGTGTATCACATATATAAACAAGAGTTGAATTGAAAGAGATGGTAGCGCACATGGGGCCATCTGTGGCCGGTCACTAAACGCTCGTGATACAAGAACGCCCACACCCTCGAATACACCGAGAAGGACACCACATACTATAGCGGATCCTAATGCAGATTTTGGTCCACCTAAGTATCAGAAAAAAAGGGGGGCCAGTTGCTATAGCTTTGAGGGGAAAGACGAAACAGCAGCGTACCCCGAGCGCCTAGACATCCACCAGTCATGAATCCAGATATGATAGCGTTCCATGCATCCTCTTTCTGTCTCCAGCCCTTCGCAGCACAGTCGAATGTGGAGAGCAGTCCTCCGAATACACCAAGATTACCGCCTGTAACTGGCGCTCGGGCTTTCATGGATGATATGGCGCCAATAAACCGTTCGCCCTGCACGAAGCAGTGGGAACGAATTCCTTTGAATATCGCTTGCACGTACTTACTCTAGGGGAGTTTCGGGCACCCTTAATGCCATACCAGATACTGCCACCAACGGCACCCATTGCGAATGCAGCACCGAATTCATTGAGAATTACCCAGGGACTGGAGATATGTTTAGTGTCACCTTGTGAGCTGATACCGAAAGATGCTTGCCAGGGATCGCGGGAATGATCTGCATGGGCCATTGGAAATGCAAAGGGGAATGTAGGGGAAGCGGATGAGGGTGATTACTGAGCCTGATTCTTCCCTCTGACTCCTGCTAACTTTAAGGTCCAATGCCAAATCCGGAGCCGTGTCGTCGTCACCTAATTTGCCGAGGACGAAGATGACTCCATGTGTACACGAGGGATAAGTAGGGTGTTTCTTAAGTTTGTGCAGACGATCAAATTATGCGCCTTCAAGGCCTTCAATGAGGCCGCCCCGTGAAGCCAAGGAAATTAGCATGAAAAAATGCGAAGTCTTTGTCTGTAGTTAGCATATTTGTGGATCCGAGAGCGAAACCTTTGTCCGAGTTGGCATGATTTAGAGGTGTCAAGAGCGACTTGTCGAGCTGGTTTGGTGCTGAGTGGATTTGCAGACTTAGAAGCGGGAGAAAATTTGCAGAAAATTTAGCGCAAATTAACAATATTCATACCTCCCGGAGACCCGGACCGAAACACCATTTGTCCGTAATGTCGTATTTTGGCCCTAAATCACTACCATTTTGAGGGACAAAATAGTTATACTTCCCGGCCTCGTCAAAGGGACGGTCACCTACCACCTTGCGCACGCAAATCCTACTCGTCTCATTATCCTTGCAGTCACTTGGCAACTTTCTCCCATATGAGATTTACACGAAGATACGTACCCATTAATTCACATACTTATAGGAAGAGACTTCCATCTCGGCGATGAACCGAATGAAGACGTTATGAGGCCTAGGTCTCTTGCAGATGGCACTTGCTCAGGCGTAACGATGCGATGGCAGGTTTGAAATATATGGCACCGCGTTGCGAAGGAAAGAACTACCGTGAATATCGCTGCGAGTCAATAGTAAGACGATCTACGAGCCATTTATGTATATGACACCACGAGCATCGATGACTGCAGATAGTATTCACTGAACATTTGATAACGATATGCAAGCGATTTGGTGAAATGTCAGCATGTGGTTGTGGAATATGGCTAAGAACGATCAAGACTGTAAAATACGTGTTGCTATTCTCCTCCTCCTTTCCTTCATCAGCGAAGCTTCGCCCGTTCAGATCTCCTTCCTCAGAAGCCGTTGACCTGCGTACATCCATGTGTTACAGGAACTACACAAGCGTTCCTAAGATGATTTGCTGCTGCCGGTCTTCCATTCCCCTAGCAAAAAATCGGTGAGCAAATGGCAAGAAATCAATATGTATAACGTACTACGGGGCGGTTTATGCGGTACCATGTCTTCTTCCACTGACGAATGCGTGGTGCTCTCTGAGTATCGGCGACGCGATTTCACATACTCTACGGACGCTTTTGGCGCTAATATCAACGAGTTTTTCTGGACAACAGCGTGTAGATCAGGATTGATAGATGTTAAGTATGGCGAAACCCAGGGTAGGTAGAGTGTGTTGTGGGCTCCAGTCACGACAAACTGCCGAGGCGGGTCAATCACCTAATGTTCAACTAGTTAATACATCACCGTGAAACAGATATGGACAACTTGCTGGTAACTCGAACATTGCATTCTTGTAGGCTGTGAAATACAAGCGACAGCCAAAGCAAGACAGCTTCGAAGTCCCAATAATCGGAGCAGGTCTTTGGGGTATTGTCCAATGCTGAGAGAGTGTTGCCAGCATCGCACATTTACAATACGGACAGCAAGTATATCGCTCCTCGAACTGAACACCCTCGTCATCAACGAATCGGTCGAGATATCTTCCATCCTCGTCAGTGATATTCATCTGATGTAGCGTCCCGACTGCCGTTTTTATGTCCAACTCTACACAACGTCTCTCAGAGCGCAGAAACACGATTATGGGCAGATTCTTGAAGGCGCGGCCGCGGCGCCCGGGGTGATACGGCAAAACGAATCAATTTTGACGTTTCGTTGAACGTCTTCAAGACCTTGCGTAGATATCGTTCAATGAGGAAAGGTGCTGTGGCAATATGAGCATGACATCTTCAACGATCAGGGAAACATACCGTCCGCCTGATCAGAGGCAGTGGGTAGAAGATCGAGCTCACGTATAAACGCTAATGTGTTCGGATTGTTCAATTTCCAGCTTCGAGATAGTGTGGCGAGAACTTCGACCACCATCTCTACATCCCTCGTACGGAAAGTGGCAACCTCATAAAGATCATTGATAGCATTCGCTAGCTCTTGAAACCTGTTCTTCTCGGCTCCAAAAAGTCGATGATCGATATGTGCCTGCGGCATCAGCCACGGGCTATTCCACTTTGTCAGACGAGTCAAAAAATTGTCAAACGTGAATGAAAGAATTTTTTTGTAGATGTCGCCGATGGAGTCTTGAGTCCTTGGAGAGAGATCGTCAATCGATGGGTTAAGCAGTCCTACAATGTCCGTGAGATGTGCTACGGAGTCCGTGAGTTGGCGACAAACGTCATTTAGGTAGTCTTGTGCTACCTGTGGGACCTCTTCGTGATTCCCAATGATGAAAATTATGCACGTTTCGGGACCGGTCTCCATTGCCGACGCGTAGGCCTCCCCTTCTCCCTGCGACACACATATTCCTGCTAGTGCATCGAGCAACCCCAGCGTTTGACGCTCGCCTGAATTGAACTTGGAAGTTGTCAAATAGGTCATCGTAACGTTGCTCAGACGACGAGGGTAAAATAGCTAGATAGCTTCCAGGAGCTTCTTCAGTGCTGGACTAGGCTGGACATGGTGAGACTACGAAGTGTCGGATCGGACCGTTTGCCGTATTGGTAAGCTTCGTGGTTTGTGAGTAGATCAACACGTGAAGCGAAATGCCACAGGCGCCGACTGAGATTCAGATTCCAGACTCCAACTGCACACCAGAATATAGGTGAAGAAACATCGAGAGATAAAGTGGATCTGCCTGATTACGGAAAAACCGGCACGTCAGATGCTACGACGAATCGCATCTGTAACGTGCGCTGTGACTGCAGGCAAGGCAAGGCAAAGGCAGGCAACTGCATCATTGACCGCAGCTCGAGCCCATGTGTCAACTCACGGTGGCGTACTGGATGGATCTGAAGGGTAATAGACGAATTGTACGCCCAGATGCCGGTGCAGGTGAGGCGTCCCTTTGAAGAGCATAACCGCAGCATTCATCTTAGTTCAGCGCGAGGGTAGCTTTATGTCAGAGTTGCTGAACCGATCACTCAGTAGAAGCCGTCCATACCCCGTTCAGAGAGTGCACGTATCGTCGTGCTTCGAGGAGAATCATGCCGCTTGGAATTGACATGGCTATCAAGGCGAAAGGAACCAGGAATAAATAAGCCAGGTCTGTCCCCCCAGCGAGGTTCTCATCCCACACAGCTTTTTACCGTCAAGGAGATAAGTACTAGAAGATGATGTCTCGTGACGTCTTATATTCCCACAAAAGCAAGTTTGTCATCGAGTTCCGAGGTGATTTGGAGGCTATCAATCAGTGAAGTTGTGAATGGCTTCCAAGCGACTCCACGGTGCGTGGGTGATTGCCTCTTCCGTTTGATTCGTCTAACAGGAAACAATTATCGAAGGAACGGAATGAACTCAGCATAAGCTGGCAGCGTCTGTCAAATCTAATTTCCAGGAATTGGTCTAAACATTTACTACTCGAGTTCGAACAAATTCACGCTGACAAAATCACCCAGGAGACGAAGGCCTCATTTCATTTCATCCGAATAAGAAGTTGTAATAAGTAACGCTCGACATCGACTTTTATGGGGTCTTCTCACCAGGTTCAAATTTTGGTCTTGGACCAGCTGTGAAGTTAAACTTCAGCGCTTCCCGACTCGTTCTCTCCTTTCTATTCTTTCCTTCTCTAATCTTCCCCATTCTCCCTACTGCCGATTCCCCCGTATGCTGTGGCTAACGTCGGCGTTTCAGTTTCTAAAACAAGGTATCATTGCCGCTCTCAAGTCCCGACTTGTAGCCACGGCTAATATCACGATGAGGAGGGAATACTTTGGCTTCGGCTAGGCAGATGCTGAGACCACCGTTGGCAAGCCGGAGTCAAGGTGAAGCAATTTTTGACTCTCGTTTGCTTTGACCTACAATTGAAGTGAAGTTGAAGGACATATATACTCAGGTCAACTATCCCTAAGAAACTGACAAGCACAAGAGCCGCTCCAATGGCAGACAACGGTCCAAAATATTACCTGCATGAGACACTGTCTCTGATTTAAAACTTGTTCGCAACCTTTGACCATGGCCACGTTCCCTCCAGAGCTCGTGGAAAGAATTGTTCACGAAATATGGCACTCGGAAATGCCTTCTGTTGTCCGACAGTCCTTCATGACGACGTGCCCCCGGATTAATAGAACATGGAAAGCCGTTTACGCCCCTATGGCCTCTCAGGATATCTATGTCCCCAGCCTCGCCTATATATACTACCTATGCGACATAGCCGGACGCCAGAAGTCCATCATCTACCATGATCTTATCCCCCGACTTACCCGTACTATCACCTGCTTCGTCGATCTCCGAGAAAAAGGAAGGGAAAACGTAGTAAAGGAAGTTTACATTCTTCTCATGGCGCTACCTAACGACATTGGCCTCAGAGCTCTTTTTCCCCAAGTTCCCTCCATATCCTTTGAGCTCAGTTGCATCGGTCGTGCCAGCTATTTAGGAAATGAAATACGTGGTCTTCCCGTTCACATTCGCTACGACCGGTTCCTGTCTGAATGCCATAATGTCGAAGGCGAAGACGGGTATCTACGACTGGACATACATGTATCCATTAAGACGCATTCGTCTCGCTTAAGCGTGTCGTCTTCCACCTTCGCCGACTTGCGCAACGTTGGTTTGGGTCCTACGAGGTTGTTTCGTCGGAACAATGCATACGGGGAGTATGAGACGCTGCGTTGTGGTATCTTATATTCCTACGTAAAATCGTATGTGCGTGAGTACCAGGGGGATATTAAGGGTATAAATCGGTGCTTGTGGATGGCTTCCAAACGATCTCAAACTACGTGGATGCCATTCCTAGAACTGAGGTTGCTAGCTGCTCCCCACCATTACTGGGAATATAAGCGGTTGCAGTGGTATTTACCTACTTTCAGTTTTCGGTACAACAGTAATTTATCTTATCAAGCCAGGCTGGGATGGCCCCTCGTTAATATATAACTTGGACGAGCAATGGACGAGAGCAGGAATGGCAACGTTTTGCTTCGGCGCCTTTCGGCCGAATCGACATCCGTTTCGAGAATTCGGACTGTTTGCGGACCTTCCCTCTTCCTTCCCTACCACCATCATCCCACATTCGCTTGTATGCATTAAACCTCACGCTCGTTACCATGCCCACTTCTACGCTCACTGATTTTGTATCTGCTCATGCCATGCTGCTCAAGGTCGCACTTGGCTGCCTGGTCGGGCCTCTTCTAGTCCTTCTATCACTCGCATTATGGTACATGACCCGAACATCTGTCTCTCGACGGCGTATTGTCTCTGACATTGAGGTATGTTACGGGCTCTTTCTCGCCTTTACCGATTGTATAGAGAAATGTAGGTCAATGTCAAAGAATCTACTTCTTGCGCATCCGACATCTTCCCGACCCCCATCGACTCCTTGAAATCGTATCCTTCATTTTATTTCGGTCCTGGTGCCCCGGTTTCGAATCCGAATCCGAATCCTTTGCCTCCTCCTCTGTCCTTATGGCAAGCTGCGGACCAAATCGTTTGTCCTTACCCGCGACCGCGTTCAAACTTCTCTTCTTCAGAGTCATACAGTCTAACGGACAATCTTGCTCGACCGCCGCCTGCCCCTCCGCTCTATGTCGATGTCATTGTTCCGTACAACCAGCAAGTCGCTCTTTGTGGAGGGTCAAACTCTATGGCGTACGGATATCGCAAACCAGATTGTGTAGATTATGCCCGCCCTCGAGCGAGACGGAACACACGGCCTGCAATGACTATTCCGCCGCTTGTCATTGTGAAGAAAGGTTCAAACATGGTTTTTTCTCCGTGTCGCGCCAGCAAACTCAATGGGATCTCCGCGGTGCCATCGCCGCCATCCGTCAAGCGAAAGGAAACGACCGCACATCCAAGCACTCTTGACTCAGAAATCCCCAATTCCATTCTTCCCTTCTTTGACAAGGATCTTCCTCCGGCTCCGCTACTTCTTGTGGATAAAGCGCCTGCTTCGCCTTCCGTCGGTACTGCAGATTCGTCGGCTCCTTCTCCTGATATGCAACAGCAAGAGTCTACGTGTCGTCATCTTTCCGGCGTACCGAAATTTCGGTCTGTAGTTCCTTTCGTCGATGAGGAGAGCTTTCCATCGCGTCCGTTACTTTCTGTTAGCGGAAACGCTCCTAGGACGAGACATCTGAGTATGGAGATCGTCAAATCATTATCACGAACCGCAGGAAAGGAAAACATCCCCCCTTTGATCATCGTAACGTCGAAGCGAACATCCACGCCTCCTCTTTCTGTGACCAAAAAGAAGAAGAAGAAGAATCCGGCAACCAAGACGATGGCTTTGTGCGATGTTACCAACACGAAGAAGAGCTGGGAGGTGTTTAGGGCTCGTGGTGCTATACGGAAGGAACTTGGTCTCCCTTGTCTTGTCAGGAATGACGGCGAAGAAATTTTGGGTACGATTTTGGAATAATTTTCCTAGGTTAAGGTTATCTGTATGGGGTTTGCGTTAATCTATTTCTTTCACGTTGGTGCATTCTGCCGGTGGCTGCACGCCTGTACTCGGATTGTGCCACCTTTAGCTTTCAAAGTGAGTACCTGGAGTGCATGTTCCTTTAGATCCGCTCAGTAGCTGGCTCCAACCTTGGCTAAAACGGGCAGTCTAGTCGGCGTCTCAGTCTAGACTATTTATGGTGTCTGCTGCCCCTTCGTCGAGCGATAGAAATTTCCGGATGCCATCGTGACCTGTCTCGCCGAATGTGTCTATGTAGGAGGCACTACTTGAAGTGGCGCCGTCGATGGCAACGAAACTCTTCTCAACATCCTGGACCGAATGTCTGAGCCACCTTTAGTCCTGTATGAGATATTTGAGTGGCTATTGTTCTCTACAGGAAGATAGCTAATTTTCTTTGGACATTCTAGGCCGCAAACGTTCGACAAATATTCTACCGACACGCAATGTGAAATGGGCACAGGTCATCGGGAAAAACTTGGAAAACTATGATTCAAGTTGGCTAAAAGGTTTTCCAGAAGGCCATGTCGGGTAATAAGGCGTGATAATAATGATAATTTAATGACACTTAATAAGTACTTAAGTACGCTGGGGCGCACGTGTCAATGACGTAACCAATATACCCCCTTCATTGCAACTGTATCTTCGACCCTCATGCATCGATGAGTAGCCGCCGTTCTTCCCACTCCACCCGAACGCGTACCTCGTCCACTGCACGACCACCGTCCTGGAGGACGCTTTCTTTAAGCAAAGGAACAGCAGCAGCCAGAGTCAGCCTGGTACACGCCGAGCCGGAACGGGGGCACGGCGCCTTTGGATCAGCTATTGACGGGCTACCATCTTCTCCAAAAAGAAACGGAAGATTGTCTAGAGATATCGGAGCGGGAGTGGCAGGCCCCAGCGGACTGAGCTACGAACAGAAGAACTCACCGAGTTCGCCACAGGAGAGCGGTACAGAGGAGATGAAAGGTGTGTTTTCATGCAGGGGAGTCAATCGTTTTCAGATATTAAGTTATTTGGTAGCGACAGTGCCTACGAATTCTCTTACACCAATACCAAGCACGAGCGCAACGGTCGCGCCGCCAACGGTGCCAGGGAACGACCAAGCGCCGCCTCCAGGTATGTGCTTGTATGCGGTTTTGCTAAAACGCGGCTAATACTTCCTACCTTCGCATCTTCCAGCTGTGCTGGTAGAGACAGATACTTCAACATCGACGCCAACCACAAATCCAGATGCTCAACCAGAAGACACGCTGGAACCGCATGCCGGGAACGACGATACACCCCCTGAGGCAATTACCGTTCCGGCACCTGCACAGTCCGTCGGCACCATCCCATTCCCCACTATACCTTCCTCTCCACCCCGAACTTCTTGGTTTGGTTCCTTAGGACGCTCCCGGGGACGAGAGAAAGCGAAGGAAAGTCGCGTCTTCGTAGAGAGCAACCTACGGGAGGCGAGCTCAAGAATCGATGAGGATACTGTTATGCGTGATTCGAGCCATGAACAGCAGGACTGTGATACGAAGGATGTACTAGAGCCTCCGAAGTCTGAAGAAGATAAGCCTCAGCCACTGACCGTACCAGAGGTGGAAACATCAGCGATCCCGACACCATCTTTGCCTCAGCCAATGCCCTCACAGCCGGTTGATACAGCCACTGCTTCGCGTCGATCGTGGTTTGGTGCGACCGTATCAGCTTCGCCTCCATCTGCACGTTCCATCCCATCATCAATCGACGAGGACGTTCCTGCATTGTCCACTTCGCCTTTACGCAGCCCTGAAAGTCCCCCCAAGAGGCCTAGAGTGGAGAGCGTCAGCGATGGTAAACGTGCTAGACTCGATTCACTAAATCCCTCAAGTAGTAGATTTACCATCAGTATTCCTCTCCTGGGAAGGCCCAAAGTTCCTTTAGAGGAGGCAATGGCTAGCGCTCCTGCTGTCATGGATCCTCATGCACAGAGCGACGAGCCAGATGGAACTGACACCGATAGTACGATCACTGCTGACACCGAAATTACGATGACCACGACTACACCAGCAACTACGATAGCTGCAATTGAAGAGGCACCGGAGAAAGCCCCTGTGGTCGAGATAGTCAAGGAGGAGATTGTGGTTAGGGCTAGCGGAACAGAAGAAGTAGGGAACCGAACGTCATGGTGGGATTATGTTGGATGGGGCGGGAGTGTACGTTCAGCAGCTGCTGCACCCGTGCAAGCAGAAGATCTGTCGTCGACCATAGACGCTCCTGCGGAGGAGACTCCGTCAGCACCTACGGTCGATGCTTTACCTGCTGTCGAAGCACCACAAGACGCGACGCCGGCAGAAGAACCTGCGACAGAAGAATCTCATAAGCTCAAGCCCTCTTCGTCCTCTGTCTTCTCGTCGGACACTCGGGCATCGTGGTACACTCCATGGGCGTGGTATTACTACTCTACTACAACCGAATCTGCGCCTACGGGTATGACGCCCAGTGAGATGGTCAAAGAGGAGGCGCTGGCAAGAGATAGCGCGGAGTCTAACGAGGTAATTATGACAAATACAGGCGACGGTAAGGAAGAAGTCTTAGAGGAAGAGGTCAATCCTATAACTTCAACAATTACCACAAACCGCTCGGGATGGGCCGCCTTTTTCTCCTCTACTTCGTCGTCAAGATTGGGAGCCAAGCGCATAGAAGATGTCAAGCCAAGTGGAGAGATGGAGGTTATGGACATTGATGAAGATGATTCGCCTGGTAACTCCGAGGCGAAGGACAGTCAGAAGCAAGAGGACGTGCAGAAATCGGGTCAGACCGATAAACCCAACGTAGGATCACCGCCTCCTTCCCCGACACGAACGAAAGGCAAGGATGGGGAGACCAAGCGAGAGATTCCGCAACTCATCATCTCGGAGGATGTCAAGTCCAAGGCGGCGAAACGCAAGTCATCTGGCTCGCGCCCTCCTTCTGTATCATCATCCAAACCTCCCTCAACAAAGTCTGGCACAAGTACTCCACCCACTGCATCGAAGAAAACGTCTGGCGCAACAACTCCACCCAAGAAACCTGTCGCACCACGTACGCCGCCTCCACCAAATTTGGTACTGCCTTCGTGGCGAGACACCTTCCATTCGGCACCTCGTAATGTCGCTCCTGCTACCCCGCAATCATCCAGTAGGCTTGGCAGAACGGTTAGATTCCTCCTTGGTGGTAGCACCGATGGAGGTAAAGGGAAGGAGAGAGACGTAAGTGCGGATGTGGGTGTTGGTTTGCCGAGAGCTTGGGATGTCCTCCAGGGGCAGTCGTCTCCTTCGGAAGCTGGTATGGGGGATGTGCTGAGAGGTTGTAAACGAGTTGTTGTCATTGGCATTCATGGATGGTTTCCCGGTGCTATCATGCGGACTGTCCTTGGGGAAGTAGGTTCATTCCTTGACCTTTTTCCACGCTATCTCTTTCGTCCATTGAATGTTCTCTTATTTTTGTTTCGTTAGCCCACAGGCACCTCTCCCAAGTTTGTCTCGATGACCCTTCAAGCACTCGAGGAGTTCCAAGCTAGGCATGACGTGAAACTTGAGAAAGTGACAGGAATTCCGTTGGAGGGGGAGGGAACGATTGGTGGTAGAGTTGACAAGTGAGCTGGATACCTTTCTGATGAATATGTCTTAATGAGCCCCCCTAACAAGATTATACACCGCGTTGACGAGCAACGCAGAATGGATGGATGATTTGCATGAATGCGATGCCCTCATAGTCGCTACGCATTCTCAGGGGTCTGTGGTGTCGACTCACTTGTTAGATCGTCTGTTACGAGAAGGTCACCTTGTCGCTTCGTTCACGCCCGGCGAGCAAGAGCCGCTGTCACCTGGCGTCGAACCAGGCCTTGTAGCAGGCAGGAAAAAGCAGAGGATTTGCTGTCTCGCACTCTGTGGTATTCACTTGGGACCCTTGCGCTATCTTAGCACTAGCTCGCTCTTCCAGCCATACTTCCAGTACTTTGAGAGCGAGGCGGCGCGAGAATTGTTTGAGTTCCAGGTATGGTGTAGCGCATTTATGATCGTGGTGTATGTGTCTAACTGTTTGCCTTAGAATACGGAAAGCGACGTATCGAAGGCGTATATCTCTGCTCTGCGGAATGTTGTGGGCCATGGTGTCAGTGTCTCTCGTTCTCCCTCTCGCAGCTCGCTGACCCAGGTTTTCAGGCTAAAATGGTTTACATCGCGTCACTGAACGACCAAGTTGTCCCTTTGTACTCGGGCTTGTTCACAAACGTGAATCATCCATTGATCTTGAGAGCAGTGTACATAGATGGTGATGCGTATCAGTGGGTAGTTTTTGAGTCATTGTTAATTCCTTATTCTGATCTCTACGTTAATAGCTCGTCGGATTTTCTGTCAAATCTTCTCGTTTTGCTCCTTCGAATCCTGAATACCGGTTTATCTGATTCGGGACTGATTGCTCACTTGTCAGAGGCTACCGCGGGCTCTCTGAATGGCGTGGGTCACTCAACAGCATATGAGGAGGTGGGGACGTATGCGTGAGTGTCCTTATCTATAAATACTGGTTGCTGCAGTGTTTCCTGACTGTACATTGCTTACAGCCTTGCCGTAAACTATCTCTTCCTAGCTGACGACGGCCCCGATACCAACCAAGTAGAGCTGAAACTGGATGACTTCAATGCAGCAACAGAGCAGAATGATTATGAGGTGCGTCTGTTTTCCGACTTTTGTGATAAATGATTATTGATCAGCGTACGCGCAGATTCCATGGTCCCTCCGAGATCTCATTGCAGATCCATCTGTTCAACGGTTGTTCGAAGGAGAGTTTCTGAGCCTGAGAGATGCATTCAAAGAGTGGCATCCCAAGACGACGATTTTGAGGGACGTTAAGAGGAAGCTGGCTCCAATTACAAGGATGAAGGGAAGTACGTCAGGCGAGCATCCGCCACCCACCATCCTGGGTAATAGTAAACTTTGAAGGTTGTATACATACTTTTTTCACATCAGGGACGGTTCAGGAGTGGGGCTCATTGTATAAACGAGTCATGCTGCTACACACAAAAGCATACTATATATGTACGTATAGAAGAGATATATAACTATTGGTTTGGAGTCTGGGTTTTGACCATCCTTACAAGGCAACATGGTGTGAGAAAGGCAACGTTCTCGGCGAGACAATTCCCATGTGTGTGGGTTGTATTTCGTTCTTCCTCACCCATCTGTCCTTGAACTCGTCGAAGTTTTTCACCAGTGGAGCGCCGTGAATCCCGTATAAATTTGGGTTTTCAGCATTGCTTATTTATACGATCCTTATAAATAAGACTTCTTTACCTAACGCATCTCTTCTTCCGTCCTCGTTCGTTCCTCGCTCGACTTTCCCTCTTCAAGCAGGTGAAATGCTTATTGCGATATCATCCCGAAAGACCGAGCCTTGGCAATGATAGCGATGGGGAGGACTAACTTTTCTGGCCGATGATAGGACCCCTGCTCGATACCAAGGATTCTTGGCGTGGAACGTATTGCTGTTGGCAATTAGCTGGGGAAAACGATGGGGATTTTTCAACTTCGTGACATTCATTCATGCGATTGGGTGTACACAGGTATGCTGGATATAGGCCTGTTCAAGGGGCATCAGTAGCGTGAGCAGGCCGTTCAATATTCTGTGTTGCCCTATCATGATATTCCTGACTTATTCCTCGCATCCTCAGGTCTCTAGGCCTAGGTCGCATCTTGATTTTTTTCTTAGTTCCGAAACCTTTGAAGAGCGGACGCGTCACTTAGAACCTCTTCCATGCTTGATGTCCTCAATTTGAGCAGGACCCATGCCGCAAAAATTTCCCCTCGAATTTTTGGGCTGACCCGGCCCGGGATCAAAGCGTTCAACGAGTTAACAACTCACGCGATCACTAGCCAAATCCATGAAGGCTTCTTTCTTAGAGTATTTGCCAACGATGTCGTTTTCTGCTCCACCATTCGCTCACGGTGGTGGGATATTATCAGGGCAATATTTGATTCCAGCTCGACCGGGTGAATCTTTCGTGGTATGGCCATTGTTTTAGTCGCTCACATATCCCACACCATTCGGCTCCGGGCATAATGCCTCATCTGGCTTTTCGCAACGGAATGTGAATTCTCTACAAGTCGGATTGTATAAATATTCAAGTGGTCGTCTAGGCATATTCAGCTCACCATGCTTTCTTTGCTCGCATCGTTTACTATCCTTTCGCTCTTGCGACTCCATCCTGCGGCTGGCGTTGTCGTCGAACCAAGGGCTGGCAAGCCTGCTAACAGTCGCTTGAAGGAGTTCACTATCGACCTTGTCAACAACGCTTTGGCGCCTGATGGCCACCTCAGAAGTAAGAGGAATCCCTAGTCCCTGGTACAGCTAATGTTTCAATGCCCCATAGGCACGGTTGTCGCCAATGGAACGTAAGTAGAGCATTCATTTAAATTTCTGGGGCTAACCCATTGCTGGCAGATATCCTGGACCCCCAGTTTTGGTTAACAAGAACGATATTTTGTCTATCACACTTAACAATGACTTGGTTCGTTCAGTGTTCTTTTGGGTGTCCCAAGTGCTCATGTGTTTGTTAGGTCGATACTTCCATGCGAGTGTCTACTTCTCTGGTCAGTATGCATTTCTATATCTTTTTGCATCCCATAAGAGTTTATTATGCGAAACAGGACTTGGATGGAATCTTCTACACCACAGAGAACTTGTGGAATGAAGGCAGTCCTTTTGTCACCACTTGCCCTCTCGCACCCGGTAACAGTTTCACGTACACTGTTGACCTCAGCGAATTCGGTCAGACGGGAACGTACTGGTATCACAGGTAAGTGTCGTTCTTTAAGTCAAAAGTGTGTATTTATGCTTTCTATACAGTCAATTGAGCCTCCAATATCTCGATGTACGTTCCATTGTTTTTTGAATTGCTCATTCTGATCCATCGCAGGGATTCCGGGGCCCATTGATCATTTACGGTTTTCCATCTTCTTTTCCTCGACTTCTTCGCAGACTGAGACTAATAATCCAGATCCAAATGACCCATTGGCTCATTTGTATGATGTCGATGATGAGTCAACGGTAGAGACCTCATCTCCCGGTATTTCACCGTACTAATCCGCCATCCTAGATCATCCAACTCGGCGACTGGTGGCACAATAGCACCTTGCCTATGTTCGAGCAATTCGCCGCCACAGGTATTATCCCGTGCGTCTTCTCTCATTTTGTCCCGATTTAGCTCTGATTACGCTCTTTTGCTAGAGTATCTGATTCCGGCACTGTCAATGGTGTTGGACGCTACAACGGCGGTCCTGAGGTTGACTGGTCTGTTATTAACGTCAAGTTTGGCAAGCGATACCGATTCCGTATCATTAACGAGTCGGCGCGGAATGTTTTTACGTTCTCCATCGACAATCACACTATGACGGTCTGCTGCGCCTCATAGGTTAAATAGGCCAACGTACTCACTTTGATACAGGTCATTGAAGCTGATGGTCAGGAACTGCAGCCTTCGGTTGTTGACAGCATCGAGATGTTGGCAGGGCAACGATATTCTGTCGTGGTAAGTACTATTGCTGTTAATCATTTTACGCACGCTGAATATTGCTGTAACCAGGTGAAAGCTGACCAACGAATCGGAAATTACTGGGTCAATGCGCCCTATGTAAGTTTTCCAAGAATCAACCTCGCGCTCGAGCTTCATTCCTCCGTAGGTCGGTGGAAGTCCTGCTAGAAACTTGAATCGTGAGTGTAATTTTTATTTCAGGCGGTCACGTTTCACCGTTAACTCTAGAGAACGCTACCTTGTCCCGGGCTATCTTGCGGTACGAGGGAGCTCGGAGAGTTGATCCTACAACCCCCATGACTTTAGGTCCTGTCGACGGTACTCCAATGGTCGAGGGCCATCTCCGTCCCCTCCATCCCGAACCTGTGTGTTTTGGCCACTACATCTCTCTTTGACCGCATTGTAAGATTATTCTACAGGCACCCCCCGCGGATGTCAACATCACCCTGGAGTTCGTCGTCACTGCTGGAAAAGCCATTTGGAACGTTAACGGAGTTTCGTACCTTCCGCCCGCGGTGCCCACCCTCATGAAAGTTCTTGATGGCGCTACGACTGCCGCAGACTTCAATGAGACAGAGAACACATTCGTTCTTCCTGCCAACTCTACTATCCAAATTGAGTTCCCAGCCAAGTAAGGGTATTTCCAACTGTATCTAGACCTGTCGCTAACATATTATGAACAGCGATGATGATGATGCACACCGTGAGCTAGTTGTTTCTTCCCTCGCTGTATGGCTTCTCAGTCTTGCCTATCTACAGCTATTCACATGCACGGTGTATGTTCTTTTTCGCTGTCCGTGATCCAACAATTTTATGTTCTTCTATGTTTAGATGGACTTCTGGGTCATCAAGTCTAACACCACCGAGGAGATCAATACTGTGGACCCTATCAAGCGCGACACCGTAGCTGCTGGTGCTGCTGGTAGCATCATACGTTTCAGGACTGATAGACCCGGCAAGTTTTGATTGCTTATTTTTTTGTATATACTTGACGGATTGTCCCCTTTCTTCTAGGACCGTGGTTCTTCCACTGTCATATCTTCTGGCACATGCAAGCCGGCCTCGCCACTGTCATGTTGGCCGATCCTACTGCTGCTGCGGAGAAGATCCATCCAGATGCTGCTTGGAATACCTTGTGCCCTACTTACGACGCCCTTCCACTTGAACAGCAGTGATTACCGATCTAAGCAGCATAGCTTCAACAAATTCATTACTACTAGTCTATATATGTAAATTGACTCCTCGCGTTCTACGTGTCTTCTTTGATTGGGACCGTAAACCGGTTTTCTAAATTCTAAACTCTTTGGTTCCAGACGGGTTATGGATATGAAGTCAAATGTGTTTCGCAGTACAGTTGCCAAAGACTAAGTGCGGAGCTAGCTTAAGAATTTACTAAAAAATCAGCATAGTGACTACTTCATCTTCTAGTACTTACCCCCTTGACAGTAGAACGCTATGCGGGATGAGAACCTCGCTGGGGGTACAGATTGGGACAGACCTGACTTAAGTATTCCTGGTTCCTTTCGCCTTGTTAGCCACTTCAATTTCAAGCGGTACAATTCTCGTCGGAGCACGTCGATGCTGCACTCTCTGAACGGGATATGGGCTTCTACTACGTGATCGTTTCAAAAAAATAACATTCTGACATAAGTAAAGCTACCCTTGCGCTGAACTAAGATGGATGCTGCAGTTATGCCCTTCAAATGGATGCCTGAGCTGCACCTGCCCGTGTTGCACCGGCATGTGGGCGTACAACTCGTCTATTACCCTCCAGATCAATCCAGGACGCCACTAGGAGTTGACACATGGGCTCGAGCTCAATGATGCAGTCACAGCGCACGTCAGATTGTCTCCGTAATCAGGCAGATCCGCTTTATCTCTCGATGGTTCTTCATCTATATTTTGGTGTGCAGTTGGGATCTGGAATCTGAATCTGTGCGTGCGCTCTCGTCTTCCAAGTTATATATTAATGAGGGGCCATCCCTTCTTATAGGCTCGATAATATATTGTGTACCGAAAAGAGAAAGTGGGTAACGACCGCTGCAACCGCTTATATTCCCGGTAATGATGGGGAGCAGCTAGTAATCTCGCGCTCATTTCTAAGAATGGATGTTAGACTAATCAAACAGAAGACCATCCACATACTCTGAGATCGTTTGGAAGACATCCACAAGCGCCGATTAATAGCCTTCATATCCCCCTGGTACTCACGCACGTACGATTTTACGTAGGAATATAAGACACCACAACACAGTGTCTCATACTCCCCATATGCATTGGACCATCTAAACAACCTCGGAGGACCCAAACCAACATTGCGCAAGTCGTCCAAGATGTAAGGTGACACGCTTAAGCGAGGCGAATGCGTCTTAATGGATACATGTATGTCCATTCGTAGATACCCTTCTTCGCCTGTATCGTTACAGCATTGAGACAGGAAACGGTCGTAGCGAATGTGAACGGGAAGACCACGTATTTCATTCCCTAATAAGCTGGCATGACCGATGCAACTGAGCTCAAAGGATATGGAGGGAACTTGTGGGAAAAGAGCTCTGAGGCCAATGTCGTTAGGTAGCCTCATGAGAAGGATGTAAACTTCCTTTACTAAGCGTTCCCTTCCTTTTTCTCGGAGATCGACGAAGCAGGTGATAGTACGGGTAAGTCGGGGGATGAGGTGAGGCTGGGTATGTAGATATCCTGGGAAGCGATAGGGGCGAAAACAGCTTTCCATGTGCGATTAACCCGGGGGCACGTTGTCATGAAGGACTGTCGGACAACAGAGGGCATTTCCGAGTGCCATACTTCGTGAACGATTTTCTCCACGAGCTCTGGAGGGAACGCGGCCATGGAGAACAAGTTTGAAATTGGAGACAATGTCTCATGCAGGTAATATATTTGACGGTTTTGATCGCCGCGACGCGTGCATCTCGTCTACAACTCTTGTGCTTGTCAGCTTCTTAGGGACAGTTGACCTGCGTATATGTCCTTCAACTTCACTTCAATTGTAGATCAAAGTAAACGAGAGTCAAAAATTGCTTTACCTTGACTGCGGCTTGCCAATGGTGGTCCCAGCATCTGCCCAAAGTACTCCCTCCTCGTCTCCGTTTGTCTGATATTAGCTGACTGGATAGTGTCACCGCAAAAAGCGATGTCGTGCGCGCGGAATCGGCCTCTACAGGACAGGTGCCGAATGCTGACCAACGGAAGTCCAATGCTTTAAGCGCATAAACACTATATCAAGGCCGATGGAGACGATGTCCATCGTTGGTGCCAGCAGTGGTGCAGACGTGACTACAAGTCGAGCGGCAACGATACCTTGTTCTAGAAACTGAGACGCCGACGTCAGCCACAGCATACGGGGGAATCGGGAATCGGCAGGGGGGAGAATCGGGAAGATGAGAGAAGGAAGGAATAGAAAGGAGCAAACGAGCCGGGAAGCGCTGAAGTTTAACTCAACTCACCTGGTCCGCTTTTAAAGACAAGACCGAAATTTGGTGAGAACTTGACCCCAGAAAAGTCGGCGTCGAGTGTTCCGTAACTACAATGTTCGGATGAAATGATTCGAGGCCTTCGTCTCCTGGGTGACTTTGTCAGCGTGAATTTGTTCTTCGAACTCACTGTAAAAGTTTAGACCAATTCCTGACGATTAGGTTTGACAGACGCTGCCAGCTTAATACTGAGTTCATCCCGTTTCTTCGATAATGTGTTTCCTAGCTTTATACTAAGATATTGCAAACCCGTAAACGTACCAGAGTACATTTTGATAAATATTGACGTCAAAATGTCGGATTAAGACCTGTGCAGAGTACTCGCCGTCAAACGGTTCCGCTGCCCGAGCCCATATTGTCTCTTTGACTTCCAAATTAAAAATCAATAGTGTATCGACAGCCTCGAGATGCTGTACGGTAGTACTCTGAAAATAATACGGGTAAAGACCGCTGCGATTGCTTATATCCCCAGTAATGACGGGGGGCGGCAAGTAACCTCCATCCTAGAAGAATGGACGTCAGGCGAATCAAACGGAAGAGATAATCACCCTCGCACTGTGGAGTCGCTTGGAAGCCATCCACAAGCACTGATTAATAGCCTCCAAATCACCTCGGAACTCGATTACAAACTTGGTTTGGTGGGAATATAAGACACCATGAGACATCTTCTGATGATACGAATCATAGCACCCGAAGACCCTCGGAGGGCGCAAACCAACATTGTGCAATTCAAAGAGGACGAAAGGCCAATAGTAACCACGCAATCTTGAGAGAAGGTCCGGGTCTGCAATGGATATATGTACGTCCAGTCGCAGATACCCGTCTTCGCCTTTGTCATTATGGCATGTGGACAGGAACCGGTCGTAGCAAATGTGTATGGGAAGACCACGTAACACCCCCGTTGTCCGTGCATCACCAATGCAACTGAACTCAAAAGATATATAGGGAACTTGCGGAAAAAGAGCTCTGAGGCCGATGTCATTAGGTAGCCTCGTGAGAAGAGCGCAAACTTCTTTTGCTGTGTTTTCCCCTGCATTTGCTCGAAGGTCGACGAAGCAGGTGATAGTACGGGTAAGTCGGGGGATGAGATCATGGTAGATGATGGACTTCTGGCGTCCGGCTATGTCGCATAGGTAGTATATATAGGCGAGACTGGGGATGTAGATATCCTGAGAGGCGATAGGGGCGTAAACGGCTTTCCATGTTCGATTAATCCGGGGGCACGTCGTCATGAAGGACTGTCGAACAATAGAGGGCATTTCCGAGTGCCATATTTCATCAACAATTATTTCCACGAGCTCTGGAGGGAAGGTGGCCATGGTGTTAGTATCTCTCAGGCTCCTGCTCGTCGAGGTACCCATGGCTGCTACTGACCTAGAGTGGTGACCGTCTGTCTGACCACCCTAGTTGCAAGTGAGAAACGTAGAAAGGGACCCGAACTTGAATTTGGCAGGAAGCGCGGGTGGCTGTGATAAGGTCAGGTGAATATCACGTGTGTACCTCGGACCGGCCCCGCGTGCGACGTCGTGTCAGGCATCATACTGTTCTAACTGGCTCCCCAATACCTGTCAACTCGAGATCCGATGTTCAATGTTCAGGTCTCAGAGTCTCCCCACTTCGTATATGCTAACCTTGCGCTACTACTACTTCATGGTGTACTGACAAAAGTTCGCCTCATTCTCACAGCACTTCACATTCTTGCAGTGTTTCTCGATACAGGGTTTGGATAGGAAAATATTCTGTCTGCTATTCCACAACCAACGCCCTGGGGAAGCTCTGTGTTTTGGAAGTCCCATGTATCATTTCGTAGAGCTGGTGTAACCGCTGCTCCATATATCCTCTTTGATGCCTCCTTAGCATACAACCCGATTCTGGAACTATTCACCGCGACGAAACACTAAAACCTGATAGTACATGCCCCCGTTACGAATACAATGGCGCTTTCCTGGCCTATAGAAGTACGTCGAACTAAAACATATCAAATTTAGAGCAATCTCTCTTCAAGTTTCCCGGCGCCGAGACCCATGAGCCTCACAGTATCCTCCCACACTTTGCGCCTCAAAGATTCGTCTGTCGCCTTGGATGGATATTCAGCGCGCTCCATATGATCGAAAATAGGCATCCTTCCACCCTGGCCCCATACAACTGACGCATTATACGTTGCGGGTACGAGTACGGTTTTCGCACCCTCTGCTGGACTCCGCGGCTTTATCCCCCATCTTGCCTCCAAATCGACCGGCTGGAAGTTCTCCCCGCGTACATCTTTCTTCCCCAGCTCAGTCGCCACCAACCCAGGATGTGCCGCCGCCACTTTCACCTGTGTGCAGCGGGCTAGCTCTGCGCAGCACATTATGTTCAGCAATTTCGAGGTAAAGTATAGGATGTGCTCTTCCTCGGGTTTGAACTGTAGGGCACAGAGAGCGCCAACTGGATGAGCCTCGCTTGACTGGGGAAACTCAGGAATGACGGCTCCGCCGCTTGTGACCCAGATTACACGGCTTAGAGGGAATGCTTCCATGATAGGGAGGAGGAGAAGGGTGAGCAGGAAAGGACTGATATGATTGACCTGCATCCTACAGGTATGTTAGAATCGCCACATTATAGTTGATGAAGGCGCCTTACAGCAGGTCCAGCCCGTCTTCAGTGGTCTGCTTGCCCACGCTATGCATCCCGGCGTTGTTCACAAGAAGGTGCAAGGGCATCCCACTCGTTTTGAACGCTCGCACGAATTCATGTACCGAGGAGAACGAAGCCAGATCCAAATGTCGATACTCGACGACACTGCCAAGACTCGATGCAGCTGCCTTGCCTTTCTCTTCATTTCGACACGCCAATATCACTTTGGACGCTCCACTCTCAGCAAGGTACTTGGCTACTTCGTATCCGATTCCTTCAAACGAAAGTTCGTCGCATTTCCATCGGCCATGGTAAGAAAGGATTCATACCTGTGTTCGCGCCAGTCACCACTGCCGTAATGCCTGATAGATCGGTCCTCTCGAGGGCAGGTAGCGGAGCGGCCTGTCGCTTTGCAGCTTCTGAAAAATCGAATGACATCTGTGGGCAGCGACACGGTTGTAAAGGATCAGCTCTCTAGACCCATGGATTGTTTCATGCGCTATAAATAGTATGACTCCTACCTTCTGTAAGCTATACATACTGCCGTGTCAGCGTGTTACTACGGCATCCATCCCGAGTGCCGTAGTCTACGCAGGATCAGCATCCGCCGGCATAGAGGTGTCAGTCAGCGTTCCGGTACGTGCACTATCAAGTGAATCGTAGGGTCGAAACAGGCTTACAGGCTTATGGGCTTTCAGGTGATTTGCCGGTGGACCGCGTCCGATCCAACTGCATCAAATCCGATGGTCCAATGTCAACTCATCGAACTTCTTCCCAAAGCGTCCTATTGGACTTACTCTCACCAAACGTCTACCGTTCGCACGGGCCGGGATCATGTCCAAACAGTTAGAACGTGATCATTATTTACAGTTAGAAGCATGATTTCTCATAGCTATCCATCCCGATCCTCACATTACAATACCCAGATAACTATTTATCACACTGAACGAAAAGATAAGCAAGAAACTGCCTGTAGCGGTTCTCGGGTTTAGGCCCTACGGTGGCACGAATCCCACTTCTCCATGTTCGTCTTCATCATCAGTAAACTCATCGTCATAACTCCCCTTGGGAGACCCCTCTATATCGGGGTCCCCGAAGTCCCACACATCGAGCACCGTAGTGTCGTTCTTGCTGCTTGCGCTAACGCACCATCGGCCTTCAAAAACCACCTGCCATACACCCGTGATACCCGTCAACAAGTCTTTTACGACAGTACCGTCGTGAATATTCCACAACTTTAGTGCTCCATCGGATCCGCTGAGGACTTTAAACTCATCGTGCTGGAAGCAGGTGATAGCTCCAGTGTGAGCGGCAAGAGTATGCTTCAACTCGCCAGTGTCCGGATCCCAAATACGTAGCGTCGCATCAGCAGCTCCAGACACCAGATAGGAAGGCGACAGTCCCAAAAGACCGACCAGCGAAGTATGACCTATCAAGGTATGTTGGCATTGTCCGCTCTGTAGATTCCACACGCGGACTGTTCCGTCCATAGACCCCGAGTACGCTTGGTTCCGCGTTGGGTCCAGGGCAATGCTGTACACTGCAAATAGTGATGAGTACAAGGAGTAATAAAAAGCGCATAGATGCACGAACCTTTTTGAGTGTGGCCGGTCAGGACGAATTTACACTCTCCAGTGATTATATCCCAAACACGAACATTGCAGTCATAACTTCCTGAAACTAGGGTACGTCCCCTAACTGCTAATGCTCGTATCGCCTGATCATGGCCTTCGAGATGTAACCTACGGTATGGATTCTTTTCGGCGTCCTGATGGTGAAATTAAGACAGGGAAAATAGCACGCAATCCAAGAGACTTACACAGACATCCTCAGAATCCAGGTCGGCATCCTCACCGTAGCAGTGATGCTCGGCTTCACCTGGTTTCGGAAGTGTCCAAACCCTCAAAGAATGATCTCTACTTCCAGTGACAATGACAGATCGTTTGGGCCACTTCTCCTTTGTCGCGATTCCGGACTCTTGCACCACGTCTACCCACTCCGGTTTTACGATGGTGAGGCATCGTACAGTGCTGGTATGACCGCCAAAAACGTGCCTACAGCGACCAGTAGTCAGGTCCCAGATCCTCAGCGTACGATCCGTCGAACCGCTGACGAGAGTGTCCTTAGTTGCGGCCAGTGCCCAGACACCTCCTTGATGCCCGTCAAGGGATCGAAGTAGATCGCCAGTCGTAGGGCAATATATATGAATAGAATGGTCATCTGAGGCAGAGATGATACGACCATTGGAAAATATCAAGCATGTCACAACCGATGAACCATGTGCAGGAAAAGATCTGTGCTTGAGCTCAGATTTTTGGAACCACGAACCATTACCTGTCACCATGGTAGGAAAACAAAAATTACGCGTCAGCCGGGCCGGGAAATCCAAATTCATGTCATCTGGTTATTGAACTCGCACATGTGGTCTGGTCCCTGGTTCCCTTGGGGCCCGGGGCTGGAAGCTAAAATCAGAAGCATCCTCAAGCTTCCCGACACAGAAACTCGTGAGTGTCGAGTGTCGCACCGCGCCTCCCCACCTTCGGAGATTACTAATAGATAACCTTTGCGCACTCCTTGTCTTGCTCACTGCCGACTTGTTTAAATTGCACCAGGGTGAGGAGGGACCGCGAGCGAGCGGCGAGAGATGCACTTCGGAGGCAAAGCAAGCGATCAAGAAGTGCTCCTGTTATCATGTATATAATACAAACATAGATCATTAACAAAAACTAAAGAGGTGTTAAAACATATGCAATAAGTCACCGGCAAATAAAAGGCAAATATCATGACGAACGTACAATATAAAAGAAACCATTACTCAATACTCATCTTCCTCCTTGACACTCGATGCGAGCCCAGTCCACCGCGTTGGACCAGGGCCAACGTCAGTTGTATCCACGCTCGGTCGCGGCTTAAAGCTCTCCCGTCTCGCTCTCGATGCCTTCTTCGCCAGTCCAGCAGCCCCGCTGCTCACGAGTCTCGTCGCATTATACGACGATACCGCACTCGCACTCCGTATGCCAGCGGGACCATAGCCACCGGCACCGCCATACAATATTCCACTACTTGGGACGCGACCGTGTCCGAGTGCATGATGCTGCGTACCAGGCTTCGGTACAGGCATTGCTATCGGTCGGGGCAGCGATGTTGGTGTCTGATATTTGGATCCAGGTATCTTCGAGGGCGATGCTGGTCTTCCTGCACCGTTCCCTGCCCGAGATACGCCGAAAGGGGCTCGCTGCGATCCCGTCGACTCACTGAGCTTCATTCGTTTATTGGGCACAGATTGGGCGTTGGTTCCTGCTGGCCGCACTGCTGGAGTTACAACGCCACTCTTCGCCGGTGCATAGGAATGATTGACAGGCGTTGTGGCTCGTGGAGGAACAGACCCAGCTCGGGCAGGCTTCCGTTTGTTCTCCTGTTCGGCGTTGCTGACAGTGGCCATCAGAGCTTGCAGGATCGATTCACCGTATACTAGGAACGGACGACCAGCTTCTTGCTCCCAGGTAGGTATAGAAGCGACAAGGTCTCGTTCGAGCTGATAGAGACAGAAACATTAATGAAGCACATAACGTCAAAGACCTGGAGAAGAACGTACCCGAGGTTTCTCCTTGGATACTCTCTTTCTCATCTTCTCTTCTCGGAGGAGTCGACCTGGATCGCGCGCACCTCGTCCAAATAGACGTGACTGATCAGACGCTGCCGCTGCCAGTTCCTTTTCTTCCTCGCAGATCTCGAAATACTTCTTGATGCCGGTCAAAAGAGGCGCCTTCATTCGTTTCTCCTCCTTCAGTCGTTTAATTTCTTCTTCATGTATCATCAGGAGCTCTTCAGTGCATTCGTCTGACAAAAATCAGTAAACATGGATCAACAGACAACGGAGATACTCACCATCTGCGAATGGAGCAAAGTCGGCTCGTTCTTCTTCACCAACTAGCAGATCATCCCAAAGCTTTGTAATCTCTTCTCTCGCACTCGCTACGAAGGACCCCATCTGTTCTCTCTTTATTTCCAACATCCTCTCCAGCTCTTCTTCGTATTCCTTAACGGTTTCCTCTGTACTTCCGCGGTGTGCTTCTACAAATGCGTCCATATCCGCATCAGAGACGCCTAGTCGGTTCCAGAGACCTTCAAGCTCATCGAACATAGCCTGTATGTGTGCCTCTCGTCGGCGCTTGGTTTCCTCTAAGGATGCCCGAAGGTTCTCTGCCCACTTTAGTAGACCAGGGGTTGGATCAACCTTCTCCAGTCCTATGGGTACTCCCTGGCTTTCAGATAGTCCCTCGTCTTCAGCCTCTTCAACCTTGGCCACGAAATGAGCGAAGATACGGCGATAATCTGCGTCCGACATTTCTTCATGGTGGTACATGAGAGATTGATTCCGCGAAGCAGGCGTGGGCGTTGATATTGTGAACGGATCTATGCAACTACTTCCTAACGAGGCAGCTGCGCGTGAGAGGGAGAGAGACGGCATAGGAGAAGATGTCGAGAATATTGACGGTGGGTCATCGGTCGTTGTTGGTGGCATCCCAAGTTCAGTATACAACCAGTCAATCTGGACAAATGTAGCGGATAGTTGGGACAGGCGCTTCGACTAAAGAAATCATAAGGAGTAGACAACAACGAGGTCATGTATAAACTTACAACTTCTGATTTCCCGCGAACGAGTTCTTTCTCCAACTTGGAAAACCTTTCCGGCGTCACGTCGCGGTTTACCGTAGGATCTGTGTCGTCCGACCCGGAAAAACCAGTAGCTTCTATGATATCGTACGCGAAGAAATCGTGTCCCAGCGTGCGAGCCAAAACATTGATGCGGTTGGTGAGTGTCGTTAATTGTTCGAGTTTGGTATGATACAGCTATGATGAACTCAGCGCAATCGTAGGCCATAGTGAAGCCACGAACCTGCCGTAGCTTCTCCTGGTGCTCAGAGAGCATCTCATATCGTCTTGGAAGAGCCTTCTCTTTCCTCAGCTCCCCGATACTACTGCCCGTCGACTTGATATTTCCACCCAGTGCCTTTGTATAGCAAGAACAATTCTCCTCCACTGCCTCACACTTCTCGGTCCACATTTCGACCTCTTTCCGACGAGATTCGATTTGGCTTTCAACGCTTTTCATCAGGTTCTCTTGTATCGCGAGAAGTTCCTCTTCTAGAGCCGTCGGAGGGAGACCAAGCTGAGCATGAAGCGTTGGTAGTAGTTGGGTTTGGGCTTGCAGGTGGGAATGGAGAGAGTTCAGCAAAGATGTAAGAAGAGGAAGCGCCATATCAGTTGTCGTAGATTGCTGGAAGCAGAGCTACTCGTGAATGTCGTAATGAGGTAACTGGTCAACAAATGATTAATTTCCAATTCCAATGTCGCGTCGAACATCACGTGATGGTATGATTGATCAGCGGATATGGTTTTCCCACGCCGCGAAGACCACGAAAAGCCTGTCTACTTCTATCTACATCTGCCCATACCTATTCCACTGAGTACGAGTCGGAGACGGACGATGGAAAACAAACAAAGGGCAACCGGTCCTGCGGGTTACCGAATTGACCGGTCATATGCCAGTTTTTCCCAAGGGCCAAGGTGTAACCGTACACACGCATAGCGCGAGCAAAAATACGACATGTGCCCTTAACGGGCAGATTTTTCTGTAACAACGTCAGTTGGCTAATTATTTTTTACCGAAATTGAGCTGGGGATCGAACTTGTGGATCATTGTAGCTATATTGAAGGGAGAAAATATGCCAACTTTGGTGTAACTATAACAGCTCGAGGGTCTCAAGGCAGTGCCCTATATACTCGTCAGGCTATTAAACAGATTTACTATCACCTCCAGTCCGGGTATAGAAAGGAATGCCAGTCTTCAGGGTCCCCCAATATGGCGCGACTCACTTTCCTGGTATTCGAACAACTCAGTGCCGTACTCTTTCTCTGCGTGTCGTTCACCGGCGCCCACTTTTGTCGAACGGTTCCTGGAGACCCAAGCTTTCCGTCTGATGAAGAATGGAATAGTCTGAATTCTTCTGTTTCTGGCAGGCTTGTCAAAGCGGTCCCATCAGCTCAACTTTGCAATATGCATGGCGGCTGCACTGACGCGGAATGGACTAGCGTCTTTTCGCGCCGATATACCTGGAGCCATGAATTTCGTGCGATAATTATCTACCGTCGAACTACCGTGCTAGCATCCTGACTCTTTGGCAGGTCAATTGGGAACAAGTGAACTTTTTTCATTGTGTCAAATGAACACTGTGATGCTAATTTCGTCTTTCCTCAGGATTTTGAATCTATTCCTCCGTCTATATGCCTGAGGAATTCGACAAATTGTGGTCAGGGCAACGTTCCCCTATTCGCTATTCTAGCAGAGTCTGTCGAAGACGTGCAGGTAATTGAATCACCTTTGTCGTTGAGCGACCCCACAGGAACTGATATCAATAAAGATTGGCGTCGTTTTTTCAAGCACTCACAACCTTCGACTGGCGGTTAAGGCATCCGGCCACGACCTTTTGGGACGCTCGACTGCGCGAAATTCGCTTCTTATTTCTACGCACAAGTTTCAAAATATCACCTTCGCTGAGAACTTTACTGTCGGCGGGCATAACGAAGGATCAGCTGTCACCGTTGGTAGTGGAGTTCCCTTGAACACTCTGTACCAGGTAGCCAAGGAGCAAGGCAAGATCCTCGTCGGTGGTATTGCAGCGACTGTCGTTGCTGCTGGCGGCTATATTCAGGGAGGCGGTCATTCAGTGCTCTCGCCCCTGTTGGGCCTAGCTGCAGATAACGTCCTCGGTAAGTCCTAACCCTTCACTGTGAATCTCTTACTAACGAGAATGACAGAGTTCGAAGTCGTGACTGCTAACTCGACATATCTGAAGGTAAACGAAAAACAAAACACCGATTGTCAGTGCCCCGCTTTCTTCTAGCTTTACTGACTTTCTGATGTACTACCATTGTTCTGGGCATTACGAGGAGGCGGTGCAGGATCATGGGGTATTATCGTGTCAGCCACATTCCGTACATTCCCTACTTTCAATGCCACACTTTCGCAAGTATCGATGGTCGCTAACGACACCGTAGCGATTGGATCGATCATAACGACGCACGCCAAGCATATCTTTGATTGGGACGATCTACACGTGGGCCAATTTTTTACAGCGGATGCACACACGCTCTCTTTGGTTTCATATTTCCCCAGAATATCTTCGGATGCTGCTGCTGCTGCTCTGAAGCCATTCCTAGATGATGCGGAGGAGTTTGGACAGATCGTTGAGCAGAAATTCAACGAAGTTAACATAAACGACGGGGTAACAGAAGTCGACGATGTAGTTGGCTCGAACGGTGTGGTAGGTTCAAGACTTATCCCAGCAAGTGCGTATCGCGATCATCCTGATGCTTTCGGCCATGTGTATACTCAGCTTTTGGATGCTGGGACTGCTGCGTGAATTATCTTTTCGATGTCTGTTGATAATTCGACTCTAATAAGCTTTATGATGAACATAGCGTCCTTGGACTCTTAGTTGCAGGGGGTAGGAACCGTATAGTTGCACAAGAAGTTCTCTGTACTCACTTGACAATAACCACAGGCAAGGTATCAGAAAATGCACGCATTGACTCTGCTATTCATCCCGCATGGCGAACAGCGAAGACACATGTACGGACATTTGTTTGTCCTTCAAACCGATATAACCTTTTTTTCAGATTATCCTTGCCAACACTTGGGACGACTCCACATCGCTGTCAAATATTTCCTCCATTCAGAATGCATTCAAGGACTCCCAGCTGTCTATCCTTGAACAGATCGCAGGATCACCTGGCGCCGCATACTCTAATGAGGCCGATTCTTTGGAAGAGGACTTCAAAATCACGTTCTTCGGACCCAATTATCCACGCCTCGAACATATCAAAAGGAGGTATGATCCAAAGGACTTGCTTATTGTGGCAGTGGGAGTTCGTAGTGATAAGTGGACAAAGACGGACTTTGCAGGGTAGACTGAACCCAGCTCATTAGTCGAGTCTCTAAAACCTCTGGAGTACTTTACAGTGTAACTATCACAGAATACTACCATTCTCTTGGCTTACTTTGACTACAAAATCCGCACACCCATTGTCATGATACGGCATTGCCTATCAATGCCGTCTCACCAAGCCCTGAGATTCAATTACCACGGCCCTGATCCGATCATTCTGGAAGAAGGCTAGGTGAGGCCGCCCGTCTGCTCAAACGCAATGCTAAACGGGTATATAGAACAAGATCTGGCAGTTTATTGCTGCATTTCTTCGTCCCTTGCAGCAGATGCTTGGCGCAGAGGTGAGCATTTCAAAGTTCAAAAATTTCTGTTCGAACTTTCAGTCCTTTTCCAAATTCAACGGTGACTTTCAGGCTTCTTTCAATTTCTCCTGTTATGCTTGTATTGTGCTCACCAGACATAGTTTCTCCCCTTGAGGTCTCATACTAGTCAAACACCCTTGCTGTGAGGCTGACATAGTCTCCCTCATCTAACTTTCGCGCACGCTTTTGGTATTTTGTTCCTTTCTGGAAGACTCCGAAGGTGGAGCACTTCGACAGGCTTTAGTACGGATCATGCGCTTCAGTCGCCTCGTAATCTGACCTCTATCGCCTCAAGCGCCTCTACGTCGGAAGTAGCCATACGTGCATAGAGCATCATACCATTCTGAGGCTCCTCAAGTCTTACCTGGTACCGCGGGATCTGATCTTCAGATCTCAGTCTCTCTACTTCGTCTAGCGTACATGCCAACCTTGCGCTACTTCGTGGTGTACGGACTAAATTCCGCCTCATTCTCACAGAATATCGCATTCTTGCAGTGTTTTCCGATCCAGGGTTTGGATACGAGAGGAGTCTGTCTGCACAAAGAGTGCCGTAGAGAAGCTCTGTGTTTCAGTACTCGCGTGTCTCGTTTCTCGGTGCCCGACATGGTGCAACCACCCTGCTCTATATATTCCTGTGATGGTCCTGGTGCAATAACACTCGTTGTTATACAACCCGATTTCGGAAATTATTCACCATGACGAAATATTCAAACCTGATGTACATACATGCCCCGTTACGGATGCAATGACGCTTTCCTGGACCATGACGGACGTCGGACTAAAACATATTCATTTCAGAGAAATCGCTCCTCAAGCTGCCCGGCGCCGAGACCCATGAGTCTCACAGTATCCTCCCACACTTTGCGCCTCAATGATTCGTCTATCGCCTTGGATGGATATTCAGCGTGCTCCATATGATCGAAAATAGGCATCCCTCCACCCTGGCCCCATACAACTGACGCATCATACGTTGCGGGTACGAGCACGGTTTTAGCCCATCTGCTGGACTCCGCGGCTTCATCCTCCATCTTGCCTCCAAATCGACAGGCTGGAAATTCTCCCCGCGTGAATCCTTCCTCCCCAGCTCAGTCGCTACCAACCCAGGATGTGCCGCCGCCACTTTCACCTGCGTGCGCCGCGCTAGCTCTGCGCAGCACATTATGTTCAGCAATTTCGAGGTAAAGTACATGATGTGTTGCTCTTCCTCGGGTTTGTATTGTAGGGCACAGAGAGCGCCAACGGGATGAGTCTCGTTTGACTGGGGAAACTCACGAATGACGGCTCCGCCGCTTGTGACCCAGACTATACGGCTTAAAGGCGATGCTTCCATGACTGGGAGGAGGAGAAGGGTGAGCAGGAAAGGACTGATATGATTGACCTGCATCCTACAGGTATGTTAGAATCGCCACATTATAGTTGATGAAGGCGCCTTACAGCAGGTCCAGCCCGTCTTCAGTGGTCTGCTTGCCCACACTAATACCAGCGTTGTTCACGAGAAGGTGCAAGGGCATCTCACTCGCTTTGAACGCTCGCACGAATTCATGTACCGAGGAGAACGAAGCCAAATCCAAATGCCGATACTCGACGACGTTGCCAAGCCTCGATGCAGCTGCCCTGCCTTTCTCTTCATTTCGACAGGCCAATATGATTTTGGACGCTCCACTGTCAGCAAGGTATTTGGCTACTTCGTATCCGATTCCTTCAAACGAAAGTTCGTCCCATTTCCATCGGCCATGGTAAGAAGGGATTCATACCTATGTTCGCACCAGTCACTACAGCCGTCATGCCTGATAGATTGGTCCTCTCGAGGGCAGGTAGCGGAGCGGCCTGTCGCTTTGCAGCTTCTGAAAAATCGAATGACATCTGTGGGCAGCGTCACGGTTGTAAAGGAGCAGTTCTTTGGGCCCATGAATTGTTTCATGCGCTATAAGTAGTATGATTCCCTGTAAGCTATACATACTGCCGTGTTAGCGTGTCACTGCGGCATCCATCCCGAGTGCCGTATCCTACGTAGGATTAGCGTACGCCGGCATGGAGGATGTGTCCTTCAGGTTGACTGTTTCCTTTGAAGAGCATTGACATCTTTGATACAATAACTTCAGGCTGGTACAATAGCTTTTGCCCTCTAGAATCTCAAGATGTCGCGACTTGATGGAACCAATCATCTTCAAGCCCATGTGTATTTTACTTACTTATGCCTACCACAGGGACTTAAATTTTGATGATAGACCGATGGCGTTTTAGCCATGACATGCCATCTACATAAGGTAATGACCGCTGCAACCGTTTGTATTCCCAGTAGTAGAGGGGGTTGGCAAACGGAAACCACTCTAATCCTATAAGATTGCCTGTTAGACAAAACAAACGACTGAGGAGGCCACGTACCATAGGTTCGTTTTGAAGCCGTCCACAAGTGCCGATTGATAGCTTCCAAATCTCCTCGCAACGCACTTATGTATGTGGTTTGACGGTAATATAAGATGGCAGCACGACACATCCTTTGATGATACGTTTGACCGTGGCAAAACAACGGACTCAAACTGCCACCCATATTGCGCAGCTCGTAGAACACCCAATACGAGTCTTCACTGTACAGACTCGAGAGAGGATCCGGGTCTGCGATGGACACGTTTATCTCTATTGGTACACACTGGTACCCGTCTTTGAGTGCCTCGCACAGGAATCGACGGTAGCGAATATGGATGGGCAGACCATGTAAGATCTGTGGGTCTGCCCTTGCCCGTCCACCGCCGATCCAACTGAGCTCGAGGGATATATAGGGGACTTGCGGAAAGAGGCATTTGAAGCCAATGCTGTTAGGTAGCCACATGAGAAGGCGGTAAACGTCTTTCACTACGTTTTCCCCTGCGTTTTCTCCACAATCGACGAAACAAGTTATGGCACGGGTAAGTCGGGGAATGTGATCATGGTAGATTACGGATTTCTGGCGCCCAGCTATATCGGATAGGTAGTATATGTATGCGAGGCTGGTGATGTAAATGTCCTGGGAGGCGATAAGGGAGTAAATGGCTTTCCACAATCGATTAATCCGGGGGCAAGCTGTCATGAAGGACCGTCGGATCACAGAGGGCATGTCAGAGTGCCATATCTCATGAACAATCATGTCCACAAGTTCCAGAGGAAATGTGCTCATGGTGAGTGTTACTGCACAAAAGGGGGAATGTCTCATTCCGGGTAGTAGAGTTTCAATAGGATGTTACAATGCTGAATAAGATACCTAATGAACGTCCTGGGGCGTAAAGATGTATCATCTAGGGTATACTGTGGCTCTGTCCGTTCATAGTCTAGGCGTGCTGACCCTCTCTTCGGGAGCGTACTTTGCCTGCAGAAGACGGTCAAATGAATGTCGCGTGAAACGACATACCGACACTCACCATTTCATTCTCCTTCTTCACGTAACCACATTTTTGGTAGAATGCTGTAGGGATCTCAGCATCAAATCCAAGAGGGAAAAACAACGCGAATACGCACGTATATTTGCATCGCTGCAGTTCAATATCGTCTTGTAGCACCCACTGTTCTCGCTGATGTACGTCAAGGCCTGAATGATCCTCAGACCGAGCTTCTTTCCCTGCTGGTTCTTGTCGACCGCTATATCCTCGATATGTCCGACGCTTCCCAGGCCACGCAGGAACTTGCGCTCTATGAACACGCATCCCACACCGACGATGCGGTCGGATGCTTTATCGATGATAACAATGGGATAGTAGGTCTTTGGGGCAGCGCGCATGGCGTTGAACTGGGCGACCCATGCCGCCTCGCCTGGGTCTGTCACGACTGTCAGGACGGACAGTACGTCGAGGTGGCCACGATGGTAGTCGGTGGATGCCAAAGGGCGGATCTACAGTAAACAACTGGTTTGAATAAGGATTTCGACTCGCCATAAGAAGACTACGCACATGCAAATCGGCAGGTAACTGCTTTTTTACGTCTGGGCAGATGAGCTCAGTGGGAAACAGGAGCTCGAGAGCGTCGTCGAAGGTGAATGAGGGAGCCATTGGAAGAACAAAAAAAGTGAATGAAAGTACGAAAAATGAAGAATGGGTATGGGGAAGGGAACGATAGTAAGGCGGGGTAGCTGGCAGTGGCAGTTGTCGTCAAGGTCAAACGTGGTTATATAGGGTTATATAGACGTCACTAGCATAGCCACCACATGCCAGTGCACCGTTGCGCCTTGCACGGCCATCCATCGCGCGGGGCAGTTCTCATGCCGGGATAACCAAATTCTCGGAAATGAGAGAACCGCTGGTCGACTGAGTCCGATTATTTTCACGATTGTCGACAAACGTAAGTATCATCGCTAGCTCAATCCTAGTCAACAGCCGAGGACGACTTGGTGAATTTATGAATCGCAACCCTGCACGATATTGCCGATTTAAATTCCTTCAAGAAATGTGGTTGCATTGGCTTCATTTGAGGCTGGTGCTAAATTCCAAGCCGCTATCTCAGCAATACTTTGCGTCGTGCGACTTCTTGTCCGTCAGATTCATTCCTGCGGAATAAATTGAGATGAACGGACTGACGTTCACGTCGTGTTCTTGGCATAGCCTTAGCCGACAGCGCTGGTGCTCAAAACGTTAATGTTGCAACGTTGAACATGAGGCTCGTAAAGAGCTGTTCGAGTATTTTTATCGTCGGTGAACGTTGGCGAATTGAACTTTTTGGGAGCATATTTGAGAGGATGGGAGTCCTGTAATCATTAATCAGCCAAGGTACCACATCATCTCCAATTTCCCTCAGGAATCGTGGCCAACAGTGAACTTCGGCAAAGGGTTGCCAAAGATAACAGACGCTGCGGCCATCTCGTTTTGGTATCATGTTCCCACAGCCTCGGCATCAGCCTCGGCGTTTCTGTGTGCGTCGAATCCGCCAACGATACCTGCGTCCCTCAAGAATCCATTAAAGTGAGTAAATCTTTGCTGTTTCTACCCCCGATCGTCTGCGCCTGGAGTCTATGCGTTCGTGGCTTTCCAACGCTACCCAAAACTTTGCCAACGTATGGAAATTTGGGATGGATTCAGCCAGATGCCGTCGGATGTAGCATTGGACTTGAGCTGATTTTTTCCTCCTCTCGGAACTCTGGTTTCTACAGATGGTACGTAGCTGTATCCTTTCTATCCTGGTTTTGGAGTACTAATGTGCGTGTACTGAGTGTAGAAGGTCGAGATTGACTCCTTCTCCGGCTACCGTATCTACCCCAGCAAGGGTAAGCTGTTCGTCCGCAGCGACAGCAAAGTGCGTCTGCTTTTTCCTGCGCTGCCATCACAGTCTCACCGCAACACCAGGTCTTCCGATTCGCCACCTCAAAAAATGCCTCCCTGTTCCTCCAACGCAAAAACCCCCGCAAGATCGCCTGGACACAGGTCTTCCGTCGGATGCACAAGAAGGGTATCACGGAGGAAGTTGCCAAGAAGCGCTCGCGGCGCACTGTAAAGCACCAGCGTGGTATCGTTGGTGCTGACCTCGCTGCCATTGCTGCGAAGCGTAACCAAACCGCGGCTGTCCGCACACAACAACGATTGGCTGCTATTACGAAGGCTAAGAGCGAGAAGAAGGACAAGGAGTCCAAGAAGCCCAAGGTGTGTTATGCTCGAAATATTATATTGTCTGTGAAATAATGCTTTTGTAGACTTCGCGTCCTGCTGTTGCAACTGGTCCCAAGGTGTCGAAGCAGCAGATGAAGGGTGGAAAGGGTGGACGATGAGCGGTCTGACGTTATCTACGTTGTCGTTGTTATTCGTGGTCCCTTCACTCTGCAATCTATGTGACTATGAGCATGCATGCATTTGCTCGACTGATCTTCTTGAACGCCACAGAATCCAGCTACTCTATGTGGCCTATATAATTTCGTGCAATCCATCAAACAATGTGCTAAAAGTCTTGGCATAACTATCTTTGTATGGTACCCAGAGCTCCAACCATTTAGTTTTCGTTTGACCGGCCCGGGTACAGTCGCCGACAAAGTCTAACAGTTTCTGCCTGCCCTGCCCAACAATTTGGCCCAAGTTTTTCTTTCGTGACCGCGTGACATGTCGGGAAAGAAAGATGACCGGCCTGGCCTATTTGGACGATCCAATTGTCCAGAAATGGGCGCTTGTGTTGGAAATATTGGCAGAATCCCATTGATCTTTTATTCCCACGGTTTTCGGATAGTAGGCAATCGAATATACGCTTTGAGACAGCTCGCCCATATTCTGCTCCTTATCTTCCGGCAGATTTTTGAGCTTTCAGAATATATGTGAGTTTGGAACTGCTTGCCATTTAAATTTACTGCGTGTTTACTGTTTGTCGCCCTACTCAAAATACAACGGTAGAATAAATGGTTTAAACAGTTTATAAACTATTTCGGTTGACTTTTGAGTAACGGCAAGCGTGACCGATCGTGGCAATGTAAAATCGTAAAAACATTACTCAAAACAAACGACAAGATATAGCATACGATTAACCTACGATTAACGGATTGCCGCCGACTATTCGAGGGGGAGGGGAGGGGAGGGGGAAAGATATCGCGGGCGCTGAGCCGTCAACAGAAGTATGACAGGAATCGATGGGCGCTGGAAGAACAGGATCACCGAAGCCATCGGGAAATAGCAAGGGCCATTTCGCGCAGTTGTAGTAACCGGACCTGTTACCGGGGCCTGGGAATTTCATCAACTGGCATACAGCGCCCACTCGATTCGACCTTCAAATATAAAGGAGATACGACCCAGGAATGCTCCCTTTCTCTCATGGACCCTTCTATCCACCGCTCCCAGGCCACAGCGAGCAATACCTTTGTCCCACCCCCTTTGGATGGTTCTCTGTCGCTCCCCGAGATATACGACTATAATGCGACCCACAACCCCGACCACCTCGTGTTCGTTTACGACGACGACGAGGGCGTCAAGAAACTTGTCTGGTCGGAACTGGGCCAGGCGATGCACAGAGCCGCGTCGGTGGTTCGGAGGAATCTGAAAGAGCAGCATCGCGGCACTTCGACAGTGGTCGCAATACTGGCGAATGTAGGTAAGCGCGTCTCTCAGTTTCCTGCTCGTCGTCGATACTGATGACCAGCAGATATCTTCAGCTACTTTACGACGATAATGGGCATCCTACGCGCTGGCCACCAGGCCTTCCCTATATCGACCGTGACCACGACCCCTGCTGGTATCGCCCATCTGCTGCAGCATACACGCGCCAAATACCTGCTCGTCGGCGTTGATCCGGTGTCACAAGCCCTGGCCTGTGCTGCACTCCGGGTGCCGTCCATTGGCGGGACTATTGGAGATAACGTTAAAGCCGTTCCAATGCCCTCCTTCGAGGAACTATTCACAGAACCCGAATACGAGCGCGAACCCGTGCCTCCAATTCATCCGCGACAGACTGATCCATGCCTCATATTACCTTCTTCTGGTGCGTGTGCCGCCTCGGGCAATGACCGATCGCGTCTTGATATTATGATTGCAGGTACAACCGAATTCCCTAAACCGATTATCATAACACATCATGCTATGCTGCAATGGAATTGGGTCCCATGTGAGTCCTGCCTCGTCGCTACGCTTCGACAGCGCTGAGTTTCTGTCCCTAGATTCCGGTAGAACGGACCTCTGTGGCCACCTGCTCTCGGCGCATGCCTTGTCGATGACTCGTACGTATAGACCTCTCTTCCTGGACTTTAATTATGACTCATGCCAAAGGCAGATATCCTGGGCGCTACTATGCTGTCATGGACGGTACGCCGCTTAGTCCGTGATGATTTCTTGCCATAATGTGATGCCATCTGTAGGCTAGCACGGGTATAGCGGTGGCGGGATTTTCACCATGGCGCACCCCTGCACCTCCTGATGCGAATGCCGTGATATCTGGTGTCGTCAAGACGTCAGCAACATTGCTGTGTACAGCCCCATCTATGATAGAGGTGAGGTATCGTCTCTGTTCGCAAGATTTCCTTGGACTGATCGAAATTTAGACATGGGCCAGGAATCCTGACCATGTTTCAGCTTTGAAAAAACTGTTTGCTGTGGTATGCTTTACTTCACATATGGCGCTTTATCTACTTGACGGAGTATCGTTATAGACCTATGCCGGCTCAACGTTGGACAGACAAATCGGGGACTTTTTTGCAAGCCGTGGTGTGAATCTGGTCAATATTTATGGATCGTGAGTAGTCGGTTATCTGCCATGGATCTCAACGAGATTCATTCTGTTTCAATCACAGCACAGAAGTTGGCTGTGGTTCGGAATTCATTCCAGGTAAGCATCTATCCCCGAATATTCATGCTAGCAGCAGTTGATGTCTTTTCAGACAACCCTGACCCAAGCCGTTGCACATACTTCAAGGCAAGTCTGCTGAACGGCATGCTCCGACATACCCCTTAACTCAAAGCTCTGCAGTTCTCTCCCCATAGTACTCCCAAATTCATCCCATTCAGCGAAAATGTTTATCATCTACTCTTCACGGTAGGTCATCATTGCAAAGCCTCCATTCCCGTCGCGATTTAATAAGACAACAGAATACATCAAAACACCCGCTGCACGTTGTAAACACAGAATCGAGCGGCGTGAAATATTTTGATACTCATGATCTTGTCATTCGCCATCCCACCGATCCTGATCTCTGGAAAGTCTATGGGCGGACGGCTGACATCATCACATATACCAATGGCGAAAAGGTGCTGTGTTAGCATAACTCTCGTATCATTCATCTTTTCTGATCCCACTCAATGTGAACAGACGAATCCTGTACCGATAGGTAAGAATTTTTCGGACTCACGTAGATGCCTTCTGACAGGTACAATGCATTCATCAGAGCAAGCGATATCAAAACACCCCATGATTGATCGTTGTGTAATGTTCGGGAAGGGAAGACCTCATCCGGGACTTGTTGTTGAGCCCTCTCGAGAATACGCGGTTGATATCAAAGATGGAGATCTTGTCAGCGAGTACGTTGACGCCATATGGTGAGTGCTTTCATTTCGTGGCCGCGGCGTTTACTTAGTCTTCCCAGGCCTCATGTGGACGAGGTCAATGATTCCCTGCCGGAGCACTCAAGAATAACGAGAGAAATGATTATTATTACCGATCCTGCGAAGCCCTTCCAGTACTCGCAGAAACTGACGCTGCGGAAGTTTGCGGTCCTGCAGGACTATAATGACGAGATAAACCAGGCATATCGGTGTACAGAGGTGGCCCAGCCCTTGCATCGTCCCGAGATGTGGGAGCAAGAGCACTTCTTGAAGCTTGCAAGAGCAGCTGTCGAAAAGTATATGCCATGCTCGCTCAGGGATGATGATGACCTATTCCAAGCGGGGTGCGACAGGTAAGCTTTGTTTATTACTTCTCGTACCCGCGACCTGACGAACGGACGTAGCTTGCAGGCAACATGGATCCGAAATATGATCTTCCACTTCCTCCATCGATCACTAAAAATATCGACCAGGAATATACCCCACACGCTCGTGTACTCCAACCCGACTATTCAACGATTGGGTACCTACATTTGGCAGGTGATCCAGTATGGCCACGCCTCGGTCGCTCTGTCGACACTTTCTGGCAAGATCGCGGAGATGGAGGCGCTGGTGGGGAAGTACACAACTAACTTTCCCGTGCATCGTCCGGCTCCGAGTGGGAGTGAGGGAGGCGGCGACGTGGTTCTGGTGACAGGGACCACGGGAGCTTTGGGGGCGTATATTTTGGATGCGCTGATTAGCGACCCCACGGTAACGCGTGTGTATGCGCTGAATCGCGGGGACACGAAGGGTGCGAGGTCAGTGTATATCAGGCATGTGGACAGTTTCCGGGAGCGAGATCTGGACTGGGCGCTGTTGAATTCGGATAAGCTGGTCTTGCTGGAGGCGGATTTGATGGTGAAGGGTTTGGGCCTTGAGGAGCATGTGTATGAGGAGATCCGGAGGGATGTGACGTGCATTATTCATAGTGGTGAGTGCTTCTCTTCGTGATGCGAGAGATAGCTAATAAGCTTCTTTTCTCAGCCTGGCTTCGGAACTACGCTGTTTCATTGTCAACACTGGAACCGTTGATTTCCGGAACGCGAAGATTAATCGATCTAGCACTGGGCTCGCCGCACTCGGTACCGCCGACATTTGTCTTCGTTAGTTCATTATTGATCTTCAGGAGTGAGTAACTTCCTTGATTGAAACTTGATGGTTCTGATGAGTCATTGTAGACTGGAATCCAAGACAGCTAGCGCCAGAAGCTGAGAATTCGCGTCCAGCGACAGCCATAGGCTGGGGATACACGGAGTCTAAGTGGGTGGCGGAGAGTATATTGGCTAGGGCGGCGGAGACGACGCCGTTACATATTTCTGTGACTCGTCTGGGACAGCTTAGTGGAGGGTCTAATGGGTGTTGGAGTCCTAAGGAGTGGTTCCCTCTGTTGGTCAGATCTGGTCAGGTTGTTGGCTGCATACCACAGCTGAATGGTGTAAGTATTATTCTGATCCCTTCTGCTTTGCCTGACTGTATCCTTCACCAGGTTCTCGGCTGGATGCCTGCACACCTAGCTGCCCGGTCTATCGTCGAAGTGCGGCATAGCGGTGAACCATATATGAATATGGGCCATCCGAACCCTGTGGACGCGTTGGAGATGTTCCGGATGGTGGGTGAGGAGCTGGGTGTGCCTATGGTGCCGTACCCCGAGTGGCTGGCTGCGTTGGAAGCATCCGTGAGGTCTGGAGAGACGGCTAGTCATATACCGTCACTGGCGATGATGGAGTTCTACCGGTCGGCGTATAGGCCGCTGGGGAGCCAGAATTGCGATGCGGTTGGGTTTACGTTGGGTGACTCGGAGAGGGCGTTGTGGGCGTCACCGTCGATGCGTAGTATTGTGGGCCACGTGGTTGGCAAGAAGGATGTGTATTTGTGGATGAAGTATTGGAGGAAGGTGGGGCTGCTTGGGTGATGTTGGATTTCATTTGGGATTTGTACTGGAGCATGGACCTTGATACCTGTAATTGGGATATATTACACCTAAGTTAAGATACTTATACCATTTTACGGCCGGTGGGCTCCGTACACTTTATATGATAATGCTCGAGAATTTGAGGAGGGGCGGATACATTTTCCAGTTGGAATAGGCCTCAAAACCATTCAACTTGGGGGTCACAACGTTTTCCTTCCCAAAAGGAACCGGCCCTAGCAGTGAAGGCATGCAAAGGATAAAGATTCACGACGAAGAACGACGTAGTACCAATATTTTGGCTGCTCGGTCCTATACCCGGGCCCACTTTGCTGAATTCAAACGGTCCATGTCTCTCAATGTAGGCCTTTACTTGGTGAAGGCGATAGAGCAGCACCGATTATTTCTAAGTCCTTGCAGTTGTCTAGACTCGGACCTATCTGACGAGGCCGTGTAGTTCCTTCTGTTGAAGGGACGGAATAATGACCAATTCAAGTGACAAGTAGGTTGGTATCGAGTCTGGTAATTACCTTGGAATACTTGAATTGTTACCCAAACATTTGTGAGACTCGCCGCGTTATTGCGCGGCATGTATTGGCCATTGAATCACTAGCGGCCCGTAATGCTGTACTGGATAACCACTGCGGATAAAATAAGCGGGCCCGTGACGTGATGGTCACCGTGAGAAACAGCGCCTCCTCCTGCTTGTACACTAACGTTCGCCTACATCTCCCTTCAAAATCGTTTGAAACGGTGAGAATGAATCCATTATCCTGCTTTGTGGTTCCTTACCTTTTGTTGGTGCTCGCCTACGACCACCTTCACAGATCAACCTTCCATAATGTCGGTATAGCCCTCAGCATATCAACGCATAGCTCGCTGATGCCTTTTCGCTGCCTAGGTCTGAGCCTTACGACCCTTATGTGCCTCGCAATGGCTCGTCTTCAAACCCAACCGGATCGAGTCAGGGGGGCGGAAATGCGAAGACTGCTGCTATTCAGGCGCAGATTGACGACACTGTTGGGATTATGCGGGAGAACATCACCAAGGTAGCTGAGCGAGGAGAGCGGCTAGATTCGTTACAGGACAAGACAGGTGCGTTCACGGGTCTCCACGTCAACCTGGGCGGCGAGCTGACGGTACACATCATCCCTTTTCGCTTGTTCGTTTTAGATAATCTTGCGGTGTCGGCTCAAGGCTTCCGTCGTGGCGCTAACCGAGTCCGAAAGGTGCGTTTGTGTGTTTATTCCAGTGCTTTTCTCTGATGTTTTTATGCAGAACATGTGGTATGTCATGGTTCCGTGTCACTTGCTATTGTCATTGTATTCACGTAACTACCCGTGCCTAGGTGGAAGGACATGAAGGTGTGCTGCTGTTGTTCTTATTGCTGTGTCTGTTGGTGGCTAACGCATGTAACTGTCAGATGCGAATTATTATCGGGGTGGCCATTGCGGTGATTATTGTTATCATCGTGGTTTCCATCGTCAAAGCGACACAAAAATGAGCTCTGAGCGGTTCATTTTCTTTCTCTACGTTTCGCTTCTTGTCTGTATCTATGCTCCATAGTGTTACTTTCCCTTCCTCTTTTACCGCCATGTCATGAGTGGAGTAGCTGTGAATTCGAGGATATAATTCACGACGAGGGTAGTACTTTGCTTTGGACTAATTTCTCTTTCGCTATGTACCTTCATGTCCCCGGATTGCAAACGAATGTTTTGCACAATGCACATACCCTAACTTTGAGAAAAACAAATGCATTTCAGATGGGTTCAGTGCTTACCCGCGTCTATGGACGGTACGTGGTCAATCCCGGCGGCATTGGAAATCACCCAGAGTTTGACATTAATCCCGTGCCGTGGCCTCAATTCTTGCTCGATTCCCTTCGGAGTTCTTGTATTTAGATAGAATAATATCTCAGCATTATGGGTATAAATTTCTAAGAGATTGAATGAAAGGAAAGGGTACCATCCAGTTGCCGGAACAGCCATTTCAGTAGTACTTTGAAGCGAAATTCGACCTTTTTGAGTTTCTGTTAAGTCTAAGATTTCTGGGAAAGCTATCAGACAATTATGCAATAGGTATGTACTTCCTCGTATTCACAGATTGTTTTCCATTAGATGTGGCATAGCGTAGAGACGGTCCAAAGACCTGGAAAACTGGAGTGACAGGAGTGTGACATTTCAACCTCCGCTTGCAGGTGCACTGACTGCTAATTTTGTGACGCTCTTAGGGCCTCGCTCTTATGACCGAGAGCGTCATGCAACAGTTAGACCTTCTTTGCGCGATGCCACATTTATGTAAAATGAATCTGACAATACAGGGAGGTATATACTTATTGTTCTATTGTCCTTCAGTTTTCCTGAAATTTTTCTTTGGACGAGAGGCTCAGGAAGGTCGAATTTCGCTGCAACGTACTGAAATGGCTGTTCCGGCAACTGGATGGTGCCGTTTCCTTTTATTCAATCTCTTGGAAATTTTATATCCATAATGCTGAGATATTATTCTATCTAAATACAAAAACTTCGAAGAGAATTGAGCAAGAATTGAGGCCACGGCACGGGATTGTCAAACTCTGGGTACTTTCAATGCCGCCGGGATTGATAGTATTCCCACGCCACGGTTTCCGATTCGAGAAATCATCCTGCGCAACTTACATCCAAACATTTACGTCGTCTTGCTCTGCTCTCTTATTTTTGCATAATTTCCTTTACAGCGCATCTAATTCTGGCCGCAGTCTCTCGTTTACTTCTTTCAACATTTATGCCGTCATGTCTACTGGTCACGCACACAAACATTCCGGTTCTGTATCCCAGAACCAAAAGGCACAGCTCGCCAACGCATATAACGAACTGGGGAAGGAATTAGCCTCGCATAAAGTCAGAGTAGTCGGAAATTACACACTGGGAAAAGTCATTGGCGAAGGTGCGTCCGTTGCTGTTGGCTGGCGATCAGCGGTAACAGTAGATGGTGATACAGGTGCCTACGGAAAAGTACGCATGGGCACCCACCGGTTGACGTCGACCCGGGTCGCTATCAAGCAGATTCCAAAGTCCATGTCAGCCACCCTCACCCGTGAGATTCACCATCACCGCCAGCTACACCATCCACACGTTGCCCAGATGTACGAGGTCATCGCTACCGAGTCCTCGATATGGATCGTCACGGAGCTCTGCTCTGGAGGCGAGCTCTTCGACTATCTCGTCGAGAAGGGCCGCTTGTCCGAGGACGAAACGAAAGTCATGTTTGGCCAGCTCTGTCTCGCTGTTGCATATCTCCACGAGAAAGGCATCGTCCATCGTGACCTCAAGCTTGAGAACGTGTTGCTCGATGAGCGATGCAAGGTGAAGCTGGGGGATTTTGGGTTCACAAGGGAGTTTGAGCGGGGAACGTTGATGGAGACGTTTTGTGGGACGACCGGGTATGCTTCACCTGAGATGTTACAGGGTAAGAAGTACCAGGGTCCCGGTGAGTTGTTCGTATTGCAGTCGATGGACATCTCCTCATGACTGGCCCAGAGGTGGACGTGTGGTCGCTGGGCATTATTTTGTACTGCCTGCTGACCGGGACGCTACCATTTGATGACGATGACGAGGCTGTGATGCGACAAAAGATTATAAAGGGCAACTTTGAAGACCCAGAATGGCTTTCTTTAGGTTCGTAGCCAAATACTGTCCTACCAGCCACGTCTCAAAATCTTCTCAGAATCCCGCGATCTCATCAAGAATATTTTGGTCATGGATCCGGCTAAACGTCTGACGATACCCCAGATTTTGACTCACTCATGGTTTGGCACGACAATTCCAACATTCCAGCATGAATCCCCTATACACCTATCCCCCAACTCTGTACCTGCTATGTTGTCAGCCTCCGGGTACGAATTCCCTTCAGAAACAAGCTCTCCAGATGTTCCACTACAGTCTATTCCTGAATCTAATCGTTCCTCTGAAGCGTCCTCTTACTCTAATCATTCGTCGACTTTCCATTCTACTTGTGGTACGTCTCCTCCTACCACTCCAGATCGTTCTTCTGGAGATTCCTTCGAAGATTTGCCGAAAACCACACCCGCCATTCACGCCAACCCTAGCGAAACCACGATTAGACGTCCCCTCCAGCCCTCCGATCTTGACTCAATAATTACGAAGGTCGAGACGGTGGTGGAGGAGGAAGCGGACGATGTTCTTGAAGTTCCTTCACCTCCCCAGCGTTCTCTTTCGTCGAGTTCAAAGGCGCCACCAGTCCACTCAGTCCGAACCCCGGCCCGCACAAAACGCCGCTCAGTCTCTTCTCAGCTTTCCGATGGCGAGTCTCCAATAGCAGAGAAAACGCCATCGCTGCCTACACCGCAAGGACAGGATATAGACTTTTCGTCTTTATTGAGTACCCCGGCTCCGATTATATTTTCGACGCCGCTAGAACGAGAGTTGCTAAACTCGCTGAGTATGCTAGGATTCGACCTAGGTCAGATCGTCTACTCGGTGCTCAATGATGCATGCGATGCGGCTGGCGCTTTGTGGTGGATGTTGAAGCGGAAGGCAGAAAAGAAGTTGTTAGAAGATGCAGACAGTCTCATAACCCCTGCATCGGCGATAGAGACACATATAAAGGATGCGAAGGCCGAAGCGAAGCATAGTGTCAGTATTGGGACGCAAACAGAGCCGACCATTCCTGCGCCATTGTCTGTTATTCGAACTACCCCGCAGTTCGCCATAGTACCGCCAACGCCTACGTTCGTGCCAAGACCTACCACACCCCCTCGTTCGACGGCGTCTCCGACCTCGCGGACCCTCTCGCCTTCGTCCTCGATGGTGGTGGAATCGTCGCGGTCTCACCCGACGACACCCGCGGGAAGCATGAAGGAGCACAAGGTGCGCAAACCGAGGTCCGGCAGTGTTAGCATCATGCAGCGGGCAACAACGGCGCTGGAGGCAGCGGGTTTGGTCCGTAAGAAATCATCTGAAGCTGTGAAGGAGGACAGGGACAGGGACAGGGACCGAGAGAGGACCAAGGAGACGGAAAGGAAAAGCGGCACGTCGGATGATCCCAGATCCTCGTACGGGAGTACCTCATCAATTTCGAAGCTGACCAAATCACCACCTATGAAGGCCACCAAGGGCCCACCGACAACGCCTCCGCCTCACGAGCTCCATCCACAAATAGGATCGCCGTGGGTGCTGACAAACTCACGAGACTCTTCTCCGCGTCGACCTGGTCTTGTGGCACCAACTCCTGCCAACTCGCCCGGGAATATATCGACTTCTTCTTCCGCCCAAAATTTAACGCCTACTGGAAAAGGCAATCATGGATCACAGCGCAACCGGGCTAATTTGCTCACTGCGTTCAGGCTGTGGTTCCATGAAGATCGGAAGGGAAAGCGGAAGGAGAATAATGGAAATATTTCTCCTGCCAAGGGTCCTTCTGGTATCGGTCGAGGACGTCCTGTGATGTCAACATCACAGTCATATTCTGCTGGATCTATCAAGAGACGGACCAGTGGAGGTGCAGGTGGAGGTAAATTCGCTCGGGGAGGCAGGCACCGAGCTCAACGTGGCTCGATCTCATCTCGTCGTTCAAGTAGTGTTAATTCCCGAAGGTCATCCGTGAACTCTGTACAGATGATTGTACTAGATTCCCCGCATGTGCCCGGGATGCGATCCTTTGGTAGCCACACACCCAACTCGGAACGGGGAGAGTACTCATCACGACCGTCGTCGATTCGGAGTGTCTCAAAAAGGCATCGCAAGTCACCTTCAGCGAGCTCAGCTGGTTCGACTCACTTTAGGACGGCTTCTCCGATACAGAAGTACCATCGACGGGGCGGTTCAGGCTCCTCTACGCGGGTCGTACGCCAGGTACAAACCAGACCTGCTCATGTTCGATCAAATTCCACAACATCTTCTCTCCATTCTCCATGTTCCTCCCGGCCCGCGTCATTCCATGAATTCTCTGATAACGAAGGTTTCAGAACAGGCTCACCATTTCGACCGCATTCACGACGAAATCTGGATGAAACGCCGCGCAGAAGCGGTTATAGTTCTGGTAGCACTACGTATTTCCAGAAACGTCATGGCCTGTTTTCCAATCCCGTTATCTATGGCAACTCCATCGGACGATCAAGTTGGAAGAAGTCGTGGGGTCTAGAACCTCCAGGTTGGCAGACCCGAACAGCCCATCTCCCTGTCGAGGTCCTTTCGATCTCGCCGGCGGCAGAGGGGACGTCGATCCGGGATGTGTTCTCCGGGCGTCAGTCGCTCAATTTGGGGGATGAGAGTGATTGGGTGGACGAGGACGATGATATTCCATACGCAGGGGGGTTGGGACAGATGCCCACGGCGTCGTCGTCTTCTTCTGTGCCGACTCATCGTATAGAATCACCTGTGACTTTGTCGCCTGCGCCGAGGGGACATAGGAATAAGAGGGCAGTGAAGGGGTCGAATGTACCGTCTGGGTCGGGGGCGGCGCGGCAGAAGGTGTCGGAGAGACCGTCGCCTGTGTCGGTGACGGATCCTGCGCCAGAGGCCCGTGGCGGAAGGCGGCAGTTACCTCCTGGAAGAGCAGGGTCTGCGTTCCGACAGGCCATTCAGGAGGAAGACGAAGAAGAAGAAGAGGAATGATCATTCACGCGTTTCCTTTGATAGACTGTGGTTTCATCTCTATTTATCCCTCCTACCTTGTTTTATATGGATACATCGGTTCTATCATTCATAAGTGCTATATCACGTTAAGCTTTCGATACCCCCATTTTCTGTTTTATTGTGGATGTTCATTCTGTCCGTTGTTTTATTATAGTTTCTACATTTATATCTTTCTGTCCTGTTGTCCTGTTTTAGCTGGTAACTTATGGTATGTCGTAGAGGTGTTCTCTGGGCCTCGTGCCAGAGAATACGGACATGATGATGTTGAAATGGTTTGCGAAGTTCTTCGGCCTACGTACCTTGGCAAGACCTAATATTTTCTGTACTGCGATGTATCGGTTCCAGCGAGTGAGGTGAATGGGCGCCGACCGACGACCGGTAGTGAGAATTTTTTGCAGGCATTGAGATTCAGAAATTTGATAAGTCCTGTCATGGTCACATGATTATCATGTGATCCCAACGCGGAACCTAGAATCAAATTCAACTTCTTCTCCCAGCAACGTTCAACCCTCACCGGTCACCCGCCTCTCATTAATATCGCTCTTTTTCTTTAATATCGCTCTCGCTCAACTCAATACGAACACGTAGAATCCATCCCTCTCGATCAACTCAGCAACGACACCCCTTCGATCTTTACACAGGAAGCTTCGACCTTCTTCACCGCCAAAACTCCAGATAAAAAGCTACCCCCACACCGCATCGTAATACCGCAGATCATGAAAACATCCGATATCGTGGAAGTGACAGTCCGTGTTGAGGTTCTGACCCCAAGTTTCTCTTCTCACTAAGCTCTCACCATTATAGAAACTCTTCGTCGAGTTTTTCTGTACCTACACTGCAGCGGTCCTTAGTTCCCTATCCTCAAATATCAAGACTCTGAAGTCTCTTGCGCTACTCGTCGTTTCTCTTGTTCTTTCTTTCGTGGATACAGCGGGGCTCGCCCTTTATGGGCGACATAGTAAGAGGCATGAGAAAATGGCAAGGGCAAGTACTGGAAATAGGCCTTTCTTACAAGCCCTTGACTTGAATTTAGGATCTGTTAGAAATTCATGGCAAAAATATCGCCTTCGCTCGTGCACATCTGCCAGACCCCTGCAATGAGGACACGCCAAGAAATGTACTACGGAATAATCTACGACAGTGCGTATTCCAATGATCTGTTTTTTCCCTGTCCTCTCTTATCCAGTGTTGTCCCCTAGAGACCTTCTGGGAGCTGGTCGGCACATAAGCAAGACCGACACAACTGGATTAGAGTCCCTGAACGACGTACAAAATGCGCAACTGATTGAAGAACGCTGCATGGCATTCATGGCCATCGCTGTTTCCGCGTACCGCACGGAATGCTCGCACCTAGGCGATCCGACATACGTGTCCGACCTCGCAGCCTACAAGAAGAAACTGTTGAAAAGTAGCCGAGATCAGAGAGAGATGTTTGATATCGATGCCTGGCCTGACAATGATGCCCAACCCAACACTGCCTCAACAACGACCCCGAATGCTTGACTGTGACCCCCTCCTTGCCTGTCTTGTGACTCACTGATGTTACTTACGCCTACCGGTCACCAAATGATCACCCACCATCTCACCAAGGACGCAACGCCCCAGATGTCACCCTCTTTCACAAAACTCTCTTTATATGATTAGATTATTATGTCTAGGTACAAGTACATGTTTGTTAAATATTCGATCACTTGACGTCTTTATGTATGCAAGGCGTTTTCTGGCATTTATGTTGAGTAGTCCCCTCTGAAATGTTCGAGCGCAGCAGCGTTGCGGAAAACCTCCCAGAAGTTGGCCGTGAGGAGATCTACATTTCCTGCCTCACATATATATGCCAGATATCCGTCTATCATGGTCTTAGCCCCGAGCCAAGTTAGCCGTTCTATCCTCAATCGCCGAAAATATGGAGGAAACAGCGTAGTAAAAGATTTTTGGGCCCTTGTTGGTTAATTATTAGGCTACCTAGTGACGTTGGCCTTTTCCTCCCAAGTTCCCTATATAGAGTCTTCGGGTCGGTGGTGAACATGTACGGCACTGCAAATTTGCAAGTCTTGCATGTCAGTCTTCCCGTCCACATTCGCTATGGCCGATTCCTGTCTCAATGGATAGTATATACTAATGGTCGCTTGTCTTCTATCCTCTTCGACTTGCGCAATGCTGGTCTGTGCTCGTGGTTGTTTTGGTCCTATTGTGAGATCGAGAGCTTCGCACGGCATTGACAGTCGGTCGCCGTTTGATTCTCAGATGGATTTACTTACGTGTTTGCTTATTCCCGCGGGGATTTCGTGGTATAAAGGCTGGTATGTTTCGTAGTTAGTCCCCATGTCGAATGTAAACTAATTTGCCATTCACTTAGCTGGAGAACGGCACTGCGATTCTAACACCTATGAATCGCATCATCAAAATATGTGTTTTATACACCCACCACCTACGTACATCAGTTCTAAGGCAAGAAAATCTACTTGAAAGTCAACACAAGTAAACCCCATACCAAGGCCGACGGAGATGCGACTACTAGCCATAAATCAGGGCTACAAGTCAACAAAAAAACCAACAGCACTTGAGAGCAGCAAAGCCATATTGTTTCGGAAACCGACGCTGATATCAGACACAGCGGACGGGGGAATGAGCAGTTAAACAGAGAGTAGTAGTGTTAAAGATTGCTTACTTGTCAGTACGGTCCGAGTCGCGCCATGGCACATAAGGAGGGGCAGGCGACAGTCGAGCGAGATTGTCTGTTGGGGTTTACGACGCTGAAGTGCCTGCTTGTGAAGATGAGATGTTTGAACGCAGTCGCGAGTAAGGACAGGCCATTTGGTCCGCAGCTTGCCATAAAGACAGAGGAGGAGGCGAAGGATTCAGATTCAGATTCGAAACGGCGGCACTAGTACTGAAATATAACGAAGGGTACGATGTCAAGGAGTCGATGGGGGTCAGAAAGATGTCGGATGCGCAAGAAGCGGATTCTTTGACATCGAACTACATTTTGCTATACAATCGGTAAAGGCGAGAAAGAGTCCATAACACACCTCGATGTCAGAGACAGTACACCGTCGAGAGGCAGATGTTCGGGTCATGTACCATAATGCGAGTGATAGAAGAACTCGAAGAGGCCTGACAGGCAGCTAAGTGCGACCCTGAGCAGCGCATGAGCAGATATAAAATCAGCGAGCGTAGAAGTGGACATGGTAATGAGCGTGAGATTTAATGCATACAAACGATTGTGGGATGATGGTAGTAGTGAAGGAAGAGGCAAAGTCTGGATTCTCATGTCGCCTAGGCCGAAGCGGCATCGAAGCAAAACGCCTGTTCCAAGTTATATATTAATGAGGGGCCATCCCTTCTTATAGGCTTGATGATATACTGTGTACCGAAAAGTGAAAGTGGGTAAAGACCGCTGCAACCGCTTATATTCCCAGTAATGATGGGGAGTAGCTAGTAACCGAGTGCTCATTTCTAAGAATGGATGTTAGACTTCGGTTGGAAGCCATCCACAAGCGCCGATTAATAGCCTTCAAATCCCCCTGGTACTCACGCACGTACGATTTTACGTAGGAATATAAGACACCACAACGCATCTGCTCATACTCCCCAGATGCATTGCCCTGTCGAAACCACCTCGGAGGACCCAAACCAGCGTTGCGCAAGTCGTAGAAGGTGTCAGATGACACACTTAAGCGAGGTGAATGCGTCTTAATGGATACATGTATGTCCATTCGTAGATACCCGTCTTCGCCTGCATCATTACGGCATTGAGACAGGAAACGGTCGTAGCGAATGTGAACGGGAAGACCAAGTATTTCACTCCCTAAATAGTTGGCACGACCGATGCAACTGAGCTCAAGACATATAGAGGGAATTTGTGGAAAAAGAGCTCTGAGGCCAATGTCGTTAGTTAGCCTCATGAGAAGGATGTAGACTTCCTTTACAACACTTTCCCTTCCCTTTTCTCGGAGATCGACGAAGCAGGTGATGGTACGAGTAAGTCGGGGGATGAGATCACGGTAGATGACGGACTTCTGGCGCCCAGCTATGTCACTTAGGTAGTATAAATATGTGAGGCTGGGGATGTAGATATCCTGGGAAGCGATAGGGGCGAAAACGGCTTTCCATGTTCGGTTAATACGGGGGCAGGTTGTCATAAAGGACTGTCGGATGATAGAGGGCATTTCAGTGTGCCATATTTCGTGAACGATTTTTTCCACGAGCTCTGGAGGGAACGTGGGCATGATGACCCCTAATAAGGAGCGGTGTGCGAAGAAAAGGCACCCAAAGGAGCGACTTTTCGGAGTTTCAAATATATTCTGACGCATTTTGACTCTTGTTCTGAGGAAAGACGAAATGAGTATCACGGTGTTAATTTGACACATAATGAAAAAAGTTCACTTGCTCCCAATTGACCTGTCAAAGCGTCAGGATGCTTAGCGTGGTAGTTTGACAGTAGATAATTATCGCACCTGATTCATGGCTCCAGGTATATCGGCGCGAAAAGACGCTAGTCCATTCCGCGTCAGTGCAGCCGCCATGCATATTGCAAAGTTGAGCTGATGGGACCGCTTTGACAAGCCTGCCAGAAACAGAAGAATTCAGACTATTCCATTCTTCATCAGACGGAAAGCTTGGGTCTCCAGGAACCGTTCGACAAAAGTGGGCGCCGGTGAACGACACGCAGAGGAAGAGTACGGCACTGAGTTGTTCGAGTACCAGGAAAGTGAGTCGCGCCATATTGAGGAACCCTGAAGACTGGTATTCCTTTCTATACCCGGACTGGAGGTGCCATGATAGTAAATCTGTTTAACAGCCTGACGAGTATATAGGGCACTGCCTTGAGACCCTCGAGCTGTTATAGTTACACCAAAGTTGGTAAAATTTCTCCCTTCAATACAGCTGCCATGATCCACGAGTTCGATCCGCAGCTCAGCTTTGGTAAAATTAACGACTTGGCGAATCAGCGAATCACGGCGCCCAGTGTTTCGGAAATTGGAGAAGAGGCGTTGGTGCAAGCAGCGCCGGTGGACTGTCAGATGAACTATTCGTCTGCCAGTGGTAGACAGCCTTTATGATTGGAAGTTGCTGGCAGCATGCATGGTACAGTATATAAAGACTTGAATCGATGGAGGCGGGTATCATGTGGGTGGGATTCCAACTCCGGTGGGCGCTGAAGCGAGTTCATAAAAAGAGCAAGAGTTTGAAGGCGGAAATTCTGGCTTCGCGATCGTCACATCACGTGCCAGTCCCATCTCTTGTCACATTCCTCTGGGCAGGGCAGATTCTTCTGCCACAATCTTTCATGACATTTTCTCTCTGAACAGTCCCATATTTGACACCGCGCTACTGCTATCAATGGGCCAACGATCTCAGACCTTCGCGATCGCCAAAGTCGTCCCATACGGTGAAACCAAGGCCTACTACCGTTGCGTCGCTGCATGGCACCACCAATGGTGCTATGGTATCCTTCCTCTCCTTGCTGCGCGTCGACTCTTGACCCTCTTGGAGCAGAGGGAAAATGCCGAAATTGTACTTGACGAACTCCGACGACTCCAGGGTCAATATGGGAGGCAGGAGTCCCAAGATATACCCTGTATACCAAGAGTCCCCTGCAGTTATATTTCATTCTTGATAGGGTCGGCGTGGAATGTGGATATCAATAACCCATTCAAATCCTATTTCCATCGGGCATCATTTCAAGGGTCCTTGCTACCAGCTGATATGCTCAGCGGAGAGGGAGGTAGGCCATATCTTGTATGAATTGAAACATATTTGGCGAATGCTGGATTCATAGACAATAACGAAGGTATCACTGTTATCGATGTCACAAATCCATCAAAGCCTGCGTATTGTTTCGTGAAACTTGATGAGTCACGAATACTATCTGCCGCTCAGTATGCTCGAGAATATTATGCGAACACAAACGACAATGAACCTAAGGTGCTTATCTGTGTCAGGAAATACTCTTGATTCGAGTGACTGAGCTATATCTCCTCCGGGCTCTCATCAGGGACGCCATTGATGCACTTGACGGAATAGACATGGTTACCCTTGATATGCTTGCTGAGGCATGGCCCACCGAATATGAAGCTCCTGGCACATCCGAGCCACCAATCGCCGAGGACTCCTCGCCCTGCAGCACCCCAGAGAGTCCGGTTCCCTCCCTTTTCGATCTCGCTCTAGGGGCTGTTGTTGAGCGAGGCTTAGCCACAGGAGACACCTCCGGCCTAGAAAGTGTCGTATGGATGCCCGAGAAAGGTTCAATGATCAAGGCAGCCTTGCTCAAGCAGAATCCCTTCCCTGACACAGGCCTGTCTCTTTTGGCGCAGGTCATAGCGCAAGAGTCTCGGAGCGAGCACAAAGTTGATCTCAGGAACTTCTCTGTGAATACAGATCAGCTTCTATCAGTTCTATCTGACCCAAGTATCACTATCCGAACTTTAAACCTGTCTGGAAACGCCAACATCACGGGAGACACCATCCGAAAAGTATTGACAGCGCGTCCAACCTTGATTTGTCTCGTACTGCTGAATACCTCCGTCCACGACGAAGAGCTAAAGGAACTGATCATCACCGAACCCAAGTTGTTCTATCATATGCAGGATCTCATTCACCCATTCCTCCTGAACCAGGCAGAAAGCGATATCGACAAGGCATCATCCTATCCAAACGCATTCTCATTCATCAGTAATGCTAGTTTCGGGGCTGACGGTATACCCGTAGCATCTCTTCCGTTTCTCAATCCTCCCAAAATTGTTCAGGGTCTGACTGATGCCCTGGTCTCATATGTGGCAATGCCAAAGTTCTCCATCCCCAGTCCTTCGATGTGCTACTTCTTCCCTCGAGTAGCTTTCAGTTCCGCCGTTCGTTCGGTAACACGAGAATGGAGTGAACGTTATGTTTCCACTTTCCCCCAAGAATCACAAGGAGCACTTGAAGGAGAAGGCTGGTGCTTCGCATTGAAAATTTGCGAGTATGATCTCGAGCAATATGAAGAATTCTATGGTTTCTTGAAGATGCCTAGTCTGCATAATGCCGCTGCTGACGAAGATTATGCCGATGACCCAGAGAATTCTGCCTCCCAGAGGGTAGCTAGGACGGTGTTGAAGAGTGCGAGCGAAGAGAGAAATGCTGCTCATGCTAGCGAGGAATCTCATACGAATGCTCCTCTGTCGACCTCTATCCATTCGATGATTTACGATTTGGAAGATTTTTTGGAGGTCATGATTTCCGAGGGTCGACCTGCCCCTACGGCTGCAGCGGTCGGGAGGCTTCGACGAGTTTTGAAGCTTATGAAGTCAAGACGCGGAGTGCGCCTTATGGAAGAAAAGGATATTAAACCATTCATTGAGGAGACACAAAGGAAGTTGGCGGCCTTCAGGCATTGGTATGAAGGTGGAGCATAATCCGTATACTGCATTACAGACATTTCGCAGGGGTGTATTCATATTCAATAAGGATCATCACAATTTGCTAAATTGTTGACCACTGCGCGGGGTGTCTTGCAGAAGCTGCATAGCTGGAAGAGGTTAAGACTGGAGGCTTCGAAAATTATGGTATGATATCAATACCGATCTAGTGGTGTTCCTGGATAGCATAAGAAGCTCCATATCATATCTTACGAGTTCAGTGCCGGCCCCTACCTTCCAGAGAGGCACAAAAAATCAGAATTGCGCGCAAGAGTGGGACGAGGTCCAAGGGAGAGTACGTCTGTATTACTTGTCCATGAAATCTCAGGGAAGAGAAACCACGAAGAAACCATGTCTGGTGAGCACAAGAGAACAATAACGGTTGAATTTGACAATGGAGTCATGCCAAAAAGGATTGAGTATCGCGATCGTCACATCACGTGCTCATTCACATCCTTTGTCACAATCTTTCATGCCATTTTCTCTCTGAACAGTTCCATATTCGACGACCTCGACATGGCTCGAGGACGCGGCACATTTGGACTCACCTCGTCTCGCGGTAGAGGTGGAGGCTCATTTCGATCGGGTTTTCGCGGTGGGTGGCGCGGTCGTGGACGTGGCAGAGGTGGCAGCAGCAAGCCTGGCGAACCTGCGCCAAAACGTGAGGACGATGGAACGCAATTGGCCGAGAGATTCGAGAGGATCGCTTTGAACGACGAAGTCGATGAAAAGCTCGGTTTTTCCAGAATACAGGAAGGTGGAATGAAGGAAGGCTGGCTGGTCAATATGCATCCCGTGCGTATTCTACGTTGTGTTAGAGGGTTTTTGCTCACCTAATTTGTCAAGACGCTGCTTAAGGACCCGGACTGGCCCTCTGGCAAAGCCGCGGTTGATTATTATTTCATTCAAGATGATGGCGGGATGTTCAAGGCCACTTATGCATACGAACCCTACTTCTGCATCGCGTGCAAGGTAAGCTCTTTACTTCTCACACAAACATCATCTCACAAAAGTACAGAATGGAACTGAATCCACCATTGAAGAGTGGCTGAATAAGAAGTACGAAGGACTCATCTGTCGAATCTCGCGCGAGCGCAAGGAGGACCTGAAGCTTCCGAATCATCTCATGGGTCACCATCGTCTCTATCTGCAGCTCTGTTTTCGGAGCGTATCAGACCTTCTAGCCGTCAGACGGGATCTCCTGCCTCTCGCCTTGGAAAATGGTTCCAAACGCGACGCCGTCGACGCGTATGCAGAAGTTGTCAGTGCATCTGCAGGTGGAGCAAGTATGGGCGTCGAACTTGACGAGGAGTTGGAAGCGCTTGGTGGGAAGGGGCCCAGGGCGCGCGATATGGACCCTCGGGAGTGCATCATCGACATCAGGGAATATGATGTCCCCTACTATCTTCGTGTCGCTATCGACATCGACATTCGTGTCGGTTTGTGGTATGCAGTGACATTCACTGCGGGTCAGCCTGCCTTTCGTCATATTGCCGAGCGTGTCAAGCGTGCGGATCCTGTCGTTATGGCTTATGATATCGAGACGACAAAGGCGCCGCTCAAGTTCCCCGACCAGGCCATCGACCAAGTGATGATGATCTCTTATATGGTGGACGGACAAGGATATCTGATCACGAATAGGGAGATCGTCAGTGAAGATATCGAAGACTTCGAGTACACTCCCAAAGAAGGATACGAGGGACCATTTATAATATTCAACGAAGAAAACGAGGTTTGTACATCGCCTTCGTTTCATTGAACTATTTTCAAGCTGAGAAACTCCAGGCCGCTACTATCAATCGGTTCTTCTCTCACATACAAGACGTGAAACCGACTGTTATAGCCACTTTCAACGGAGACTTCTTCGATTTTCCCTTTCTGGACGCGAGGTCGCAGGCTAATGGAATCGACATGTTCCTTCAGACTGGTTTCGCTAAGGACTCCGAAGATGAGTATAAGAGTCGTACATGTGTGCACATGGATTGTTTCCGATGGGTGAAACGAGATTCCTACCTTCCCCAAGGAAGTCAAGGTTTAAAAGCAGTGACCACAGCAAAGCTCGGATACAATCCTATAGAATTGGACCCTGAGCTAATGACTCCGTATGTGCTCAGTTCGAGTATTCAGAACATGACCTTACGATGCTCTTTCTAGATATGCCATGGAACAGCCTCAAGTCTTGGCCCAGTATTCAGTTTCTGATGCTGTTGCCACATATTATCTCTACATGAAATATGTCCACCCCTTCATATTCTCTCTCTGTAACATCATCCCGCTCTGCCCTGATGAGGTGCTGCGCAAAGGTACCGGAACTTTATGCGAGACCTTGCTGATGGTAAGCCCACAAATTTCTTTTCACACTTTGGTTTATCGTTCTTGTTAGGTTGAAGCCTTTCGAGGCAAAATCATTATGCCAAACAGACACGAAGAAGCACATGGGCATATGTATGATGGCCACCTTCTAGCATCTGAAACCTATGTCGGCGGACATGTCGAAGCTTTGGAAGCCGGTGTCTTCCGCAGTGACATCCAGACCGATTTCAAGATTGTACCTGCAGCCGTACAACAGGTACGAGGATGACTTCGGTGCATCATAGATTGGATGCTAACTAGTTTGTTCAGTTGATTGATGAACTCGACGCGGCCCTGACTTTTTGCATCGTCGAAGAGTCCAAGTCATCTATGGATGACGTGACAAACTATGATGAAGTCAAAGCGGAGATACAAGCTGCCCTGGAAGTCATGAGGGACAATCCGAAACGCACGGACAATCCACTCATCTATCACTTGGACGTTGCGGCGATGTATCCTAATATCATGTTGTCAAATCGACTGCAGCCAGACTCCATGGTCGATGAATCTGTTTGCGCCGTCTGTGATTACAACAGACCGGGGAAGACTTGTGACCGACGGTTGGAATGGGCCTGGAGAGGAGAGTTCTTTCCTGCTCATCGTGACGAATACAACATGATCAGGCATGCCCTGAACCAGGAAAACTTCCCTCCAAGACGTCCTGGACAACCTCAAAGACGCTTCCCTGATCTCTCTCCTGCAGAGCAAACAGCATTGCTCCACAAGCGACTCGGTGACTACTCCCGCAAGGTCTATAAGAAGACGAAGGACACGAAGATCGAGAACCGCGAAGCCATCATTTGTCAGAGGGAGAATCCTTTCTATGTGGATACTGTGCGGAGGTTCCGTGACCGTCGTTACGAATACAAAGGTCTTCACAAGACCTGGAAGAAGAACTTGGACTCAGCGGTTAGCGGCGGAAAGTCCATAGCTGAGATTGACGAGGCGAAGAAGATGATTGTGCTGTACGACTCTTTGCAGCTCGCTCACAAGTGCATTTTAAACTCGTTTTACGGATACGTCATGCGAAAAGGTGCCCGATGGCATTCGATGGAGATGGCAGGTATTACCTGTCTTACTGGTGCAACGATCATCCAGATGGCGCGCGCACTAGTCGAACAGATTGGACGTCCGCTCGAGCTGGACACTGATGGAATTTGGTGTATGCTGCCCGGTGTCTTCCCGGAAAATTTCAAGTTCCAACTCGCGAACGGCAAAGCTATCGCCTTCTCCTATCCCTGTACCATGCTGAATCATCTCGTTCACGCAAAATTTACCAATCACCAGTACCACGATTTGGATCCCGAAACGGGCTTGTATAAGGTGCACAGCGAGAACTCGATCTTCTTCGAACTCGATGGTCCTTACAAGGCCATGATCCTGCCGTCTTCGAAGGAGGAAGATAAGTTGTTGAAGAAACGTTATGCTGTTTTCAACGACGATGGTTCATTGGCCGAGTTGAAAGGTTTCGAAGTGAAGCGGCGCGGAGAGCTTCAGTTGATCAAAATCTTCCAATCCCAGATCTTCGAGAAGTTCCTGCTTGGCACCACCACGCAGGAATGTTATACTGCGGTCGCGGAGGTAGCCGACCAATGGCTCGATGTCCTCTTCAGCAAAGCCGAGAGTCTTGACGACGACGAGCTCGTTGAGCTCATTGCAGAGAATCGAAGTATGTCCAGGACACTTGCTGAATATGGCGGGCAAAAATCAACGTCCATTAGTACTGCTCGTCGCCTTGCGGACTTCCTTGGCGATCAGATGGTGAAGGACAAGGGTCTTGCGTGCAAGTTCATTATCTCAGAACGTCCAATCGGAGCACCTGTCACGGAGCGTGCTGTCCCGGTCGCAATTTTTTCTGCAGAGGAAAGCGTCAAGAGAACTTACCTCCGCAAATGGCTCAAAGATAACAGCATGGTTAACTTTGAACTGCGGTCGATCTTGGATTGGCAGTATTACATCGAGCGTCTTGGATCAGTGATTCAAAAGCTCATCACGATTCCGGCTGCTATGCAGAAGGTTCCCAATCCCGTTCCTCGTATACGACACCCAGACTGGCTTCATAGACGAGTGGCAGTAGCCGGCGACAAGTTTAAGCAAAACAAGCTCACCGATTTCTTCAAACCTGCTGCCGATGGAGAGTCGCAAACTCCGCTGCCTCGTGACATTGAGGATATGGAGGGAACAGAGACGCAGAGCAAGCGTATTCGCATCGCCGTTGTTAGCCGCAATATTCGACCGAAGACACCGGAGCCAGAAGCTGAGGAAGATACTCTTCCTGCAATACCTGATCCCTCCGCCAACTATTCTGCTTGGATTAAGGCAATGCGCCCTCGTTGGAAGCAACGACAAGACATCCGTTGGAATACTTCGGCACCAGTCGTTGTGCCATCCATGTTTCGAGGCGTCAAAGTCAAGACGAGTCGCACTTGGGACATACTACAAATCCGTCCGAGCAAGATTGCCGGTCGGTTTATTCTATGGTTGTCTGTCGATGGAGAGATCGTCTCAGCGCCTTTGCGAATTCCCAGAGAGATGTATATTCATCTCAGAAATCCCAAGGAGGACATCTTCCGGCCTGATTTCTATACCTTTGAGAAAGTCACTCGCAGTCTACCTCGTGAACGGCCGTCAACGAATCTTTATCAGGTGTCCGTTCGTGAAGATGTTTACAACGACATCCATGAGCACTTCATTGACCTTGCCAATGATCCTAATGTTGATGGAGTATTTGAAGAACAGGTAATGTGTTTCGCTCTAAGTCAAGGAGCATTGCTAACGCCTATGCAAGGTCCCTCTCGTTCTCCGAGGTCTTCTCAAATTGGGAAGGTCATGTACCGTTGAAGACCCCAATATGACTTTGAACCGAGGCCAGACCGTTGGATTCGACCTTCACCAACTCGATCGCGCAAGTCACTCGACCTCTGCTTCCCGAAAGTACCTACAGGGAGGAATTGGTGGCAAATACATATTCCTGTATCACGCGTGCTCTGCAACCGCTCCGCTGCACGTATTTGCTACCTTCTCACAGACGGGTCCCGTCAAGCTTCATGTCGTTGATCCAGCAACACGCCGCCAACCCATACCCAAATTGGAGGCGACCTATGCCGACTTGAAGCGGAAGAGACAGGACAAGTATGGGACCTCTCCCTCTATAACTTACGAGGACAGTCGTGAGTTTACTACAACATATCATTCCACCGACGCTACTGCCCTCAAAGCCATTTCGCGCGAGTTTGGCTTAATGGAAGACAAGTCATATACTGTCGTCATTTCTTCGAGCAAAGATCAGTCGTATTTTGACCGATTGCTTCCGAAGTTGTCCAAATTTCCTGTACTCTCGATGACCAAAGCCCGGGGACCTCATACACTCGATGTCTTTCCATGGCAGACCCACGTCGTTCAGAAGATGCTAAATCGATACCTTTCGCTTGGGCCCTGGCTTGACCGCATGATATCGCTCGCAGATTATTACGATGTCCCCATCGGACATATTGAGGGTGACCAGCCCCTTCTTCTTTCCGACATCTCATTCGCTCGCCGTCTTATCCAGAACGACATGGTACTCTGGTGGTCTCCCGGGGAGCAGCCTGACCTCGGCGGTATCGAAAATGACCAGAGACTATCAGAGGAGTTCGCAACCACAGAGTTCCAATCACCTGGATGTTACTCTAATGTCTGTCTCGAAATCAGTGTTCGAAATCTGGCCGTCAATTCTGTCCTGCATTCCGTCGTCATCAATGAGCTCGAGGGGACCGGTGGATCGACTGCCTTCGACTCGGTCTCCAAGACACTTGACGAGTACAAGAATGGCGACGGACAGCGGGATCTCACCCTGGGCGAGTCGAATATATCCGCGCAGACGTTTAGTATTCTAAGGAATATGGTGAAGACATGGCTGCTTGACAAAATCCATGGCGAGCTTGGGAGCCCTTCTGTGTCAATCGACCATTTCTGGCGGTGGATAAGCTCAAGCGCATCGCAACTCTATGACCCCAATCTCCATCACTTCGTTCATAGTCTTATGCGGAAGACGTTCATCCAGCTTTTAGCGGAATTCAAACGCCTCGGATCTCATGTTGTCTACGCTGATTTCAGTCGGATACTTCTCTCCACCTCTAAACCTCCCGGCACAGCCCATGCGTATGCGACATACATCAATACCGCCGTCACATCTCACGAACTCTTTGAACATATTTACTTGCAAACGGACAAGTTCTATGACTTTCTACTCTTCATGGACAACGCCAATATGGGAGGTATCGTGTGCGAAGATCCTCTAGCCCTCGAGCCCCCTGAAGAGCTGACGTTGGAGAACCATTGGAATATCGCAGAGTTCCTTCCGCCAGCCATCCAGAAGGACTTTGGTGTCGCCATCCAATTCTTCGCGGTAGAACTCTACAAGATTCGGCAGCGCACCAACGAGGCATCACGAGTACCTCTGCGTGCGCTACGCAATGGTGCCCCAGATTCCAGTCAGCGGGATGTAACGAAAAAGAGCGAAATAGAGTCAACGCAGGAGTTCATCGCCCGACGCTTGACCAGAAAACTCCTCAAACTGGTTGGAAGCGTACAAGAACGGCATAGAGAGGCCATGCTGAACGAGGAACTAACAAGTAGCTTCGATTTCCCGGTCCTCCCTGGCTCCTACCTTCATCTCTCCGACCCTGTCTTGGAGTTTGTCAAGTTCACATGTGCGGTGTTCGCGCTGGCCAAGGACTATCAGGTTGAAATTGGATTGTTAAAACGGAATCTACTCGATCTTATCGGGGTTCGTGAATTCGCGAACGATGCCATCTTCCGTAACCCCTGCGAACCGCTTATCCTCTCCAACGTCCCTTGTAGGCACTGTGATGCCCTGCGCGACTTCGACTTTTGCCGTGACCCAGACTTGCTTCCGAATAATCTCGACGTGTCGCAGAGGTGGATCTGCCTCAATTGTCACGGGGAGTATGATCGTCAAGCTATCGAGTTCACGCTGATGAAGGTGCTGTTCGATATGGAGAGGTCGTTTGCACTGCAGGATTTGAAATGTTCAAAGTGCCGGCAGATACAATCCGACAACGTATCCAAGTTTTGCCAGTGCTCAGGGGCGTATCAGTTCACCCTGAACAAGGGGGATGTGCGACGGAAACTAAAGACAATGGTCAACGTAGCGATTGTGCATAATCTGGGACGGTTGAAGGTCGGTCTTGACATACTGTCGTTTTCAAATGTCTTCCTGACTTCCGCATCATAGGAATGTGCCCAAGGCATGCTTCAGTCATGGTAGTTGTATCGATGCCATTATATTGATGATACTTTTTGTACCACCAACCTGTATTTATTCACTAGATGTATCAAAAGGTAGTGTATTATATTTCATTCTGACCATTGGGACTGGTCGCTTCTGAACATCCGAATCCCGATGACGAACATATTGTCAGGTCATGAACTATGGGAGGTACACGCCTATCGAGGGAGAGTGACGGAGCGTATTCCTTTCCCGGGCCCACGCCGTATTGGCTCGTGCACGCATCTCTTCGTCATGAGAATTCTCCTTTTCTTCGAACGCAACAAACGAGTAGCTCAGAGCTTCGTGTCCGTCTTCTCATTTGCCTCTGTGTCGGGGTGTCAAGGTAAAGGATCTATTGCTTCCCTTTCCTCTTCATGCAATCCGCCGTTCCGCTCTTGGGATGTTTAGTCCCCAGTGTTCTCATCTCCCACGTCAACTTCGGGAAATGTTCCAAATGTTGTCTCAAAGCAATGCGTCTCGTTAGGGTCACCTTTCTAAGCAACAGTCAAAGCCACCAAAGACAGAAATCGCTGGTTAACACGAGTGTCTCCGCGACAAACAATTGGCCATGGTAATGAAGTGAAATCACCAAATATCATCTGAATTGCCTGCGAATACAAGTTCAACATCATTGTTGTCTCTCCGAACCACTTCCCACGTCGTCCAAACCCAAGTCATACGCCGACGCCGAGCCATGCCCAGATACGAAATATGGCGGAGTGAGGGTACACACGCTCCTAGCTCCCGAATGCGCGCGTTCCGCTCTTGAGAAACAATATCCTCCCAAAATGAATCCAAATGCCGCACATATATCGGTGGTGGGATCTTTTCCAGATTTAAACTCAGTTTTTCAAGGCAATGAAGGTTACGTAGTCCTTGTTGTAAAGGTAACTACAGTCACTGATATAACATAAAATAAACGTCATATAGCGTGGGGCTTACCATAAAATCTAACCCTCTCCCAGGTGCTTCATAGCGGTTGAACTCCAAAGTTCTCAAATACGGAGAGCATCCAGGCAGGGCGGCGAGAATTGCCATTTCATAATTGTCCCCGTTCCAGCGGTAGGAAAGCTCTAGGCTGTCCAAATTACTAAATGTCCCGAATCCCAAAATCCGAAGCAGGTCTCCACCGGATACAATGTATGTCGGGATCTTCCAGTCGTCACATTCATCCGGGTCTAATGGCAATGGATACGGATTTAAAGACAAGCGAGTGACAGTGCTCGGTAACGCCTGCAAGATGGGGTCATTGGGCATGTAGTTGATAGCGGACAATGTCAGAGATTGCAGGTGCGAGAGGCAATGGACAGGGAAATTCGAATGGTCTTCATCTGGTACCACATCCCTGCATGGTATCATTTGCAGGTCGAGGTTGCGAAGCATGGATCCAAGAGATACGGCCGAAAGCCACAGAGAATGAATATTGCGTGGGAGTGGAGGACTATATCCACGGAGGGTTAAATCGGTCAGGCAGGGAAACGGCCGACGAAGGATTTCGGCGGAAATCTCTGCGGGTAATTCCAGTGTTTTCAACGTTCCACGGCAGTGGTCCAAAAGAAGCTGAAGATTATGTGTCTCTACCTGGCATTGTTCCGATGTGCGCTTCCCTGGATTGGCCTCACGGTTCGTATGTTCGATGGGGGCCAGGGAAGCGTCGTAGACGAAGCGTTCAAGTGCGAGTCCCGAGTCAAGATTGATTGGAGCGAGGGATTCTCGACTGTATCGCCACTGTGCATCAACTTCTAATGATTTGAGACACACAGAGAGACGAAGGGACTGCAGTAGAGAAGGCCAAACTCCGTGTCGCCTATGACCGGCGATAGATATACGGAGGGTTTCCAAAGCGGGCATGTGTGGTAAGGCCCGTTCCAGCTGCTCTGGCATTCCAGGTGGAGGATCTGCTTGATACAAGGCATCCGTATCATTGCTACCACAAAGTTGAACATGAAGTCTTCTACCGTTCGGACATCTCAGAACAACAGCAAGAGAAGTTCTGTGCAAGCATACCTGACGTAGATCCATAAAGACTCTGGAACAAACCCATGTTTTAATTCGCGCCAAACCCATGGAACGTTCTTATATATCCGCGATGCGCAGAATTCGTGGAAGTGACGGGATACGGCGGCAAAAGATCTTGCATTGTGATCATAAAAAAGCAGGTCGGTGGGTTTTACGTGCATTCGGGGGGGATTGACAAACCAGAAGATGCACTCCAGAACATCTTCGTCGATAGTGTCAAGCCTAGCCGTCATGGCATGAGTGAAAGGTAGTCGATGATTTGATCCGGTTAGGGGCGGGGGTATGAGCGCTACTTGAAACATGGGGCTTTAAAGCACTTACATAATACTCCCGCCTCCCCTTCTGTAATCTCCAGAGTGCATCAAGTAAATTCTTAAAGTATCATCTTGACATGCCCGAGAGGAGACTGGCATAGCTGATGATGATGATATCCATTAAAGTGTCTCGGACCCCTTTACTCTATCTCAACTGTTCCAACTTCCAAGGCTCTCGCAGAGCAAGTGGGTTTCCTGAGTATTCTTGTATTTCCCCTTCTTATACTCACATCTTACAACAGCAGGCGTGCGCCAAAATTTGAGGACAATTTGACTTTCCTCGAACGGCGTGGACAATGTCCTTTCCGTACTCTGGTGCGCGTTCCCTCTGACGTGGATGAGAGAGACGCTGACCATCGAATAGGCTCTTGGTTTGTTAGGGAAGGAAGCCAGGACTTACGTGTGTTCTCCGTAGAAAGAATGCAATGAACGGGCGCCGGGAGAGCATACGAATCTTCAAACGCAGTTGGAAGAATCGGCGGTTTATGGGGGAATGAAGGGTATGCGATTGATTTTACACGAATCGGTCTGACGGCGGACGTAGGCATCGGGAAGGGTCGAGATGCGAGGCGAAACCCACGGTCGAAGAAGGTACGACATTCAGGATACTCAAGACGAAATACTCAGGAGATCGAACTTATCAGACATCCGTGGCAGTCGTGCAAACCTGAGAAGAGGAAGAGAATGGCCCAGTCATCGTGGTACTTTCGGCAAGTGAGAAAAGTTTATAAATGTGGGGGAGTTTTAACTTTTCGAGCATCGCTTGTGCCGTCAAAATCGGTACATGCTGCGGCACTGAACCCCTACCGTTTGGCCACTAATAGTATCACCGTCCGTCACCGGCATCCCGCCAACATCGATTTGCCCATGCTCCATCTTACTACCTAATGACTGTCATCTCGGGTACTTATTCTCCCTGCCCCAAGTTTCCGCGCTTACTTTTATCTGTCAACGTCACCAACCCTATCCCAGACAACGCTACCATTGGCACTTCGCTCTGACTATCTACTCAGCGATTGGCGTGGCAGGGCTTCTAGTGATCACTGATCACCGATGTCGCATAACATATTGGTACTGACTCAGTTGTAGCCCTCCCTGTCATACTCGCCCCTACCAACCTTGATCAATTCCTCGTCAGCCATCCAACGACCGTCATTCTGGTTCGGTTCATCGTTTCCGATGTTTTTAAAGCCGACCGTGGTACCAAGAGTCAGCGATTCTGAAGCCATCTTTTCATAGACAACGGCGTCAATTCCGAGCTGTCTTCCATTGGCCCACCAGTTGCTATCTTGCTATCATCAGTCTACTATACATTCTGAACAAGAATGTTGGACGTGCAGGGCAGGATTATACTGACAGTAACTCTAGCGACCTTAAAATAAGCACGTGCGCAAACCGATGATGATATTAACTTGTCGCGACGGATGGGCAGCATTAGTGGACGAGGGTCGGGTTGATGGAGGATGATACATGACGGGATCCCATCGTGGCTCATTGTGCCGCCAGCATTCGCCGAGTGCTTGCTGAGTGCCACTGCCTGTTTTTTTGATGTTTCTACATTATAGTATGCGTACTCTAACTTTTTGCTACATGTAATAACTGAGGTTTAAAGAATCATTGGTGTAGGAAAAGAAATTCGCTCAACAATCTGGAGAAACTGCGTTTAGATTATGAGAGAAACCCAAAAAACCCTCGCGGCAGCTTGCGACTGCGGGCAGCGGAACGGATGTCGACAAAAGAATCAGGCACCTATATTGGCAAAGGCGACTCGTCGGAACTGATTTCCACCAACGGAAACAGGTGAGACCGAGATGCAAAAAGCCTCAGGAAATGCATAAGCAAAAGTTGAACCATAACACCAAGGTACAGTATGCATTTGCTTAACAGTTCAAAAATGTGCTACAGCTGTTACTGGTATACCCCATCTATCTTTCGTCTCATTTGTATTACGTTCAGGTTCAACCTTCCATCTAGTACGTAACGAGCAGGATTATTCGTGGCGATGTTTCGAGTTCTAAATCGCACGGCGTTTCTTCCTTGCACCGAACGCAGCTCAATGGCCATCAAACTAAAGAAAGGCTGAAACAATGGTTGTCGTAAGCCTGAAGAATCATGTACCTTGTAATAGAATGACGCACCGCACCAAGGACTCCAAATGGTGTTTGATCTTGTTCACGGAAAAAAGTTTGATCGTCGAAAGTCAAAGGCATCCCGTCGTAAACCTCATCATCCACTTTGTTGTGAAACCCAAAAAATGCATGGAACGGGACTGCAATGCACCACTGCAGTTCGGAGTCCTCAAGATGCAAAATAACGCTTGCATAATCCTGTTTTTCTGATAGTGTAGGGCGAATCGGAGAGCCAGATTGAGCGACTGTGCGCACGAGCTTCAGATGCGTCGAGATTTGTTGCATGGTAATCTCTTGAAAGGAGTTTAAAGTTGACCCTGAAGGTGTTTATTAGAGAAAGATAGAACAGGGTTGCCCGCAAGTCGAACTTACCGAGGTCCAATCGCACAGTATACGGAATTTCGATCAACACGTTTGAATGTCCCCCGGAGCTCACAAGCTCGATCCTTGTAAGAGGCACTGTCCAGAACATGTCCGGACGTCCATCCTTCTTCACTGCACTTCTAAAAAGTCCAGTCATCGGCTTATCCTTTAAGCTAGGATGCGAGCCTGGCCCACACCACATCCAACCATCAACACGGCTAAATGAATAATTAGAAAACGATAGTGAGGCCGGATAGCACATACCCTTTACCCAAAGAAATGACAACGCTCGGTTCCTGGAAACACATATGAATGTCAGAAACCAACATTGTACGGTAATCAACAGTACCTCAATTAATTCCCCTGAATCAGCATACATTGCCTGTATCAAGGTCTGAATTATAACCGACATATCAATCTTGGTGACATATGCAACTAGTATCTACTAACCTTATTACCGTCATAATTCAATCCAGTTGGCGGCACGAAGCTGCTAAAGTTGGATTCAATGAACTAGTTTCCACTCAGAGCATGGAAAACGTACGATGGTGCAGCCCCTAAAATTCCTATATGGCGATCATCGATCAACGGGCGATCAGTATAATCCACAACGCCGTAATGAAAATCTTTCAACACAACAAATCTGTAACTGTCCGCAAGGATTGGTTTTGACACCAGAGTAAGGATACCACAATGCATGTTGATATCTGAAAATCTCGTCGCAAAGCTGCACGGAGATAAAAGAAGAGTACTCACGAACAGAAGTTCCATCAGCATAGTTGAGATTACCATGACGTCCTGGCACTACAGGCGCATCTGCCTCTACGTAACCTGCCTTGTGGTTGCGTAGATTGGGGCCGTTCACCCAACTAGAAGTAACGAGACATTATTAGGCTGGCGCAAGCGGAGAAGGTACACTCACGTCGTCCCGGATGCTATGAGAGGTCGCGTTGAGATGATATCCTTAGCAAAAAAATAGCACATAGCCTTACCTGTATCGACAATAGCAGGTGACGTTATAATGTCACTATCGGTGACATCACTTGGTGGCGAGCAAAACATCTGTTGACAATGTCAGACGGTAGAAATTGTAATATCAGGTTCAAAATTGTAGTTACCACATTGACTCGGGGAAGAAAATCTAGCGCACTTAATCAGCTAATGGACCCACTACAACAATTATTTTTCTCACTGAAATCGAAAGCCACATCGATGATACGATGTTCAGCGTCAAGTCGTCTTGGTCGAGTAAGCCGACTCGATGTTTGAACCGCCATCATAGATGATATCGGCTGGGATTGAGCAGGCCCAGTTGCTGGGTTTCGTACGAGCAGAACTTTCGACGAGACCTGGTCATCGACTCTATCAGGGTCGGCAACTGCGAGGGTCACGGAATCGTCGATTGATATGATACCGGTATTACGTTCCTCCGTAAAGTCGTGGTACAGAAAGAAGCCCTTCAACGCCTCGTCGTTCTTTGCATCACCCAGATACAAGCCCGGTAGATACTGCGCAGGATTCTTCATTGCTCTGAGGCGTTCTGCCTGAAGTTTCGAGGAAGATTGAAATCGCGTCAACTGGCCCCATCGAAAGGCGTTATAGATAGCTGCAGTAGGCTACGTCGCGGCTCATTAGTATCAGTTCCATCTTTCAGGAGTATAGATTTACCAATGAAGGCTCGCCTAGAGCATTTTTGATGCCTGTCCAGTCTATAAAGACTTCACTCATTCTGGACGATATCGTACGCAAGAAAAATGGCGATCTTTCCGAGGAGGGGAGAACAGAGAACAGTTGGGGCAGTTGGGGCAACGTCACGGTCACGGTACGACACTAATCACGTGTTGTCAGCCCTGTGATGACAAGGCCAAATCTAGCCGAAGGACGCCAAAGTGATAAGCGTAGCCACGTGGCGATGCATGGCTGGTCACGAGCCTAGCCGAAGGATACTCTATCATCGGTAGCGAGAAATAACGAGTGATTCGGTACGGGGGAAGACGAGACATGGTCTGGTGACACAAGATTCCGACACCGTAATGAACGGCAATTTTAAGCGTTGGGAGAATATTTCATCAGAGATATCAACGAAAAGACGGTGGATGGAGAAGTGACCGCAGGGCGCTGGTAGGAAGAGTCGATCTGACGGAAAATAACTCAGCTAAGAAATGGCGAACGTTCAACGAGCGGCTTTCGGTGTCCTGTGATGAGGTTGATGGCGGCCACAGAATTAGATTGCGTGGAGGACTATCCACGAAGGATTGAATACGTCAGGAAACGGTCAACGAAGGATTTCGGCGGTAATCTTTGCGGGTAATTCCAGTGTTTTCAACGTTCCACGGCAGTGGTCCAAAAGAAGCTGAAGATTATGTGTCTCTACCTGGCATTGTTCCGATGTGCGCTTCCCTGGATTGGCCTCACGGTTCGTATGTTCGATGGGGGCCAGGGAAGCGTCGTAGACGAAGCGTTCAAGTGCGAGTCCCGAGTCAAGATTGATTGGAGCGAGGGATTCTCGACTGTATCGCCACTGTGCATCAACTTCTAATGATTTGAGACACACAGAGAGACGAAGGGACTGCAGTAGAGAAGGCCAAACTCCGTGTCGCCTATGACCGGCGATAGATATACGGAAGGTTTCCAAAGCAGGCTATGTCCCGTTCCAGCTGCTCTGACATTCCGGGTGGAGGATAGCGAGAGGGGAAAAGGGTAGGTTTTTTACCAAAACAGGGTTTTACACTAAAATACTATGTATTTTACCGGGATATCAGGATGTCAAGGGGGTTCGGCTAGGTAAAAGACAGAGATCATGTGCATACATTGTCATCACAAAGTAGCTTGATTTTAAATGTGTAGACTCAGAAATGGCTTAAAGATGTTAATAGGTCACTGAAGCACCGTAAAAATGAGTGCTTCGAATTTTTGGTAGACTTGGACCACAGAGATATTTATCCGACATAGTGTTGCCGCGACTCGGCTAAAAGCCGCTTAGAAGAGCCTTAGGTTACTTTAAACACGAATATCATCATCATCATCATCAGCCGCTTAGCCGCGTAGCCGAGCCGGATTAAGCCGAGTCTGAGTCTCTGATTGGCTCAGGCTACTTTCCGAGCTCAAGCCCCGTTTGGAGTCGGCTTGAGTTCGGCTTGAGCCGACTTAGCCGGGATGACCAATTTGGTCATCGATAACCCAAACCAGACCCATGGAACGTTCTCGTATATCCGCGATGCGTAGAATTCGTGGAAATGACGGGATACGGCGGCAAAAGGTCTTGCATCAAGGTCAATATACAACATGCTGGTGGGTTTTACACACTTCGGAGGATCAACGAACCAGGAGATGCACTCCAGAACATCAATGTCAAGCCTAGTCACAAGTGAAAGGTTGTCTAGTGGCTAGGATTTGATTCCACAAAGTAAGTAACTGGCAAACAAATAGACTAAGAATGCACTGCTCCAATTGTGCTCGGCGAGAAAGTCATACGTGAAAATGATTAGTACTATCAACCACCTCTGCCAACTGAGAGTGGGACGGAAATTGGAATTCGCAAACCGTCGATTGTAAGGCAAATACAGCATTCGAGCCGGCACAGACAGCTTGGCTACGATAAGAAAAGAATGTTTAAGTATTATGGATTATATGCTTCCTTGCAATACTTTCTGCCGCGAATTCGCCCTCTGATGCAAGAAACCGAGGATAGCCCTTTTATTGTCCCTGCACGGAATCAGCACAAGTCGCGCCAGCAAAACGGCAGGCCAACTCACCTATTACGGTCCGGCGTCACCTTCAGCCCCAGAGTCTCCATCACCTCCATCCTGACCCTCCTCGCATCCTCCAGCGTCGGCTTCTGATTGAGCTTGACTCGCTTGAGGGCAGCCCTCTGTGCCTCAATGATCTCTGCAAGTCTCGCCTTTCCTGCCGTCTTCTTCTGCTCCTTGAGGAACGCCGGGGATTTACGTAGCTGAGCATTGGCGGGCAGCGGTGTCCGTATAGCATCCAGCACACCGACGCGCAGCCGCATTCCCTCGTAACTGAGTTCTGAAGGCTTCATGCCCTTTGTGAGGTAGTTGTCAAGTCCGCCGTGCTACTCTCCCGTCAGCCATCGGCACACACTACTAGACAAGTGCAACACACCTTATTTATCGTCTTCAGCGCCCTCGTAGTAACCTTCAACTTGACGGACTGGTTCAAGGCATCAGAAAAGATACGTTTCGTCTGGACGTTGGGAAGCCATGTCCTGCGTGTCTTGTGCTTGGAAAAGGGAACGTTGTTTCCGTATTGCTTGGACTTGCCCTGGAAAATACCCAGCTGTGACCGCTTGAAAGGTTGCGAAAGCACGGCGACTTTCAGCACAGAAAGCGTGGGACGCATTGGCGAGAAGGAAGAAGAGTTAGGGTTAGGGTCCCCGGTCTGTCGGCCGGCCCGTGTCTTACGTCAGCTTAGTCTCCGGGACATGCCGACACCCTGCCGATAGACTTCGAGGAATTATCGTCCAGGAGATTTAAACTATTACAGCGGTTTTCATAATTATGTGGAATTGCAGTTTTGAAAATCTATGTGGTCTTATTTGCACCGCACGTTGGCCGGTGCTCCTTCTCATCGTTTCAGAACGTGCTTTATATATGCTATTTTAGTACCTCTCATGCTGCTTGCTTTGAACGCAAAAATACATCTAATTCTAGTAAACAGTGCCTATGGTATCTGGTTGGCAACGCCACATCCGAAGTTCGTGTTAAAGAGCTTAAAGATCTAGAAGTAGAGTCAGCGACTCGGTAGTCTTCAGTCGCTGTCAATATACATATACCCATCAGGTGGTAGATGCTACAGCATGAGTCGGCTGCAAGGAAAAGGAGGAATGGTATACTCTTGGCTGCAGCATACTATGATACAAAGCATCAGCAGGAAAACCCGATACCAGCTCCGCCGCAGCGATTGTGCAGTCGCTCCAGTACCGATGTCAGTGGTCACTGGAGACTCGAGAGGCAAGGTCCGATAATGGCCAGTGACTCAGGGAAGCACTGTAGCCTATCCTGCGTGAGGGCATTGCTTCAGTGACTGACTTGGAAGTGAGCGCTTGAGCAAGTACTGAGTACTGAGTGTCGAACATGAGTCCTGACTTGAAAAGCACGCCTCGCTCCTGCCTGTACGGGATTACGCAGCATGCCATAGGAGCAAATAACTGTAGAGTCAATAAATGTCATTTATTTTGCCGAAAACAAGACACGGCGTTGTAGAATAGGTAGTACTCTTGTGGGGCATGACTGAGTGATGGTAAGAGATGGGGCTGGGGCCTTGCGATCCAAATACGACCACATAAATTTTTCAAAACTGGATTCCACATAATTATGAAAACCGCTGTAAGGAAAATTATCTCGCCTCCCTAGACTATTATTGTATTCATGATCACATATCCCTTAATAATCATGTACGCGTTCAACATATCTTCCGACTCTCTACTCATGATTCATCCTTGCCGACAATGTTTCGACCGTCCGAAGTCGAAGAACTTCATCATGAACCCTTCTGCGGTTCGCACGACATTCGTGGGTCAAGGTCACCCTGTCTACCACCTAAAGAGCGTAGTTAAATTACCTACCGAATCAACAAGCGTTTGCCGTTATATTCTTCCGCGGGACCAACTTGAGCCCTCGGGCCGCTTACCCGGGAGAACTCGGATTCGAGCTGGAACAACTCCTATCCAACCTTTGACGTTTACTCAAACTAAGTTCCGCTGAAGATGACGTTTGTGCATTGACGACAATGTCAAGAAGCGTGGGTATGGTATTGGAAGGAGGCGGAGATTTGACGTTCAGAGGGATGTCAAAAACTTGATCTTACACTAATCCGACATCCAAAGGAATGTTTGTGATCCTACGCAGGCGCGAAAACGGCCGGGGATACGCGACCTGCGTACGCAGATTGTTGTGACCCTGATCCTGTAATTAAGTCTCTTATTGGCCGACTAAGAGATAATGGCACTTCTGCTTATCCCTCAGGGACAGTCCCTGTAGTTTTGGCGTCTCCTGTGCCCTTCTCCCGGTTACCTATTTTTCCTTTTCCGTACTTGCTCTTCACCCCAAGCCAGGACCGGCCGGGATCGGCCAGGCAATACAACTGGGTCATATACCCAACCGATTGGTTAAGGTTCCTGGAGATGCCTGAGACTCTGAGTTCGCCATCCGAACTGCCGTGAGCCTCAGAACTTGTCGTCACTTGGAAGAAATACGACGAATAAAAGAGTCATACACTGTAATACGATCTTCCCTAATACTATTTGTCGACTTGTTTGATGACCACGGCCGGGAGCTTGCGACTCGAAGCGTAGTACTATTCACTAACATAGTTTTCAGAAATCAAGGGGGCCGTCCTTGTTTTTAATTTTGACAGCTTGCAAGAGCGATCGCGGGTGACTCATTTGGTAACGTCCGGCTTTTATCTTCCCGCGAATCTTCAACGTGATAATTCGGGTCTACCACACGGTACCGATGATGGACCAGCGGTACTATCCCAATAATAAGATATGGCCAGGTCTATGCAGACTGCGTCTGGATCGAAGATTACGAGTTAGACACCGGATACACCCTTTTTGAGCGGTACCCCCTCTGCGGGGTAATGTGGAGAAACATTTGAACTCCGACACGTGGTGCTGAGTCAGCAAACAAGAGAGGATCTGGAACAACCCTCTCCCTCCGTTTGCTTGGAACAACTTCCCTCCGAGACCATCTCTCCAACTCTTACCCCATACCTCCAGACTGCGGGGTAAGATGAACCCGCCGCCTGCCCCCGAAAAAACCAACAAGAAGGTCTCCAGAGGTTCGGCATCTTTTTCTTCGCCACGCACATTTTTGACTTCCTTTTATGTAGCGTGCAATACCTGTCGTCTCAAGCGGAAAAAGGTCTGTTCGCCCCATGTGTGTCCCAGCAGAAGAGCCCTAATCCTTCCAAGTGTGACGGCCTAGATCCATGTTTTTTCTGCAAAGAAACCAAGGTTGAATGTTCCTATTCGCGCGAGCCTCGTCGTCGGGGCCCCCCCTCTGGCTATCTGCGCTATACAGAGACCCGGGTGACGCTGCTCGAGACTCTGCTCGGTTTTTGTATCCTCAAACTTCGGGGGACCGTGGCGTTCTCCGATTTATGCCTGCAGTCTGTGGAGGTTCTCCGTACGGAGAGTAAGACATGCACCCAGGACGTGTGGGACGCCTACAAGGTCGTTTGGACCACCACCGATGCCGCCAAGATCCTCGACGATCTAACCAATACGTTTGCCCCGTTTGCCCAGCGGACCGACCAGGAGACATTTGCTAAGCCTTTGCTGCCACCCCCGAATCCCAATATGAAGGCGGGGAGCGTACAGTCACCTTCGACACCATCACAGCCGAGCTTCTACCATGCCAAGGCTAATGGACATTCGCAGTCGCCGTCTGTCATGCAGACGACGCCATCACCGACAAGCGAGCAGCCTCACTTGTCTTATAATCTTCCTAGCTATTCCATGTCGCGCGAGTCCTTTGAGCGTACACATACGCCTCCCCCCCAGCTCAAGAAGTGTGATACACCCGTATGGTCACGCGAAGAGATCGATTTTTCCTTTCCTGCTACGTCTCCTACGACCTCCAGAGTGCCCTTGTCATACCCATCTCCAATCTCCAATGCTTTTCCTGTGGCCACTCCTCCTGACGTGGAGATGTCCACCGACCTAGATTACAAAGCGCTCGCCGATGAGTCTAATACAGCGTATACTGGCAGCTACTGGCGCTCTGCTGATTTTGAAGCAACCTCGCCGTCGTCCAAACCTGATTTCCTCCCTCCAACGGAGCAGATAGATCTTCCTCCTCAACATATTCTCACCAACCTCATCGACGTCTATTATACACACGTGCACCCCAGTTATCCGCTGCTCCCTCCCCGACATCTTATCGAACCAAAACTCACGGCGCCTACGGTATCGGAAGGCACAACGTGCCTCATGCTTGCGTTATGTGCCTATGCTGGCCGGTTGTCACCGTCAAATCCGGCCCTGACAGTCTTCGGAGGTGACCCGAGCAAGATCGCCACCGATTTATGGTATGAGCAGGCACGCACCGCTATGAGCGCTCTTCTACGGAAGGGCAGCCGACTTGAGAGCGTGCAGACGCTTCTACTGCTTGCGCTACGAGATCATGGACGCGGATCCGAGGGCCAAGCGTGGTTGCTCATAGGTCTCGCTGTGCGCATGGCCCAGGAGCTGGAACTGAAACCTACATCGGAGGTTTGGGGAGTATGTCTGACCCTCGACCTTCTACTCTCTTTACAACTTGGTCGACCTCCAGGAATCGTGGATGCTCTTCGTCCACCCCCTAGTACCGTAAAAGATTCAGGCGACCTGTTCGTTCAGACCGCTTCGCTGTGCCGAATTATTTCTCGTATCAACTTGCATCTATATCTTGGATTCGAATTCCCGGCTGGCAAGCCGCTGGAGGCGCTCAAGACAGAGCTTGATCGGTGGCATCACGACCTTCCCGTCCAGTTTCGTATATCTCTCGGTCATCAACCTGAGCGCAGGGTCTTGGAGATCAACATGTTCTATCAAGTGGCCATCATCCTGCTCTACCGGCCCTTGTAAGTCTTTACACTCTTCGCTCCTCCATCCCGCATCTAACGCAAACCAGTTTCAAGGACAAAACAACACATTCAACATTCCTCGACGCTGCCTCAACATTCAACGTTCTTCTAGACAAACTCACAGTGAACCCATCCTCCCTGGCGCAGTCAAATCCTGCAATGATCTACCTCATATTCACCACCGCGATCGCCCATCTTTCTGGGTCGAAGCTATCGGTCCGACCGACCCTCCGTCTGCAGACCCAGCTACACCTAATGAATTGCGCAGAGGCGCTGAAAACTATCGGGGAGACGTGGGAGCTTGCGAGGCGGTGCTGGCGGAGGCTGGACCGGCTCATGGATGTCGAAGGGCTGAACCCGCAGAGCGAGGGCGACGGGAGCAAGCGGAAGCGCGACAAGGAGGAGGACCACCCCGCGAGGAACCTCCCTGGGAAGAGGGAGGAACCGGCGTCGGTGTACACGTCGGACGGGCTGTACGCGCCGACTTCTATGGTGGATCGGGGTAAGGACGGTGGCGCCCTGTTCTTGCCCGGGGATATATTCGATCCGAATGTTAATTTCTTCTCGTCCGGTTGGGCGCCGGACTCTGCAGGCTCTGGTGCGATGGATGCCTTGAACTGGGATGGGGAGTGGGACGAGAAACTCTGGGGAAAGAGTTTCGGGTTTGAGGGGATGATGGGGTAATCGTCATTTTAAAGATATAATTATTGGTTTGGATTATCATGTGTTGTGCCATTATTGTACTGTACTTGTTGTAGTTCTACGGTTTTCTTTTGATCGCGTTATCTTTCTTTTTACATTTACATATTGTTAAATAATTACCGCTCGTTTGGGTTTCTGGCTCGAAGATACCTACCTACTCACTCCACTCTCCTCATAATCTTGTCCTTGGTTAGGTCTAATTATGTCTTCGTTTGGGCAAAACAGGTTTGATAGCTGAATCGTGTGACAAGCTGTCAGGTGTAGGGATCAGAGAAGCGAATGGACGGCAGGAGGGAACTTTTTCACTCGACGGGTGATCATATAAAGTCGGTGCAGACGTTACGTACGTACGTACGGCAGCTCAACGAAGAAGGCGACTGTTCACACGAAGCGCAGGCGCGAAACTACGTCGTCTGGCTTCTGATTTATGGTCCAGTGAGTTCGGCATCGAGGGCTGAAACGCTGAAGATATCATGGCCAAGACATCGTGTTCCTTCTTCAACCACAGTCAAGATGACAGAAGTTATCCGAAAGGAGCCTACATACACAGTGTAAGATACATATCCGACGGCTCATTGATGTACGAAGGAGTGCACCCATCCTCTGCCAACTGAGATTGGGATATACCATAAAGCCAAGGCGGCTGAGGTATTCCCCACGTTACGCTAACCGCCATACATCCTGGAAATTTGTAAGAAGTAGAAATTGTCCAACGGAGAAGCTTACCCACCTCTCAAATGAATACAAAGGGGAGTGCAATCAGATCACCGCGAAGGCAATCAAAAATTCCAAAAATTATCAAGACGTCAATGCTGGATCTTCGGATATCAAAACATCCTCCCCAGAAACGTCGAAGCCCCAGGAAAGATATCCACAGATCAGCCACGTTGACCCCCGAATATCTGGCATCCACTCTCGAGTTTATGCAACATCCCTCTTCAACGACGTCGCACCAACCATGCCGTTCGGCCACTTTTGCTTCAGCGTCAGATACCTCACAGCCGATAGCAACCGCAAGGCATCCGACTACCCTCCCTCCGCCCGTACTATCCATCTACCACGGAGCCCACACGTGAACGAGTGTATGAAAATCCGACAGAATCCGACAGACAAGGATACCAGGATAACCGACCATATATCCTCGGTGCTTCTCACAAGCACAAGGCCGCTCTTTAGCCTCGAACCTACCTCACCCTCACCCACTCCGTCTTCCTGTACGTTACCCAGACTGCACCTTTCAAAGTTCAAAAGGAGCACAATCAAACATCTCACCAAGTGCATCCCCTGACACATCCCGTTCACCCACAAGCAGCACCGCAATCACGGCGCCCTAACCCTCGTCAGCGCTCCGTGGACTGTCCATGGACACTCGAGCACAAAACTCTATTGAAACATCCCGCAGGAGTAACAATTGTCCATGAAAACAACAGAGCGCAACAGAGGGCCAATGAACACCATGATTACGAGGAGCCTGAGGTTGCTCAAAGATGCGCCAACAGGTTGCCAGTTTTGGGTCAAGGATAGTTAGCTTGCTCCCCCCGGATACAAAGAAAGGCATCGACAAGTCGGGGTATGGAGGAACGGACCGCGCGAGATCAAAGCAGGCTCAAGAGACTACGTCTTTGCAGCCCTCCGCTCGGTCAAAGAAACTACCTGAATAACAGAGGCATCCTGGTCCATACGTCTGCCTGGCACACGAACCCCGGGGTTATCATTCTTCGTTCACGAGCCACCATGTCCGGACAGAGAGTAGAAGGAGGAAAGCGGTTTACTACAGCATAGCCAAAGACGTCGCATCCGCCTTCTTGTAGTAGAAGGACAGAAACCAAAGAGGGCGGATTCAGGTAATCGAGGCGAGGACAGACCCGCCATCCCTTAAGATGGGATACCTCTCCCAGAGCCACCAGCGTCGGGCCGTGCCATGGCGTATCACCTACGGAAGCCGCTTCCGCGTGTATAGTCCAGCAGTCTCGCTTTCCTGTACATTCCTCTTTAAAATCCCCTTGCAGAAGAACTCGCTCCAGAATTGCTGATGTAACCATGTCGCCGTAGGCCATGTGGATTTCGATGCGCGCGCCGACGCTTCTGGGCCTCTCCTGTGATGCCCCTACATAGTCGCAACCAGCAAGGAACACCGCAGTGACCCACGGCAATCGAGGGAAACTAATCCACAAGAAACATCACCGGGATTTGGACTTGCCCTCCTAACGAGGACAGACCAGCGGAAAAGGAGGTTGCCAGAGACCTGTGCGGAGGCTTGATCCTCTAAAGGAACGAAACTGTCATGAAGCCAGGACAGCGACGAAGTGGTAGACCAGCGACAGAGAAATGTCACTGGCGTGGAAGAATCGCTGGTCGCGGAGTAACAGTGCGGCAAATAAGATCTTGGAGACCAGTGCGGGTGCCCAGCGGTTGCCCCAAATGCTCGCATAGTGGATCTCTACGACTGTGTGGAACCTACTCGACTCTCTCTGTAACATTCACGACGGTCCCGCGACGCTTCTCTGGTGCTCCAACTACACCGTCTTCTGCACTTGAGGGTGAATCTACGCGTTTCCGGCATTGCCTTCCCTCTTCATATGCGTGACGGCCAGACCCCAAATAAAGAAGAGTATTCTTGTACGCGAGTGGGTCATGGTGCGCTATGCCGTGAATCGGGATCCCGAGGCAACACAGGCGAGATTCGGTGCGTAGAAGTGGCAAAGAAGACTGGCGAGTGAATAAGCACTTTCCGGAGATGCGATAAGAATGCACAGAGACAAGTGTCATTGTTAGGCTAGAACGCCTGCAGAGACCCGCGAACACCCAAGACAACCAACGCGACGCATTCAGCCACTTTACACCCCAACGCCACGCCCTTTCGGTCGTTACTCTTATAACCATCGGCAACAGAAAATGGTGTTTCTCAAGCGAAAACGCGGTCAAATGGCAGACTATGAAGACTTAGGGTTAGCCAACATTCATGATGAATGTCTGTGGCTTGGGCAACAGGACACAAGCATAGAGCGAGCCAGCACAAAGGGAAAAGGGACCTGAAGCGTGAAGGGTCGGGAAAGACGGGAAAGCCGGACACGCTGGAGAGAGACTTGGGTTTGTAGATGGTGGCTGTAAGAGAACGACGCGCACGACGAAAAAACCTGATGATGCGCCCACGTGACTTGCCGATGACAACATTATAATTTAATCTCACCAAACTTGGATCAAGGAGTCACGGGGATAAATCATTTAATCATAAGCAGTTCTCGCTGGTTCTCGCAGTTACGCACAGGCCGAAAAGTGGGACCATTGTATTTTTACAGAGACACAGAAGACATTACGCAAACGATTTTAGCAACGATTGCCACGCGCATGTAGGTCAACGCACCAAACTGGACTTTAAAGTTATAGGAGACCCGCCGACCCGGCGGTTCGGCACATTACCACCTTCTCCCTTCTTCTGAATTCGCTCATCCACGACAGCTCAAGGGAAATGATCAGTTACGAATGACGCCAAGCAGACGCCAAGGCCTCAAAGATCCTTTGAAGCCCGGATTCAAAGGACACGGTCCGTGTGAATGTCACGGCTGCCCCGGGTTTTGCCAGATTGCCGAGTCGGGTACGGGCCACCATGTGGACGCCCGGACTATACCCGATGTATCAACATTGTGTATTCAATGATATCACATATATATAGGATTACTGACTTTGAAAACTCCCGGGATTGGTGTAGCTGGCAACCCGGCAACCCGGCAACCCGCTACCAATACCAGTAGGCAACCCGGCTGAAACTCGTACCCGCTAATATGGGTTAAAACCCTTGCAGGTATGGTGCGGTTGCGCCCGAAGCGCCCGAAGTCCCCAGTTATGGTTCTATACTGACCGCTCCCCGAGGGGAGGGGTTTGATACGGAAATTACTGCTATTTACCCTATCACATGCTCCCTCCCAACCCCTCACATGTATGACTGACGCGCAATTTTTTCACGAATCTTCATCTTTTGGACTCTTCGCATGTTTACACTTTTTCTTCATGTCATGAACTTTATTTTACCTGAAAATGTGGCACATCCATGATGATGAACTTTGTAAATAACATATACATGCAGTACCATTAAATTCTCATCATTTAGAGTCATATGATAGCTAGGTTATCTCGACGAAAATCCCTCCCGCTAGATTACCAGTAACTTACCGGTCCGAAATCCCGAACCTGGGGTACGGGTTCATTTCCTGGATCCCGGGGGCTATTCATTAGACACGGAAGAAAACGTCCCCGATCCGAACAGGAATAGCAAGGTTTGGAGTCCAGTCCCTCGTCGTCGTTCAATGTCCTGTCATTCTTACAGCATAGCAGCCCAGAAAGCAGCGTCCCGGGGCTGTAGAATGCTCTGTCAGCCATGCTGGGGCCAATCAGCGACGGAAAAGGGATCATCCAAGAGAGGAAAAATCCCGTTCCGACGATCAAAAAGAGGAAGCTGACTTCAACTCCCTTTCCTTTCCCAAGCCATGCCCACACCACAGTTCGCGATTGCGAGTCTTTCGCTGGGCTCGTTCTTGTACCACTCCCTGCCGACGAAGATCAAAGTCGCCTCTAGTCTCGGCTACAATGGCATTGAAATCTTCATGGTCGATTTCGAGGGCTTCGTAACCGAAGTTATCAACGGCCAGCATCACCATCTCTTCAATGAACCTTTCGCCCCGCATTCTCTATCCACCCCCGACCTCGAGCGCGAGTGCGCAAAGGTCATCACCGCCTTGTGTGTTTCTCATAATCTTACCATACCCGTCGTGCAACCTCTACGGAATTTCGAGAATTTCAAAACCGAGGAAGACGTCCAAGCAGGATTGGATGGCGCAGAACGTTGGCTGAGATTGATGAAGTACTTCCAATGCGACCTCATACTCGTCTGTTCCAACCACGTTCCCGGACTTCACCCGATCACTGATACCTACACCGTGGAAATGTACCTCGACGCTCAAGTAGACGCCTTTCGTCGCCTTGGTGAGCTTGCAGCGACATACAACGTCAGGATAGGCTACGAACCTTTATCCTGGGGAACTGTCGTGGACAACTGGGAGCCCGTCTGGGATGTTGTCCAACGAGTAAACCTTCCCAACGTCGGCGTCATCCTCGATTCCTTCAACACCCTGTAAGATTTACCCTACTGCTATGATAAGCGCCAATGCTCATCTACCTTAACAGCGGCAACCAATACGCTGATCCAGCGACCGAATCATCCATTCTCACGGATCAGACGCTAGCCAAGATGATGGAGAATCTCGAGAAGATGTCAAGGACGATCTCCGGAGACAAGATATTCCTGTATCAGCTCGCTGACGCCGCCCGACCCTCGCAGCCTATATTCGATGCCCCGGACGCGCCTCGGAGGATGATTTGGTCTCGCGCGTCGCGACTGTTCCCCTGCGAACCTCTGCCTGAGGAGGTAGAATCCTCGGGAGAGGATACATCCAATCCTAACCCTCCCACCGGCTACCTCGGGTTTCTCCCAGTGGTCCAGATGACCAAGCTGGTGCAGGCTACGGGATTCAACGGCTGGTGGAGCTTAGAGGTTTTCAACAAGAGTCTGTTGGAACAGGACGAGGGTTGCCCATGGAGACATGGGCGAAGGGGAATCGACGGTTTGAGTAAGCTATGGCAGCTGCTGTCAGGAGACGAAGAAGAGGAAATCAGTCTCAGTGTGACCCCGCCCTTGACAGTCGACGGAGAAGAAAGCGAAAGCGACGAGAGTTTAGGCAGCTTCGACTCGGCTGTGGAGGGTACAGCGTCAGAGTCTGTGGACCTGAAGGAGGCCGTCATGGGTGTCAGTGAAGAATGGCGGGAAACTGAGGTGGCGGCGTAACAGGCCCAATCCGAGACCAGATTTCACGGACATTACATTTCCTTTTTTTTTGCACACGAAACGAACTGACGAGAGAAAAGATCGTCAGTCTATGTACAACAGTCATACTAAATGTTACCTCAGATATGTAAGATACCTTTATGCTTCTCCTTTTCAGTACGTGCTGGTTATGTTGGCTTGATAGTTTCTGTAATCACATGCAGTAGACCCAAGTACTGAGGACAAGCAGCTGCGAACTCGAAACGCAGAAAAGCTTAGAGGGAGGGCATCAATAACTTACTCCTCAGAGTCCTCTCGTAGCGCCTATGAGACTTGAGTATATGCAGATGAACGTAGTTACGTATATCTCGATTGTTGGATTGATCGGATTGGACGGAAGAAGGGATCGGGAAATTACGGGTTCGACAATTTGCTCTGTCGATCCATCATGCACATCATCAGCCTTGCAACATCCTTGTATCAATATGAGGAACATAGAACCTTCCCAAAGCTGTCACGTCACACAATTGCTGCTGGAATCATTTCCTGTGATATGCTCAGCTTCCATGCAATTGAAAAGTTTCATTGCTCCAACCGTCGCAGCTGGGTCCAAGCTGGGTCTTATTCGCATGATCTCGTTCGAAATATGGTTGGAGGGACACATTTTTCTTGAAGTATTTCGCATGTCCTGGGTGACATGCTATTAGTATTATGGGCCTAGTAGGTGATCAAGAGGTATTATTGATCCTTTGCTTATTGCTGGTGACCAGTTGATCATCCTTTCTACTTCTTTCTGTCTTACTACCTACCATAGCCAACATCTTTGAAGTCGCTGCTCAGCTCCAAGAAACTCATCTCGCCAAACCTCAGCCGTTCATGTTCTCCCCATGGAGCAGCGCCGCTCTACCTCATAGTGGATTCGCTTCGCAGGATTTCCTGCTGGGCGCCGGCACGGTCGTACTACAACCATCGTCTGACAAAGTTGTAGTCGTGTACGATTGTCTCACCAAGGAGTATTTTCTACCCCGAGGGAGAAAAGACATAGGCGAGCCTTCGGAACAAACCGAGCTTTGAGAGGCGTATGAGGAGGCCTGTGGCAGACCGTTTCTGTTCTTTCTTGACTCTCAACGTAGCATTTCACTCGGGATATAAAGCCGAGCATATGCGCCTTTTCAGTCACCACAGGACCCCAACGCTTCTGCGAACGAGCCTAATATGAATACCGAGCCTTTGTACATCACTGGATTCGTGGGCACCAAAGTCACAAAACGGACGCGTCGTTGACTCGGGCGGTGAATACTTTGTTCTGGTATCTAGGATCTATCAGTGCGGATGCAGTGAGTTACCATTGCACTCAGTTTCCGCAAACGCCGATTTAATCTGCCGAATGTAGGTTCGTGCTCCTGGAATCGGAATGCCTGACGAGAAGACATACTCTGCAGCATTATTCTCCATCGAAGACGCGATGGGACTGCTATTCGAAAACGAGAGAAAGGTTTTAAATTATGCTTGGGCAGTCTACGTTGATCACCGTAGGTGTCTTAGTAAACTTGAGCGTCTAGGTGCGTAGCGGTTGTCTACTTCTCATAAAGAAGCATTTGATCCAGAGAAAACAAAGGAAGACGAAAGCTCCGACTCAAATCGGTCCTGTCAGCAGCCACCCCGGTAACTAGTTAAAACAGTGATGAAACTATAGTGTTTCATGACCAATTTCATGGGTTGGTAGTTCGTCTCCTTTCTCGTGGACTCTTGTATTTGGTCGCCGTGTGACTACCCTCTAGATGTCGAAAGGATCAAAGTGAGAAGCAAACCTAGTTGCTAGGCACCTTGAGGCCTTGGCCGAACTTAGCCAGCAGTTACAGGATACTTTTCCATTCCAATCGCTATTTTTGAGCTGCCTGTCAATTAGGGAGTCGGACCGCAAGCGCCATTGTTCACTCCCCATTGTTCTGCGTATCCTTTTCTCGAAAGGTCTTCTCAGGTTCTCTCCGACCACATTCTCTGCCATCTCGTGAGTATACAACTGTATACGCCGTGAATTTATTCACTGATTTCAGTTTAGCGCCTATGGCTCTGCCACAGTTTAAAGATTTCCTATCATTTGGCGAAGGACAATTGTTTTCATCTCAAGATATATACAATCGCATCATAACCTCCCCCAGCATCGCACATGCCCTCAATATTCCCGGCCATGAGGCCTCCTTTCGAATCGAAATCAAGGATCCCGACTCAATGATACTCAGGAGCGACCTATACTTTCCTCTACTCCTTACGTTCCTCAGAGATGAACGTGTACCTATACAATCCATGAAGCTTAAGGGCTTAAATTGGTTCAACTTCCTGAATCCCTCAGCATTTCGCTCGGCCCTTGGACCCTTTCTCCACATCTGCGACCTGCATCTGAAGTCGACCACATGTTCTAAATACGACATGAAATGTCTTATCGCCTCGCTGCCCAAACTCGCCCGTCTCTTCTTGGCGGGCTGCAAGTTACAGGGAGAAGGTGGCCCAGTGACTAGGGCTTTCCCTCAAGGACCGACACTGAAGCAAATCTCCATCGATGTCCTCGACGGCGAGTATGGCGTGTGGGACTTTCTCATCAGTCCAGAGTCGCCTGTCTCCCTGCGTGCATTGACAAGGATCTTCATCACAGGAGATGGAACGAGGGTTGCAAGCGACAGAACCATGGTCCATCGGATCCAGACATTGCTGGATCGTACACAATTTGCCATCGATGATTTGATATTGCATATATAAACATGGGTAAGGTCTTTACCATGGAAGTTTCAATATTCTGACCTCGTTCCAAGATGAAGGGCTCCAACCTCTCCATATCGAGAACGTGAAATCGATATCTTTCATCATAAGCCTGACCGACGTTATGGACCAGATGTACCGTTGTGTTCAGTGGTGGACGGCTACGTTCCTTGCCCTTCCGTCCGAAACCCGGTTTGAAAGAGTAACCATCGAGATTGCGGTTGACCAGCACAGGGTTATGAATGGCTCGACCCCGCTACCTGACTCGCGTTTAATCCTCTGGAAGGCACTCGACGAGGCCTTGTGTCGCCCCGAGGTACATATCAGCGAATTGCATTTCTATGTGCATGCGAAGTTGAATCCCGAATCCATGTACCTTACCGGGTATAATTATTCAGGAGTCATGCACTGGCTTTGCATGCATTGCCTTCCAAGGTGCAGAGCCAAGTACGAGTCCGATTTTATGCTCGCGGACGAAGCCTATGAAGAGGTTGATGTATCTAGTCTTTGATACATTCAATACACAGTTTCTTTCCCCGTACATATGGAGGAAATTGATACTCCGTTGAAGTCTGTCTCTCCCTTAATTTTTTCCTTATCTGCGCTTGTATCATGTATGCCGGTTTAGACTAAACTTGGACGAACTTTGAAACGAGTCTCGGTGATATCTTCCATTAGGCTTGTCATCCTGTAGAGCTTGCACGTTCGTATGCGTTCTTGTACTCCCAACGTACGAAGTCCAGCTTACGACCAGCCACAAGGGTATCAAAAACGGAAACAAAATGCCATCTGACGGTCGCGCGCAAAATACAGTTCTCGAACGGACGAACTTGTGAGATATGCGAGCTTCTCACGGCAGACAGCTAGTCGCCGTTTGGTTCTCGTACGGATTTACTTACGTGTTTACTTATTTCCGCGGGGATTTCGTAGTATATAAGCTGGTATATTTCGTAGTTAGTCCCCATGTCGCGTTTGCCACAGATGTAAACTAATTTGCCACTCACTTCGTTTGAGAACGGCCCCGCGATTCTATCAGGACTTTATGTACTAGACCGTGTTAATAAATACTTCACCAAGACGCCTTCGTCACGGTGGAAGCAATCGCACCAGTCTGAATAAATAACCGTGTAGCCGAGCAAGTCCCTAGTATGTGTAATGACGCCTGTCAAGACGTGTGACGCGTACGATAGCAACTACCATCTATTATGGTATTAATCATCGTACCATTGACGAGTCTCTGATATCTCGGTTATCTATTTAGCAGCTGTTCCTGCAGGATCAGCACTAGTGCTAACAGCCTGACACGGATAGCGCGTTGACGCGTAGTATAATATAAATAATGATAATGATGTAGAAAAGATGAGGCTCCACATGGCTGCCAGGCAGTGTAGACTCTAACGCACGTCAAGATTTGACGCACCTCGTTGATTGGCACAAGAATTAATTCAAGCTAGGCTTCGTCAAGCTACCCAAGGCCTATTCTCATCTGCGTAAGTGGATTTGACAAGAACTTAAAGAAGCCACGGGCTGGTCATCCGGCATTCGGCTACACATCAACCGTGCCGGTACCGGCGAATATAATGTAAGGCGTTCAGCGCCTATCGTCAATGTTGTCGTTTCCCACCATGGTCTCCCCGCTCGTCGACCGACTCTTGAGCCTGTCAACGCCCTTGAAGTACTTCTTGGCTCTCCTCCTTCTTATCAATATTAGGTCTTTCCCCCTGGCATGGCACTGTACGTTCTCGAATGCTACATGACGTATGGCCTGAAGGACTAAACATATTCCAGTCCGTGTTTTGGCGCCCTATTACAACCTTCGTATGTGGCACAGGCTACATCGCTTGAGTATCACCCACAAGAACAAGGCCGAGAAGAAAATTGCGTCGCAGGCATGGTGGGACTCGATGTCTCCAATTGGACAAAATCCGTTCGTAATGACCATGAACTACTACAACTGGGCCAGTGAGTTCGCACCAACATCGCTCTCGTTCTGCGCTCACATACTCCAAGGTCTTGACGAGAGTGACTTCAATCTCCATCTCAGTAATTCATGCTATGCCAAGGTCAACATTAATCATTATTGGTATCTTGAACGAGGCGTATTTATCATGCATGCAGACACTAGACTCGGTCCGATTCAGATGGGCCTGCAAGTACACGCCTCAACTCTTCCGTGAAGGTGTGGACGGATACATTCCTTTAGCTGGTATGTTTACCGCAATCTGTTTCTCTCGAAGCCGCAACTAAACAAGCTCACCACAGCGACGCATTTTTTGTTTCTCCGAGAGATACCCATCTTAGCATCATACGAAGTCCGTCTCACTCTTGGGTCCTGGGGTGATAAATGGGTGGGTTTCCACTCTTGTCAACTGTCTGTTGTCGTTGAAAGTCTGACGCGTTGATCAGATGTACGCCGTCGGTAAATTTGTCACCAAGCCAAAGAAGGGTCGAAAGACGGAGAAGAAAGTGGCTCCTTCACCCGCTCCGGGTGTCTTCAACGGACCCATTCGTACACCGGCGGACGATATTACTGCACCTACACCCCTCGAAGCCTCAACACCCCTTCTCAGCACCACCGATCACCCCGCTGACCTCCGAAAACTTGCAGCCAAACTTGCTACTACTCACGAAGAACCTGACGGTGCAATTGTCCACTGCATATCTATCTCTCAGTTCTGTTTCAAGATCGGACGTGTAACGATACCGCCGGCGCTGGTCCTGGCCATCAATGGATTCTCCGTAGGAGATTATTCTCTTGAAAACCCTCCGCCATCATATGTGGCTACGAAGAAGCTGTTCTCACAGCCTGACCCGAAAGCTATGAAGAAGTTCTTGATGGGAGGATGGCGAGATGTTCCGAAGGAAGAGCGCTGGTGGGAAGTGGCGCTAGGAGGAGATATTGAGAAGATGCGCGTCGAACGTTTGACCGCCATGGAGGAGATCAGGCTGGGTATGGATGCCCCAAAGGCATATTAAGGTTGCATGATTTTGAGTTCTTTCTTATTGTACTTTGCGCGTATAATGATTTTGACATTTTTTAATACCTAGACTTTAGAACTTACGAGACAACTAGAGGATTATACGGAGCGCTTCGCCTATTCCATAAAACCGTATCAACTTATGTGTCTAAGAGTACTTCGTCAGTGAGGTATCGTAGCAACATGACTGACGCTCCCAGAATTGATGAATGTCACTTATCCAAGGTAATCTTGCCGTCAACAAGCTATACGACATAGGCCCAGGAAATTGGAATAACCCTGAGGTCAGTGTGCACGGCCCCACCATCACACCAGACTTCACTCATTCTCAGATCAGTGAGGACACCGCGATCTTTGATTGACCTCTCAATAGGCTGGCGATGTAATAGTACTTGAAGTGCAGCGTTCTACTTACATCTCAGTCTTACACATTCAGTGTCATTCACGCGCAAAGAATCTGTAATACCTAAGTCTATGAATGAGGGGCCTTATCGCTCTTATGGGGAAGGCAGGCGTTTACTGCTCAGGCTGTAATTGGGCTGTAAGAGTTGTATTCCGAAACTTCAAGGAAAGTATCGGTTAATATTAAGTCAAAGTATGACGAAACCCCGCGGGAAAATCTATTTTCGAATCACGGCTTTTGCCGAACGTTGTCGTGATGGCCTCGGGGCCTGATGCTCGCGCTTTCAAAATGTCACAACCGTAGCCTCTGTAGCCCGTTTCTTGAAGTCTGTTGCCGACTTTCCTTGACGCTTTCTCCTGCTTTTTCCTACGGGCATGTCGTTACTCAACCTGATTATGTGACATGTCGCTCAAGGAATTTATAACACCAGACCTTTGACGACCAATATTGTGGACTGTCTGCGTTTCAGCGCTTCAGACGCAATCTCACTCGGAGCACACACCCACTCTGACTTGAACTTGATGACGAAAACGGCAACGGTGGACCGAAGGTTTGGATACCAGGGTACGGTCCATAAGTGCAAAAGAGCGACAGAGTATGATTGGGAGAGCAAGAACACGGTTCTATGCACGTAGCATGCTATCCACGTCTTCCCTTTGGGACCTACACGGATCTCGCTCCACCAACGACCCTAGCATCAGCATGTTGTGCCAAGACGATGGATCGCAGTCCGGCGAGCAGTCTAGTCACTACCCAGTGCCGGCAACATTCGTTCGACATGGTGGGTTTGGAGGAAAGAATCAGTGTATTCCCTAGGCCCACACACATTTCTGGCCCGTCCGTCCTTAAACGCTATGCGTATTCTTCCCTAGAGGGCCTTCCCCGCTGCTGCAACCACTCACTCGTGTCCTTCCCCACAATTCATTCTATGGGCTCCGCATCATCACTGCCCCAACGACTTCAATCCCAACTCGCATCGGATTTTCGCTGAGATGACATATGGTGTTTTGGCGAGCGAGAGGGATGGGACCACCTGGACACATCTATACGCTTCAATTCCTCTTAGATTGGCGCTTGTGTGCTCTCTCAGTTGGGAAAGTCTATGGGAGGTAGAGAGGAGTGGGGGGGAATATCCTTTGAGGTATATTCTCACTATTGTGACTTCAGCGGCAGCGACTAAGTTCATTCCCAGGATGTCGTCTGCATATCTATTCATGAAGTCGGCATGGAGGCTGATGTTGGAAGGATAGAGCATGGTGCTTGAGAGGTACGTGTTTTCCGTACAGGCATTGTCTTTTGGTCGCTGACATCATAGTACAGCTTGTTATCTACTTCTACGACAGTCAAGACAACGATGACATTTATCCCCACAAAGGTACAAAGTGTGTAGGAGCTGGATCCTTTGCGAACATCTGGTTCATTCAACGAAGGAATAGTTGTTGATGGCTCTCTCAACACTTTTCTCACCATCACGGACCAATACGCGTCACGAACCCGGAATACTTCACAGGACTTGCAATACAGTCGGCGGTTTTAGATGTATCAGAGGCAGATTTCTACTGGGGATGCGGCGATCACAGCACGTTTCGTTCACTGCGTATTTGGGTAATGCGAGCTGTTCTTCTCTCGCAGTACAATGCGAAAATTCAAGTCAGGCCTATTCCAGATCTGATTTTGAATTCGTTGCTTTCACTGACAACGGTTTAGATCACATTCAATTTGTTTTTTTTTAGGGAATCTTGTCGCTCGTCATGCGGAAGGGCTCAACTCCTCGTCGTCCCAAAACCCTCTTGACGACCGTTGCGACCGAGTAAATAGCTACCCTCGAGGAATTCTTGGGTGTACGACGTTGAAACATGAACTTGACAGGTATTGCCTTCCTTTCTCCCTGGTTCTACTCGCGCTGATGTCCCTTCTAGCATATTTTCGTCCATCTGAAAGTAAGCGGGGTTGCTCATCGTAGGTGTTGCATGAGTCCTCCAGGGCCCGCTCTTTTTTGGGGCATGTGGGATCCAAATGGCAAGTCTCGGTTTCCCGTTGCGTTGATTTCAATGGAAGACTATGCTTGGCCACGACACAAACAAGGAAACGCCCCTTATTTGAGCACCAGATTGCAGCTTCTGGACAGGGGAGCCTGAGATTACGATCCTACTAACTTTGAGGATGGACCGACGGTTTTTTTGCTTGCAGCATGAGAATTTCCTCAATGTTTACAGGCTGACTTTGTATTCTTGTTTTCCAACATCAAGATAGTCTGATCTTTTATTCCTTATTGCCTCTTTGTAATAGAAGGGCCTCGTTGCAGAGTCACCAGCAGTTTTATTAAAATATATGATGGTGCCCTAGATGGACTGGTATGCATAGGACTCAGTTCTGCCACACATCAGATGTGGTGGCTCTCACCAGCTAAGCAGTTTATCGTGCGAGATCTTTCTTATTGAATGATCACATGGCCACTTCCCGCCAGGACATGTTTTACAATCACCGATTTTCGTGAGAAACGACACACTGTACTTGCATCTTCCACAGGCACATAAATGTTTCCGTTGGCACGTCCTTGGTCTCAGTGGGCGGCCACTCTCACACCAATGCTACGGTTCGAATCTTGACAACATTGTTCTCACCTCAAATGAATTACTGCAGCTGGGCTTTGGTAATTTATATTGCACAGGATCTGTTCGGGTCCTGCCTGGTATTTATCATCTCAAATGCGGGGCAAACCACTGCTTATAGGACACTAGCTATTTAGTTTGCACACCCAGACTAGATTAAATCACTTTGGTTACTATAATTCAATCACGATGCACTTGTAAGTAAGGAGTAGCTGGTGTGCGGGATTGCGGGATTGTTATGACCCCGATGGTGAACGCTGAATAGGCAAGGTGCAAATATTACTGAGCTAAGTGAGCCGATGTCCCACTACGAGCACGGCAGATTGATTATAGTGATTGTTTAAGTACCGTAAAAAAAAACACGTGTATCATGATGGTGTTGGTGTTGGCGTTGTTACCGGCAAGGTCCCAATAAGGAACGGCCGGGCCCACAGCCCTGACATGGCGAACCATAACTTATTCATTATCTACAATTCGTCTAGCTCCGTGACATTGAAATTGAAGCGTTCCATAGAAAGTTCTTGATTAACCTCTTGTTAGCATCAAAATGTCCTACCGGGGATTCGTCCATCACGATCATCCCGTCCCATCGAACTCACTCGGGGTATGGATGTTTTGGTGGACTAGTCGTATGTGTCGTAACATGTTGCTTCGAATACCGAATCTTCGTCGACATGAATCCTCCGGACAGATGAAATTTTTAGAGAAGAGTCAGATAGAACATACCACTAGTTGTGCCAACATCAACCTTTGTCCCCTATGCGAGAAATAACATGGATCTGGTGGTGAACCGTTCATATAATTAGCCATCAACGTTGCGACGTGACGAACTCACCTTAAGAGCGTTGGGACGACTGAATCCCTTTCCACAGTAGCTGCATTCGTACCTCGTTTTATTTACTGCGTACCCTTCACGAGAGCGCGAGGTTGAGTCTCCTCCTTCGGCCCGACTACTGTGTGACGACGAATCGTTGATCCGTGAGACTGGGTTGGCTGACTGGCTGGGATGCATGGCCATGGGAGCCCCTTGTCCGGGAATAGCGTAGTGGGGATTGGTCGCTACCGGAAGCCTATAGTAGTCCGAGCTTCTAGACGGATAGCTATCCGTATAAAGCATTTCCTGCGGGCTTTGTTTCAGCTTGTGTGAGGCTTCCATAATAAGGTGCGCTTGGCACAGAGTGCACTGATGATCCCTGAGTTTGGAAGCGTGTAGGGCTAGGGTTCGCCGTGAGTGTGAGCTGCAGAGTGTCTCCGGGAAAGAGAACATGGAAGAAATCAGTCATTATCGAACTTTAGGATCGCCAAAACGTGCCTGGGATTCGTTCGGTATGTGGGAAGTATACGCTCCATACCCATTGCCAGTGATATACAGCGGTGACGCAAAGCTCTGAGGCTGACCTGGGGGCATATCGTGGGAAAGCAATACGCACCGACTCATATCTGGGAAATCTGTTGGGCAACCGCGCATAGATCACAGGAACACAATGAACACATGTAATACGTACGAGCCTGATTATACATCAAACTGATACTTCGCTCTCGTGAAGGGCGCTGACCAATGATCACAGCGCCGGCGACTATCGACGGTATACAATCAGGCTGAATTTGATCATGCATATACAAGGACACACCGAGATCGATGAAAGCAGTAAGACGGAACGGAAATGGTATTAAGCTGAAAGCACAGGATACATCGTCAGCTCCAAAAATCAAGAAGGTACGTCAATAATATCGGGACGACGATCGCTCTTGTGGGTGATACCAATCACCATGTTCCCATGCAAGAACGGGACGAGTTCTGATTCAACACGTACGGAGAGTACAAAGCGGCGGATGAAGCGGGTAAGTGGGTCACCATGCGTAAAATCAGAATCCTTGGAACGGTAACAAATAGTGACAGCGCTAGAGGGATAGGACGTCCAAAGACATTAGTCCACGATTCAGACATGGGATGAACGCTTGCTAGCAACCGCGCATAGATCACAGGAACACGATGAACAGATGTAACGCGTACGAGCCTAATTATACATAAAACTGATACTTCGCTCTCGTGAAGGGAGCTGACCAATGATCACAGCGCCGGCGACTATCGACGGTATACAATCAGGCTGAATTTGATCATGCATATACAAGGACACACCGAGATCGATGAAAGCAGTTTGAAGACGGAACGGAAATGGTATTAAGCTGAAAGCACAGGATATATCGTCAGCCCCAAGAATCAAGAAGGTACGTCAATGATATCGGAACGACGATCGATCTTGTGGGTGATACCAATCCCATGCAAGAACGGGACGAGTTCTGATTCAACATGTACGGAGAGTACCAAGCAGCGGATGAAGCACGTAACAGGTCACCATGCGTGGAATCACGTCCAAAGACATTAGTCCACGATTCAGACATGGGATGAACGCTTGCTACTGGGCAACTGCGCATAGATCACAGGAACATGATGAACAGACGTAACACGCAACGGTTGGCCCCGGATTAGTACGAAGATGGTGACGAATGACATATGACAGGCCACCCTCGCTTCTTCTTCTTTTTCTTCTTCTCGGTGACGAATTTATCGCCGGCGCCAATACTACTGGTGGTGTCGTCATTTTACAAGGGAAAAGGTATGTTTCATTATTTATTTAACGTGATCTAGATCTCAAGCGTTGAGCCAGCGTCGTTATTTTACAGTGGAAGAACGGATCATCTGGCGCCATGCGGCGTTTACTTTGCAGCTCCCTGCTCTCTCATGGATGTCTCTCAAATGGCTGTGATCTAATGTATTTACATTGGCAGTCTCCGTCCTTCATAGACTCCATGATTTTTGGGTTGTTCTTATCCAGGAATACTCCCTCTCACTCGGACGTCTTTAAAAACACCTTATCCTTTCTTTTCCCTTGCACCTCGGTCTCCCTCATCCAATCGCCCCAAACCCCTGACGTGTATGGCCATATTTGTGGGAGACTCTCAAGATCCAGCAGGCAGCATCTGCCCGTCCGATGCCTTGGTTGTTTCCGGAGTATCTCTACCTGGTACTCCACCTTCATTGGAATCACCTATCATCAACCCACCAGGGGCGTCTCACCCTAACGAAGCCTCCACTTCGGTGAGCCCTTCTTCGCGACCCAGAGAGTTCGCTGACAGCCCATAGGTTCATAACGAGGATGCTGAACTTACGGACGAAATCAAGAGTGTCAAGGAACGGATTGCGTCTTATGAGATGCAAGAGGTGGATATAGTGAAGAAGTACGGAATGCCAGGAAACATTGATTCGGCCACGATTCTGCAGACAGTTAAGGACATGGTGTGCGACTCGGAGGATCCCCAATACTCGCTCGAGATCGTGCGAGACGCCGAGCTCCTCGATGCCCTGTTGAAAGAACGGTGTCGTCTGGAACACCTTCAAGAACAGAGGTTTCCCAGACCAAGACTTCCGAATAGCAGCGAACAACTTCCCAATCCAAGGGATCCCGAGGTGTGTCGATGTACTTTTTCGTGTCTCTCTGAAAGGCTGATACTATCTTCCCTTAGCCCCTAAATCCAGATCGGTCATGGGGCATTATTATAGGCATCAACGCTTATCAGGCATCTCCATTGCGTGGATGCGTTTCCGATGCTCTGGATGTTTACCAATATCTTGTCCATGTCCTAGGCGTTCCCGAGTCCCACATTCAGCTCCTTCTTGCTCCTTGCGGCGGCCCATCACCCGACACGCCCTTTCCCTCTCGCGCAAACATCATTGAAGCGCTCCATAGTCTTCACAGGAACCCCCTCATTCAAAAAGGAGACAACATCATGATTTACTTCAGCGGCCACGGCGCCTCTTACCGCTGCTTGGACTATTTTCCGAAGCGGGAAGGTGGAACCGTCCACACTGGAGCCGTCGAGGCCATCTGTCCCGCAGACCGCACAGTCGATATGAATGGACATCCTCTCATTCCAGATATCAGCGACAGGGAGCTCAATACAATCCTTCATCTAATTCATGTTAAAAAGGGCGAAAATATCACAGTCATCACCGACTGTTGCTACGCAAGTGGTGTCACCCGCGGCGTGTCAAGCTCCTTCCAACATAATACCACTCGAAACCTACCTCCATTACTTGCCTCAGGACTGGAGTTGATGCTTCAAACTGGTGACGAGAATTTGAGGGAGTTTTATTTGCCCGGGACGGTTTCAGTCCTGGCGGAGAACTGGTCTCCTTTGAATGCGTCTCACGTTCTTCTCGCCGCTTGCAGGGAGTACCAATTTGCGAGAGAGGTTCAGAAAGACGACGGTACAGTTAATGGAGTTTTCACCGAGGCTCTGATGAGTGTACTCAGGTCGGGTCTGCATAACCAGTCCTACCACGACCTCGGTTGTACCATTAGCGCTGCGACACCTCTTCAAACACCTATTGCCATTGGAGAAAACAAGGACAAGTTATTTCCTTGGTATCCCCGAGTTTGATTACGCTAAGTATGCGATAAGTATGTAGGACCCGGACACTCGTTGAGATGGATGGTAGTTAGGAAACCTGCGCTCCAAAAATACACAAGTATTTAGACCCCGTGTTTTATCGGGAAGGAGGAAACTTGGTACAATGTGACCACTCATTGAACACCGTGAGGAGGCAGGCTGAGGACGCCGACAGGAATTGAGGCGGAATTGAATTTCTAGCGGGTCGATTTCGTCACCCTCCGTCAACTATAAAATTAACCCAGTCGCCTTTTGCCACATGTTTCATTCCGCCTCATCATGAATCTTCGTTTCGCCCGCAGTATAGGATCATGTTCTGGGTTGATCCTGACTCTATCGATACTCGGCAGCTTCTCGCACTCTCTATAATCTCATCAATCGGTACTAGATATGTGGGCGCTAAGATGTGGCAGATGTAACGGGTTAGGTGCAGGGTCAATCTGAGCACAGAATCGTGGTAGGTTGTGTTAAGCGCCAGATCATCTGGTACCTATATTTTCCCTTTCAGTCCCATTTTTGCCTTGACGGCTTTCAACATCGCAGCAGCCCTACCCGCCAATTCCGTATTACTCGCCGCCACGCGCTCCAGGTACTCCTTCGCCTCGGACAAATTCCCGGAATCAAAGCGAATATTACGTTCCGACAAGGCCAACAAGGACCCCAAATACGGCTCTGAATTGTTCAGACGGCCTAACCCGGATGAGAAGTCGTAAATGATCAAACAAGACCAGCCCTCACCTTCAGCTCCCTCGCCAATCTGAACCACTGTCCGGAAATGCTGCTCGGCCGCAGACCAGACGTCCATGGAACGAAATATTGAGCCGAGTTTCCAGTTTATGCCCGGGAGGGATTGGTTGATGCCGATTTTGAGTGCGCGGCTGTACGCGGAGATGGCTTCCTGGATTCTGAGGATACAAAGAGGTAAGGGCCAGAATACAAAATAATGCCGTAAGTTATACCTCTCCGTATCCTCGTAACAGGACCCTAGGCCATCCCATATTGTGACATCATTAGGTCTGACGGAAGAGATATTATCACGAGCAACCGGTCTCATCGAGAGGAAGACGCACCTCAATGCTGAAGCTCGCTCATAATAATATAGAGAATAGTTATACATGCCCAGCACCCTATAGGCCTGTCCCATGCCTGCCCAAGCGCGATAGTCCTTCTTGGTGATATCTACAAAAACCTTCATAAGCATGACGAAGCAAAACCAGCTTTCCGCGAACCTAATGTCCGGCGATATGCTTCGATCGCAGCGTGCGTATTACCCATCACGAGATACTCGTGGCCCATTGACGTCCACGCGTGATAATAAGTCCGATCCAGGTAGGTAGCGCGCCGGAAATACTTCACTGCATTCTCATGCTCTGTACGGATTGAATACGCATTGCCTTGACTTGCTCCGTCAACAAGTGACACCAGTACAAAAACAAACGAGCATACCGATGAAGCAGCACACCTCCGGCCGGTTCTTGTCTTTTTCCTGGAACTTTTGAGCGTAAAACGAGAGCTTCTCCTTGTTGTCCATCACATAGAGAATATCAGAGAAGAAGTCAATGTCTTCAAGCCGGTCGGGTTCGATGGAAAGGATGCGCTCGAACTGCGTCTGTGCATCCCTATACTCTGATGAGTTCAAGACCTTGGCAATGACCATCGGGCCGTAAAAAGTGACGCTGGATAGGCAAGCATATCCTCGACTTTTCATAGACATCACCCATAAGCTAGACGGAAAGAATTCGGGACTGAGGAGGTGGTCGCATATTTGGACCTGTGTTGAAGCCAAGTGCAGGTCGTTGAGCATCTTAGCCCGAAACATGTAGACCACGGGGTGATTTGCTAGTAGCGGTATTCGAGCCAAGACATCGTTATACTGTGGAACATCAGTTAGAAAGCAGGAAATTTTGAGTGACCATTGACCTCTTTTTCTGAATCGATACAGTCTCCCAAAAGGCACCAGGCAGCCCATATCCAAGGTTTGCTCGTGACAACGTTTAATAGCGCCGTTATTGCTTCCCCTTTACGCGACATTCGAGAGAGAAACAGTGCTTCACTGATTTCCGGTCAAGTGACAGTCAATTTATAAGGACTGACTTACATGAACATCAGCCAAGGCTCCGTCGAGTGGGCAACGCCTTCAAGTAATATAGGTATCTCGTTGTTCACAGGCGACGTAGGCTGCTCCTTCTTATCTTCTACAACGTTAGACTTGTCAGGATATATCGCAAGCCACGTACCACTGAGCCTGTACCACTCATCCAAAGCTAGCCTTTCATGGCTCTGGCCGACACCCATCAAAATAACGCGTCCTTTTATCGATCAACACACGCACCAGATATTGGCAATACAAATTATAATACCGGGCCTTATCGCTCCTGCAGTCCCGTACAATGTAAGCAGCGCGCTGAAACTGCTTGTCACTCATTGACTGCCTTGCAGCAGCGATGTAGTCCTGCTCCGCTTGCTCCTGCTCATCAACAGGCGGTGGTGGGGGTCGAGTATGTGTTCGTTTTGCGGACGGAATAGACATGAACATCTCCGATAGCCTTGGTATATGCGTGAGCCGTGCTTGCGAATAAATATACGACGAAAACGCACCGACTGACCATTTCGCTGAAGCGAGGAGACCACGCTCAGTGCATTGCCGAATGGTTGAACGAATGTCGTTTACCATCGCTTCATCGATAGGTATTAGAGGGTCCATCGCGTCGTAGAGCGTTGTGGTCGCGTTCAGTTGGTGGTGGTGGAGGTCAGAGAAACTCGCAGTCAAATTTCAATAAACAACCCAAAGCGGAAAGTGGCCGCCCTGCCGGCCCGGCGCCTGACTCGCAGAACTCATGTGAATATTCGAATCTCTCATTGATCGTCTTATTTAACAGAAGAAATTCATTCGCTGATATAAAGTATTCTCATTGAGTTTTGCTGTTCCAGGTAAAAGCTAAATTAGAAGTTGGAAGCGTTGATTATCTAGTATCAATTGTCTATCTCACAGTCAATTGAAAAACGCTCCACCATCAACGGAAATCTAGGAATATTCATAAGAAACATGCACATGGATTGGGTTACACTTACAGTCTGTCCGGTCATGAATTGCGACTCTGGAGACGCAAGGTACGAGACTAAGCTAGCCAAATCCCCAGGTTGCCCGGTCTTCTTCAATGCAACTGTGTTTTCACTCTGACGGACCTTTAATGGGAAGTCTAGTGTCAGGACAAGGTTTTCCGGAGCTCAGAGGCATCGTTACATTTTCAGCAAAGTCTTTTTCAGCGAACATAGATCTGGACAAGTGGGTGTCGATAAACCCTAATATCCAAGCAATATTGTAAATGAGCTGAAAGACGAGTGAACTAATGATACACACCGGGTGCATAAGCATTAACGGTGATCTGATGTGGTCCCAGTTCCATCGCTAGAAAATTAGTGTCGAACACTGGGATTTAGTCATCGCAGTCGAACATACCAGCGCTCTGTGTCAGCCCGCGAACGGCGAATTTTGATGCGCTATAAGGGCATACCCGCGATTGAGCTAAGAAGTCAGATAAGGACAAAAAGAAGAGTCCAAATGTTTCGTTCCTACCTCTCATCCCTGCGACGGAATTTGCGCCGATAATCCGCCCACCCCAACCTTGTTTAACCATCTGTATCGCAGCATACTTATAGCAAAGGAATACTCCCCGCGTATTTACGGCAAAAACATGGTCCCATTCCTCCGCCGTAGCTGATATCAGAGTTCCAGAAGATCAGATGCCAAAGATGTAAACAGGTGTTCGATAACTCACTGTCCATGAGACCAGAGAACCTAAGACACATGCCTGCATTGGCTACCATCTGGATAGAGCGTCAAATCGAATTAAAGAATAAAGAATAAGACTGAATATACTTACAACGTCCAGCCTGCCTAGCACTTCTACAGTCTCATCAACCATAGCCTTTACCTCGTCCTCCTTCGAAACATCTGCTATGCAAATGAGCGCTTTCTTTCCCAGTCCCTCGATTTCGCTGCAAAGGATCTCTAGATTCTCTTTCTGGGAAGCGATATCGTTCAAAGCAAGGTTGAATCCATCGTTTGCGAGACGGAGCGCAATGGCACGGCCTATTCCGCGAGCTGAACCCGTCACCAGTGCAACCGAGCGTTCTGTCATGGTGTCCGATTGTATGTTTGCTTAGGGGCCAAGATCAGGCCAAGATATGAATATTTTTCCCATACTGATAGGGAACGACCTCGTTGCACAAGCCACATGGCAGATTTCGCAAGCACCTGTCACAAGACCGGTCCAAGCATTCAATAACGGCCGAAAATCGATGAGGCGGAGGTCCCGATGTTCTACGCTTCTAAGAAGTTCTAAGCAGTCTCTCCAATAAAGTCAAGGAATTTTAAGAAAAGGTTCGGAGGTGGGCCATCGCGAGGGGTTGGCATATCCAATTCCTGTACTGTGGTAGACTGGTGACAGTCTGTTAGTCGTTGCAAGCAAGAAAGTAAGAGCACTACTTGAAAGAACGATCTTGGTCATAGGTTCATCTGAACACTCTACGTGAAAGAAATTGATCTTGGACATCACCATAACGGTGGACCCGTATGCATACTACGACATACACGCCGCATACAACTCCTTCCCACTCCCAACCATCTCATCAATGTCTACCGCAAAAAGAGCTATCAGCTCACCTACTGAATACCCACAAAGAAACAACTCACAGTCAACCAACGTCTGCGCAGGAATCATATCTAGCGTCCCCAGAGGCGTGGAAGTCTCCATCGGCTGACCACCCCACAAGACGCGGAGGAAGTACGCGCCTTCTGCATCCCTATACAGCTCGAAGATAATTTCGGAACCCCTGTTCCAAGTGCATCAAGGAGGCTACAAGGTTGCAAGACGAAAGGAATACGTACATCCCAGGCCAGACCATCTCTGCTACCTGAAGAAACCCGAGGAGAGAGGACATAGAACCATCATGGGCGATCTGCAGGAGTCATCAGCTGACGACGGCATGAAGGGAGAGCGGAAGGTGGACATTATGGAAATATTTGGTCTGCTCCGAAACCACCCATCAGGAACATATACATGCGAAAAAAACTGAAAAAGCTTACCCTTTTCGATCCACCCATAGCGGTCTGGAGATGATCTTTCAACTCGAGCAACCACGCGCCATAAGTGAGCGTGCTGAATTTTGTGGAATTCGGCGAGTCGCGGAACATGTATGAGTATTCCCAATTGCCAAGGCGGTAGACTTCGTTGGCCTACAGATGAGAAGTCGTGCAAACTTGGTAATTGATTTTCACCTGACAAGACCCACCTCCTCTTGTATAACACACGTATCAGTCTCGTTTAGACTGCACGGTAACGCCTTTCCATGACACTGCTTCGCACTCAAGTTATCATAGTAGCTAAACTCGCATATTAGGATCTCTTTCAAGCACCCATCAAGTCTAAGGATGCACTCACTGATCAAAACTGACATGCCAACCCGCACTGTCATCGGACGCGATTCCCGACACGGAATCTAGTTTATTGTACAACGATTGCGCTGCAGCCAGATGGCCTTGCCAGACGCCCCCATCACCTGCACCCTTATCGCCTGTACCTGGCTTGACGGCGTTGGTGCAAGACAGGCTGGGTTCGAGGGAATCGATCCCGCTCCGTTCGATCAGGACTTGGGCATCAGTCGTGTCGGGGAAGAGGCCTTTAACGAGACCTCCAGCGACTTGAGAAGTGATGACGTTGTTAGTTACACCTAAATGAAGGTTTTCGTTTCAGACCAAGGTACCAGCGTTCTGACAAAGTACAGACGAATCTGAGCTGGAGACGTATGAAAGTCGGACGTGAGCCCGAGTCGGGACGCATAGACTCGTCTCAGATCCTGAGGTCTAAGTATATCAACGAAAGGAAAAGTCTGAGAATGGATATACATACGGTACCATGGGTAAAACTATCTAAGAGACCTTCTGTCGTAATTTGAGGGAATTGACAGCTGCAGTTGATAGTGATGGTGAGAAAAATTCACCGACAAACATTAAATGCTCACGTAGACCCTACAAATCCAGGACCGACACTGTTTGTCCACGGGTTTGTGGGATTAGACGATGCTTGCCACTTAAAATCGAGAAGTTAGTAGTCAAACTACTGTACCCATCAGAAAGCTACTTGGATCTCCGAGACGGCCGGTCCGGTGGTGCTATTACAGAAATTATATAGGGATTGCGGCCAAGTTGACATGACCCCCGAATTGCACACCTTTGGCCGTAATAGACGGGACCCGAAGCGTCACAGCTCCACTCAACGTCCTCTTTGAAGAACGTGTTGGACGCATACGGTGTCCGCTTGTGGTGCCTCTGAATGACCTCTACGTATTCGAGGGTGTATTTCGAGGAGGGAGTTCTGCACCACCATGTTAGAATGTATATGAAAGCATTGATATATCTCGGTTGGACGTACATGTATTCCCTGACGCGAACGTGAGGCATATTACACCAGTTGTACGTGCCATATTCAGAGTCAGGCGTCGTGGATGTGTTGAATATTCCCGGCGCGTTGGTGGTTCCATTCAATACATACGTGAGGTTGTTGATGTTCGTCGAGCGAGGCGCATAGTGGGTAACGTTCACAGCATAAACCAAAGGAACAAGTAGAATCAAAGAAAGCATGCTAGACGTGGGACCGTAGAAAGGACTGGCGAGAAGACAAGCATGGAACCACGTCTCATTTATATAAAGGCTCAGACGAAGTCGTTACACGTGCGGTCTCATCGAAACGTGTGTACGGTGTTCGGAAAGAGTCCTTGGGCAGGTGACATCAGGCAGGGGCGAATCATTTTTCCCGAATAAACCGCAGCCAGTACGCTTAACCCATCGACAGATGGGACTACATGTTCTCACCGCTCTGTAACGTTTAACTTCAGTGGAAAAGATATTGAGCCTTCATCATTATACGGCTGCGGGTTGACTTGACTTAGTTCCAGCAAGGACAAAAAGTATATGCATGGCTGGTGATATCATAGTAAAATGGCTACAGCGACAGCATAACGCCCCACGAAAACCAACAACACCATCTAAGCAATCAACGTCGATGCAGTCGCCGAGTCGTACTTGAAGGTGGGGGGAATCTGCTGCTTCGTCTTGTAGTAACGAGCAAGACGGTGAATACGGGACTCGATGAGAATCAGACGGAACTTGGAGTCCTTGTCCTTCCTATGGTAGCGGACAAGCAAATTTCAGTATTCGGGCCATCACGGTGATAAAATTACTCGCCTGTTGACCTCGAGATGCTTGCGGACGGCGACCGCCTTTTTGATGAGGTGCCAAAGGTCCTCAGGGATGGATGGGCCCAATCCTATCCCCAAACAAAAGGCAAAGAAGATAATGCATCGACATTCAAGTCAACACAATGATGGAAGGAGAGATACGAAAAGCCTCAGCGATACAGGCATGGACGAAAGGTAGCAGACGCACCGCTGGACTTGAGAATCCTCAGAATCTTGTTACCCGTAACGAATCGCACTTGGGGGATACCGTGCGAGTCACGGAGGACAACACCAATCTGCGAAGGGGTGAGACCCTTCCTGGCCAACTTGACAATGTGGTCAACGACGTCCTCGGGGGTCGTTTTGAGCCATGTTGGCGGGGCGCGGCGGTAGGGGAGAGCAGAGGAGGCTGTGGATAATGTTGAGCAAGGAAATGGAGACAGCAAAGGGAAACAAGCACGCACAGATACCCTTTCCGGGAGCGTGCATACGACCCATGGCTGCTAGTTTTTTTCTTGAATACGAGGACGACGGGTTGGTTTTGCTTGAGGCGACAGAAATCCAAAGGCAGACCGGCAGCAGTGCAATCCAGCACACCGGCAAATCCCGATAACTGTACAGTCAGCCACCACAATCGTGTCGCTGCGCCATTGGAACCAAACAAACACTTTCCCTCCATTTTGCTCCTCGTCGTTTCGTTCGTCGTCCACGCAAAAGACTCAAGGCGAGCAGGACAAGATGAAGCTCAACATCGCCAGTATGTATACTCTACCTATCCCCCGTATGTATCCCATTAATTACCGTCCCCAGACCCCGCCACCGGCGCCCAAAAACTCATCGACATCGATGATGATCGCCGCGTCCGTGATTTTATGGACAAAAAAATCTCGCAAGAAGTCCCCGGTGACAACATCTCTGATGAGCTCAAGGGATACGTCTTCCGGATTACTGGAGGAAACGACAAGCAGGGTTTCCCGATGAAGCAGGGTGTCCTCCTGCCCTACCGTGTCCGTCTGTTGTTGGCTGACGGTCACTCGTGCTATCGCACTCGCCGGACGGGTGAGAGGAAGCGAAAGTCTGTCCGGGGATGCATAGTGGGCCCAGATATCGCTGTGCTGAGTTTGGTCATCGTGAAGCAGGGCGAAGCTGGTGTGTACACATTCATCTTCGTTTTTTACTTGTCCTGACGCGAATTTAGAAATCCCCGGTCTCACTGACACCATCCTCCCCAAGCGCCTCGGTCCCAAGCGGGCAACGAACATCCGCAAGATGTTCAACTTGTCGAAGGAGGATGATGTCCGCAAGTACGTTATTCGTCGGGAGGTGAAGAGTGCGAAGAAGGAGAATGCGAAGCCTTACACCAAGGCTCCCAAGATCCAGCGTCTTGTTACTCCCATCCGTCTCCAGCGTCGCCGTCACCTCCGCTCTGTCAAGCGCAGAAAATTGGAGCACCAGAAGGAGCAGAAGTCTGAGTATGAGTAAGCGTTCTTTGTCTACTTCAACTTTCTCGATGGTTAATCATTTTCTCAGTGCTCTCATTGCCAAGCGCGTCTCTGAAAAGAAGGCTAAGGTCGCTGCCATTAAAGCATCACACCACAAGTTCGTCTTTCACCTCGTCTAGTTTGTTTTCGTATGCTTACCCGCTGCATAGGGCGACCACTGCTTAAACTTCGGTGACTACTTGTGCAATACCACCAGAGCTTGGTACTGCGATCCTGGGTGTATCTATGCTATGCTGTTATCCGTATGCCTCATGATGAATTAATGCAATCATCGTCCTCTAAGTTCAATACGGCATTCACTGGAAATACATCATTTCATTTTCGGTTCATAGAATATGTGTGGTCATAAATGTAGTGAGCCCTAGGCTTCAACAAGCGCTTACCGTTGCGACACTGAACGACGTTCAGCTGAATTTTTGACTGCATGCGCTATTGATTCTCTCGTAACGTTGATAATGTATACTGGTCTTAGATAGGTTGGCGGCTGAATGATTGTGGAATCGTGGGCTAAGAGAATGCGAGTGAAGCACATTGTATTATTGCCTCAAAGGATTAACGAACATGTGGGCTCGTAGTACTTTGTTCAGTTCTTCATCATTCCACCTGAAAATTTGCACAGTATGTCTTTGCCCTGTAAGTGATCTTCGGATAGTACTACAAAACGGATGAACATTCTATAAATCAGAAACATCCCATGTCATAAATGACTCCTGGTCCTGAACAATCAGCCTGCACCCATCGGCAGTGACAAAGATCCGAATGGGACGGCAGTAATTGCTCTTATACAAACGGTGAATTGTTGTACTCTGTCTGTTTGCAAGACATTGAACAACAAGATCACCAAATTCGTCCAAATGTTCACTAGCATCCTCTTCAACTTTCCAAACTTGAAGGTAGGCAATTTTCCTGCTATCAGGAAACCATGCCAAGTAATACACATTTTCGATGACTTCGATAGGGTCTGTGATATTATCCATACCCGATCCGGGCATGATTCCCAATATGCATGTTTGGTCCCTTCGCTCGTCGGTGATGGCGACCTTCGAGCCGTCGGGTGACATTTGGCAACGAATATGGTCAAGTTTAGCATTATGATGCATAATGTCAAGGATCCCGGCATCCAATTTGAAACCAGGAAAACCTGTATCCCGAATGGTCAATATTGTCGTTAAAGATGACAAAGACTATAACCTGCCGTGTATGCGGTCAGAGCAAAGAGTACCCGTTGATGTTTCCCACTCTCGTAATAATATCATGTCTGTGGCTACCGTCCATCCTAGCAACCTAGATCCATCATCCATGACAGTGAACCCATGGATATTTACATGGTCATCTAGGGTCATCCAGGGGTTGCTACCAGCAGTGCCTGGCTCAACTTTAAGCATCGAACCTAAAGCCTGATCAACAATGAAAAATCCTTGTGCATATTGAACTATATCGCAACTGTCCTCGCTCAACCCAAGAAACAGGTAATTGTCACAGTGAGAGGTCTGAGTATTGATGATAGAGATGAACAGGGTCCAGCCACCCTGATTGTCATCAACGCTGTCGTGCCTTTTGATGATTTCGTATCGTAGACCAGTAAGATGAGAGAACTTGGACTCATCCCCAAATAGCGAAACTAGCCTAATGATCTGAACACTGGCATTCATCTGCTTATAGGAAATGTGGGCATCGGATGGCAGTAGTTGCAAATGGGGGAAGCAACACATTATGACTGATGCTGATGTTGATTCCACTATCCTCCCTGTGTCTACATTGAACATCACAGAACTGACGATAGAATGTGGCAGGTCCCTGCTCTCAGATCGAATATACCGAGGGCCATGGAATACAGAGAACCCCAGACCTTGAAATGACTCCACATCGTCACCAGACCACCAAGGTATAATGGCTAGCAAGTGTTCCTTGTCAGAAGGGGTGGCAATACCACAGACTTCCTTCCAGTCTCTGCAAATGAAGTTGTCGGAAGGTGACAAGGATATCCCCATATACATTGATGTATGGACATTGATTCATGTCAAGAATAAGAAGGCATGATAGTAATATGTGCAAAGGCTTTGGTCTGTAACTTCAGCCTAGATGGAAGCAACAATGAGGTCATGTTACATGTATATTCATAGAGCATGAACAGCTTACATTGACCTGGGAAATTATCTCGAGCAGTGTATTGCGAAACTCGAGAAGCCGTTTGTCCAAATATTCGTCTGAGAATGCAGTACAGATTGCGACCCAGAGCAAGAAGAAACGCTCAAACAAGGAATGGTAAGTGTTGATCCCAAGTTCGACCAACACATGAAAATGCCACTCGAAAACATTCACAGAATATGCTTCAGCCTCGTGCACTACAACGGGATGTGGAGTCTGTGCCGTCTCTCTTTTATGAAAGGGTGCCCAGGTTAACAGACGAAGCCGGGCCTGATCCTCTTCAAGATGATCACTCCATTTTTCCAAAAACATTGTCAACGTTGTCATGCACCGCCGAGCAAGCTCCTTTTCATGTTCCTTGACATCTATGAACCATCCATCACCGCATCTGCCATGATCCCGGAGAAAGTCATCGAAGGATTTGTGGATAAGCTCCAGGTTCCCATATTCACTCTCCTGTACCACACTCCCTAATTTGTCAATGATGAACTGCACTGAAGGGTCTCCTTCATGCAGAACAAGCTCAGGAAGCATAAACACTGTCATCTCGCGCTTGCGAACAATCAGGGCGCCTAATACTGCACGAATACATCGTTGGACTTGGACATCTTCCTTGGTTCCGGATACTTCTGACACGATGGTATCCAGTGCAGTTTGATATAGTATTGTCAGCACCGCCATTGCATCTGCTGGAATCGTAGTTTCGAGTAACACCTTGAGCCTCTGGGAACTGGGAAAATTGCACAGGAATGAACAGACTGTGGCCGCCCATATGAACAACCCGCTCGCCCGCTCAGCCAGCCAAGTGATAACATCTTGCTCATTGTATGCACCCCATACACTCTTGTCTTCAATGCTTGCAAACCTTTGCTGAATGAAGTGCCGTATATCATGTTTCACCTCATCTGAGGAGGTATCCAAAGGAAAGGGATGGACTTGCCAGTGATGCTTGAAAACACGAGAAATCCTTTCCTCGGGCCGACTAGAGACAATGAGCCACATGAATGGTAGCGTCGGCCCAAATCCATCCGCAAGCAGTTCCAGCAACTCTTTCGACACGTCACTTTCATCAAGACCGTCAATGATGACAACCAAAGGCCCTTCATCTTGTAATTCCGGAATCGTCTCCAATGGCTCCTGCAAGAGCAGTCGAAATTGGTTACGTGCTTCGGATGCTGGCATTTTAGCTGCGGCACGGCATGCAGCCAAAGCCTTAGCGATGGCACTGCCTATGCGCTGATCGAACATGCCCAAAGAGTAGGCAATGGACATGATGAATCCTGATGAGTATCGGTATTCTGTCCTGTCGTAACGAATGAAAGCAGCAAGGTGACTACGGCCGCTCATATGAAAGCAGAGAAGATTATGGAGGGTGCCGACAAGCGCACTTTTGCCCGTCCCTGCCAGACCACTACACCAAAGGATGCCGTCGTCGTATTCCACAATCCACGTCAACAAGTAGTTGATGGTTTCCATGCGTGTACCGGGCATACATGTCGATTTGGGACCAAGTTCCTGCTTGGGCTTTAGTTCCTGCAGTAATGTTTTCATAGCTACTCAGATTGTGTTTAGATCACGTTTTTGAGCAATTCGAAGGGACATACCAAGTATATCAACATTGGCTCTGACACCCAATGTCACGACAAGTGCGTCCTTTGCTACACCCAAATCCAACTGCTCCCACAAATTTGCAAACCCTTGAATGAAATCTTCTGCTTTCTGCATCACATTCAGTGAAAAGAAGTGCTCTGAAAATATGTATTAGATACCACTGTTTTAAAAATCAACGATGAACACACTGAAGTGGCTTTTGTTCGTATATCTCTTGATGAGCATCCCACACTCGGTCGTGGTCTGGAACAACAATTTATAGATCAGTTCCAACTGCTTTTGCTGCCACAGCAAGTGGTCGTCACTTGCCTCCCTGTAGGTCATGATCATAGCTTCGTACAATCGGAGTACGGTTTTATCTCGTTCTGTCCGCTGCTTCAAGACCTATCCGAAAAAGTATGGTCAGCTGGCCATCCTGCTTCCAACAAGGCTGGTAGTTACATTAACACAAGAGGAAATGATGCCCCACGCTATTGAAGCAGCAGGGTGTAGCTGACAATGATCAATTAGAACCTAGCAATTGATCCCAAGGAACGTGCTCATGTCTTTGAACGCATCAATCACGCTCTTCACAATATCAATACTATCGATCAATTTCGAGATCCATTCCGAGGGTTCATCAGGCTTTGCAGTTTCCTCGACAAGTTTTCTCGCAGTTGACCAATCATCTTCCACCGATCGTGCAGGGATTTTGTCGGCTTGCAGACCCGACAAGTCTGAGGTATCCTGACTTTCAGGATCCACAGTATCCGATGGGCCCGTCAACATGTCTTGGTCCTCACTTGCTGGTCGTGTGATCAAAGAATAGTTGGAGGCACCTTCCCGGAAGATCTTCAAAGAGACGTTGGGGCAGGGGGAGTTGCTACTGATGGACATGACGATAACTGGGAGCAACTTGTTAGATACTGACAATAAACTAAGTACAGATTACAGATACTCACTATCTGTTTCACCAATTAAAACATCCTGGATCGATGCTCCATAAAAACTGAGGCATTGATAATCTCCCTCACCCCGACGGCAGTATACTTCCACCTGAAATCTCTCAGATTGCTCGATGTTACTCCTGGATATGCGATGAGCTAGGACTCAAGTGATACATTGGTGCCCTTACAGATCAAGATCTATCGTCCATTTGGGTATTGGGGCCTTCCCTAGCACTTTCTTCTCCAATCTGAATGCACCAGTCTTCTTTAGCTTTGCATGTCCTGCAAAGAGCTTGAGACGGTAGAAACGTTTGTCCGGCGTCGGGGTCATATTGAGTAGTTCTATAGCTGGTCAGTAAGAGTGCTCAGCGAAAAGGCTGTAAGTGCGAAGGTGGAAGAGTACCCTTGATCCGATGAAAGCAATATCTACCATCGTTATGAGCACAAATGATTCTAGAATTTGTGATGAGGACTCACTGTTTGTCCATGCTCATAAAACTCGACGGCGGAGATGCAGTGGAAGAGAGGTTCTGAAGGTGCTGTACATATATACACTACCAAGTGGTGCGTGCGTGCCTTACAACACTTTCAGAATGCACAGGTTTCTGGCTGCCGTTACTGTCAGTGCTGGCAGTTCTGTCAGAGATTCTGCATCGCCATTTCAACGCGTTATAATGCTTAAAATGCCGAAATTGGGCCGGAAGGCTGACAACGCATTGCCAGAAAAGAGTCAGCACAGCAATTTGAATAATATTTGATTATAAGTCGTTTAGAATATAATTGGAATGCCGTGCTAAGCCGATATTATTCCGATTGGAAAGGGCCTTATAGTGGCCTTGTATTTCATTCCGCATTTGGAATTTAATAGGATAATAACGTCATTAAGTGGAACATTATTTGGTAGTTTTAACAGAGTCGCTATCCTGCTGAAGTGAGATTATAACGGCATTGTAATGGCCTAAGGGGAAGGAAAGATAATGGGCAAGGAAAGTAAAATAAATTGTTTATTTTTATTGTTGGCGCCGGCGCAGGAATTTGAAATTACTAAGGAAACTTGGCAAAGGAATATTTAATTTAGGGATAGCAAGAAGCAAGAGTCGAACCAGCAAGCTCATGTTACATTATATAATACAAATACATCAATTAACCATTACACTAAAGAGTCTATATAATTATATGCGTCCAAGGTCTATTTAGTCAACCCTTGGCACTGGGATTTCTATCTACTCACCTGACATCACTGTCAGCACTCTGAACATTTATCTTGCGCAATACTCTCATCACTCTGCCCCATCATACGCTTGGTCCTCTTCTTCTTGCCATCTTCCGTCTCTCTCAAGTTCAACTATTTGGCAGGGTGCATTGACGCGATGTCAATGTAGGGGCAACATTTTGCGCGATGCAAAATGGGCTCAGATTATCTGACGCGATGTCAGATAATCCACCTGTGATGTGATATTTCATCTGGCGATGTCGGACACTGAAGACTTCAATAAGGCCAAGCGCAAGCAGATTCAGAACTTGTTGAACTCCCCCTTTGATGCTATCCGTGTTGCGGTTGCCATGACGAACCTCAAGTATTTCAGTGAGTGGATTTTGCCACAGAAAAAGGTCTAAATACTCATTGAGTGCTTTCATAGCAGAATCATGAAATCCATCCACGTCCGTCATCTACCCCGGCATACCAATACCAAAAATACCCTTCTATTTCCTTCATCGCCTTCTTATACTCGACCGCAACGTTCCTTTCTTCCCTGGCGCCCTTTCCGGTCTTCCTACCGTCTACGGTCTGTCTCAAGGCTCAAAAACGGATGCCGGTCGATACTCAAAAGCGTGACTATGGGCTGTATGTAATATTTCCCCGCACCGGCTGCTGTGCGACTAACATTCTAATGTCCAGCGATTCAGAAGATATGTTTTATCACCCTGCCGTCATGAACCACGGACAACTCCTTCGTTATCCCCCACGATGGCTCCAAGGACTCACGAGAAATGGGTCGCAGACCAGACCAGACCGATGCCCGCCGTCGTCACCGCTGATTTGAGTGGGAAGATACTCTGTTAGGCCTTGCCTAACACGTGATCTTATAAAGATACTGCGTAAGCTGACTGCCTTCGTATTAGGGCGATCGTGCAGCTATGGCGGATCTCTTAGATGCTTTGTGCTGAGTAGGCGAAGGTAGAGATAAACTTTAGTTTGAATCTAGGGAATACATAGAGAGAACTATGCTACTTATATACTAAAGGCCAAACGCTATATATAGATGTGGATACGTGTCGAGCATTCGGTTACTATGTGTGAAACAATGAAAACAACGAGCTAGGCGAGCAACTGTCGCGAGCTGTAGCACAATACCTGAAGTCATCCGTTATAGTCGTGGAGACCGGTCCGTCCGGGCCGGTTGATCCGTGATAAGATGCGATAAGATCGAGATAAGATAAGAAAATGGAAAAATCGTAACATTACCCTCTCGTTAAGGCAGACGTCCCGACTGCCTAGGCGTTCATTTCCTGAGTGTTGTGCTGGGAAACATGGTAGTTCTGCCAGTACTCGACTAAGAAGTTGTCGAACTTTGTTACGTCGGGGTTTAGGAGCCATTTCTGGGTCCCGTCTTCTCGTTGCGCGAGGTAGGAGACGTCTCCGTCTGCGCCGAAGTAATGATTGATGATCATTGCGAGCAGGGATTTAGAGTTTGCGATTTTGACTACGCTGACCCTCTCGTTAGATCCCATCTTCTCTTCGTATTCGGCAATCACTTCCTTTGCATTGCCCATCTCGGATGCGGTAACCCACGAATTATGCTCTCGAGTGTGTCCCACCCACTTGATGAAGTAGTCGATGACCGTGGTAGAGGGTTGCCCTCGTTTGGCGTGGACTTTGCGTGGTTTGGAGTCGAGGATTTCTTCGATCTCCCACTCTTCTTCTCCGTCGATGAGATCAGGAGGAGGAGGTGGTGGCTGCTCTTGGTTCGGGAATGCGGGGGTGACATACGGAGTGAGGAGCTTCTCGTTGAATCGGGGGTGGATCTTCCAGTGAGGCGGCAACTTCAGCTTGTACGCTGATGCGCCTGTTTTCTCAAGTACGAGGAAGGGTCCGACGCGTTTGTCGTCCAGCTTCTTCTTCGGCCTTGGGAGGTGGAGATTCGTGGCGTCTAGCCATACTTTATCTCCTGCGTGGTACTCCCGGGCAGGTCGTTTGTGCTTGTTGTACTGCGCTTTCATGCATCCTGCCACTTCTTCGAGCGCGGTCTCGGTCTCTTTGTGGATCTGAGCCATGGCCTTGGAGAAGTCGGAGGCAGCAGGTACCTTGGAATTCGGGGTGCGGGGAGAGTCAGGGATGATGTGGGGGTTTCTTCCGTAGAGGATCATGAATGGGCTCTTTCCAGTGGCGGAGTGCGTTCGGTTGTTGTGGGCGAACTCTGCTAGCGGTAGCCAATCAGCCCAGTCGTCTTGGTGATAGTTGATGAAGATCCGTAGATACTTCTCGACTTCTTGGTTGACGCGCTCGGTCTGTCCGTCTGTCTGCGGGTGGAAGGCGGTGGAGGCGTTCTGCGTGATGTCCAACATCTGGTATAGCTCCTTCATGAAGGCAGAGACGAATTGGGGTCCCCGGTCGGAGATAACGACTTGGGGCATCCCATGGCAGGCGTAGACGTGGTCCCTGAGGATCCTTGCCCATCCTTTGGCGGAGAGTTCGACATTGCAGGGGATGAGGATGATGGCCTTGGAGAATTGATCAACTACGACTAATAGGGCGTCGTGCCCGTGGGAGTCGGGGAGTCCTGTAACCATGTCGACCGAGATATGGGTCCATGGCTCGGTCGGGATTGCGTTCAGGTGAAGCGGTGCTGACTTTGCCTGGGTGTTGGACTTGGTACGTTGACAGGTTTCACACCCGGCGATGTAGCTTTCTACGTCTTTCTTCATCTTGGGCCACCAGTACTCACGTAAGACGAGTTCCTTGGTCTTGGCTACTCCGGGATGTCCGGCGGTGATGTGATCATGACTCTGAGCGATGATCTCGCCTCTGAGTCCCGTGTGTCGGGGTACGTAGACTCGGTTGTCATAGTACAGGATCCCGTCTTTCTCGGTGATTCCTCGTTCGTGCTCTAGTGAGGCGGCGATGGCTTTATCCCACAGCTCCTTCTGGCGCGTTATTGTCTTGACCCGTTCGTGAGTCTCGCTGGTCGTGGGCAGTATCAATGCCCGGAAGTGTTCCGGGGAGAGGACTGTGATGTCTCCGTTGTCGTCTTCCCCTTGGTCATGGTCACTGCGTCGGCTAAGTAGATCGGCCTTGACATTTGCGGTGCCGGGCTTGTGCTTGAGTATAAAATGATACTCCGCGAGTTCGGTGACCCAGCGTGCCTGTCGTCGGTTTAGCTTCTGGGGTTTACGGAAGTACTGGAGGTTCTGGTGATCCGTCCAGATTTCGACGTCTTCTAGTGTGCCCATGAGGTAGTGACGCCATTCGGATAGGGCGAGCATGATGGCGAGCAACTCTTTATCGTAGATCTCGTAGTTGCGCTCGGTGGCGGTTAGTGCCTTGCTCATGAACGCTACTGGTCGCCATCTGCCTTCTTGTTCCTGGCTGAGTACGGCGCCGATGGCTCCGTTGCTCGCATCTGCTTCGATTCTGAAGCGTCCAGTTCCGTTCGGGATGGCGAGAATGACATCCTCAGCCATCTGCTTCTTTAGTTGGTGGAATGCCTGGTTCTGAGCGGCACCCCACATCCATTCTGCGTTCCCTGTCAACTGAGTGAGGGTGCGCACGACCTTGGAATAGTTCTTGATGAACTTCCGGTAGAAGTTCATGAATCCGAGGAAGGATTGCAATTCCTTCTTCTTTGTCGGGGTCGGCCATTCTGCGATGCCGACCAGCTTGACGGGGTCCATGCGGACCTGCCTTTCGCTGATGATGACGCCGAGATACTCGGTCTCGAGCACCTCGAATTCGCATTTCTCCGCTTTAAGGAACAGCTTGTTCTCTCATAGCTTCTGGAGTACTCGTCTGACGATACGTCGGTGTTTATTGAGATCCTTGGTGAAGATGAGGATGTCGTCGAGGTATATGGTGACCTTTTCTTCTGAGATGAGATCTTTAAAGATGTCGTTCATCATCCACTGGAAGGTGGCGGGGGAGTTTGTGAGTCCGAAGAACATGACGGTGGGCTCGAAGAGTCCTCGATTTGTTTGGAAGGTGGCCTTGTGCTCGTCTCCTTCTTTGATCCTGACGTTGTTGTATCCCCAACATACGTCGAGCTTGGTAAAGTACTTAGCCCCCTGTAGCTTGTCGATGAGTTCTGAGATGAGAGGGAGGGGGTATTGGTTCTTTATCGTCATTTCGTTGAGCTTCCTGTAGTCCTGGACGGGTCGGAGGGAGCCGTCCTTTTTCTTGACGAAGAAGAAGGGGGATGCGAACGGGGATTTGGACTCTGTGATGCGTCCCGATTCCAGGTTCTCGTCGAGGAACTTGTCGAGCTGTTCTTGCTTGTTTCGATTCAAGGGATACACCTTACAATCAAGGGTGGACTTGGCGTTGGGGATTAGCTCGATGGCGTGGTCCCATGGTTTTCGTTCGGGGAGTTCGTCGAAGTTCTCCTTGGAGAATAGGTCGTGGAAGGAACGGTAGTCGCTAGGTACCATTTCTTCGAAGGTCTTCTGTGGTTTTTCCGCGTTGGCCGCAGCGGCGAGGTCGTTAGCATGGTGGACTGCTCGGATCGTGAGCTCCTCTTCTATGTTGACGGTGAGGATCATGTCTCCATCCTCGAGTTCTTCATCCCAGTGATCGTCAGGATCGGCATCGGGCAATGGGAAGGGGTTTTCAACGCAACGACAGCGTCCGAAGATGACAGTGCTGGTTTCCCAGTTGATTACCGGGTTATGGCGTTTCAGCCAGTCATGGCCCAGGTAGAGGTCCTTTGAGCTGAGGTCGGTGACTGCGAAGTCGATGCGCTCTACGTGGTTGCCGATGGTCATTCGCATTTCCACGTATTCCACCTATGGTTGCTACCTTGATATATGAATTAGTGTCAGTTAACAGATTTAATTCATGCATCCAGAGTGTCAGTGGACAGACCAGCCTATATAGGGTATTTTTGCAGTACTGCATGGCATATTAGTCAGCACAGAACTCTGGACCAAATCATGTGATTACTAGAAAATCTGGCAGCTCCAGGAATTGAACCCAGGATCTTAAAAAGATTTTTAATAATATCACATAACATGGCCAAAGTGCACATGCTAACCACTATATCATACTAGCATTATATATTTATGTAATCATCTCCCTATATGGCCTCCCTCTCTTATATTTATAATATCCCAATTGGGCCCTCCCTTTGGTGCGCTTTGGTGCGCTTTTTTTTTCCTTATTGGGCTGCACAAATCAGCCTATCAAATGCGCTCAAAAGCGGCTGTGCCCTGCCATTGATGGCATCAATATCAGGCCATTTTTGGTCAAATTTCGCATTTTGGCTCATTTGGGGCTTCCTCAGGCTACTGGGTGGGTCAGGGGATGGTACTAGTATATGCCTAAACATAAATAGCATAAAAGCGAACCCTCTGGTGAGGTATGGGGGCCCTGGGGAGGGGGTAAAAAGAGTAAAATAATGAAAAATAGCGGAAAATTGCATAAAAATCGTGTTTCGGGGGTGCTACGTGCATCGGATCGCTTCGAAAACTTGACCAGTGAATTCCCTGGCCTTGAATACCCCTAAACGACTCCTCTACAGCACATGTGGCGCATTTTATGCCTAAGGATAATCGGGAAAATTGGCTTTTTATAGTGCTGCATGCATTGGATCGCTTTGGGAATGTTACCAATCGATTTCTACACCATGAAGACCCTAGAATACGTCTTCATATGCTATATATGACCACCGGAATGTGATGAAAAATGGGGGATTGGAGGTTACATACAGTATATTTTGTTTTCTAGGCATTGCGCCGGTCTGAGAACATCACCAGTCGATTCCTTGACCTTTAAAACCCCCAAACGACTCTTGGTTTTATTTATGGGGTCTCAGCATCGATGATAATAATGATATTACAGTTTAGGAGGGGCACATATGAATACTCCCATTTCTGGGCCTCGGAAAATTTTGGAGTTTTTACCAGTGGATTCCCTGACCTTAAAAACCCCCAGAACACCCCAGGAGCACATTAAAAACATTCAGAATTCATGGTTAAAAGAGGTGATAGTGAAAATCTCCGAAATACCATATACCTCGTGTTTCTGGATGTTTGGGGAAACACTTTTTATACCCAATTAACGATATACATTGTATAATAGTGGTTACAAAAGACCAGGAGGATCCGAAATGTATTCGCAGAGATATAAGCAGATCTTTCTCAAAATGTGGAGAAGCACCCTCCAGATTTCGATGTTCTGGTCATCCTATGGCCTGGGGACTATCAGATTCGGATTCCTGGACCCAAAAAACATTAGACTCATCTATCATCCCTGGGGGTCATGTGTCAAAACTCCGAAGTAAGGAGTGTGCTCTCACTTATGCACAAAGATATACTGGTCTGCATAGATGATGCACTAGTAAAAATGACCCCCAGGGATGATAGATGAGTCTAATGTTTTTTGGGTCCAGGAATCCGAATCTGATAGTCCCCAGGCCATAGGATGACCAGAACATCGAAATCTGGAGGGTGCTTCTCCACATTTTGAGAAAGATCTGCTTATATCTCTGCGAATACATTTCGGATCCTCCTGGTCTTTTGTAACCACTATTATACAATGTATATCGTTAATTGGGTATAAAAAGTGTTTCCCCAAACATCCAGAAACACGAGGTATATGGTATTTCGGAGATTTTCACTATCACCTCTTTTAACCATGAATTCTGAATGTTTTTAATGTGCTCCTGGGGTGTTCTGGGGGTTTTTAAGGTCAGGGAATCCACTGGTAAAAACTCCAAAATTTTCCGAGGCCCAGAAATGGGAGTATTCATATGTGCCCCTCCTAAACTGTAATATCATTATTATCATCGATGCTGAGACCCCATAAATAAAACCAAGAGTCGTTTGGGGGTTTTAAAGGTCAAGGAATCGACTGGTGATGTTCTCAGACCGGCGCAATGCCTAGAAAACAAAATATACTGTATGTAACCTCCAATCCCCCATTTTTCATCACATTCCGGTGGTCATATATAGCATATGAAGACGTATTCTAGGGTCTTCATGGTGTAGAAATCGATTGGTAACATTCCCAAAGCGATCCAATGCATGCAGCACTATAAAAAGCCAATTTTCCCGATTATCCTTAGGCATAAAATGCGCCACATGTGCTGTAGAGGAGTCGTTTAGGGGTATTCAAGGCCAGGGAATTCACTGGTCAAGTTTTCGAAGCGATCCGATGCACGTAGCACCCCCGAAACACGATTTTTATGCAATTTTCCGCTATTTTTCATTATTTTACTCTTTTTACCCCCTCCCCAGGGCCCCCATACCTCACCAGAGGGTTCGCTTTTATGCTATTTATGTTTAGGCATATACTAGTACCATCCCCTGACCCACCCAGTAGCCTGAGGAAGCCCCAAATGAGCCAAAATGCGAAATTTGACCAAAAATGGCCTGATATTGATGCCATCAATGGCAGGGCACAGCCGCTTTTGAGCGCATTTGATAGGCTGATTTGTGCAGCCCAATAAGGAAAAAAAAAGCGCACCAAAGCGCACCAAAGGGAGGGCCCAATTGGGATATTATAAATATAAGAGAGGGAGGCCATATAGGGAGATGATTACATAAATATATAATGCTAGTATGATATAGTGGTTAGCATGTGCACTTTGGCCATGTTATGTGATATTATTAAAAATCTTTTTAAGATCCTGGGTTCAATTCCTGGAGCTGCCAGATTTTCTAGTAATCATATGATTTGGTCCGGAGTTCTGTGCTGACTAATATGCCATGCAGTACTGCAAAAATACCCTATATAGGCTGGTCTGTCCACTGACACTCTGGATGCATGAATTAAATCTGTTAACTGACACTAATTCATATATCAATGTAGCAGCCATAGGTGCTGAGTCGGGGAGAGGGCATAGGTGTGGGGGGTTGTGACACGTACTCCTCCGGGAGGGAGGGTGCGGTGAATGGGTTGACGATGGAGGGGGGTCTGCGGGTGCGAGGCCTCGTTGTCGGGTTCGAGGAGAATGGCGCGTACTGGGGCCTCGGGGCTGTCGGGAATCGTGATGAGAGGAAGGTCGGGCGTTAGAGAGCGGAAGACAGTCCGAAGGAACCTGCCGTATTCCTCGGCCTCCATGGGATCGTAGGCGGGAGGGGGGGTTCTTGGAACATTTGATGGGCCGGGGGTTGCGTTGCGAGGGGGAAGGTGTTCGTCCGAGGAGGTGGCGGGGTAGGTTGTCCTCCTCTGGGGGGTGGGCCCTGCGATCGTGCCCACTGGTTCCATGAGTGGTCCGGGTTGGACGTAGGGAAGAACATAGCGGGCAGGGAGGGTTGGTTGTGGATTGAGAGGTTGGATGTGGAGGAGTCAGCAGAGTCGGTCTACGTTTGCTAGCACGAGTAGTGCTACAAGGAGGGAGAGGAGACAAGCCCCTCCGATTGCTGAGACGATGGTAATGGTCAATTCGTCGGGGGTCATAGGTCTTTCGTCTCGTGGCTTGCGGTGGAGAGAAAGAGAGGAAGATTCAAACTAATTGTTAGGCCTTGCCTAACACGTGATCTTATAAAGATACTGCGTAAGCTGACTGCCTTCGTATTAGGGCGATCGTGCAGCTATGGCGGATCTCTTAGATGCTTTGTGCTGAGTAGGCGAAGGTAGAGATAAACTTTAGTTTGAATCTAGGGAATACATAGAGAGAACTATGCTACTTATATACTAAAGGCTGAACACTATATATAGATGTGGATACGTGTCGAGCGTTCGGTTACTATGCGTGAAACAATGAAAACAACGAGCTAGGCGAGTGACTGTCGCGAGCCGTAGCACAATACCTGAAGTCGTCCGTTATAGTCGTGGAGACTGGTCCGTCCGGGCCGGTTGATCCATGATAAGATGCGATAAGATCGAGATAAGATAAGAAAATGGAAAAATCGTAACATACTCGTTCTCATTGGCCCCAATACCAGACTAGGATTCGAAGCCGCAAAATGTTTTGCTGGGATGAACCCTGTGCGGCTGGTTCTGACTGCAAGAGATGAAGCAAAGGGAAAACAGGCTCAGGTTCGTGCGTTCATTCCGATTATCGTACTTATGGCCCCACTGATGTGATCATTACAGATATCCAAGCCCACACTGGATACTCCAAGGGAGCTATGGATCATTGATCTCACCAATTTTGACAGCATCGTCGCGTTTGCTGATAAGACGGAGTGGGGACTGAACAGATTGGACATCCTTGTTGAAAGTGCCAGTATGATGATTTGGAAATACGAACAAGTGGAAGGTTGAGAGAAAACATACATGGCGTGTTCTTTTTTCGAAAAAAAGACTCATCACCATCTCAGTCTGCATACGAACAGTCTTGGTCCCGGCTTACTTGCTATTTGGATGATCCCCAAGATACTTAAGACGGCTCGCAAGCATGTGGTCAACCCAAGACTTGTACACTCGGTCGTCCCAGTCGATATATCCCGCGACACTATGTTTGCACCACATGGCAGTGCTTTGGAGACGTCCTCTGTGGTGTACATCCCTCCGAGCAGAGCACCCGGGTGTCATGGGGAGGGGGGTACAACTAGGATAAGCGGTATTTGAAGGATCTGGAGGAGAATTGGTGTGAATGGGCAGGGTCTGCTCCTCTGATATGGGAGATGGCGCTGAGAAGAAGATGGGTGAGGTAGAGCTGAAAGGGATGCGAGATGGCACTGTGTTAAAGATCCGCATGATTCACAACCCGGGTGCACCTGCACATACCTGTGCTCTCGGCAATTGCCACGCAACTTGCACTGCCACCTGGGTCTCATCGCATCCATGCCGAACAGGTACGGGTTGCAGGTGCCGCACGGGTTGTTTCCTTCCAGCTTCTGCTATTACCGAGCTCCAATGAGCACTCTACTGGCGACACACTCGCCTCTGAATCCAAGAACAAGAACCACTCTTGCCATGTCCTCCAAACGTACATTTGTTTTTTTTTTCTTTTTTTATCCTGCTCACCGTCATTAAAGCCATCTGTGAATACGAGGCTAAGCTCCTGCTATCCTACTGGCTGACTCGTGTACCCACCATCAACTCGTCTATCCAGCTCAGCACAAGTGCGACTCCAGCTCTCCCTCGTGTCGCTCAGATCCTCTTTGATGAGGAGTTCAAGCAGACGACTGGCCTCGCTGAGTTCCCAGCATGGACCAGGAAATCTGGCATCAAGCTCGTCACCAAGCCCGATCAGCTCATCAAGCGTCAAGGCAAGGCTGGTCTATTGGCCCACAACAAGACGATAGACGAGATGATGGCTTGGATTGGTGACAGGGCTGGCAAGGTCCAAAAGGTGTGTCAACCCTTCTATCGATAAATGCGTCAGCTAAAATGTTCTTTCAGGTCAAGGTGGTCTCTGGCCTGCTCATGTCCTTCATCCTTGAACCCTTCCTTCCCCATCCCTCAAACACAGAATACTATGTCTGCACCAACTCGTCGCGTGAAGGCGACAGCATCCTCTTCACCCACGAAGGTGGTGTCGATGTTGGCGACGTTGATGCCAAGGCCCTCAAACTCGACATTCCCGTCCCTACATCCGCCAAACCCAATATGTTCCCTTCAAAAGAGATCATCGTCTCCACCCTCCTTACCCACGTCCCTGCAGAGAAGAAGAATGCCCTCGTCGATTTCCTCATCCGACTCTACTCGGTATATGTCGACCTTCACTTTGTGTACCTCGAGGTCAGCCCTCTCATCTGTCTCGGTGCATCAGAAAGCAAGAGCGGAAAGGTCGAGATACACTACTTGGACCTGGCTGCCAAGCTCGATTAGACAGCCGAGAGCATTTGTGGACAAAAGTGGGCCATTGCTCGCAACCTCAGCGTTTACGACTGCCAGTGTCATCTACAGTGATGTTATCGCCGCGTGTAGGTTTGCATATGAACTCACCAACTATGGAGAATACTCAGGTGCTCCGACTGAGGGCCAGACCTACGAGTATGCCAAAACCTTGAGTGAGTGCTGGTCATCAGTATCTGCTTATTGTCTGATAACATGTTTACAGTCGACTTGATCACCCGTGGTACCCCTCATCCTGAAGGCAAGAATCTAATTATCGGTGGTGGTATCGCCAACTTCACCAATGTCGTTGCGACATTCAAGGGCATTATTCATGTTTTGAAAGAGTACAAGCAACAGCTCATCAACTCTGGTGTCAAGATCTTTGTCCGACGTGGCGGTCCCAACTACCAGGTGCATCCGACTCCGTTCGGTGTTTGTATCATCCATTCTCAACTCCGTACAGGAAGGTCTCAAGGCAATGAGGCTGCTCGGAGAGTCCCTTCGTGTTCCCATCGGCATCTTTGGTCCCGAGACCCACAGAGATCGTGTCTCTTGCTCTCAGCATCAGTGCGAGGACACACTCACCAAAGAGTGTTCCTACAACTGCCTTCCTCAAGTCACCTCCGACGTGACAAGCGAACTTGTCGCTGTTATTGCAGGTGAACGGCTTTCACCTTCCGCGTCGACAATATGCGGGCCAACGCCAGCGAATTCGGTGAGAACCCCCTTTCTAATATGATGGAATCGAGCTCACTGTGCGCAGATCCGACCCGACCTCCCTGCTCTCTCGCTGCTGCCAACTACTGACTAGCGGTAGTGAATCAAAGGTGAGTGTATCGCGTTTTGATTGTATTCATTTCGCCGACTCTGTGTCAAGTCCACTGCACCAGCGAGGAGGTCTTCCAGATGTCTTTCTAGGGCCTCAACTCAAGAAATGGAGTCCTCTCCGCCTCGTCCTGACCCAGTATGTTTATATCTTTCTTGTAATTTTGACTTGTTCTGAGTGTAGACTTTACAGCTCAAACGCCGTCATTCCTCTGCACAGCCGAATCTTGGTGGTCCGTCATGTAAATCCACCATCACCAAGGCCCCAATGTTGGTGGAAAGGAGTGAACCTGAGGAGGAGCTACCAGCTCGCAAAGTTGGAAGAAGTAAGAAAGCTGTGAGTGGCATATTCTATATCTGTGAGTCGACATCTGATGTATCTATGTTCTCGCAGTCAGAAACTGCAGGAGCGTCGAGCCGTCGGGTCTCTCATGCTGTGCGTAGCACATCTCTTATCTACTGAACATCAGCTCAATGATCAAGCAGGAAGACAGCGGCTGGGAAGACAATAATGTCTTCCAGTCAGGCACTGAATCATCGTCGCCAATGCATCCTTCGCCGGTGCGTCCGAGAATGCGGCAGCCGCTACACCAGTCGCGAAAATCTTCTTCAGCCTCTCCCCAAATGGTCCCTTTATCACCACCGCTGCCTGCCATGGGACCAAGCGGTTTACAATGATCACCTCCCCAATCCCGGTTTGAACCCCAACTACCATCCATCATATCAGCAGGATCGTGCCTATTGGTACCAAGGTTCTCTACCCCCAGTCCTCTGCATGGGAAGGCTGAAAGCGAAACCAAGGATGAACTAATCGAGGAAACTATACCTGATGATCACGAGGGCATCAGTGAAGCGGTTGTGACCATAGACGATGGTACTGACCTTGAAGTCAATGAAGAAACGAATGCTAGCGAGGATGTTCCAGCATCTGCTGTATTGCCTCTTTGAGGGCAGGACGTAGTTGAACGTCTTCTTGCTCAAGCCCAAAGGCCGCCTCCATGCAGGACGTTCCTCTACTCCCTGGACTAGCACGGCGGTGGACGTGGCAGGAGAAAATCCTTCATCGACCGTGAAGAGCGTCTGTGAGTGGGTAACGGATGATGTAGACGCAAGGGGTGGTGCCGGGATCGCTGCAGAGAGATTCGGCGCGAACGAGGGTGGGAATGGCAGTGACGACGCAATGGATAGGAGTAACGAGACGGAGATGATGTTTTAGCGGTGAAGGAGCCATTGTCAAGTCCAATACTGGTGGTGATAGCTCCCTGTCTCCCATTGAATGATCGCGCTCATTGCGAGCTTGTCTAGCGTGTCCCGCTTTTTTACTCCAACACTTGTTCTGTCTCTTTGAAGAATGCGCGACTTGCGGTCAGCTGCGTATCTGCAGGCGAGAACAGTGTAGTCGCTAGTGGGCGTTCCAGAGGACAGACAGATACAAAGGCACTAGCCGCTGTCAGGAGAGCGTAGCTCATCGAACTGAGAGAGCCGAGGTAGTATATAGGTGGGAGACCCAAGGTGAGGGAGGTGAGAACAGCCGGGCAAATCTTCAGGGGGATGAGAAACGGGCGAAGGAGCCCATATACTGTAAGGGCAGACAGAGCTTGACTTAAAGGGAGGGGAGGAGATTAATGAGGGGGAAGCTAGGAGAGGATTTAACCCGTATTTCAGATGCTCTACAACTAATGAGATGATGCCATTGCTGGCCCAAGTCCTCCTCAAGTACCGGAGATTGCATCATAGCCATGTTCATCCTTAATTCCTTATCTTTGTCTACTCGTGATAGACCCGGGTCGTCCACACGGGATAGACAGAGATAGACACGGAAACATTGATCTGGCATATTCTCTCCCATTCACTTCTTATCTTTCTACCCCAATGACGAGCGACGACGGCTACAGCGATAGTGACTCTAGCAGTGGCTACCACACTAGTGACAATAGCGGCTCCCGCTATGATAGCGACTCCAACTACAATAGTGACCTCAGCTATGGCTCCCTCCCTCATCATAAGCGCTGTTTACCCCAGAAGAGGGCACGGTTGCGCGCAGCTCAGCAGGCCCAAGCTCACTGCTTTCCGACAATGTCCTTCACTCCTAGTCACCCTCTGCTGAGATCAATCCCCAGCCGGTGGATGAAGCTTGAACCTGAGAACCGTAGTCCTAAATTTCCTGATATATATACTGCACCATCGCACTCTAAAGTTCCTGAGGGTCACGGAACAATTTATGTTGTTGTAGCGAGTATCGACCCAGCCGACTTGCATAGTATGTTTACTCATGGAGCCAAGCTCTCGTCATTCTGTGGCCTAGATGAGGCCACCACCAAAGGTTCATTGCTGTTTCTCTTCTCAGTTTAATGTTCTAAATTCTCCTCAGGCATGCCAGCTCTGCGGCCCAGCCTCAATGACTTTCTCGTTTTTCATGACAAGTACGGAAAAGAAGAGGATGGGGACAGCAAGGACATAGTTAAATCTTGGAGTCGCTCAAAGTATGTCAACTTGCTGCTGCTTGTTTTTTTTTTTGTTGATTTAAGTCTTCTTGAATCAGACAAGAATTTACAACACCAGTACTAGAGCACTTTCAGGAACTCCAAAAGGATGTTTACGGCGAGGACAATGCAATGACAGATACAAAAGCTGTTTTAGTTGATGGGGAATATCATGGGGGTATTGCCCTGGAGCGTAGCTTCTGCTCTGAGTTTCATGTTAGAAACGCTGTCACGCCTGTGGCATGTCTACCCATGTAAATTCGCAATTTGGCATGTTTTAGCATTAGCTTATAGGCTATAGTTAGCGAGCTCGCTAAGCAGATACATGGATACCTGTTCTAAGCAAGGTTACTGAGGCGATGTCGCAGTATGTCAATGGAAACATCAGAGTTAACTAAGGACTTGGTCATAGTGCTGTACTGGAAGGACATGCTTGACAGGAAGGCCAATTAGTGAGCTCACTCCTTCCAATAAGCTTGACCTGCACTCGCATCAGTAGGATGAGCTTAGAACCGGACCGCAACATAATAAGGATGGTAGCCATGTGCTCGCTTAATGAAAGAAGCCTGGTGCCTGAAAATCTGGAGATAACCTCATGCGAGGAAGGAAATGAAGAGATATCACGAGGCAGACCTAGTACAAGGGGTTTCGGCCGAGAGATCTAGCAAGCCCGCTAGGAATCCGAAAGGCCTGATGGCTAATATGCCTAAGAAAGGAGTTGTCTACCAGAAACGAGCTACTGAAGAGAGATACCACGGAAATAGGAAATCTTACTCATTTGTTGCTAAGGTCCTAAATCAGCGGCGGTGGCCCTTGACATGCACTGGTGTCGCAGGGCATAGGGTACACCTCAAGAGACCAATCAGAGACAGTCTGACTCACCTGCCAAGGAATACTGCAGTTGCGGCAGACTGACATCGAAAACCATAGAAAATCATCGAAATGTCTAGATCTTTTACCTTACTCATGGACCGTTTGTAATCACCTTTCGCTCATAGTATATAAGTAGTTCGGTTAGCTAGTGTACAATGCAAGTTACTATTTGCCCTCCTCTCTGCTAAGGAACTGTGTGAACGGCTAGAGTTACATTGAGAAGGTCCAGCTCAGAATCTGGGGGTCTCCTGCCTTGTGCAGTGCGCCTGCTAGTCGCTGGCCTTTGAAATCATAACAGACAAGTGCCATGAGCCTGTATTCTGGCAAGGGAGCCTTTAGTTTACTTCCGGGCTCATTGAGATTAGCGAGCTCGCAGAGAAATAGAATAAGAGATACATTTTGGATATAAAACTTCGGTTTTACTTGAGATAAGAACGAGATTCGGAATCAGTGAAGCTGAGCCAGTCTCTAGAGAGAAAACCTGAGAAAGCATCTGAGAGAAAGCTCTGTTCCATTTCTGGTGCAGTGTAAGAGAAGTTTTCGTGTTAAGAGAGTTGCGAAGGAATTGGCCAGATCGGGCTGTTTTGTGACAGCTGCACAAGGTGCAGTAGGTGCGCACGGGCTGAAAGAAATCCGGTGGTACCTTGTTACTTAGCGAGCTCGTTGTGTGCAAGACCTGAGTGTGTATATTGTGTGTTTTTCGTGAGAGTGCCGAGGGCCTCATTGTGACAAGTCGGGATTCAGTTTAGCAGACTAGATAAAGGCGAAGGTGTGCGCAGTTGGACCTAGCGGCACTTCGTACTAGCGAGCTCACTGAGCAGGCTTTATCGTGACAAGTTGGGATTCGGTTTAGCGAGCTAAGAGGAAGGCGAAGTCGTGCACAGTTGAACCTAGCGGCGATTCATACTTAGCGAGCTCACTGAACGAACTTGGTCATTTTGTGGATCTGTGTGTCCGTTTGTATTCTATTGAAAGATACCATTGCCTTGAGGGTTGCGTGGTTCGCCGTGCTCTCTTGTAAAAAGCTTTGAGGAGAAATAAAGAGAACTTGAGATATTGCTGTTACTTCGCGTCGTGTCATGCCATTGAGCGAGCTCTCTTGAGATTTTGTTGAGATACTGTCGGTGTGCAAGTAGAATTAAATACCTTGCTCCCCTCCGCACTTATTAGAGATTGGTGTGTGTGTTTGTGGGATTGGGTGTAGGTTTTGGTGTGTTGTTTACGCTAGGCCACACTCGGTTTCACGGGTGCCTGCCACCAGCATCGTCAACGCTCAGCATGCATATCACCTCACTACGAGTTTCCAGGAAGCACATGGGTTGGAGGCACCTCACCAGTCAAACAAAGCAGATGGAATAAAGGAAAAAGACCATGAGAACGTGTTGCGTCAGCGGGTCAATGAGGTATGATTGCTGTAGCTCTTCTTGTCATATATGTCTTATCAGTCTTCAGCTTGCTGTTCGTACCACCAATGAGGGATTATGCAAAGGAGCACCCGATGCACCTGAAATCATGGAGCAGTGGGCGGATCTTGCAAATTTCCCCAAAACGGGAAATTTCAATCGCTATGAGGGCTTCAGCACTTCCGTGAATAATTGCTGGCCTGCATCTCAGACGAATTTTGCCTCATCACAAAGAGGTTAGTCTATCAACCGCTTAAAGATATATCTTCTAATTGGATATATAGGTAGTCAAATACCGACGGATGCTACAGTCGATGAGTCAAGGCCAGTGCATGAAGGTACCACATATATTTTAAGCTATAGCCCTATCTAACCTTTCCACAGAAGCAGATGAAACTGAGCAGGAAGGAACAAAGAACCTTAAAAAAAATATTGGAAAGTATGGCGGAAATCATGGTGATGGTGGTGATCATCCGGTGATTCCTACAGCCATGACCAACCTCACACGCCCCCATCCTGATGTACCAGAGGAGTGTTTTTGTCTGACAGAGTTCGGTATTGTTTGGGTGCTTGAGGAATTCTCCACTCTGTATTTTTCAGGCTTACACATGCATGATGGAGGCTTGCCTCGATACAATGCCTTTCAGACGGACAAATCAATCTATACTCATGTCACTGTAATTCTCTATCCTCCTCAAGTCACACTAAACGGAGAATCTACCCTGGCGTTTGCCGCATTACCATACCCTCCAGACCCCTGTCACGTTTGCCAAAAACAAGATAAGAAGGAATGTCAAATGCAATCAGATAAAGGAAAGGGAAAAGAAAAGCACAGAACAGAAACAGGACGCGATCCCTTAAAGGCGACACTTTTGAAACTGCCTACAGAATGGCGCCAATGGGGGTACGTCTTCCCAGGTATTATTACACTAATATATAATTGCTCAATCCCTTTTTTAGTATGCATCAACTGTCAATCAGAAGACATTATACAGAACAAGCTATGTATCTCAGCGACGGTGGCAGTTTCTTAGCTCCTAAGGATCACTTCAATCATGGCATTCGCTCCCTTACGCAATGGATCAGCGGCATTATCCAGCAATTCCCTCCTCAATATTTTGTGCGCTTTGACAGAGACCTGCTGCTCAGCGCATTCTCTATGGAACTTGAAGGCACTCGCATTGCTGCGGAGCCATGGAACCTGGGGCCAGGATGGTCTGGCAGTGATGTTTTGATTGGGTTGCAATCTGATATTTTGGTGGAAGATATGACAGAAGAACAAATAGGTCAACGCTGGAATACCAACGACCTCAACTGTTCTGCACCATACAGTAACCGCAATATTGAAAGGGTTGAGGAAAGGTTCTATACCCTGGCTGAAGAAATGGGTCGCACAATTCCTCTTAATGTTGGTGCGCTAGAGAAAATGGAACGACCTTTAGGAGGAAGACCGCACATTGCTGATCCTCAGGGCAAACGCAGTAAGTTTCAGATTATGCGTTTATTTGATCTTGTATTTATGCTCCTGCACAGAATATATACAGCAGGTTCAAAGGACTGATGGGAGCAAAGGTTCTATGCAAAAGCGCAGTAGACCCAAAGCAAAAAAACCCAATTTGGAGGCTGAAGATCACTGAATGTGTCTCATCTGCAAAAGTGAGTAAACTGCTAAACCTAACTATCTCAATGTCTAAATGGTGTGTTGTAGAGCATAGGGCAGATGATCAGCTGAAGGATATTCCCTCATCTAAATGGCAAAAAGTTGCTGGGGAAGCGCAGGTTATCTCAAAGAAAGATCGTAAGCTTGCATAATAAATTTCCCAAGCAAGCTCATTGTAATATTTATTCAGCAATACAAATTTTTCATCAACAAAATCTGGAATCTGTATTGGCAAAGGTGCAGGCTCGGAATGACTATGAGCTTGACTGTAGCCCCTATGGGGGATCTAGCAATACTTTTGCTCAAGATTTGGACCACCTATCCGCACAAGAAACATTGTCTTTTGCACCGATTCAAAAGCTTCTAAGTCACTGGGCAAGCAGCAGTCACCAGCGCACCCTTGCTATGCATTCCAAATTGGTTTATCGACAACAAGAGCAATTGTCAATACTGGTGCTTTGGGGTTGCATAGACAAATTGTTACTGGATGCTTGGAAGTCCCATGATAGCTTTCTCAACCCTCTGCACAATCTTTTTCACCGTGCATCTTCTCTTTTGACAAATAACCAAAGTCAGTGTATTTACGCTTCGAATTATCTCTTTGACTGGCCCAACGATTGTGTAGCAAATTTCCGTTCCCGCTTTCTCCGTGTCGATCCCACAGAGCAAGCTGTTATAAATGTCTGTCAAGATCTCTTGTCGCAATGGCTAGGGTTGGATTGGGAGGGCTCATACAAGAGTGCACTGGTTGTTCAGTTCTTTGTTGATCATTTGGGTGTGGAGGCAGCACTGCTTGATCTTCAAAAATTTGATCTGTCAACACCACCAAAAGTAGCGGATCTGAAGACAGTAATCATGAACTCTCCTATATATCATGTAGGCGGTGTTGAGCGGTTATTGCTACACCAGATCGCCAGTGTTTCAGGTGCTCCAGATCAAGATAACCTTACAGCGATTTTGGTGAGTAACTGTTCTTCCTATGTTTTTTGCTAATATTCAACGCTTGATATTCAGTCTAGAATGCCTCGGTGTACAATAACAGAGTATGACAATCAATCGCTACCATTTTTTGGGGAACAGGATATGTCAACATTTCCGTCATCTAGTACCCATTTGACTAGTCTCATCTCCAGTGGTCCATCTCATGTCGCATCTCTGCCTTCCTCTCCCCAATCCTCATCATCAAATGTACCAACTGAGTTCAACGTTCGTGGCAATTTAAAACAGCTCAAACTCATGTTTGAGCTGTCATACCCTCTCCTGGATAATTTGTCTGAGCCTTATTCACCTTTCAATACAACTCCAAAGCTTACTTCGGCCACTCAAAACTTCATCACATATGTTGCTGCTGATACAGATACACGGAGCATTTTCCGAGATCTAGCCAGCAGCCGAACTCAGTCTTTACGGTCCGGTGGTCCATTCAATCCGGTCAATCTTCGGACATCTGCTGGATTTTTCAGTGCGCTCATGGGTCGAGGAGTTCTTCATCACACAGAGTATTTGAATGACTCCAATAATCCTGTCTTCTTCATCGATGAAAACCATTGGAAAACCATTCGAAACGAATCTCTGGGACACAAAGCAGAGGGATACTTCTGTAACAAACGGGCCTACAGCAACCAGCCTAATGGCAAACGAACATCTGAAAATGCATCGCAATATTGGAAAGCAGCGTCCAATTCAAAATATAACAAGTTTCTCTTCACCGAGAAGCCAACACCCTTCATCGAATTGTGGGATCACTTCAGAAAGGGCATGTACTGCAAGGAAGGCCAACCTGTCGTCAAGCTCTTTCCCCAGTTTGGTGCCCTGCAGGCATATCTGCTTGCATCTGACTATGCGATTGCTGGATTAGCAACTATGCCAACTGATGCTGAAATGGCAGTGGTAATCGCGACAATTGATTCTGGAGGTATTAAAGGTATATCTTTTTTGGGTTTGCCTTGCTCCGGCAAAGAAGAGATTGCCCTTTCTTTCAAGTGCATTCACGAATATCTCTCCCACGTGATACCAGCACCATGCCAACAGCAGATGAATTTCAATGCTTTTATTGTCGAGCATTCACTTTGCAAGTGTTCTTCCCCTCAACAACTCAACAACAAAAACTTTCTCGCTGTTGAAAACTGTCTGAAAGTGTTACGACGAGAGGTATGTCAAGTAAATTTTGATGCCAACTGAATCTATTTATTGATGATCTTTGATTTTTGCAGGGCTAGATTATTAGTATGGCTACGAAATTGTAATATCTCTACTTGCAATGGCCCAATATCCTTTAGTTCTATCAATGACGATGTGCGAGAGGATATTCCTCGGTCTTACTTTGGCAGGTGTCAGTAATTCCAGTTGGAGCTGATTTGTTAAAATTTTGCCTGCAGCCTCAGTTTTTTTTTCCTCACCACCATGTCCGCAGGTTCAAATGTCTCGAATGCGGAACAGCAAACTGTTGAACAGTTATTCAAGGTAATGTCCTTTTGGCACTGATGAGACCGTCCACTCATATATATTTTTTACTAGAGCTTACAAGCGCTACAGCTTCAGAACCAGGCACTAGCTCAAGAGAACCGAGAACTCAAGGTCTCCTCCACTCCTTTGCCATCTTCTGATTCTGCCTCCGGCCAAGCTGGAGCAAAATCATCCAAAAAAGATACTAACAGTCTTGAAGGGTTACTTACACCTGCCGAGATCAAGGATGTGCAGTCCAAGGCGAGAGCCCTGGTGGTGGGCTGCAACATATGGTGGGACAGATTCAAACCCTTTGGATACGCTAGGGTTCAGAGCACCAAGGAGTTGGTTCTCTATCGCAAGCAACTCGAAGAGCTCAACAAGGTGCCGATTCAGCAGTGAAAACTCATGCTCAATTTCGGCACGCAGAAAGTTGGGGTGGAGAGTAAGATCTCTACATTGCGTGTCATTGAAGCCATCTATGCTGCAATCCCAGAATCATTCCACGATATGGTGGAAAATGCATACCCCGTATTTGTACAAACCATAAGTCTACCTCTTATTGTACGAATTTTTTCTCTTGAAAACTAATGCAAACTCAGATGACCGATGCTGCGACCGGTTTACGGTCTACCCTGATGCACAACATAAAGAAGAACACCTTTTGGATCTTCGACGACATTCCCGTTCCCCATCAGACCTTTCTCCCTTCGGCCTCTCGAGGTACCGATGACCTCTGCTTGTCTCTCTTGGGATACGATAAGATCAAGAACAAATATAAGCAATGTCCAAAGATTCTGTATCCCATCGGAGAAGGTGATGAAGCTAGCAGTCAGCTCTTTCAGTTGCCGGCTATGATTAAAGTATGAAATACGTGTCTCATTTTTAATTCTATACATACTTATTTCTTCACAGGTATTGAGCATCATTCTATATGGTGCATCATCCCTTCAGGCCGGAAAGCCAACCAGGTCAACTAACGGCCGCATCTGGCAAATGGATGCAATTACGCCGGGTGCTATAGCTTGTGCCGCAATCATTGTAAGCTCCTCCCTTTAGACTTTAGGCTCTGCTTACACTTTTTTAGGTTCGCTATCTTCTCTCTGCCGATGGTACCTTTCAAAAAGAGGGAGACAAATCCAGCATCCCATATTCTTATGATCTCGACTACTATATTCGAATTATAGAGTCGACAGCGATGCTCACCTCGACCAAGCGCACTCTCAACTTTTATAATCAGAACCTCTTCTCGCGAAAGAAAATTGGAGCCGGTCCGGTCATCTCAGCAACCGAAAAAGAGTCAGACTCTGAGGAAGAGGAGATTCTCCGAGCTTTGCGCCAACCCAACATGGATCGAGAGATGGAAGTCAATACCTCTCTGGAGGATAATGGGGAGAGCACATCTGCAACGCTGATGCCATTGCCGACTCTCAGGGTGATTAGGGCTGCCAGCCCTCCTGCTACCAGACGCAATTACATTGAGGTTCACTCTGACGATGAGCCTCATCCTACCGATATCTTTGCCACTAGCTCTGATGATGAGTCTGTCGCTGCTATCATCGCCAATGCTCTTGGGCATCGCAATAGCCCAGTCAGCGATAACAGCGGAACTGAGCCAGGTGACTCTCCTGGAATGGCATCCAACGCTTCTGACAACGCTTTGCCAGATACAGTGAATGCACCTAAACCGAGCCGAGGAAGAGGAAGAGGCCGAGCTGCCAAAAAAACTGGAGGAGGTGGCACCCACAGCGGTACTCGGACCAAAGGAGGAAGCAAAGCAGGAGCGTCGGGTTCTGGCAGTGTCAACAACGCTCCTGCTCCCAAGAAAGCCTCTGGGGGTCACCAACTTCGCTCCCGAGTACAGGTTCCCCCAGTCGATGCAGACGCTAGGCCAGGAGCAGCGGCAGAAGCGGTTTATGATCTTGATGAGATGTCGGAGGAGGATTTGGAATATGGGGCAGCTTAGTTTATGCATTTTATTCCTTAGAATACTTGGCAAGTAGTCCTAGTCACACAGTGTTTTACCTGTCCCTGGGATAAGTGAGCGAGGATGCGAGTCTCTGAGTTAGAAGTCCGAAGATGCACATGATTCATTGGCTTGTTCCGACGTTGGAATCTAACTTGTTCCCGTCTTATTGCTTCACTCTTGCCACCTTCATCTCTAATTCATTCGCTAGGCCCTGCTTCAACTACACCTTATTTGTGTGTCCCGCTATTGAGGTAAGTTTACATCCTCTATACTTTTGAGTTCTCTCTTCTAAATCCCCTGGCTCCTCGACCAGTTCTTAGAGAATTTTGAACCGAACAACGAGGTCCAGAGTGGTATCTCAAGCTCAAAATACGAGAGTATTTTGCGGGACCAATACATGAGACGTGCATTGGCTGGTACATAAGAAATTTTACACGCGACGTGCATCTTTTCTGCCCATACTAAAGAATGAGGAACTTTGAGATCGTTAAGGTATGTATTCCTACTTTCGAACGTGATTTAGACCTCCTAAGATCATCTGTCTGTCTTATAGCATAATGTCATTCTCCCTTGAGCTGCAGCTTGGCGACCTCACTAAATTTTCTTCAAAGTACAACGGTATGTGAGCTACAGCTATCATTTGTCAATGTCATTTTGAAACGTTTGCAGGGAATTTAGGTATAAACGATGGTCGTGTCAGCACTTACATAGAAGAGGAACATATTTTCATTACCTCCCCCAACAATATGTTCATTCCCCATCCTCCAACTACCTACCAGGTGCATTTGTATGAAGACGGCCGATTTGGACATCATGACCCCACTCGTGTTCCTCAATTTTTTGATGAAAGATTTTGCCACTTTCCTGTCATTCCTTGCCGGCCAGCTGTTTACAATGTGAACCATCCTTACCATCAATGGATCGATACAATCTGGTACGATGTCACCCAAAATGACATTGTGTTCTCCCACGGATGTGTTTCTCACATCGGTCTGTTACACGAAAGCATTCACGTGCGGTTCAAGCATGCGTTGATCTATATCACTGGACGTTGTTCTCTTGTGCAGAAAAGACAGAAATTTTCTGACGCATTTCGAGAGTTTCTTAGCATCAGATGCACGCATCTGGAGGCCTTGGTCCACCGAACAAAATCTGTGATGACAGATGCAATGTCTATTCGCGTGCTAGTAGCAGCAATGCAATGATATTGGTTGGAGCTCGTTGCTGGGCTCGACTATATGGAGATTCATCAACCGGTGATGAATGGCAAAACTCAGCGCGATGATTCTTTGGATTTCACATGTCTCATGGGCACATTTACCTTTAATCTTGACGTTGCTGAGCAGCATATGAAGGCTGGTATCCCAGTCTATCTCGTCTGACCAACCGAAGAATTCACCAATCAGATCATTCTCAAAGCCGAAAAGCCTATTGTTATCAGCGTCAATGACACTATTCCTGAGCCTTCATTTCCAATCGTTTTTGAAGGCGACCCATCTCAAGCCAAGAAATTTGATGCTATGCATCGTTTTATGAAGATATTCCAGACCTATCGCAATCCTTTCCTTTTCACAACTGCATTTTCCCCCACAACTTCCGCTCCCTCCAGTGTGATTCCTCCTTCAGGTTCCAGTGGTCCAATATGTGATATGAGAGGCAAGGCCCGAGTATCTGGTCCTCTTTCAAGCAAGCAACCTTCGCAACAAAAGAAGATTCGTAAGGGACATTCTCCATTTTACAGATCTAGAAACTCACCGTTTCACTAGAATCTCTTCAAAGTGCCAGAGACAAGTTTGCTGACCTGTCCGGAACCTATGCCCCACTGCCGATACCTGCGTGGGTCACTGCTAATGCCGGCATCGACCAGAATTCAAAACGCTCTCAACAGCGTGAAGAACAAGTCCGTCGCCTGCAGAGTGAACCCAATATGAAGAACAACCAGGACCACAACAAGGGTTATGTTTTCCCTGATCCAGGACTCCTTGTATTTGCATCTGCAACTCGCCAAAGCTCCTACTTCCATCAGTGGGAGCATTGCCAAGACGGTCTTATTTATCGTATCTCCTCATCCGCTTCAAATGCCACACCCGTCCATCCTCAAGTCTGGCGAGAGCTGCTATCAATGCCTTTCAAGAAAGAAAGCACCACAACGACGAAAGATCACAACATCATGTTAGAGATGATGGGGACAGCCCTTCAAGCAGCTGGTGCTAAAACTACTTTGTGAGCGCCTCCAGCATCTCTAGATCAGCCGTTTGATGTTGAGAGGGGTCGTCACCTGGTTTGGGAGATTTATGAGCTCAACTTCTGGCTGGAACTCCTAGCACTTGATGCGTACCTTACAATGTCTGCACAAAGCTCTACTCAAGATGATGCCGACTTTCGACTCCAACATCAGAATACAATACTCAAGCTATTCCCAGAAGAGTCCATTGTCCCATCCTCGGCATTTGAATCTAGCGGTTGTCGCCTTGCTTCTTCAGTTTGGCAAGACAGATGTGGGGCACTGAAATTTTTCAAAGACGTAATGCGACAATGGGTTGTGCCACTTCTGCAGAAGGCTATGGGTTTTTTAGGTCCCTCAGAAGATGAAGCGTCGCTGACTGTCGAGAAGTCCCTGGCAGCTCATTACGCACAGACATTCTTTGATTGCTTTGGCCGGCCACCAGTCTTACCTCATATCCAGCCATCTCGTCAATAGTTTTGATTTTTTGGAGGAAAAAATTGTATAGGGAACATTAGTAGATGTAAGCTCGCAGTTTAAGATGCTTCTATTTTACTGACTCCTGGAACAGACTTTTTTAACGTTTGTACAATGAAATTTCTGCAATCAGACCATATTTGTTGTGAATTTCTTTTATGGCTATGACACCATCCACAATAGAAGATGCGAAGATAATATCATCCTTTGACAGTACTCTCAGTTGCTGAACCAAGAGCGGGAATAGAACTACCCTTCTATTCGCTCAGGTTACAGACCTGAGTCAAATTAAATCCTGACGAGTATTTCCTTATTTGTTTGTCTCTTGTGCTATGTGTCTCTTTTTCCCTCTGACTATTTAAAGGTAAGACATTGGCTTTGCCGTAAAAATCCGCTTACATCTTGCCTTCGAATCTAGCCAACTCTACTCTTGTCTAATATGCAGAACAACAAAAGAATATGTTCTTATTGCGGAAAAGCTTTCAAACTTCAAGGATTCAAAACTCATGAGATAGCTTGCACTCGGATAGATGATAAAAAGAAGCACGCTACTTTGTATAAGGCACAGTATCAAGAACGGATGCAAGGTGAGTCTAAGGGTATCTTGACGTGGCTTAACCAATCCTTACCTTCACTTTTCAGCTCGCCATCTCACTGATCCTCTCCCACCTATCAATGTTCCTTTCTGCTCAGATGTTCCCTCACGCTCAGATGTTCCCCTGGAATCGGAAGAGCCTATACATTCTCTAGTAAATGAATTCGAACATTTTTGGGAAAGAGGAATACCTACGACAAGTATGTTGTTTACGCTAGCTAATTCTCTATCTTTTTTAACCTGATTGGCTATTCCAGCAGAAGACCAGACTACTCCGCAAGATTCAGATGACAGGCTTCCTTCTCCATCTATCTCAGATTTCAACCCTTCAGATCAACCTCACCTTCCCCTTGATTATATCCATACTGAGTATCACTCTTCCAGCAGCCAGGAGCCTAGAGAGGAACCGTTTGAAGCATATTCTGTTCACGAGCACTCTGCCGAAGAAAACATCCCATTCGATCCCATGCCGTGGCACCCATATCGCTCCTTAGTTGACTTTGAACTTTCAGAAGCCATTCTAGAGGCTGCTTTAAATGAGGGCGACACCGATGCTCTTCTGAAGAATATCACCAAAAAAGGAGGAGAGCTCCCTGAATTCCGAAACCACCGGGAATTAATTGCCCTGTGGGACAAATCAGCCCATCATCGTACACCGGTTCGTATTGTTATTCTAATATTTCATCTAAATTAAAATAATATTTGTCTAGCTCCAGAAGTCAACTTTTACTGTGCCGTTGAGAGGAGAAGATTATCACTTTGACGTTTTTCACCGAGATCTTTGGTCCTGGACCCTGGATATTCTTCAAGACCCCCTTCTCGCACCTCATCTCATATGGGATGCTCAGAAACTATTTAGATGCAAGGGTGGTACATCTGAGCGATTCTATACTGAACCGTGGACAGGTAATATCTTTTGGGAAGTGCAGGTCAGTACCTCTACTTGTCAACATCTATATTACCATTTATTGACCAAATAAATAGTCAGCCCTTCCTGTTGATGGGAAACCTATCTGTTATATCATCTATGCAGATAAAACTCGTCTTTCTTCATTTGGGACGGTTCAAGGCTATCCAGTTATCGTTAGATTAGGAAACCTTCCAGTTCATATTCGTAATGGACAAGGTGTTGGAGGTGGGAGGGTAATCGGTTGGTTGCCAATTGTATGTTTGCGCTTCCAAATTGGCCTTCTCACTAAAAATCAATTCCTTCAGGTAGCTGATGAGTCTAAGCATTGCAACAAATCTTACTATGCTGATTTCAAGAGGGCTGTCTGGCATAAAGCTTTTGAGTGCATTCTTTCATGCATCGAGGATAAGTCAAAAATGGGCGCTTGGGTGCAACCTCCTGGCTCAGATGCCACACCTTGGCACATCTTTCCTACAATCATGATCTTATCAGCAGATTATAAAGAGCAGTGCGTTTCCTTTCCTGTATACGCTTATAAAAGTTAAATCCTCTCTCTCTCAGATGCATAATGTCTCTTATATGAGGGAGCAGCGGTGATTATCCCTGCAATATATGTCATATATACAAGGACAATCAGCACGAAATAAATGAGGAGTACAGACTTCGAACTTCAGCGTGGAGTCAGGATCTCTATAATGAGGCATCAAAACTGTCCTCCGCCTCCAGTCGAAACGATCTTCTCCAGCCGTATGGTCTACGCTTTGTAAAGGTAAACATTTATCGCTCTAAATATATGAAAATTTTACCCATAATCCATTCAGAATGTCTTTTGGAGCATTGAGCACTGCGATGTTCATCAGGCCCTCTCTTTTGACCGTTTGCATGCATTTCATAATGGTCTTTTTGGTGACCACTTATGCAAGGAGGTTATTCAGAGAATCGAGAAATTAGGATTTGGTCAACAAGCTGATGATCTGTACATCAAATAAATATCTTGCGAGTTTCACTCGACTGATCCCTAAAACAAGATTAGCAAATTTTCCTTCTTGGAAGGATTTGTATCATTTTAAACAAGGATTTATGAATGTAACATTCACTGATGGACGAAAGTACAAGGCTCTTTCAAAGGTATCCTTATTTTCCAACATCTCATCCATTGGCTGATCTTATCAACCCTTAAAGCAACTAATCTTTATCGCCCACAATATTCTTACTCCAAAAAGTGATCCCATTGGATATATTCTTCTCCAAGCCTTACGAGCATACATGGAACTGGATATGTATGCTGGGCTTTCTCTCCATACGTCTAGCACTCTTCAAGCAGGACGAACCAAGCAGTCAATATTTACCGCTCTAATCAAAGTACTTCTTCTCGTGCTTTAATCTCCAATCTATTGACTCATTGTACTTCAGAAATACGATGAGGCCGTACGAGAGGAGTACGAAGCGGCCAGACAAGCTGCTTTGGAAGCTGACAAAGAACCATCTAAAAAACTGCTCAAGAACTGGGATTTTCCAAAAATCCACTTGCTGAAACACCTTTTCGACGACATTGAAGCCAAAGGAGTAACCCTTAACTATAATACCAAGCCGAATGAAAGCATGCATGGATCATTTAAAGAGTCATATCAGCGACGCACAAACTTCAAGGATATTGCAAAACAGGTAAATGACTGACTTATTTTATAACTTGTAAAACTAACTGCAGTCGCATCTGGTTTAGATTCTCAGAGCTGACCAATGGTATAGCGCGACATCATTCATTCGGCAGCAGATCAATCTGCATGATCGGCAACTTGAAGCCAGTCAAGCTCGTGTGGCAGAAGCAGAAGCAGAAGTAGAAGTAGAAGAGCATGATGCCTCACTTGCTGATGAAGAGGAGGCAGCGACAGTGCAACTAGATTATGCTCTAGCTGCTTCAGTACATGGTCATCGTGGAAAAGGTGGGGGAAAACTCTCAATCGCTGAGGTGGAAGATCAAGCTACAGAGAATCGTGATTACCGTGGCTTTCGAGCGTGCCTGTCAAAGCACATGACAGAGCATTTCGAGAAGTGCCCAGAGGAGCTTCCACTTGTCAACGGTGCTACTGCAGCGTTTGAAGGGTTTTCATCTGAAGATTTGGTTCAAGTCTCTCTTTTCTCTTGGTTATCTCTGCATCTCACAGGAAGTATTACTTCAGATAGTCCGATATGGAATGCTCAAGTCCTATTACACCAGTCTCGCTGACTGGAGGCCCACTACTGATATTCTGCGATGTTCTCCTAGTTTCAATCATTGCCCCCATTATGATTTTGTCCTTGCCCAGACAGCAGCCAGACCTCTGTTTGCGCAGCTAGTGATGATATTCGAGTGCAATGTGCGTGGGAAGACATTTCCCCTCATGCTTGTTCGGCCATTCAATCAACCTGCAGGAGGACACAGTGAGCAAAAAGATCGAGACCTGGGACTGTATCGCATCAAAACCAAACCAAGCGGCCCCCCTTGTCTGATCTCTATCTATTCTGTCTTGCAAGGTGCTCTGCTGATTGAAGACACAGCGGCACCAAAGGAATATCTTGTGGTTGACATGGTTGATTCGGATATGTTCCTGAGAATGCAGTCCCTCTCTTACATAGGCAAACCAGCCGGTTGACGGAATTAGTCTTCCTTGTCATTGGATATCCAGAAGCATTTCTCAGATTCCCATTTGTAAGTCCTCTTCAAAACTCATTGTATAGGGGCTTAGACTTTTCTTTTCTAGCCTCTATATTGGTCAGACAAAAAGAGAATAGGCCTTATGCGGGTAGACTCCCAATAGATGCATTTTGAGGCCTTCTTTAGTTGTCAGTGCAGGTCTTTTCGATCCACCGAGCCAAGGATGTTTCTGTATCTCACATATACATATGTATATCGCTATCTGCAGTGTCCCCTCTTCAGTTTTATTAAGCCCCTTATAACGACCCAAAAGCACCTTGCAAGGCAATTAAAACGGGATTTAAATCTTATCGCGAATCTTATCTTGGCCTTATCATCTCAGATAATGATTATATCTCGCTTATCATGTGTTATCATGTCATTTCTAATCTTATCACGGGGCTTACAAACCGAGCTACCTTATAAGGCTACTACCAAATCTCTGACATCCGAGGAAAAGAAAACCACAAGGTATGCAATAATCATGACTCAATGCTTCACAGATGACTGTAGCACCCGTTGGATCTGGATAGCGCCAGCAGTATGGGGTGTTCGAGATTGAACAGTTCAGTAGATTGACAATGGACGGCGGTCATTGGCAGGTGTTGACTCGGAGGATCAAATTTGGCTCGGGCCGGAGTTCCGGCGGCAATAAGGCACGCCACTGCTTCGCGTCCTACACTAGTACATATTCAGAGGGCGTCTGCTGGTATCTGGAACTTTGCTTTTCTCTGGTTTCTGTTGCAATTGGACTCGTCAATGGCTATACTGAAGGTTCCCTGTAGCTCGGTCTAACGTTACGTCTTCATCGTAAAGCCTTACCTTGACCATTTGTTGTTACATGTATATTCATCGAACTTCAAGTCATCAAAAACCACATGATATAGATGCAGAATGTCTAGTAGCAAGAAGATGTATTTTTCAAACGGGACTCAATGAAGTACCGTACCTGGATGCGAGTGTACCGGCCGCGTCACTCGATAATCCACAAAGATATCTGAACTTCGGGCCGTACGACGGTACGTACCACCGCCATGATCTCAAGCTTCTGACTTTTGCGTTCTTATTACTTGCCTCCTCACAAACATGTACAATCGTTCTCCGAGGTCAGTGCGAACTAGACTTTCAACGTACTGATGTGTAGGTCGCCCATCTTCACGAAGTAAGAGAGCAGACGTTGACATTCTTTGACTAAATCAGAAGATGGATCACAACAATTGAGACCATTGTGCAATATACTGTACATCAGGTCTACGTAGCCAATTCTTAAATCTAGCACTACCAAATTATTCAAGTTTAGACAGGAACCGCCAGAATCTGCTTGTGAATAGAACCGGTGACGAGGCTGGTAACGGGCACTCGTGAAACTAAGTGCGGCCTAGCGTGAACAACACTCTAAACCACTACTCAATCCCACTAACACACACACACACACCAATCTCAATAAGTGCGGAAGGGAGCAAGGAATTTAATTCTACTTGCGCCCTGACAGTATCTCAAAATATCTTAGAGAGCTCGCTAAGTAATGCAACGCGATCGCGTACAATTGTCAAGCAAATCTCAATTTCTCGGTTTCCTCGGAGCTTTTACAAGAGAGCACGGCGAACCACGCAACCCTCAAGGCAAATGATATTTCAATAGAAAATACACACGGACACGCAGATCTGCAAAACGATCAAGTTCGTTCAGTGAGCTCGCTAAGATACGAATCGCCGCTAGGTTCTACTGCGCGCGACTTCGATTCCTTTCCTAGCTCGCTAAGTCTGAGTCCTAAACTCGTCGCGATAGAGGCCCTCGGCACTCTTCAATCACAATACACAATTCCTTTACTAAACGTCCCCACGAGTCCTCACACACAGTGCGCTCGCTCTAACAACAGTGCCGCGAGGTCCAACTGCGCACACCTGTCACACTTCGTGCAACTGCTAGAACAGCTCAAGCTGGCTGATTCTCTCGTACTACTCCTCAAGACCTACTCAGAGGCCGGCACAACACAATTCTCGTCTTACTACTGAACCAGAAAATGGAACAGAGTTTCTCTCAGATGTTTTCTCTCAGGTTTCTCTCTAGAGACCGGCGCAGCTTCACTGACACCGGGTCTCGTTCGTCCTCAAGTAAAACCGAAGTTTCATATCCAAAGTCTCTCTTATTTCAATTTCTCTAGTGAGCTCGCTAACTCTCTGGTATAGCCGAGACTCGAAGTTACTAACTCTTACGCGTCGCAACAAGTCCAGATTCACTGAAAACTTTATTACTAGACGTGGGGGGTAGGTAGCTTGTTTTAATACATGAAAATCTGCCCTACTTATACTACGAGAGATTGATTGTTACAAACGGGTTATTAGTAAATACTTTTTGTGTCGGCCGATAATTCCTCGTCCGAAACGTCACAGCGCTCTTGGCAGAGCGCCGCTTTCTCTCTGTTTGGTAGTCTCAAAGGACTAGGCGGCGTCGACGTCGCTCGCCCGACAGCAGGGGCTGTCCGCGGACTAGCACTCAATAGCTGTTTAACGCGTGATCATTGATCACATGTCATTCTTGTTTCTCTGTTCTGTTCCGAAGGTGACAGCGTCATAGTCTAGACCCGGTAACCAAGAGACGCATCGGAATTCTAGTCCGCTCGCTAATCCCTTTGGCCGGTGCCTGTTTCTAGACCATGCCCAGTGGTTCTCTTGATTATCTCTCGCGTGGTATCGCTTCTCCGGATCTCCAGGGTCTATGCGTCATTGATTATCGACGCGTAGTTATCTAAATTAGCTTCGGTCCGAGTACAAGCGCATCCCACCAAGTCTGAATCCCTAGTGCCAACGGATGTTATTGCAAGCGAGCTCGCTAGTCGGCCTCATTGCCGTGCATGCCTGTGAGGTACAGTGCAGCGGCGAAGTCCTATGTCTTTAATTCCGTGGCTTCTTTTCTGACAGAAGGGTATCCTGACTCAGTGACCTTGCTTCTTCTCGTGCCGCTTGCACTGTCAGCGAGCTCATTAAGTCTACACAGTGCCTAAGTGTACTTTATTGATTTTCGCAAAATTACACGCTTAGACACGCTGCAGGCGTGACACCGGGGATGGTGAAGATCTCCTCTATCTTCCAGCCTTCGCTTCCCAAGAGATCAATGAATGACCCAAGTGTACGTTCTTCACCTCCTTGCGACGTATACATCTGAAAGGTTAAGTGTAAGAGGATTATCCACCGAGATAAAAGGCCATAAGACAGGCCTCACCTGGAGGTCCCCGATAATGGTAATCGAATTGGCCTTTCCCAAGTTCTCCAGCAAAGGAGGAGGGGCGGGAAGCTGGCCTGCCCCTTTGATGCTACTCGTCAGGGACTGAGTTGTTTCGTTGGGGCAAGCATACGGAACAATCTGTAGTAAAAATAATGAACATCTGTGATAGAGATAAAGAAGGAGATATAAATACCTGGTCAATGATGACGAGTTTGGTGTTTGAGGACGCGGCAGATCGCAACTGCTTCAATATCTTTTCCGCGACAGACTTGCCGTAGTCGTGGAAGATCATCCGGCACATGAATACCGCAGGCGCTCTGTTTATGCATGAAGAAGTCCTGAGCTGAAGAAAATATGTTACAGCGCAATGATACCGGAGGAAAGAAGTAATTCACCTTGAAGTATAACGGAATTACTAGATGCAGCGTCGGCATTGTTTGTGCTCCAGAACTACATGGAATTAAATATATATAAAAGGGAAATGAATCGACTTAAAGAAGTTTACCTGCTTCGCCTGCTCGATAACCATAGGTCTGTCTCGAACCACGATATTCAAAGACGGGTGTTCTTTGTGGACTTTGAGCATGGAATGGCCCATCCCGCCGCCGACATTCACTACGACAGATCCGTTTGCTAGGCTCCCCCATTGGAATCCTAACCAAATGCAGTGAGGCAAAGATACTATTGTACTGTGGTGTACTTACCTGCTAGGATTGCATTTGGAGGGTCCAGTTTTGCCATTCCCTCCATGGCAGCACTGAACCTCTTGAGTCTGTATTCATTTCCAGGCTCCTCGTACCAATCAAACATATTCTTGTCTGTCTTGAAGACGTACTGGTACTTGGTTAAGTCTATGTGAGGGAAATGAAACAAAAGAACCCACCGAGAATGGACAGTCTTTATGATCATCTGAATGACCTAACTGCTTGTCGAGCAAGGCTTCAGCCAAGTACGTTGAACTCTTGAACACTTCGTCGGCACTTTCGGAACGACATGTTTCAGTGAGAAACAATCACGGATGAATAAAATCATTACCTATGCTCCAGCAAAGCGGACACTCCAGTAGACCTGACGTGTTTGTTCTCTGGGCTGTGCTTTCGTGAGAATCACCGATCTTCCAGGGAAAGGATGAACAGACCTAGCCTTGATCTCGTCAACGGATTTTAAGGTATCCATCATGGACGAAATCCTATTGTTGCTGAACGTGTCAGGTGCCATCTCATTGAAGATGTGGTGCGTAGCAAGCAGACGGAGAACTCTGCCTGCCAAAGATGTCAGAAATGAGGATTTCACAGGATATATATAGCCGTACCAAGTTTTACAGGTTCCATTTCGTTTTGTGCGGCTATATCCTGAACATGTAGACCCTGAGGGTGTTCTCGTAAAATCTCCACGATGTTAGCCTCAAGTGCTACACGTAACGCAGATGAGAGATGGAACTATGGTATTGCTCCTTAGTAACCAGGCTCCACGCTTTGGAAAGATGGAAACTTACGCCGCCGATGCCATCGTACATTGTCATCGCAGGCAGATTCACTGTCGCGCTCAGTTGGGCGCAGGCGGAGACAATGACCATTGCTGCCGGAATGACAGCGGGATCCATCGATAGAGCCTCAGATGGGGAGGTAGGGTCGAACGGAGCATCTAAGCTCGGGTACTGAAAATTACCGTTGGATTTGTAGTGTGATTCGATCTGGTCCACCGACGCTGATATGAGATTGGATAGTTGCTTAAGAGGAGAAGGAGACGACATTCTGTGTGAGGAGCCAAAAAGAGGGCGATGTAATTTGAAGGCGGAGAGAGGGCTCATTTTAAATCAGAGTGTAGACAGTTCTGCAATGACCAGATGGGTGGAAAACTGGACGACCAAACACCATCTTCAATTCTATAATCGAAGGTAAGAGTGTGTGTCTTCAGTGCGATGTAAACACCAATATCAAGAAGGGACAGCCTGGACAAAGTTAGACGCTGAGCTTGGGATAATGTTTCCCCTCATAGTCAGGCACAGGGCCTGAGAGAGCACTTGGTGTTTGAAGAAGATCCAAGGATATGAGCAATATATTCGGGACCGAAATCTGTGACCATGTAATATGATGGTGATGATGATGAGACGCAAGATCAAGTAGGTGGTGAATGGTCCCCTGTGAGATAGGCATGCTACGAAGGTTGAAAGGAGAAAGAGCGGCCAGGCCTGTGTTCTGGCACGTTATGGTTGGGCTGCTCGGTAGGTGCTTCAAGAGGTTTCATGAGAAATATGTAGCACATCTGTAATAATGGACTGAAAGTTCCCATCCTAAACCTTGTACGAGTAAAGCTTCTGATATCACGTATCCTGAGGGCTAAAAAAATAGGTATTAATTAACATCGATTCTTTAACACTGTAGTTAACACGTTATTAACATGTTAATAACAAGGCACCCCAACACACCTCGTGAATAAATGTGAATAAATCAAGCACTTTGCCAGGGATATGGCCGCTGTGCCGACATTTTTTAGACTGTAATAGTAATGACGAGCATTCTTCATTCGAGTCCATAGTGACATCAACTATCTCACCAGTTTAAGTAGAGAGGAACGGGATCGTGATATCGAAGATTGTTAGAGGATGAGCGAGAGGGTGGACGGCTGTTCCCATGGTCAACATTTTCGGACTTCGGACCGTCCACTGGTGTTGGTGTTGGTGTTGTTACCAGCACAAGGTCCCAATAAGGAACGGCCAGGCCCACAGCCCTGACATGGCGAACCATGTGCTGTGGCCACGAAGGCTCATACCGTTGTGATCACACTGTTGAGTGTGTCACGCAGAGTAGAGACTCTTCATGGGGTACAAAAGAAAGGCAGTCATTTATGAATAGTATAACGGTACAGTACTAAAAATGCGCATTGCGGAAGACGTTGAAGACATTTAGCGAGAGGTCCAACAATTTCGATATCATCTGCCCCCAGTAGGACATATATGACTTCAAGACCAGAGGCCGCTGATTACAATAGATTCGCAAAAGGGCTGGCGGCAAGGAGGACAATAGATTGAAAGAAGTTGGATCGCAAATTCTTCCAAGGATTGTGATCCATCACAGTACAACAAAACATGGGCTTCGTCCTCAACTTCAGAATGGCAGAAACAACATGAACACTGCGAACAAGGAAGAGATGGACGATGGCATTCAACCCATCGTAGGACTTCCATGGCAAGAGTATGATGTCAACAGTCGGACTAAGGCCTTTCTATGCGCGGCAATAGGTACATTCAACTGGGATTCTGCGAGCGGAATTGTTGTAGCGTTCTGTTTAGAGCGGTAGTGCAAGTTTGCTCTGGCTCTGGCGAGAGACTTAGCCATAGCATAGGACAAAAAGTTGTCTGCTGGAAGAGATAGGGCATATTACCAATATCATAGGGTGAGTATGATATGACGATATTTGACCGGCCACATTCCCTTCTCTGACTCTCTGAGAATAACAACGTAACAGGGGAGCACGACATCAGCCGAGCAACCGACGAATAAACAGATTCTGGCCAAATTGTGCATGTGCGAGCAATGCCACGTCAGTGTCAATAGAGATATCACAAGCAGACACGAGATGAAAGATGCCATCTTTCAGAGGAATGGTGCCTACGAAGTTCTCTGCTTCAAACAAGGCATTTACAGACTTCCTGGCTGTGGACGCCTTCACGTAGTAGTGCTCCTTAAAGATCGGCGTTATGAATTCAGCCAGCAGTCAGAAACAGAATCGATATGAGAACGTGTGATCTTAGTCCAGAGAGTGGGTTAATCAGTGGATGGGAAGGAGTTAACGAGATCGATAAATGCAACATAGAGAGGTTTTCCATCCGCTCGGGACCGGTCAATGGCCGTGCGTAAACGCGTAAAATGAACATCTTGTTATTAGTGCGATGAAAACCATTCTGTGAAAAGGACGAAGAGTATGGCATTTATGAAAGCGATACATCATGCATCATGCATCATGACGGAGTGGAGTACAATGATTGTATGGAAACAGGACGAGGAGTTCAAAGGTGACACGAGGGAAAGGGAAGACAGGTAGTATGCGCGCCATGGGAGGTGGCAAGCAACCAAACATGACCAAACACAGCTGTGAGACATGACGCACGGACCCCAAGGAATCGGGCACGGTACTCGGGCCCACGACCACGAACGAGACGGGAAGGCAAGCACGATACCTGGACGCGGGACAACACACTGGAACAGGAACACAACCGTAACACAAACACAGGAACAACGATGCACGAGAACACAACCGGAGCGCAAACACAAGAACCACGATGCACGGGAACACAAGGGCACGCAAACACAGGAAACGAGAACGGGACAGGGAAGAAAAGGTTTAGTAAAGCAGGGAAGACCAGGGAAAACGGGGCGCACGATGAACTGAACAGACGGGCACGAACAGCGAACTTGGTGGTAAAAGAGAGCGCGATACTCAACATCGTCCTTGTCATCTAATCCCTGCAGCCACATAACTGAGAAAAGCACCTGGAAGGCACAGAGAGGGTGATGGAATCATTGTCAGTCAAAGAGGACGAAGAGGTGCCTGTGGGACTGTCTGCTGGATCTGCGAGCGTTGGGAGCCATTCTTGACAACCTTGGTGGTACCGGTCGGATGGAACAGGGTTATGGACTATCACTGGTATCCGCGTATCTACGACCACCACTTGGGACCTCTGTGTGTTTTCCACTACTTGACCGTATCAACGCTCCCATTATTTCGCGATATCAATACTCGCAGATTAGACGTGTACACTCATTCTCCGTGATCGCTCCAGGCAATATCCCAAACGAACCAACTTTGCACCGTGCATTGAGCCTGTCATCTTTTTATCCTTGTTTGATTGACGTGTGGATGCGGACTAGATTTTCCTGCGATCAGACAATCACATCGACTAGCTTCTCGTACAGGCTGTCTGAGAGCCCACTGACATTTTACCGGCAACTATACATCCGTGGCTATATCTCCCTTCCACGAACAAACCAGTATCTTACCTCCAATCCCCTCAAACTTACTACCCACCCATGGATCCGCATGCAGTGTTTAAAGGTCGGGGAGGAGGAGGAGGAGCCAGAAGACTCAGTGCTGAGACAAACCTCGCAGGTGGACCCACCAGTGACTGATGTGCAGGGATCGAAAGAACAGGCGCCTACTCCGACCTGTATTGTCATCATTGAAGGACGCCACCTCTATCGAAATCGCTCTCCCCGTACTTGATCGAGCGTTGTCCAGCACCGCCTGAGAGTGGCCCATGGGAACCAGACCGTATCGTGGATTCCATAAAGTTCCACCAAGCTTCAGACACCACAGATCGCCATTATTCATTGTTGCCGTGTTCCTCAAAGACATACGAATCTATGTGAAATCGGACATCCATGCCCACTCAAGTCTTCTGGACATGCTTCGCAACGTCTCATCACTCTCCATCCAGTTAGCCGTGCAAGACTTTCAGATGGCATCGACGACATTCCAGAATAAGGTTCGACATCGCCATATCCAAGATCTCTTTGGAGATTCTCTTCACATCAGTGGACCCTCGCTGTTGAAACGAGCCGCCATTACGGACATTATGGACAATATTTTTACCCACTATTTCTATCCATCTTCCGACTCGCCATCACTCTTCCGCATCGACTCGATTGTACGCCCTGGGCGTGGGGCACAGCGTTCATGAACTTGCTCGTTTACATAAATGACAGCATCTTAATGCCAGCGAAGCCTCATCGACATCCTGTCAGCTCTCTATTGGCATATCAGCGACGTGTGGCATTTGTTCGCAGGCTGGGTTCGAGTCCCAGCAAGAGAGATCGCAGCATGCACCCTTCCCAAGAAGGGAGGGCGTGTGTTACGCGTTGTTTTTGTCTAAGGCGAATCCTTTCTTTTGTTTTAACCTCCGGCTCGACCGACGACGATCCATTTTTAAGTCCAGTTATTCTTTGCATCCCTTTGACGATGGGCATCGACCCGAGAAATATCTATCACCATTTCTCGCTTCGGACCTTGGAGAAGAATTGACTCGGGTTCCTTACATTTCAACTTTCTCGAGAGGTACTATCATGTAATCTTGAATGAGTAGGTTTCATCTTTTCACTTCATATTCAGCTAACTCACTGTGTCCTATTTTTTTTCAGTGTTCCTCATTCAGCTCCTTTTCTCCATGTTCTGACCCTGGGCACTCTGCTTCTGAATGGCGAGCTACTATCGTACCAGCCTCAATTTACGGCCCGTTCTCTCTTTTTTGACGGTGTCTTTACATGCATCATAGTTCGACTGTGATATAGTCCATTGTTGGGCCGCCATTAACTCTCTAATGGCATATCGGAGAAGCGGCCTTATTGCTTCCCGTAGCTGGGTTCAATTCCCTGCAAGAGAGATCGTAACACATGCCCTATTCAATACGGGAAGGCACATGTTGTGAAGCTTTTTGCTTCAGGCTCCTTCTGGTATTTAGGAAGACTGCCTTAGGGCTGCGCACGAAACCTCTGGGGGGTGTAAGATACGGTTTTATACCGACACCTCTTCAAGGGGGGAGTTTTGATACGGTAATTTACCGTTACTTACCCTATCACATGCATAATCACATGCTTGATGCGCGTCATTTGCAAAAATTTCCCAGCATCTTCATCTTCATATTCTTTTACACATTTTTCTTTCTCCTGAAGTGTGATTCATTGAAATTTACTAAAGAACTGTGTTTTAAGCTGTAAATAAAATATAACTACAATAGGATTGAATATAGTTCTGCTCAAATGTCATCACATGACAGGTAAGTTACCTCGACGAAAACCCCTCCAGCGGGTGGAGGTAAATTACCAGTAACTAACTGGTCCGAAACCTTAGTGTATCAAAACTTAGGGTTTCGTGCGCAACCCTAGACTGCCTATACCTGTATTTTCGATACGCAGTGCTTCTTTCTGGACCTTGTGGTTCGTTTCATCGTAGGCCTCACACTTGTCGATTATGTGACACAAATAGCCTCCATGCATTTTTCGTCTTCTAACAATATGCGGCACTTTCTTCAGATGAAGCGATTCAAATTCTACATTCCAAAGTTCTAAGGCGGCATGTACTTCGCATCCGCAGATCCATTTACCTAAACGAATCACCACGGTGATATGAGACCAGCGAAATTTGATATAGACAGCTCTCTCTTGGTGTATCGGCGAAGCGTTGGCTACCAAGACTGGGTTCGACTCCCAGTCAGAGAGATCGGAGCGCGCGCCTTCCCCATCATGGGAGGGTGTGCACTGCGAGATTTTTTGCTTGGAGGGGTCACTTCCTCCTAGATTCAACCCTTAACCGTAAGCTTTTTTAAATGTTAAATCTAGTTCAGTTCATTTATCCGCCAGGGTAACGTACAGATTCTCGTTATTCACACCCTCGTGTGGATTCCAGGCCCTTTTAAGTTTTCGAATCGAGTATGCAGGCTCCCACTTCCGGCAAATGTAAACCGTTTGCGGACACCTTGCTGAGGCCATTGATAAAGAGCAGAAGAGAGAAAACTGGGAAGCGAGAAACGCCTGAATAACAGATAAACACAAGTTCGCGGAAGCTGCAGGACACGACACTGAAACGTTGGTTCGTCCCAACGACTCCGTAACGAAAACTATCCTTCCTGTATAGATCGTTGTATGTCGCCACTAGTCCGCAAAGGAGAGCGGAATCCAGATGTTCTGAAAACAGCGTGAACTTTTGAATTTCACCAGGAAGTCACCGGACACCAACGGCCGTTGACCAAGTCTGATAGTACTATGGCGCAATGGGGTACTTGACTCCAGCTGCGGGGCCAGAGAAGGAGGCTGCATGTGCGTTCACAGGTAAAATTTATCAGTGTCATGTTCGCATAGTATTGTCTCGAGTCCTGCCCCTCGAGTCGCGGTGTTGTACTAAGAGGAAAGAACCTAGCTCTTGCTTGAACAATGCAAATTTGAGCATGTGTACATTTTTCTCCTGCGATTGGTTCGACGGTATCGACGAGGTTCGTGCAATGTAACCGGATGACCTGCTATAATATGAGCGCTGAGGACTCAGAAAACGGAATGCCAGAGAAAGCAAAAGCAAAGACGGAAGCTCGGGTTTATCCAGTCCGCACCTCTCCCATGAACCACCGGCTTCTCTCTGATACTCATACCCAGCGGTCGGACTGCTCATTTACAAATCAAGCATGGCTATATGCCAATAAAAATCCCAATGCCCCAAGTCGAAGCATTCCTGACGAGCTCAAGGGATACGTCTTCCGGACTACTGGAGGAAACGACAAACATAAGCAAGGTGTGCTCCTTCCCTACCGTGTTTGTCTGCTAGCCGACAAGCACTCACCAGACGGGTGAGAGGAAGCGAAAGTCTGTCCGTGAATGCATAGTGGGCCTCGTTGAGCTTGGTCATCGTGAAGCAAGCAGAGGCTGGTGTGTGCACTTTTCCCTTCACATTTCTACTTGCTGACCCTCCCCAAGCGCCTCGTTCCTAAGCGGACAACAAACATGCTCAATTTGTCCAAGGAGGATGGAGTTTGCAAATACGTTATCCGTTGGGAAGTGAAGAGCGGGAAGAAGGAGGACGCGAAGCCCTATGCAAGAGCCCTCAAGATCCAGTGTCTTGTTACTCCCATCCGTCTCCAGCGCCGTCGTCACCTTCGCTCCTTTAAGCGCAGAAAATTGGAGCACTAGAAGGAGCAGAAGTCTGAGTACGAATGAATGTCCTATCTATACTTCAACTTTCTCGTTGGCTAATCATCTTTTCAGTGCTCTCAAAGCCTCTCATCGCCAACCGCGTCTCTGGAAAGAAGGTCCCTGCAGTTAAAGCATCACACCGCAAGTTCGTCTTCTACCCCTTCTCGTTTGTTTCCATGTGCTTACACGCTACGCAGAGCAACCACTGCTTAATCTCCGGTGATTATGGTAATACCACTAGAGCTTGGCGCTGCGATCCTGGGTGTATTCATGCCATGCTGTTATCCATATACTTTGTGATGAATTATTTTACGCATCGTCGTCCAAGTGCAATATATTCACTGGCAATACACCCCCTTCTTTCCTTCTTTCGTCCAAGGAATAGTGGTCACAAGCACAGTGAGCCCTCGGCTTCAGCAAGCGCTCAACGTTGCAATGTTGAATGATGTTCAGTTGAACTTTTGAACCTGCCAGTGCCATGTTGTTTCTTTTATACTGCCAGTTTGTATTTCGATTTTGAAAAGGTTGGTGCGGAATGATGTTGGAATCGGGCGGCCAAGGGAGCATGAGTGAGACATAAATGTATCCTATAATACAGACAGATATTCTATAAATCCAAAACGTCCCATGTCCTGAATTCGCACTGATCGCTTGTTTGATCACAAGTGATCACCCTGGACCCGTTGGGAGTGACCAAGATCTTGCTTCTCGAAGTATAATGCAAGCACCAACGGTTAATCGTAGTAATCTGGCCACTCGCAAGGCATTGAACAACAAGATCACAACATTTTTCACCGTATTTATGTATATGGTCACATTGCCAACTTTGCAAGTAGGCAATTCGCTTGCTGTCAGGAAACCACGCCAAGTCATTCGTGTCCTTGAGGTCCGTGATATCCGCACTCGATCCAGACGTGATTCCCAATATGTATGTCTGGGAGAACCCAAAATTCTCGGAGACGGCGACCTTTGAGCCGTCGGGCGACATTTGGCAGCGCAAGAAAACAAGAGGGCCAGGGCAATCTGTGTTCCTGGTAGTCAGCATTATCATGGATGACAAAAGACTATGACCTACCATACATGCGTTCACAGCAAAGAGTACCCATCGATGTTTCCCACTCTCGCAACGATATCTTGCCTGTAGCTCCCATCAATCCTAGTAACCTAGATCCATCCTCCATTACGGCGAACGCATGGACCCCATTTGCCCCGCCATCCAGGGTCATCCATTTCCTGCAACCAGTAGTGCCTGGCTCAACTTTGAGTATCAAGCCTGAATGCTTATCAACAACGATTAATCCGTGTGCATATTGTTCTACAGGACAATCTGATCCAATTGCAGGTAACAGATAATTGTCACAGCGGGAGGGAGTCTGAGTATTAGCGATGGAGATGAACATGGAGTGCGTGTTACTACTGTCAGTTCTATGGTCGCAATCATTGTCGTTGTCAACATTAAATATCATGGCATCTTGAGGGTTGCTGTTGTGCCTTTCAATGGTTTCATACTGTGCACCATTCAAGGAGTACTCAGGCCCATCCCCACAACAAGTTGCCCAATGTATGAGGCTAATGATTTGATCACTGGCATAAAATGATTTCTGGGAAGTGGAGACGTGGCCTGAGCATGAGGGGGGTAATTGCAAATTGGGGAAGCATAGAATCGATGGAGGTGATGGGTCCAGTATCCTCCTCGTGTCAACATCGAACCAGACAGATCCTGTGGAATAGAACATGTTTCGGTGCCCTGATGCCCAGCTCAAAGGCCGCAATATGAACTCGGATTGAATATGTCGAGAGCCTTCGAACATATGAATACAGCCAATAGAGTAACGGGTGACATTTTTATTAGTAGATCTGCTGCAAGGTATGAGAGCTAGCAGGCGCTCCTTATCGAAAGGGGCATTAACACCACTGCTTTGCCCCCAGTCTCTGCAGATAAAGTTTGCAGAAGGCGAGATGGTCATTGCATGGGTGTACACATGTGGAGGGTGGACCGGATCCTTTGACAATCCAGTAAAACGTTCCCAGAATGAGAAGGCATGGTAAACATATGTGCGAAGGCTTTCATCTGTAACTTCTGCCTAGAAAGAAGCAACAATGAGGCTGTGTTTATTCAGGATATAGAGCGTGAACGGCTTACGTTGACCGCAGAAATGACCTTGAGCCATTCCCAAACCCGAAACGAAGAATCAAATGCAAGGAGTATTTTGAGCCAAGACAAGAAGTAACAATCAAACAAGGGACGGTAAGTGTTGATCCCAAGCTCAATGAAGGCGTCGAAATGCCACCGTAGAAGATTCACAGCGTAATCTCCAATGTGGGATGGCATAACATGGCGGTAGTGATCCTGTATGGTCTTCTTTACATCGATGTCTGAAAGAACAGGTTCAAGTTGAACTCTGGTTGGTGTCCAATTTTTGAAAAACAATGTCAAGGATGACACACATCGCCGAGCAAGCTTCTGTTCATGCTCCTTGACATCTACAAGCTATTCATTCCCGCATCTGCCCTGATCTTGGAGAAAGTCATCGAATGATTTGTGTATGAGCTCCAGGCTCCCATCGGATCTCTCTTGTACCACACTTCCTAATCTGGCAACGATGAGCTTCGCTGAAGGGTCTCCTTCTTGCAGAACAAGCTGAGGAAGCATATGCACTGTCATATTGCCCTTGCGAACAATCAGGGCGCCCAATACTGCACGAATGCATTGTCGGACATCTTCCTTCCTTCCATATACTTCCGACACGACAGTCTCTAGTGCGGTGTAATATAGATTTGTCAGGGCCTCCATTGCATCTGCTGGAGTCGTAATATCGAGTAACACCTTGAGTCTCTGTGAACTGGGGAAATCGTACAGGAACGAACAGACTGTGGCCGCCCATATGAACAGCCCACTCGCCCGCTCAGCCAGCCAAGTGATAACATCGTCCTTATTGTACGTGCCCTAGACACTCTCATCGTCGATGCTGGCAAACCTTTTCTGGATGAAGTACTGTATGTCCTGTTGAACCTCATCTGAAGAGGTATCTAAAGGATAGTGATGGAGATGCAGGTGGTCCTTGAAGACCCGAGCAATCCTTTCCTCAGGCCGACTCGAGATAATGAGGTGCATGAATGGCAGTTCGGGCCCAAACCCATCTGCGAGTACTTCCAGCAACTCTGTTGACACATCGCATTCATCAAGACTGTCAATGATGACAACCAAAGGCCCTCCATTCTGTAATTCTTGGATTTCTTCCAACGGATTCTGCACGAGGATTCGGAACTGGGTACGTGATTCAGATGCTGGTAATTTGGCTGCAGCAGGAGCTGCAGTCAAAGCTTGAGCGATGGCATTGCCTATGCGATGATCGAACATGGCCAAAGAGTAGGCAATAGATGTGATGAGTCCTGATAAATCCCAGTATGAGGTTCTGTCGTAACGAATGAAAGCAGCAAGACGACTACAGCGGCTCATATCCAAGCAGAGACGGCAGCCTTGTCTGCTAGAATTCTGTATGAAATGTGTCAGTTAACAGATTTAATTCATGTATCCAGAGTGTCAGTGGACAGACCAGCCTATATAGGGTATTTTCACAGTACTGCATGGCATATTAGTCAGCACAGAACTCTGGACCAAATCATGTGATTACTAGAAAATCTGGCAGCTCCAGGAATTGAACCCAGGACCTTAAAAATATTTTTAATAATATCACATGACACAACATGACCAAAGTGCACATGCTAACCACTATACCATACTGACATTATATATTTATGTAATCATCTCCCTATATGGCCTCCCTCTCTTATATTTCTAATATCCTAATTGGGCCCTCCCTTTGGTGCGCTTTGGTGCACTTTTTTTTCCTTATTGGGCTGCACAAATCAGCCCATCAAATGCGCTCAAAAGCGGCTGTGCCCTGCCATTAATGACATCAATATCAGGACATTTTCGGTCAAAATTGGCATTTTGGCTTATTTGGGGCTTCCTCAGGCTACTGGGTGGGTCAGGGGATGGTACTAGTATATGCCTAAACATAAATAGCATAAAAGTGAACCCTCTGGTGAGGTATGGGGGCTCTGGGGAGGGGGTAAAAAGAGTAAAATAATAAAAAATAGCGGAAAATTGCATAAAAATCGTGTTTCGGGGGTGCTACGTGCATCGGATCGCTTCGAAAACTTGACCAGTGAATTCCCTGGCCTTGAATACCCCTAAACGACTCCTCTACAGTACATGTGGCACATTTTATGCCTAGGGATAATCGGGAAAATTGGCTTTTTATGGTGCTGCATGCATTGGATCGCTTTAGGAATGTTACCAATCGATTTCTACACCATGAAGACCCTAGAATACGTCTTCATATGCTATATATGACCACTGGAATGTGATGAAAAATGGGGGATTGGGGATTACATACAGTATATTTTGTTTTCTAGCCATTGCGCTGGTCTGAGGACATCACCAGTCGATTCCTTGACCTTGAAAACCCCCAAACGACTCTTGGTTTTATTTATGGGGCCTCAGCATCGATGATAATAATGATATTACAGTTTAGGAGGGGCACATATGAATACTCCCATTTCTGGGCCTCGGAAAATTTTGGAGTTTTTACCAGTGGATTCCCTGACCTTAAAAACCCCCAGAACACCCCAGGAGCACATTAAAAACATTCAGAATTCATGGTTAAAATGGGTGATAGTGAAAATCTCCGAAATACCATATACCTCGTGTTTCTGGATGTTTGGGGAAACACTTTTTGGACCTAATTCACAATATACATTGTATAATAGTAGTTACAAAAGACCAGGAGGATCTAACATGTATTGGCAGAGATATAAGCAGATCTTTCTTAAAATGTGGAGGAGCACCCTCCAGATTTCGATGTTCTGGTCATCCTATGGTCTGGGGACTATCAGATTTGGATTCCTGGACCCAAAAAACATTAGACTCATCTATCATCCCTGGGGGTCATTTTTACTAGTGCATCATCTATGCAGACCAGTATATCTTTGTGCATAAGTGAGAGCACACTCCTTACTTCGGAGTTTTGACATATGACCCCCAGGGATGATAGATGAGTCTAATGTTTTTTGGGTCCAGGAATCCAAATCTGATAGTCCCCAGACCATAGGATGACCAGAACATCGAAATCTGGAGGGTGCTCCTCCACATTTTAAGAAAGATCTGCTTATATCTCTGCCAATACATGTTAGATCCTCCTGGTCTTTTGTAACTACTATTATACAATGTATATTGTGAATTAGGTCCAAAAAGTGTTTCCCCAAACATCCAGAAACACGAGGTATATGGTATTTCGGAGATTTTCACTATCACCCATTTTAACCATGAATTCTGAATGTTTTTAATGTGCTCCTGGGGTGTTCTGGGGGTTTTTAAGGTCAGGGAATCCACTGGTAAAAACTCCAAAATTTTCCGAGGCCCAGAAATGGGAGTATTCATATGTGCCCCTCCTAAACTGTAATATCATTATTATCATCGATGCTGAGGCCCCATAAATAAAACCAAGAGTCGTTTGGGGGTTTTCAAGGTCAAGGAATCGACTGGTGATGTCCTCAGACCAGCGCAATGGCTAGAAAACAAAATATACTGTATGTAATCCCCAATCCCCCATTTTTCATCACATTCCAGTGGTCATATATAGCATATGAAGACGTATTCTAGGGTCTTCATGGTGTAGAAATCGATTGGTAACATTCCTAAAGCGATCCAATGCATGCAGCACCATAAAAAGCCAATTTTCCCGATTATCCCTAGGCATAAAATGTGCCACATGTACTGTAGAGGAGTCGTTTAGGGGTATTCAAGGCCAGGGAATTCACTGGTCAAGTTTTCGAAGCGATCCGATGCACGTAGCACCCCCGAAACACGATTTTTATGCAATTTTCCGCTATTTTTTATTATTTTACTCTTTTTACCCCCTCCCCAGAGCCCCCATACCTCACCAGAGGGTTCACTTTTATGCTATTTATGTTTAGGCATATACTAGTACCATCCCCTGACCCACCCAGTAGCCTGAGGAAGCCCCAAATAAGCCAAAATGCCAATTTTGACCGAAAATGTCCTGATATTGATGTCATTAATGGCAGGGCACAGCCGCTTTTGAGCGCATTTGATGGGCTGATTTGTGCAGCCCAATAAGGAAAAAAAAGTGCACCAAAGCGCACCAAAGGGAGGGCCCAATTAGGATATTAGAAATATAAGAGAGGGAGGCCATATAGGGAGATGATTACATAAATATATAATGTCAGTATGGTATAGTGGTTAGCATGTGCACTTTGGTCATGTTGTGTCATGTGATATTATTAAAAATATTTTTAAGGTCCTGGGTTCAATTCCTGGAGCTGCCAGATTTTCTAGTAATCACATGATTTGGTCCAGAGTTCTGTGCTGACTAATATGCCATGCAGTACTGTGAAAATACCCTATATAGGCTGGTCTGTCCACTGACACTCTGGATACATGAATTAAATCTGTTAACTGACACTAATTTATGTATCAAGGTAGCAGCCATAGATGGAGACGGTTATGGAGGCTGCCGACAAGTGAACTTTTGCCCGTCCCCGCCAGACCACTACACCAAAGGACGCTGTCGTCGCAGTCCATAATCCACGTCAACAAGTACTTGATGGTTTCCATGCATGTACCAGGCATACACATTGATTTGGGACCAAGCTCCTGCTTGCACCCTAGTGGCTGAAGCAATCCCCTTATAGCTATTCAGATTGGGCTTAGAGCATGTTTTTGGTTGATGCGACAAGACGTACTAAGTATATCAATGTTGGCTCTGACACCCAATGTCGCAACAAGCATGTCCTTTGCTACACCCGATTTCAACTGCTTGCGCAAATTCGCAAACTCTTGAATGAATTCTTCTGCATTCTCTGTCATGTTCCGTAAAAGTAAGCGCTCTGAAATAGGTGTTAGATATCACTGTCGTGAAATGAACGATGGACACACTGATGCGGCTTTTGTTTGTATATCTCTTGATGAACATCCCGCAATCGGACGTGGTCTGAAACAACACTTTATAGATCGGTTGCAACCGCTCTTCCTGCCACAGCTGGCGGTAGTTGCTCGCTTCCTTGTAGGTCATGATCATGGCTTCGTACAGTCAGAGTACAGTGTTATCCCATTCTATCCATTGCTTCAAGATCTATCCGATAATGCGTGATCAGCCGATTGTCATGCTTCTGATAAGGCTAGTACTTACACTAACACAAGGGGAAATGACACCCCATGCTATTGAGGCAGTGGGGTGTGCCTGGCAATGCTCAATTAGAACCTACAAATTTATCGCAAGGAACGTGCTCACGCTCGTGAATGCATCAATCACACTCTTCACGATATTGAAACCATCGATCAATCTGGACATCCATTCCGAGCGTTCAAAGTTAAGCTTGACGGTTTCCCCAACGACTTCCTCCACAGCTGCATAATAATCTTCCACCGGCATCGCAGAGGTTTCCTCGGGTTGCAGACCCGACAAGTCTGAGGTATCCTGACTTTTGGGATCTGCAATATGTGATGGACCGCCCTGGGGTGCGGCCGACATGTCTTGGTCCTCACTTGCCGATTGGGTGATTCGAGAATAGTCTGTGACGTCACCCTGGGAGATCTTTAAAGAGGTGTTGGCACAGGAAAGCTTGCCACGTATGGGTATGATGATAGCTAGCACATAAATTTTGGATACTGACGGCGAAGAATGGAAGGTGCTTACTGTCGTTTTCACCAATCAGAACATCTCGGATGATTGCCTCAGAACAACCAAGATTTCGATATTCTCCCTTGTCCTGACAGCAGTATATTTCCACTTCAAATGTCTCAGATTCTCCAACGTCTCTCCTGGATATGCAATGAGCTAAGACTCAAGTGATATGTTAACACTCTCACAGATCAAGATCAAGTGTCCATCTGGGTGTCGATGTTGTCCCGTGGTCTTTCTTTTTCACCTTGTACGTCTTGGTCTTTTCGTAGACATTTCCTGCAAAGATCTTGAGATAATACGACTGTTTATCCCATTCTGGGGGTAGGTTGAGTATTTTGATAGCTAGATTATAATGCCGCTTAGGGGATAGACCACGAATGTGAAAGTAGAAATGCCTGTACCTTTGATCCGATGAAAACGATATCTGCCATTTCATGAGCACAAACGATTCTAGAACCGTAATCAAAGGGCTCACTGTTTGTCCATCCCAATACTCGACGATGGAGGTGCAGTGGAAGAAAAGGTGCTGTACGTAGTACAGCACACGGTGGATGTGTGCCTTACAGCATCATTGCTTTGACTTTGATGAGAAGATGCTGTATGCACTGCTGAGAAAAAGAAAACCGCATAGCCATGACTCGATGCCAGCTACCCCGGTGGTCTGCTGTTAAAGGCAGTGTCATTCCATTTTTCTGCGAGCAATATGTACTGCAATTTGGTGGTATTACGCGAAGAACAGGTGGAAGCCTATGCTTTCATAACTGATGATTAGCACCAATTTAGATATCAACTAAGATTACACACTTGATACAAATTCGAAGAGGTCACGAGTAAGGTCAAGTAAGGTCAAGTCGCGGAGGTGTCGAGGAACTCCATGTATAGACCGCGGCTTCTTCATTAGCTCCGAACGCCAATCCATGGATAGCTATCGGAGGATCGCAGACAAAATGGGAATTCTCTCACACATTCAGCATGTTTGGTTTTCCCCACAACCACCCACTGTTATTGACATTTTGTGAGTAACTGGAGCATGCCACAGCTGCCAGGTCATCTAGCTTAATGATTCGAATAACCCACCAAAAGAGCTTGATATCGTGTTACAGCTCAAGGTGAGACAGACGCCGATCAAGAGATTTGGTTTTGTGGTGTAAACAGAACAATTACAAGAAACGAAGACCTTGGATGTTTGATCACTACATGGACAAGGTGTTATGAAGTTTTATGCCGCCGTGCATAGAAGAAGTCAATCATCTCTGAAAAATGCATGTATTTTGAGGTCAGAGTGATGTAACATACCTCATAAGAGAAGAGAAAGATATTGTCATCATGTTGAGGATGGCACTAAGATATTTCGGGATCTTGCAGGTTTGTCAGGTATTAGGTGTCAAACACAGTCATAGTGGATTATAATCACCTTCGCTGTATCGCTTTTCCGCCCAATTCTCGCAGCTGCAGAATTTTCTCGTTCATTTTAGTCAACAAGTTTAACAGAAAAAGTCGGACATGGTCGAAGCAAAGATTGGAGTGAACTTTTCGGCGACGAGGGTCACTTCCCCCCTATAACCCGTTCCATGGACATCTTGCGAATGTCATTGATAAAGAGTAGAAGAGAGAAACTGAGAAGTGAAAACCGCCCAGTACCTACTAAGCAACAGATAAAATGAAGGAACACAGGTTTGTGGAAGCCGCATGTATCGTAACGCATGACCCTGTGACGAAGACAGCCCTAGCAGCACATGGTTGTATCCCACCACCAGTCTGACAAAGAAGAGCGGAACATAGGTTTGTCGAAAAGATTGTGAACTTCTTTCGGAGTCGTCAACATGAACCTGACAAGCGACGTGCTTGCTGAAATGGAGTGCAAGCAGCTGAGTTCCTAAAATTTCCAAGATTCCAAATAACGTGCAGGCAGGCGCGTCACCATCAAGTTCATGAACATCAACGACGACTGAGCAATGAGCAAGATGGGAGGTATGGCGGGAGGAGGGTATTGCCTCGACAGGGACAGCTACAAACACGTCAAGAACACAGCATAGTTATCAGAATGATGGTGTTCGTACGAGATTATCTCCAGCCTCATATGATGCAGAACGGAAAGAACGTGGCACTCGCTCAGAAAATAATTTGAACATGTCAGATTTTCTTCTGCGGGTCTTTGGACAGTATGAAACGGCATTCATGCATTGTAGTGGTAGTACAGCAGGGGTTGATTGTGCTGGCTCGCCATAGGAGGCTGAGGAAATCGGATGCCAGTGAAAGCATACATAACGTTGACAATGTTGATCAATGTCAGTGACAAGGAAGTCCGGGTTTATCCGGTCCGCGCCCCCGACTCGCCTCTGTGAACCACCAACTTCTTTCTGTACGTATTTTCTGAAACTCAGAGGTCTGACCACCCATTTTCGATCCAAGTATGCTTATGCATCTGTAGCAAACCAATCCTCTCGATCGGAACGTTCTGTACTCGTAGAGTAGCATATTATGCCACTGGAGCCACGTCCATTGCAGAATCTATGTACTCCCTTTCGGACTTAGTCTCCCCTTTCAAAATTTCAAGTGCAATGATGTTTCCATGTCCTTCCTGGGTATTCAATGGCTGATTTGGCTCTCTGTGGTGCGCCATGCCACTGGGTTTACACAAACGCGGCAACTCCTAGCGAACAACAGAACCCACTATAGGTGCCTTCTTAAGGATCAGATGGCGTCGGGGAAGCGTCTATGTAGTGGATCACTAAGTCAGAAGAATCGCAGTGTACGCTCCTTCAGAGGCCGCATTTTGTATGTTGCGCATCTGAGCTAATCGCCTTCGGAGAGAACTTGTCACTGAACACATGGTCCTATCCCGCTTGAGGCTTCATTATAAGCAGTTGGTGTCATATGGTATGTCCTCGTCCTTCCTAACCTGCTTGCCATTGATCATTCGATTGCAAGCTCTCGTGGTATAAATGCGGAGTGAGATGGTATGTTGCTGTCCAGTGGGTTCGAGGCCTAACGTCCGAGATTACAAAGGCATCGGCCATAGTACGCCCATTTTTTGCAGATCTATGCTTGAATTCAATGTAGCGATTACCTCTTGAGTGATAGAAGTGGTAAAGAGGGGCCCAGATAGATGAGTGGTCTGGCCCTGGTTTTTGGGTAAACCGAAGACCCTGGGTCTGCGGAAGCAGGGTTCGAACCCAGCAGCAGCTCCACTGGGAGGTTTAGTGGGTATTGCCAAAGTGCGAGTCCCACACTGTTCGGTCTTCGGGCTGTTCGTGCGTAAAATGCATTCCTTCCCTGGTACCGTGACCTTACAAGGTCACACCCCAACTGGCTGTCCGTACGGCACGACTATGTCGGGTACTGCGGCAGTGTTATCAGTGCCACCAAAAAAAAAAAAAAAAACAGAAGTGGCGAAGGAAAAGCCATATTTTGTAATATCTTCGAGTGTGATTTATGCACCAGCGGTGTAGAAGAAAAAATTCGTTGTAAATCGATACTTTTGATACAAACGGGGAGTCACTCTGTGCACTGGCCTTACACTTTCGGATAACTACCATGACAGTGGATTGCTTCTTGAAAAATAAGAACTTGTCATCAAAAACGACATGATATAGATGCCGAATATCTAAAAGACGTGTAAGCTCATTTGTACATGAGAATCATCTGATTGCCTTACCTGGATGCGAGTGTACTGGTTGCGTTGCCCCATAGTCCACAGAGATATACCGAGCCATATCTCCTTCCTCAAGCCATTGCATGTAGTTTTTGAGTGGGACTATGACTGCCATCCCTTGTACATAAGCTCAATGTCCCACTCCTTGGGTGCCAAGAAAAGATCGATCCGGTCCTGAGTATCGCAGTTTGGATGGGTTCTGAAGTCTGGCAACAAAACAACGGCGTCAACAGTCAAAGCTGACGCAGCCCTCTAAAATTCCACATGATAACAACTAAAATGCCGAGAAAGTGCCGTTACTTGATGAGTAGACAAGGTCGAGAGCACTCAAAAGATGCCTCGAGCTCACAACACGTGAAGTGAGACGAAAACCAGCAATGAAGAAGAGGAGTGGCAAGGAAGAATATCGCGGGGTTAGGGAAATTTCGAGATGTGAAGGTGAACAGGGATGACTGTGATGCAGACATCGCTGTGATTCAGGACATTGAGGAAGATCCATTGGTCCAAGTTGTCATCCCGGACATTCAGGATTCGCCTTCTGGTGTACCGACGGATAATGTCGATTCTTGAAGCACACATCCATGACGCGTATGAGCTAAGCATCTTGAATGACATAGCTTAGTCGGTGAGAAAATGCGGTAAGTATGGAAAGTGAGCACACCTTCTGCAATCTCAAATCTGATGGAGTCTAATCTTCCTTGCGCGCCGAAAACCATGAGATCCAGAAAGAAGCATACGGGCGGACACCATCGGATATCATAGATATGAAGACGAAGGCTAACGAAAGGAGGGACTTTTAAGACGAGCAAAACCCGCCTAGAAATGAGTCAATGAAAATATGCCAGTAGACCAATGATGCGCTCACGATGGATGAGATGCTCTTTCATACAGGTTGCAGAAGTCCTGAGCCATGGTTTCAGTGGCCATCCTCGTCTATGTGGAGGATTGTAGCTCGAGAGCCGAAGAGCACTTGTCGAATCTGCGGATGCAATGTCTGGAGTTCGAGTTGCGACGAGCATTGATAAGGCCATGCCTACCCAAGTCACTTTGAGCCAGAGTGAGTGCTGACCACCGAGCGAGCGTCTACATGCGACAGAGCCATGAGTCACTCGGTGGTCAGCACTCGCTCTGGCTCAAAGTGACTTGGGTAGCCGTGTCTGTTGAAACTAGTCTGCACTTGCAGATCCAACATCAACAACGACTGCTTGTCCAGAGGCGGCAGTCTCGCTATCCGAGTTGCTCTTTCAAAGGCTCCGTGGAAATTATACTCCAGAGAGGGCCAACATGGAGGTGTATGTTGACGAGGTCAAATGTCCGGAACCCAAAAAGCTGTCGTCGGTTCAGGTGGGTTTATGATGGCGGCAGTGATGTGCTTAGAGGATGAGCGAGAGGGTCGTAAAAACTGTTCCTATGGTTGACATTTCAAACTTTCGGACTTTGGACCGTGCCCCGCTATCCGCACATCAACCACTACTAGCGACCTCCATGTATGTTTTCCACCACTCGGTCATCTCAACGCCCCCGCTTATGAAGATCTTAATACTCCTTGCTTGTATGTGTACACTCATTCTCCGTGGTCGATCCAGACGACACCTTGCAGTTTCGTACAGTACGTCGACTCTCGTCATGTATCTTTCATCCTTGTTTGATTAATGTGCGGATGCAGACTATCGCTTTTCCTGCGATGCAAGATGAATCTCTCGCTGATAGCTGATTCTATCTGGTGGAATCAACCTGCGATGCTCCCAGCTTTCTCGCCTGACACCCACGCAACTCGCCTATGGTCATGTAATTGCCTCGACTAACTTCTCATATATGCTGTTTGTGAGACGACCGATACTTTACCGGCGACTGTACATGCATGGCTATATCTCCCTTCCACGAACAAACCTCGAACTTACCCCCAATCTCGTAGATTTACGATCTCCCCAACCTTACTGTCGACCCATGCATCCACGTATGATATTTAAAAAACCAGGAGGAGGATTTGGAGAAGCAGGAGGAGGCAGGGCTGAGTAAACCTCATAGTTGGACCCACCGGCTGACTGATGTGCGGAGAGCAAAAGAACAAATGCCTACTCCTTCTTGGAGGACTTGTATTGTCATCATTGAAAGACACCACCTCTATCGGACTCGCCTTTCCCGGACTTGATCGAGCAACGACCAACACACAGAGTGGCCCATGTCGTGGATTTCCTCAAAACTCCACCATGCCTTAGACGCCACAGATTGCCATTGTTCCTTCTCATGTTCCCTCACTCAGACAATGTACGAGTCCTATACAAAGCCCTTCCTCCATGCACGTCCAAGTCTTCTGAATACACCTTGCAACTTCATATTGCTCTCTCTCTCCATCCCTGTGTCCAGTTGGTCGCGCAAAGCAATCAGTTGACATCGATGGCATTTGTTCGAATTTGTATCACCAGATTCAAGATCTCTGGAGATTCTCTTCACCGTATCAATGGACCCTCGCTTTTGAAACGAGCACAATTACAGACTACCTCTTTCAATGACTATTTCCATTCTTCTTTCGACTCAAAATCATTCTTCTATATACTTGACTGCATGCTCTAGTCATAGAGCACAACTTTGCTCTTATACCCGTTTACATAAACAACAACAGCTTAATGCCAGCGAAACCTCATCCTGTCAGCTCTCTGTTGGCATATCAGCGACACGTGTCCTTCGCTTCACGAGCTGGGTTCGAGTCCCAGCAAGAGGGATCGCACCGCGCACCCTCCCTAAGACTCAGAAGGGAGGGTGTACGTTGCACATTGTTTTTGTCCAGGATGAATCATTTTATATTCTAATTTTGTCCCATTTATAAGTCAAATTATTCTTTTATCCCTTTGGCGTCAGCAAGTATCTACCAGCGAAGATTATCACTGTCTCAGGCAGAATCGGCTCGAACCTCATGCATTTATTTTTCTTGAGCCGTATCGATGGATGAGTAGGTTTCATCTTTTCATTCAGCGTTCAGCTAGCTCATTGCATCCTATTTTCTTTCATTCAGTGAGCCTCGTTCTTCTTATCTTCCTCCAGTTACGAGTCCGAGTTTACGAGGATTCGTCCTTATGTGCTGCATTTCGATCCAGGACCCTTACTTTTAAGTTTTATCTTAGAATCTAACATGCGCAAACAATTGCCTTTTATGGTAATCGCCTAGCGACTTTTCGCGAACCATCTTCTGGCCATTTTCCCGAGTCGCTGGCTCACTCTCTACACCTGTGATTATGTCGCATATACTATCGATGCATAGCCATATCGTTTAGGAATCGCGCTCGGTAGCTATGCCTTAACAAAATGCAATGTATTCTATCACAAGAATAAATTTTTGACCAACATTGGATGTCCGTACACCTCACCAACCAATCACGACATCTGCTGCGACTGTCAATGTGCCTTCTAAAGATCAGTCCTGATACCAAAGTCGGGTATTGTCATGCTTTCCAGCCACGACGGGCGTCTGATTCCAGAGCTTGGGAAGGGCATCTAACAAATCCAAATACATAGCCCTCTCGTCTAATACACCTGACCTCAGGGTATTGATTAGCGAGTTCGTGAACACCCCTCCCCACACCTTCAGGCCCTTCTTCTTCGCATGTTCCGTTTCTGCCATTTGGTCCTGCGTACACCCTGCAACAATTACATGAGATTCCATGTCTGGTAGCCAGTCCTCTGTGGAAATGGATTGAATTTTCGGTCCTGGAAGATGTTTGAGGGTGACATTGGCTGCGAGGAGCATATCCTCAATCGACACGTGCTCTATTGGGGGAACCGTGCAGGCTTCTCGGCCCATTCCTCGCGTGATGCTGCCGGTGTGGCAGCAGTCCAAAATATGAATGTAATTTGGTTACCCTTGGTACTGTAAATTTGTGCGAGAGTCGCATTCAGCTCTCTGTTGGTAATATCAGTGACGAGTGACCCGCTAACATCGAATGTGTTTCGATCCACGGGACAAAGAGCCTTGACAAAGTTTTGAAGACGTTCAGCGTCGTGTTCCTCCTCCAGTTCAATATCAGCATCCTCTTCAGTCCATAGATAGCAGGTACCGTGTCCAGCGAAATAAATGATGATAGGGTCACCACATCCAATGGCCAGATTAGTAGTGAGACTGTGAAGGAGGCATAGAATATTGGTCCGAGTTGGATTTGAGCCAATGTCAGTGTACGCGTTCCCGTAGCTGGGAGCGAGAAGGCACTGGGTTCGCTCTCGGGGGATGCCAAGATCTTTTGTCAGGCAGTCTCCCATTGCCAAGACATCATCGACACACCGCATAATGGGTAGGTTGGGTAGCCGTCGATACCAATGAGGACAGCCCAAATTCGACTGGGGCCAAGGGACAACAGTGTCTGTATGCCTGATGGTCAAGGTCAAAGTTGAGCGAAACAAGCATCCACATACTATGTTTTGGGGCGAGTCGATGGAACTGGAAGGATTCCGGTCACCTCTTTCATGTGCAGATGGTTCAAACATGTCTGTATTAACATGAGAAATGAATGAGAGCTGCAAAGAATGGACGGGCCTCCGACACCAACAATTGGAACTACGGCCTTGTTCTTACGTCGGCACGACCGGCGTTCATCCATGCAGCTCTCTTGCATACCATGCCTGAGACAGCGCTCACAAGGACACGGCTCGTCGCTCTGAGTACGAGCAGTTGCCCTGTTCGTGCACTGGAGAGGTTGGATCATGTGTCAGTACAGAGGCAGCCTGTTCACACCAGTATCCACTTGTGTTCGATTCTTGCTCACCATGTAAGGAAACGCGACACTGGATGAGGTCTGTCAGCAATAAATTGGCTAGGCCAGAAAAGACAACTATACCGCCCAGCCCTCGCCAGTATCATGGAAACCTCTGAAAATCTTTCAGCCACGTGTAAATCCACAGTACAGAGACATATGGTATGTACCAGGCCAGGTACCATCAGCCAGTTAACGTGCGATCGAGCTAAGGGATGCAGACGGTAACAATGAAGGCAATGAATATAGGCCCAACGAATAGCAGTCGCTTATCACGTGATCATAACACTGTCACGGTCATTTGTGTGCTTACCAATGCTAACCTAGCGCCGCCTCCCTTAACTCACTGAAGTCGTGCTCAATATCTTCGGACTTTCATCCCTTTATTCTTATCGTCTTGCCATGCGTGGTCGCTTGCTGGCTGTATACTCATGAACTGCCACACACACGTAGCTAATGAATGTTTAACATATAATATGTGTCCTGATAAGCCATCCTCGAGTGAAATAAAGCAAAGTAAGTCATGAAAACAGATCATTTGACGTTGAATGGACTGATTATTTCGTTGAAGACTCGAAGATCAACCTTGCTTGCGAACGAGTAGGCCCGCCCATGTAGAACATGTGGTGGGGGCAGCTTTTCAGCCATCACCTGTAGGTTGGGATTGATATTTCGACGCCTTTATAAAATCTTGTGGGTATACTTTTGCTTCATTCTTAGTCTGGCCGGGGTCCGGTTCAGGTCCACAAGGTTCGGTCCAGGTTCGAACCTGGTCCAGCGGTTTTTTTTTTACTGTGTATCATGAACCACAAATATAAGAACAGTTACTACACTACATGGACCAACTACTACATTGAAAAGTCCCAGTCTGCTTCATCAAAACAAGGTCCAATATCCATCCATGCTTCATTCTGCGCACTTACGCATCCATCTCGATAAGCTCCCTTCAAACGTTGCAGTGTCCCAAACTTCTCGGCACCAAGGTTTCGACGGCGAGGATCAGAATCGGTACGCTCCGCATATGAGAAAGCACACTCCAATGATGTAGAGGATCCAGGGACAGCGAGATAATCACAGGCCATGGCAGACAGCACCGGATATTCATCTTGGTGAATCTGATTCACACGAATTAGTCATATGAACTTTAATACAAGGATACAACGTACACCCCACCACGCGATAATGTCTTCACACAGTGCCCGGTTCACTGGCTTGCTATACATAAATTCTTCAAGCTCTGCTGTTGGGCTCGTTGGTTCGGAAGGAACTGAAGCTGAGTTCTTGCGGATTAGCTCGTCAATCCAACTGTCAGTTGTTGTCAACGCTATAATAGTAGGATTTCAGCATATATCTAACATTAGAAGTAGACAACGGCTACGTACGCTGTCCTTTGGGTTCTGCCATTGCAGGCGCGTTATTCTGTTTAACCAGCGTTGACAACTTCGCCTTGTATTTCAAGAACTAGGTAGGATAATTAGTAATGCCAGAATGTAATACAAGACAAAACGACGTACTATTTCGGACATCCTCTTCATTGATTTCTTGATCCATCTGTCCTCCCATGCAATAGAGAGGTATGTCAGTTTGCGACCAGGGTCAAGGACTGAGAGAAAGATTCCAGTCAGTTAAAGTTTCATCTGATCCAAACAGAGAAAACTCGCCATGACAAACGAAGTAAATCGATGTGCGCTCAGTTGCACGGTACCACTTCTTCATGTTCTTGAGACCCGCTTCGAGGGCTGGCAACACCAGGTCAAACTTCAGATCAATGGTCAATGCCTCCCACTGTGATTGAAGTTGCTCTATGACTGGATATACACGTTGACATGTCAGCGTCTTCTCAGCAGATAGCTCAGAATGAGCGTTTGCAGGCAGCTGAGGGTAGATTTGTAAGGCTGCAGAAGATAATGAAGAACATGGTACATATGGCCAACGCCTGGTGGGCTAGAGAGATAATCTCCCACTCTTCATCATCCAGTTGGAAGTCGGCATACTTCCTGCTGCTGGATAATGTGGGAAGGGACTTGTCCTTGTCTGCGACCATACAAAACATATCAATTGCCTATAATGGTCAGCATTACATTTGGAGATAGGTAAGAGAATGAAATCACATACTGAACGTACTGTCAATACTTGTTCAAAGCAATCACTCAGGCTTCCCCAACGTGTCCTTACCCAGGTCTTCAGCTCGAAACTGGGGCAGTTGCAGGTCTCACACAAGCGGAGTAGGTATTCCTCAGCCTGCTCAGATCCGCCGCTGATGTGCTCGGTAACGGCGAGTGACAAAAGACTAGTGGGCGGAAATGATCTCCAACCGGCACTAAACCTCTCACAACTCTACACTATCACCAATTGATTGAATTCGGGTGTTTCGAGTACGATAGAAGCACTCTGCAGACTCGATAATCAAGGGAAGTTGTTCAAAAGACATTTTATTCGTTACTAGTGAGTTTTACAAGCGTACTACTCACACTAGTGGGGTGGGTAAGACACAATTGAATGAATGTGACTTGGTTTTGAGCTACTGCGCTCGCTGGGACTCCGACTGTTCGGACTATTGGCTCTCTTGGCCCTGTAATACTTCCTACAAGTGATCAACACTTGACTAGTTCGCACTCTTGGCTTACTAGTGGCACTCTTGGCCTAGAAACTGCTCCTTACAAGTGATAACACTTGACTAGTTCGCACTCTAGCTTACTAGTGGCACTCTTGGCCTAAGAATAATACTTTAACTTTGAGAAACTGCAAGAACTAACTTCGGAGCACTCTTGGCCTTTGCAGGACACAATAGTAGACTCAAAGGGACTTCAATTCACTCAATACTATAGGTAACTTAGCGACTAGTAGCCGCTTCGTCCAAGGTTAAGCACAAAAGCCTTTAATTGGGGGCACTAGATACTACTAGTCACTCGCAATCGCAGGGATGGCATCGCCTCCCGTTGCGAGTGGCTATTCTACTATTTATATACTGTAAAGAAAGGTACAAAGTGACACAAATAGCTACACTAGTGGGGTATTTTCGGTACTGATTTCTTGGCTAGGCCCGAAATACTGCGCATAAACACGCAATAGTCGGTCTAGAAATTGCTATTGGACGACTAGTGAGCCACGGAGCTCAGCTAGCGGTTTAATCTCGCGTTCTTGACCCAGCAACGCACCACTAGTGCCGAGGATAAACTACTAGCCACGCTTCCGCATCCGTAAACGCAGTTGGCCGCGATCGAAAGCGCAGTCTGGCTAGCCTCGTGTCTGATCGTAACAGATCTGATCGCACTAGTCGGATCTAGATGCAAGGTTAATCCATTGCTAATTCATTTCTAAGTCCTGCTTCGAGATTGCTGCGCAACTAGTTAACCTGACTTAGGCGTTTATGCCTTGATCGGCCTGCTAGTGACTGAACTTCACGAGATCTGTGCATTCTGCTCCTTGTTTGGTGCGCTAGTTGCGTTACTCATTTACTAGTGGCCTTATATTCATTAGTCCGGCTAGTATTCAAGTTACTAGTATGGCCAGCTGGTAGATTTAACCCACTAGTGGTATTGCATCTAAGTCCTGGCTTCACTAGTCGCATACTGCTGTAACTATCAGCTCGAAGCCTCAGCTATAGTCCTTTTATTATCACTAGTACAGGGTAGATATGCAATTGCATTGTTACAAAATCGCAAAATCTAGGTGTGAACGCATAGATGGCGTATCACCGCCATGGACCTGTGCAACAAATGCCAGGATTTTGCCGACAACATCACCAGGTTCAAAGTCCGTGGCACCAGCAGCGACCTTTGCAGCTGCGTCCTGAGGTCCAGCTTGGACATCCATGGAAACATCGACCTCAAGAGTGGCGAAATCGGGATGAAGGTGTTCCAGATCCGAAGGTTCATCATCATCCTGGCACTGATGGATACAGCGCTTCATCTTCATGAGAGCTGGAATCTGAAGTGCAATAATAAAATGACCACCCATCAGATGGATGGCATGCTCGATACATCTGCAAGATCATCAACGAGGTTCTAAAGCGGTGACAAGAGCTTCGTACCTGCCCCATCTCTCAATAGGATCATAGATAAGGCTTGTAGGGTCAACTGTTAGACACACGTAACGAATGGCCACATTGTTCACAGTAATGTTGTCCCCAACAAACCACCCCATCTGTAAGAGCATTAAAATGGAACAAAAAAGAGGTCAGAGGCTACGTACACGGTCGCGCCAGTTATACTTGTCAACCACCCTCAATAACTCCTTCCCAACGGCTTTGCCTGTGTGTCGTCCATGAGTACGCTTGAACTCCAGCAGCTGCGACTCAAGGGTCCATTTTGACTGATTTTCTGGATCCACATGGATGTAATGGATCGTAAATGCAGAGAAAGGATGTCGTCGCTTCGTTGACCACCCATCATATGTAACGGAAATCTGGGATGAAATGCTCTGACGGTAAAAGGTTAGTCCTGGTCAAGGCCATATGGCACGATAGCAACATGCCTTGATAGTTGCAGCATCAATCTGATTGAGGGTCTCTGTCTTGCATGCAACATTATCTGAGATCATGGTCCGACACGGAATATCAGAAGGTGATGTCTTCGGTCGCAAGTACATGATAAGGCGTTGGAGGGAGGCTCGTTCAACAACTCAAAATGCCTAGTAGAGTTGAGAATTAAACGCTACGGCCTGTAAACGACTTGTAAAACATAGACTTACTAGATTACAGTCAACCATGAATTCAGTGATATATTCAGCCAGAGCATTCTTCGAAAAAGGCGGGGGTGGAGGGGCCTTCACAACTGTAAAGTCAGAAATACTTGACTGCTTTCTGTGGAATAGTATTCAGTGTCAATCCGCAGAACGAGGGTAAACGCAAGCCTCACTTTATATCAAGTTGACCCCATCCATCAGGCGCTTCTGCCTTTCCCTTGATGCCATGCTTATCACAGAGTTTAATATACCCTTCGTAGTGATTTTTTGCGCTGGAAGTGTGATAAAAACGATTAAAATAGCACGATAGGAATGTCCTACCGGGTAATGTGCTTGTGTCGAGCACTGACGTTGCCGGTCATGAATGCCGTGCTTTCTTTTACCCCATTTTCACTATAGAGAGCTCATTAGACATAGCCAGAGCAAGGATAAGGTCAATACTCACATGCATAGCAAGCAATAATGGCCGGCTTTCGTCTCACCGTCAACCTTCCGTATATCTGGACGGAAGCAGAGGCATAAATCCGCAGTCTCGGCACTCCGCATGCATTTTGTTCGGGTCTAGACTAAGTTTAGTGTGATGTTACGGCAGAATTTCATACGTACTTCACCTCCATTTGATTTGATCTGCCAGTATCGTTTCTCTCCTTCTTCCATCTCTGACGCTTCACCGCTGCCTATGTCGTTCGTGGCAGTATCAACCATTGTCGCTGGCTTGGAAGTGGCATGCTGGAATAATGTCCTATCAGTATCTCTCATGGTTTCTCGGACAAGGTCAAACGTACTGTCTTCTGCTTCTTACTGATGCTCTCTTCATTAGGCTGGTCAATATTGATCTTTCGCTTCAGGACTGGGGAGGATGTCGGGGAATGGTCCCATACAATTTGGTCTGCCGTCTTCAGAGTACCATCAGGATTAACAGCATCGCCATCTGGCTTGTCATCATCCTTTGGTACATCAGGCCGATCTTCAACTGCTGAACATTCAATAATCTTCTTAAAAGATTGGTACAAGAAACATACCAGCAGACTGCACATTCCCTTCTACTCTGAGCAAGGTCTTCATACTCCGTGCATCTTCAGCATCATTGTTTGCATCGGTAAGCTTTGCTGCGAGCTGGATGCGATGCTTCATGTTTTCTGGAAGGATCAATGTTTCGTCAACTTCCTGCCCCATGGCCGGATTATTGGCACTAGGCATACTCGATTTGCTTTCTTGCAAAGATGTAATCGCAACATCAGATGTGGTGGCTTGAACCTTATATGACCCAACTATATAGTTGCTCCCAAAGTAGACCCCGACTCTCTGTATTAGGTATTATTACAAGGCAAATTCTACATTTGTAAACTCACCTGCATGAATTATTTCGAGGTTCAGTAGGTGCGAACCCGGTCCAGACCCGGTGCACAAGTTTCGACCAAGCTGAACCTTGCACCTGCACCTCGGTGGCTGTGCTGAACCTGAACCTGAACCGCACCTGGACCTGTGGGTTCGGTTCAGGTTCGAACCGGGTTCACGAGGTCCTGCACCGGACCGCGGCCAGACTATGAATCATTCTATGCTATAGGATCATTTGTTTAATTTCATCAAGCTAATCATTTCCTTAAGCTTTACCTCTCTCAACATGTTCCCGACTCGACATCGCGATCATTTGAGTCGCAGTGGGAAGCTCGGAAGCAGTTGTATGCTCGAGGTTGGCCTGGCGAATTGAACAGAATGAGGTGGCAAAGAAATATCCGTGAGTTACACATTCTTTCAGAATTCTCTGACTGACATCAGACAAGGTGTAGTATATTTTTGGGGGTACTGCATTACCTGTAATATGTTCCTATTGGCTTGAATGACCTGGACTTTGGACTTTGGACTTTGGACTCATACCTGCCATGCTCGCAATGGCCCACATCGGCTAAGTTCTCTTCAGAATTGCAAGCTTCCATTGTATCAGCTCAATTTATGGCTCGCCCTCTCTTCTTCGACAGCATCTTTACATACATAAAAGATCAGCTGTGATATGGTCCATTAAAGGACGACTATTAACTCTCTGATGGCATATCGGAGAAGTGGTCTCATCGCTTCCCATTGATGTGCTCGGTAATGGCAAGTGGCAAAAGACTAGTGGGCGGAAATGAGCTCCAACCAACACTAAACCTCTCTACACTCTACACTATCACCAATGTATTGAATTCGGGTGTTTCGAGTACGATAGAAGCACTCTGCAGACTTGATAATCAAGGTAGGTTGTTCAAAAGACGTTTTATTCATTACTAGTGAGTTTTACAAGCGTACTACTCGCACTAGTGGGGTGGGTAAGACACAATTGAATGAATGTGACTTGGTTTTGAGCTACTGCGCTCACTGGGACTCTGACTGTTCGGACTATTGGCTCTCTTGGCCCTGTAATACTTCCTACAAGTGATCAACACTTGACTAGTTCGCACTCTTGGCTTACTAGTGGCACTCTTGGCCTAGAAACTGCTCCTTACAAGTGATAACACTTGACTAGTTCGCACTCTAGCTTACTAGTGGCACTCTTGGCCTAAGAATAATACTTTAACTTTGAGAAACTGCAAGAACTAACTTCGGAGCACTCTTGGCCTTTGCAGGACACAATAGTAGACTCAAAGGGACTTCAATTCACTCAATACTATAGGTAACTTAGCGACTAGTAGCCGCTTCGTCCAAGGTTAAGCACAAAAGCCTTTAATTGGGGGCACTAGATACTACTAGTCACTCGCAATCGCAGGGATGGCATCGCCTGTCCGTGCGAGTGGCTATTCTACTACTTATATACTGTAAAGAAAGGTACAAAGCGACGCAAACAACTACACTAGTGGGGTATTTTTGGTACTGATTTCTTGGCTAGGCCCGAAATACCGTGCATAAACACGCAATAGTCGGTCTAGAAATTGCTATTGGATGACTAGTGAGCCATGGAGCTCAGCTAGCGGTTTAATCTCGCGTTCTTGACCCAGCAACGCGCCACTAGTGCCGAGGATAAACTACTAACCACACTTTCATATCTGTAGCACAGTTGGCCGTGATCGAACACGCAGTCTGGCTAGCCTCGTGTCTGATCATAACAGATCTGATCGCACTGGTCAGATCTAGATGCGAGGTTAATCCGTTGCTAATTCATTTCTAAGTCCTGCTTCGAGATTGCTGCGCAACTAGTTAACCTGACTTAGGTGTTTATGCCCTGATCGGCCTGCTAGTGACCGGACTTCATGAGATCTGTGTATTCTGCTCCTTGTTTGGTGCGCTAGTCGCGTTACTTGTCTACTAGTGGCCTTATATTAATTAGTCCAGCTAGTATTCAAGTCACTAGTATGGCCGGCTGGTAGATTTAACCCACTAGTGGTATCGCATCTAAGTCCTGGCTTCACTAGTTGCATACTGCTGTAACTATCAGCTCGAAGCCTCAGCTATAGTCCTTTTATTATCACTAGTACAGGATAGATATGCAATTGCATTGTTACAAAATCGCAAAATCTAGGTGTGAATGCGTAGACGGCGTATCACCGTAGCTGGGTTCAATTCCCTGCGAGAGAGATCGTAACACACGCCCTCTTCAATACGGGAGGGCGTGTGTTGTGAAGCTTTTTGCTTCATGCTGGACAGTGGACAAACCCTCTTCTGTTCAATGATTTTTGGAACACCGACTACCTCGGTAATTTCAGGCAAGCAACAAGCTCTCGCACTTTGTGGTTCTTTCCGAACACCGTGGCTTCTTTCCGCCATCGGCCTTACCACTACATATCAATGTTTTCTGAGCGAAGCATATTGCTTCCACCCAGAGCCTTTCGTGCCCTTGCCTGCCTAACAATGCGCAACGTTTTCTTCAAATGAAGCTGACTGTGGCTCTAGGCCATCAATTCAAGATTTCCACTACAAAGTCCCGAGGTGGCATGTCTTTCACAGATGCAGATCCATTTACATAAACGAACCACTACATTGATATGGGACCAGTGACACTGGATATACTCAGCTCTCTCTGTTGGCATATCAGCGAAGCTCAGGCTGTGAAGCTTGTGAAGGCTGGGTTCGACTCTCAGCCAGAGAGATCGGAGTGCGCACCCTCCCAATGACGGGAGGGTGTGCGTTGCAAGACTTTTTGCTTGGATGGGTCACTACCTCCTAGATTCAACCCTTGCAGCGTAAGTTCTTTTCAATGTCTAATCTAGTTCCGCTCCTTTATCCGCCAGGGTAACCTTAGAGATTCTCGTTATTCACCTCTTGTGGATGCCAGGCCCTCTTCGAATCGACTATGGAGGCTCCCACTTCTGGCAAATGTATACCGTTTGCGGACACCTTGCCGAGGCCATTGATGAAGAGCAGAAGAGAGAAAATTGGGAAGCGAGAAACGCCTGAATAATAGATAACATGGAGAAACACGGGTTCGTGGAAGCCACGAGACACGACACTGAAATGTTGGTTCATCCCAACGACTCCATAACTAAAACTGTCCTTCCTGTGTAGATCATTGTATAGTCTGCGAAAGGAGAGCGAAATCCAGATTTTTTGAAAAGAGCATGAACTTCCAACTTTCAGCAAAAACCTCGACCAGCTCGCTGAAATGGAGCTCGAGCAATGGCAAGCTTGAGTTCATGAAATTGTCAAGATTTTCAAAAATGCGTAGGCAGGCATAATAATGTATCACTGGAATGACAGAGAAAGCAAAAGCAAAGACAGCTCGGAGCCCAGGTTTATCCGGTCCGTACCTCTCCTATGAACCACCAACTTCTCTCTGATACTCATACCCAACGGTCGGACCGCTCATTTACAAATCAAGCACTATATGCAAAAATATGACCTAAGTTGAAGCATTCCTGAAGAGCTCAAAGGATACGTCGTCCAGATTACTGGAAGAAACGATGAACAGGGTGTGCCCCTTGAACATTTGAATCTTCCTTGGTGTGTCTGTCTATTGTTGTCTGATGGATGAGAAGAAGCAAAAGTCTTTCCATGTATGCTTTGTGGGCCTGGATATCACTTTGGTCATCGTGAAGCAGGGAGAGGCTGGTGTGTGCACTTTTATCTTCGTTTTCTACTTCTACTGATGCGAATTTAGAAATACCTGGGTCTAAAGCAGGCAACGAGATGTTCAACTTGTCCAAAGAGGATGATGCCCGCAAGTACATTGCTCGTAAATGTGAAGCCCTACACCAAGACCCCCAAGGTCCAACGTCTTCTTACTCCCATCCTGATAGGGATCACCACGGGTAACCCACGGGTGCCACGAAGCCGACCCAGACCCATACCCGGCTGACCCATACCCGGGACCCGCATGGGTTTCGGGCCGGGTCGGAGTCATGGCGGAGTCAGACTTTTTTTGATCACATCGAAAATCATTTAATTTGATCCAATCTATCATTTACAGTTGATCTGTAATCAAAATAGCCGCGCAAAGGCCCGGGATCACGGCACGGGTACAGCCACCATCCAGCAATGGCAACCCGTACCCATACCCCCTGGGTAAGGGTCCGGTACCCGGCAAAACCCGCTGTACCCTTGGTTTTCTCTACCCATCTGTCTCCTGCACTGTCGTTACATCCGCTCCGTCAAGCACAGAAAATTGGAGCATCGGAAGGAGAAGTATGAGTATGAGCGAGCATTCAGCTTTCTCGTTGGCTGTTAATTTATCCGTGCTCTCATTCCCAACTGCGTCTCTGAAAAGAAGGCCAAGGTTGCTGCCATTAAAGCATCACACCGCAAGTTCGTCTTCTACCCCTTCTTGTTTGCATTTATGTGCTTACACGCTATGCAGAGCAACCACTGCTTAATCTCCGGTAATACCACTAGAGCTTGGCACTGCGATCCTGGGTGTATTCATGCTATGCTGTTATCCATATACCCGTGATGAAATATTACATGCATCATCATCTAAATCTGAGATATTTACTGGAAATAGCATCCTTCATTCCTTCTTTTGTTCAAGGAATAGGAGTCGTTACCAAGTAGTTACAAGCACAATGAACTTTCGGCTTCAGCAAGCGCTCAACGTTGCAATGTTGAACAACATTCAGTTGAACTTTTGAACTTGGTGCAGTATTAGGGGCGGTCAGAGTCGCGATTCTGAAGCGATTCTCGCCACGATTCTGACGACGATTATGGTTCCATAATCGTCGGAGAATCGTGAGGAACTCTGACCGCCCTTGGCTCTTTGACAATTCTCACCACGATTCTGATGTGTTATGTAAGGCGGCTACTAAGCTTTTGATGTCAAGGATAATCAAAACCATAATCGCTGTGACTGAGATTCAGAATCGCGAGAATCGTCGAATCGCCTCCATAATCGTTGCCATAATCGTGTCAGAATCGCCTCAGAATCGCGACTCTGACCGCCCCTATTGTTTCTTTCATAATGTTTGTATATCAATTTTGAAGAGGTTGGTGCTGAATGATTTTGGAATCAAGCAGCTAAGGGAGCGTGAGCGAAGCATAAACATATCCTACAATACAGGCGAATATTCTATAAATCCGAAACGTCCCATGTCCTGAGTGTGCGCTCTTTTGACTTGATAAGATTCCATTTGGGTTTACCACAGAGATCATTGTTAGTGATCGTGATCATCCTGGACCCATCAGAAGTAACCAAGATCTTGGTAAATTCCGAGGAGTAGTACCAACGGTGAATCGTAGTAATCTGGCCGCCCGCAAGGCGCTGAACAACAAGATCATGGAATTTTTTACCATGTTTATATTCTTTACATTGCCAACGTTGAATATAGGCAATTCGCTTGCTGTCAGGAAACCACACCAAGTATGTCGCTTCCTTGAGGTGCGTGATATCCGCACTCGATTCGGACGTGATTCCCAATATGTATGTCTGCGCATCTTGGGAGACGGCGATCTTTGAGCCGTCGGGCGACATTTTGTAGGAAAAACTCCCAGAAGGGTCGCCATACTTGAAATCAGGGCAATCTGTGATCGTGGTGGTCAGTATTATCATGGATGACAAAAGAATATGACCTGCCATATATGCGTTCACAACAAAGACCACCCGTCGAGGTTTCCCACTCTCGCAACGATATCTTGCCTGCAGCTTCCGTCAATCCTAGTAACCTAGATCCATCTTCCATGATGACAAAGCTATTGATCCCATTTGTCCCGCCATCCAGGGTCATCCATTTATTGCAACCACTAGTGCGTGGCTCAATGTTGAGGATCAAGCCCGACCGCTCTTCAATGACGAGTAATCCATGTGCATATTTTTTTACTACAGGCCAAGCCCCTCCATCGCCTTGAACTGCAGGTAAGAAATAATTATCGCAGCGAGAGGTCTGAGTATTAGCGATAGAGATGAACATGCATATGGATGGCGGCGTTATACCGTTGTCACTTCTATTGTCGTAATCGTTGTCTTCGTCAACATTAGATATCATGGCATCTTGAGGGTCGCTGTCGTGCCTTTCAATGATTTCATATGGCGTACTATTGAATGAGTACTCGGACCGGTCCCCGCAACAAGTGTTCCAAAGCATGAGCCTAGTAACCATCTGACCACCGCCAGTGGCACTAAATGTTTCATCAAGGTGGTAAGTCTCTGCGCCATAGGAGGAGGGTAATAGCAAATCGGGGAAGTATAAAAGTATCGACGGAGGTGATGCTTCCGCTATCCTCCCCGTGTCAACATCGAACAGGATAGGTCCTTTAGAGTAGATCACTACTCCTCTTGATTGCATATCCGTGCGCAACAGATGGGGATTGATTATGAACTCGAATTGAATATGTCGAGAGCCTTGAAACATTAGAAAGTCTTGAAGACCGTAACTGCTGTAAGTGATTTCACTGGTAGAGATGCTCATAGTTATAAGAGCTAGCAGGCGCTCCTTATCAAAAGGGGCATTAACACCACTGCTTTGCCCCCAGTCTCTGCAAATAAGGTTTTCGGAAGGCGAGATGGACATTGCGTGGGTGTACACATATGCAGGTTTGACTTGACGATACTTCGTTGAAAATTTGGTAAAACGGTCCCAGAATGTGAAGGCATGGTAAACATATGTGCGAAGTTTTTCATCTGTAACTTCAGCCTAAAAAAAAGTAGCAATGAGGCTATTTTCATTCGTGATACAGTGCACGAGCGGCTTACGTTAACCACAGAAACCACCTTGAGCAATGCTTCAACTGGAAGTGGATGCATAAATGCATAGAGTATTTCGAGCCAGAACAAGAAGTAACGATCGAACAAGGGACGGTATGTGTCAATCCCAAGCCTAACAAAGGCGTCGAGGTGACACTCTAGAACCTCCACAGCATAATCCTTGATATGGGATGGTATAGCATTGTAGGACTGATCCCATGTGGTCGCTCTTAGACAGATGTCCATAGAGCCGGGAAGAGCACAAGGTGAGGTCCAATCTTTGAAAAACATCGTCAAGGACAACACACATCGTCGAGCAAGCTCCTTTTCATGCTCCTTGACATCTATAAACCATAAATCTCCGCAGCGGCCATGATCCCGGAGAAAATCATCAAATGATTTGTGTATAAGCACCAGGCACTCGCCAAAGTCTTGTACCACACTTCCTAATTTGTCAACAATGAACTGCGCTGAAGGGTCTCCTTCTTGCAGAACAAGCTCGGTAAGCATAGGCACTGACATGACGCGCTTGCGAACAATCAGGGCACCTAATACTGCACGAATACATCGTTGGACATCTTCCTTCGTTCCTGGTACTTCCGATACAATGGTATCCAACGCGGTTCGATATAGTATTGTCAGAGCCTCCATTGCATCTGCTGGAATAGTAGTTTCAAGTAACACGTTGAGCCTCCAAAGACAGGGAAAACCACACAGGAACGAACAGACTGTCGCTGCCCATATGAACAGCCCGCTTGCCCGCTCGGCCAGCGAAGTGATAACATCTTCCTTATTGTGCTTGCCCCAGACACTCCCATCGTCAATGCTGGTAAATCTTTGCCGGATGAAGTACTGTATGTCCAGTTTCACCTCTTCTGAGGAGGTATCTAAAGAATAGCAATGGACATGCCGGCAGTTCTTGAAAACCCGAGCAATCTTTTCCTCGGGCCGACTGGAGACAATGAGCCGCATGAATGGCAGTTTCGGCCCAAACCCATCCGCAAGTACTTTTAGCAACTCGTTCGACACTTCACTTTCATCAAGACCGTCAATGATGACAACCAAAGATCCCTCGTCTTGCAATTCCGGAATTGTCTCCAATGGCTCCTGCACGAGGAGTTGAAACTTGATATGGGATTCGGATACTGGCATTTTAACTGCAGCGCGAGATGTATCCAAAGCTTTAGCGATGGCGTCACCTATGCGCTGATCGAACATGCCCAAAGAGTAGGCAATGGACGTGATGAGTTCTGATGAATTTGAGTATGAGGTTCTGTCGTAACGAATGAAAGCAGCAAGGCGGCTGTGGCTGCCTATATGAAAGCCGAGAAGTTTATGCAGGGTGCCCACAAGCGAGCTTTTTCCCGTCCCTGCTAGACCACTACACCAAAGGACGCTGTCGTCGTATTCCGCAATCCATGACATCAAGTAGTTGATCGTTTCCACGCGTGTACCAGGCATACACACTGATTTCGGACCAAGCTCCTGTCCGGGCCTTAGTTCCTGGAGCAATGTCTTCATAGCTACTCAGATTGAGTTTAGAGCACGTTCATGAGCGAGTCGAAGAGGCATACCAAGTATATCAACATTGGCTCTGACACCCAATGTCACGACAAGCGCATCCTTTGCTACACCTGAATTCAACTGCTCCCGCAAATTCGCAAAGCCTTGGATGAATTCTTCTGCTTTCTGTGTCACGTTCAGTGAAAAGAAGCGCTCTGAAATAGGTCTTAGCTATCACTGTTTTGAAAACGAACGATGGACGCACTGAAGCGGGTTTTATTCGTATATCCCTTGATGAGCATCCCGCACTCGTTCGTGGTCTGGAACAGCGATTTATAGATCGGCGCCAACTTCTGTTGCTGCCACAGCCGACGATAGTCGCTCGCCTCCTTGTACGTCATGATCATAACTTCGTACAGTCGGAGGACTGTTTTATCTCGTTCTGTCCGCTGCTTCAAGATCTATCCGAAAAAGCATGGTCAGCTGGTCGCCTGCTTCCAACAAGGCTAGTACTTACATTAACGCAAGAGGAAATGATGCCCCATGCTATTGAGGCAGCAGGGTGTAGCTGGAAGTGCTCAGTTAGTCATCTAGAAAGTGATCACAGGGAACCTGCTCACGTCCTTGACTGCATCGATCAGGTTCTTCACAGTATCAATACCATCGGTCAATTTGGAGATCCATTCCGAGGGATCATTTGGCTTTGCGGTGTCCTCGATGACTTTTCCTGCAGTTGCCCAATCATCTTCCACCGATCGTGCAGAGATTTCCTCGGGTTGCATACCCGACAAGTCTGAGGTATCCTGACTTTCGGGATACACAGTATTCGATAGAGCGCTCTGCGGTGTGGCCAACATGTCTTGGTCCTCACTTGCCAATTGCGCGATCGGAGAATAGTCGGAGGCACCTTCTCTAAAGATCTTCAAAGAGACGTTGGGGCAGGAAGAGTTGCTACCGATGGACATGACGATGACTAGCAGTGATGTTTTAGATAGTGACAGAAAATTGACAGTGCAGATTACAGAAACTCACTGTCCGTTTCACCGATCGAAACATCCCAGATCGATGCTTCACAAAAACCGAGGCATTTATACTTTCCGTCTCCCCGGCGGCAGTATACTTCTACCTGAAATCTCTCCGATTCGTTGATAGAGCTCCTATATATGTGATAAGCCAGGATTCAAGTGGTAAGTTGGCGCCCCCTTACAGATCAAGACAGATCGTCCACTTGGGTATCGGAGTTGTCTTCAGCGCTTTCGTCTTCAGTGTATATGTATCAGTCTTTTTATAGACACTTCCTGCAAAAATCTTGAGACGATAGTACCGCGTATCCAACGCCGTGGGTAGGTTAAGTAATTCGATAGCTAGCCAATAAAGGCGCTTAACGAAAAGAACATGAATACGAAGGTAGAAGGGACCGTACATTTGATCTGACGAAAGCGATACCTGCTATTTTATGAGCACAAATCATTCTAGAAACCGTAATGAGAGCGCTCACCGTTTTTCCATCTCAATGCTGGACGATGGAAGTGCTGTGGAAGAGAAGGTGCTGTACACGCGGTGGATGCATGACTTACGGCATCATGGCTTTGACTTCGGAATGCACAGGTTTTCAGCTGCTTCGATCTGGAAAGATACCGAATATTGCTACCGCCACTGTGTCACTGCTGGTAGTACGCCATAGTCATGACTCAATGCTTCGCCGACATAGTCTCATTTTAAAAAAATGCACTGCACCACCTGTTGGGCCTGTATAGCGCCAGGGAAGGATGCATAAACTCTCAACCAGGACGCTACTGTGGTCTGCAGCTAGTGGCAGTGCCTTTCCATTTTGTTTCGCGAGTATTAAAAACAGCAGTTCGAAGGTAAAGGTAAAGCGCCAAGTCGTAAGTCTATGAAAATGGAAACTGATGATTAGCCAATATAATATCAATGAGGCTGCACACTCACCCATTTGAAGAGTTCATGTGCCAGGTCGAGGGATATCGAGGGGCTCCATGTATTGACAGTTAGGAAGCGCGGAGGGGACGAGGCGGTATTCTCCAAAAAGAGAATTCGCTTTCGTCACACTATCACTCACGACCACTCACTGTTATCGGGTTTTTTGCGTAACTTGAACCGACTACAGATGCCGGATGATCTAACCCAATCATCCGAATAACCGGCGAAAAGCACTGAACATCGGGTTCGTGCTCAAGACCAGACAGGTACCAATCAAGAATTCGTATTTCTGCCTGGCGTAAGATGTCGATTGACAAGAAAGGGGGTTCTTCGTCTCTAGGAAGGTTATGCAGACAAGGCAGTATGAAGACAAAGCATAATGCATTATGTTACACTGCCATGTTTAGAGGATGTTGGTTAGGCACCACCGCGAAAAACATCTCAATGTTCATCTTGTGGCATAACATTTCGAAGACTACTTACGTTAGGAACAGATAGACATCATCATCGTGTTGAGGACTGTACTGATATATGTGAGATCTTTGTACGGAAAGGGCTTGTTGTATTGTCATCTTGCAAGGCCGTGATATATATGTCGAAATCCAGGCCATCCTACTGCGTAGTGGCTGATGTTGGTTTTTGCAGAAAGAGCCGCATGTATAACCGGCAGGCAGAGTACAGTTAGTCGCGCGGTCGTCCAGTTGTAGTACGTTCTGCTTTTCACGTCCTTGATTATCGGTATCTTGATCGCCTGTCCGTTTATAAGCGTCGAACCTGGTCGTATTGAATCCAACTGAATTATACTCACAGCTACCGTATCGCTTTTCCGGCCAAGTCTCACAGCTACATGATTTTCTCCTTCAACTTAGCCCAGATGTGTGCATCTGGGTCGAATCGAAGAGAGGAGTCCAACTCTTCGGCGACGATGGTCAATATGCAAGCCATTCCGCGGGAATCTTGCAAAGGCCATTGATGAAGAGTAGAAGAGACTGGAAGTGAGAAACGCCTGATAAATACAACGAAGAGATACGGATTCGCGGAAACCATATGAAGCGCAAGGCAGGCGGTGTTGGTATATGGGCTCGACGGGGTTTTGCATCTTCAGCGTCAAAGCTTCACGTGTCACGGGCCGACAAGGGATCTACAAGCGAGTTAAAAGAACAGTATTGTTATCAGAATAACGGCGGCCGTACAACATGATCTCCAGTGTCGTGCGGTGTCAGAACGAAACAAAGAACTTCGCCCTTGCTCAAGCAATACAAATTTGAATGCGCGCCAGTTTTTCTCCAGCGAGTCTTTGAATAGTGTCAACAAGGTTGATACAATGCAACCGTACAGCAAAGGTTGGCTTGCCATTAAATGCGAGCTGAGAAAATGGAATGCCAGAGAATGCAAAAAGCAAGGTCACGGTGAGTTGGAAAGGAAGCCCGGGTTTATCCGGTCCGCGGGCCCGATTCGCCTCTCCGTAAATCACCAACTTCGTCTGTAGGTATTTTCACTCGCATTTACAGATCATGCATATCTATATATCCATAAAAAACCCCAATTCCCTAAATCGACACGTTCTGTCCAAGGAGAGCAGATCGGGACCACGCAAAAGACATGTTCGCGCGCCTAAAACTGACAATCAAACAGGGAGTGCACTTTAAGAGAATAGGATAGGCACTACGATGGGACTGTGTGGCGGCAACGCTCCACTATGCAGAGTATCAACCTTGCTCTGCAGGAAACGTCTGCAAAGCAATAGTTAGTACTACGCATGTCCGCAAGGGTCAAATTCGCGTAGAGCTTTCAGGAGAATCACTCGAATACGTTGCCGAGCGTTGGCATACACAGGACGTGTGGCTTTTCTCTGAATTTGCAACGCCAGCGCTGCCTCCGGAGTCGCCTACCAGAAACAGTGTGTGCTTAGGAGGTCGTCATCTAGCGAGATAGTCACCGTCCTGCAAAATGAACGGATAGTCTTCAGTCGCTCTTTGCAAATCTTACGATAGTCGATGGTAGCGTCCTGTGGCAATACGAGTATGGACGACTTGATAATTATTGAAGGCGTGTTCCAGATACAAACTTCGCGATGGGTTGTCGATGAAGTAATGGCCAGTGAATACAAGTCTACCAACATAGCTGCATTGATTAGTTCCATATGAAAACATCGAAAGGAGAATTGACGCACCTCGAATACACTAGCTGGCCATCTGTGCCGCATAGTAACCGAGTGCGAATGGTCTGCGTAGTACGCCAATCGATATCGATTCTTGAATACGGCATGTATGAGCCAAGCATCCTGAACGACAACGCTGAATCAGTGAGAAAATGAGGTGTGTATAAAGAGCACACCTGCAATCCCAAGTCTCATGAAGTCCGATCTTCCTTGCGCGCCGGAAATGATGAGATCCAGAACCCAGCATACGGGCGGGCACCAACGAAGACGAAGGCTAACGGGAGGAGGAACCATAATAAGCTGACGACCACAAACCGCCTAGAAATGGGTCAATGGAAATATGCCACTAGACCAACGACACTCACGATGAATAAGATGCTCTTTCATACGGGTTGCAGAAGTCCTGAGCCATGTTTCGGTGGCCATCCTGGTCTTGTGCAGGATTGAAGCTCGAGAGCCGAAGAGCATGTCGAACCTGCGGACACAATTGTATCAACAGCATATAAGCGCCTGAGAATGAGTAACGCACCAAGAAGGGTCCACATGCGATAGAGCCATGAGTCGCCCGGTGGTCGGCACTCGTTCTGGCTCAAAGTGGTTTGGATAGCCGTGTCTGTTAAATCTAATCTGCACCCAAATGGTGGCCGACGCCAACATCAACAACGACTGATTGTCCGGAGGTGGTAGTCTTGCTATCTGAATTGCTCTTCCAAAGGCTCTGTGTAAATTGCACTCCAGAGAGGGCCGGCAGGGAGGTGTATGTCGATGAGGTCTAATGTCCGAGGGAAGGGAACTCAAGAAATCAATTAATCATCGTCGGTTTAGGTGGGTTTACGATTGCGCCAGTGATGCGCTTAGAGGATGTCGATGAGCGCTGAGCAAGAGGGTGTCAAAAGCTGTTCCCACGGTCGACATTTCAGACTTTAGACACCGGACCTCTGTATGTTTCCACTTCTCGGCCGTCTCAACGCTCCTGTTTTTTGAGATCTTAATACTTGCGGCTTGGACGCACTCTCAGTGGCCCTTGCTCCGGTCGACATCCCGAACAACCCAACAGTACGTCGAGTCTGTCATCCTTTCAACCTCGTTTGATTAACGCGCTTATGCAGACTATCGCTTTTCCTGTGATGGAAGATGAATATATTGCTGAGAGCTGATTCTATCTAGTGGAATCAACATGTAATGCTGCCAGCTTTCCCGTCTGGCACCCACGCAACTCGCCCGTCTATCACATCGACTAGCTTCTCGTATAGGTTGTCTGTGAGACGACAGATACTTGACCAGCGACCGTATATGTGTGGCTATATCTTCCTTCCACGAAAAAACCTCGAACTTATCGCCATTCCCGTAGATTTACGATCTCCTCAAACTTGCTATCTACCCATACGTCCGCGTATACAGGAGAATCTAGAGAAGCAGGAGGAATCAAGGCTGATGGAAACCTCGCAGTTGGACCCAGCAGCTGTGACTGATGCCCAGGGAACGAAAGAACAGGCGCCTACTCCTTCTTGGAGGACTTGTATACTAGTCATCGTTTGGGGCGAAGGGCGCAAACTATCGGACTCGCTTTTCCCGGACTTGATCGAGCAACGACCGACACCCAGAATGGCCCATAGAACCAGCCCCATATCGTGGATTTCCTAAAGTTCCACCAAGCCTCAGACCACAGATCGCCATTATTCCTTCCCATCATTTTCCCTCGCTTAGACGGTGTACGAGTCCTATGCAAAGCCCTTCATCCGAGTACGTCTAAGCCTTCGGGACATGCTTCGCAACGTCGCATTGCGCTCTCTCTCTCCGTCCCGCCCCTGTGTCCGGTGGGCCACGCAAGACTATCAGTTGGCATCGACGTCGTTCTTGCGTAACGTTCAAATCTACATCACCAGGTCTAAGATCTCTGTGGAGATTCTATTCACTGTATCAGTGGACCCAACGAGCACCATGACCGACTACCTTTTCGACGGTTATTTCTATCCTTCCCTTGACTAACTATCACTCTTTCGTATCGACTCGACTGCACGCCCTGCGCCTAGAGCACAACGTCCATCTCAGTTTGCTCTGGTTCCCGTTTACATAAACGACGACACCTTAATGCCAGCGAAGTCGTCAGCTCTCTATTGGCATATCGGCGATGCGTGCCATTCGTTTCGCAGGCTGGGTTCGAGTCCCAGCAAGAGGGATTGCAGCGCGCGCCCTCCCTGAGATGGGAGGGCGTGTCACGCGCATTGTTTTTGTCCAGGGCGGATTCTTTGTTCTAATCTCCGGCTCGACATCCCATTTTCAAGTTCAGTCTTTGTATCCCTTTGGCGACGGGCGTCGACACGACAAGTATCTATCACCATTTCTCGCTTCGGATCTTGGAGAAGAATTGGCTCGAGTCCCTTACGTTTCAACTTTGTCGAGATGTACTATCATGTAATTTGAGTGAGTAGGCTCCCTCCTTTCGCTTCGCATTCACTTAGCTCACTGTATCCTATTTTTTTCGTTTAGTGTTCCTCGTTCAGCTCCTTTTCTCCCTGTTCCGCTCCTGGACATTGCTTCGGAATGGCAAGCTACCATCATATCAGCCTCGATTTACTGCCCGCTCTCTCTTCTTCGACGGCGGCTTTACATGCATCATTGGTCGGCTGTGATATAGTTCATTAAAGGGAGACCATTGAGTCTCTGATGGCATATCAGAAGCAGCTTCATCGCTTCCCATAGCTGGTTTCAATTCCCCGCAGGAGAGATCGCAACACATGCCCTCCTCCATACGGGAAGGCGTATGTTGTGAAGCTTTTTGCTTCATTCTTCTTCTGGTATTTGGAAAGACCGACTATCAGGGCCCAGGTCTACAACTTCGGGCAAGCCCTCATACTCAGTAGTTCTTTCTGAACCTCGCGGTTCATTTCCATCTTAGGCCTCACACTTGTCGATTTCTTATCAGTCGCAAATAGCCTCTATGCGTTTTCGCTAACAGGATGCGGTGTTTTCTTCAAACGAAAACTCCTGTGGCTTTAGGCCATGGATTCAAGATATACGTTGCAGACTCCCGAGGAGGCGTACAGTGCACTTCACATCCGCGGATCCATTTACCTAAACGAATCACCACGGCGATATGGGCCTGGCGACGCTGGATATACCCAGTTCTCCATTGGCATATCGGGCTGCGAAGGCTGGGTTCGACTCCCAGCCAGAGAAATTGGAGCGTGCGCCCCTTGAGGACGGGATGGTGTGCGTTGTGACACTTTGCTTGGAAGCCTCACGTCCTCCTAGATTCAAGTTCATCAACCCTTGGACCGTAAGTTTTTTTAAATGTCAATTCTAGTTCGGTTCATTTATCCGCCAGGGTAACCTTACAGATTCTCGTTATTCACCTCCTCTCGTGGATTCTAGTCCCTCTTCAAATCGAGTATGCAGGCTCCCACTTCCAGCAAATACAAATGTAGACCATTTGCGGACACCTTGCCGAGGCCATTGGTGAAGAGCAGAACAGAGAAAACTGGGAAGCGAGAAACGCCTGAATAACAGATAAAAATGGAGGAACGAAGCCGCAAGACACATCACTGAAACATTGGTTCATCCCAACGACTCCGTAACGAAAACTATCCTTCCTGTGTAGATTGCTGTATGTCGCCACTAGTCTGCAAAGGAGAGCGGAATACAGATTTTTTGAAAAGAGCGTGAACTTTTGCATTTCAGCGAAAACCTCGACCAGCTCGCTGAAATGGAGCACGAGCACCGGCGAGCTTTGAGTTCCTGGAATTGTCAAGGTTTTCAAAGACGATGGCGCACCACTAGGAAGTCGCTGGACACCAATGAACGTTGACCCATACTATAATGCGATGGGATCCTTGACTCTGCGAGGCCAGAGAAGGAGGCCGCATGCGCATTCACAGTATCGTCTCGAGTGCTGCCCCTCGAGTCGCGGTGTCGTACGGCAAGGAAAGAACCTCGCTCTTGCTCGAACAAGGCAAATTTGAGCATGTATACGTTTTTCTCCTGTAATTCTTTCGACGGTATCGAAGGTTCATGCAATGAAACCGTACATCAGAGGATGACCTGCTATAATATGATGGCTGAGGCAACGGAATGCCCAGGGAAAGCAAACGGAAGCCCGGGTTCATCCGGTCCGCACCTCTCCCATGAACCACCGACTTCTCTGATACTCATACTCAGCGGTCGGACGCTAATTTACAAGGCGTGACTATATCATCATGCCATTAAAAATCCCAATGCCCTAAGTCGAAGCATTCCTGGAGGAAACGACAAACAGGATTCTTGATGAATGGGGTGTGCTCCTCCCCTGCCGTGTTCGTCTGCTGGCCGACAAGCACTTGCCAGATGGGCGAGAGGAAGCGAAAGTCTGTCCGTGGATGCATAGTGGGCCTCGTTAAGTTTGGTTATCGTGACGCAGAGAGAGGCTGGTGTGTGCACTTCTCCCTTCACCTTTCTACTTGTACTGATGCGAAATCAGAAATCCCTAGCCGACCCTCCCCGCCTTGTTCCTAAGCGGACAACAAACATGCTCAACTTGTCCAAAGAAGATCGAGTTTACAAATACGTTGCCCGGGAAGAAGGAGAACGCGAAGTCCTACACAAAGGCTCTCAAAATCGCGCCTTGCATCCGTCTCCAGTGCCGTCGTCACCTTCGCTCCGTTAAGCGCAGACGGAGTAGAAGTCTGAGTATGAGTGATCATCGATCATTCAGCTTTCCCGTTGGCTAATCATCTTTTCAGTGCTCTCAAAGCCTCTCATCTCCAACCGCGTCTCTCAAAAAAAGGTCAAGCCTGCAATTAAAGCGTCACACCGCAAGTTCGTCTTCTACCCCTTCTCGTTTGTTTCCATGTGCTTACACGCTACGCAGAGCAACCACTGCTTAACCTCCGGTGATTATGGCAATACCACTAGAGCTTAGCGCTGCGATCCTGGGTGTATTCATGCTATGCTGTTATCCATATACTTCGTGATGATTTATTTTACACATCGTCGTCCAAGTTCAACATATTCACTGGCAATACACCCCCTTCATTTCTTCTTTCGTGCAAGGAATAGTGGTCACAAGCACAGTGAGCCCTCGGCTTCAGCAAGCGCTCAACGTTGCAATGTTGAACGATGTTCAGTTAAACTTTTGAACCTCGTGCCATGTTGTTTCTTTTATACTGTTTGTATTTCGATTTTGAAAAGGTTGGTGCTGAATGATGTTGGAATCGGGCAGCCCAAGGGAGCGCGAGTGAAGCATAAATTGCATCCTACAATACAGACGACTATTCTATAAATCCGAAACGTCCCATGTCCTGAATTCGCCCTGATGGATACTGTGATCATAACTTGAAGTAATCACCCTGGACCCGTCGGGAGTGACCAAGATCTTGCTTATCAAAGTATAATCCGAGTACCAACGGTGAATCGTAGTAATCTGGCCGCTCGCAAGGTGTTGAACAACAAGATCGTAACATTCGTTACAACGGTCCCAAAAGCTATGTTTACATTGCCAGCTTCGAAAGTAGGCAATTCGCTTGCTGTCAGGAAACCACACCAAGAGTCTCGTGTCCTTGAGGTCCGTGATATCCGCACTCGATCCAGACGTGATTCCCAATATGTATGTCTGGGAGAGCCTCCAATTCTCGGAGGAGGAGGAGTTTTTATTCTGATCACTGTCCCTAAGGGAGACGGCGACCTTGGAGCCGTCGGGCGACATTTGGCAGCGAATCAAAACAGGAGCGCCAGGGCAATCTGTGTTCCTGGTAGTCAGCATTATCATGGATGACAAAAGACTATGACCTACCATATATGCGTTCACAGCAAAGAGTACCCGTCGATGTTTCCCACTCTCGCAACGATATCTTGCCTGCAGCTCCCGTCAATCCCAGTAACCTAGATCCATCTTCCATGACGGCGAACGTATTGACCTCATTTGCCCCGCCATCCAAGGTTATCCACTTCTTGCAACCAGTAATACCTGGCTTAACGTTGAGCATCATGCCCGAACGCTTATCAATGGCCAGTAATCCGTGTGCATAGTGAAGTACAGTTGAATCCCCCCCAATTGCAGGTAACAGATAATTGTCGCAGCGAGAGGTCTGAGTATTAGTAAAAGAGATGAACATGGATTTCGTGTTACTGTTGTCAGCCCTATGATCGCAATCGTCATCATCGTCGACATTGAATATCATGGCATCTTGAGGGTCGCGGCTGGGCCTTTTAATGATTTCATACTGTGTACTATCCAAGGAGTACTCAGGCCCGTCGCCGCGACGAGTTTCCACAGTGAGCCTAATGATCTGACCACTAGCATGAAATGAGAAGTTGAGCCCTTCGGAAGTGAAGTAGCCACAAGGAAATAGCAAATTGGGGAAGCATGAAAGTATCGATGGAGGTGATGGGTCCAGTATCCTCCCCGTGTCAACATCGAACAGGACAGATCCTCCAGAGTAGAATGGCCCTGGCCTCGTGGTCGTGGATAAGAGCTTGAGTATGTACTCGGATTGAATATGTTGTGAGCCTTGAAACATATTCAACACGTATCTCTCATGACTGTTAAATCCACTAATATTTCTGCTGCAAGGTATAAGAGCTAGCAGGCGCTCCTTATCGAAAGGGGCATTGACACCACTGCTTTGCCCCCAGTCTCTGCAGATAAAGTTTGCAGAAGGCGAGATGGTCATTGCATGGGTGTACACACTGTGTGCAGGGCGGACTGGATCCCATTTAAAAAGTGCAGCGAAACGGTCCCAGAATGTGAAGGCATGGTAAACATATGTGCGAAGGTTTTGATCTGTAACTTCCGCCTAAAAAGAAGTAACAATGAGGCTGTGTTTATTCAGGATATAGAGCGTGAACGGCTTACATTGACCAAGGAAATTACCTTGACTAGCGTGTTGTAGACGAGATCATCTCTGTCTCCATCACCCCTTGAGAATGCATAAAGGATTTCGAGCCAGAACAAAAAGTAACGCTCAAACAAGGAACGATAAGTGTCGATCCCAAGCTCAAGCAGGGCATCGGGATGCCACGATAGAACCTTCACAGCATAGTCCCCGATGTGTGATGGTACAGCATGATATAGGTTCAGCACTTTCTCTCTTGAATAGGAGTTGGAATCGTCATTACACGGCACGGTGCCATGAGGTGGAAGCTGAGCCTCTTCGAAACGAGCACTGATCGGTGTCCAACTGTCCAGAAACATTGTCAAGGACAGCACACATCGTCGAGCAAGCTCAATTCCATGCTCCTTGACATCTATAAACCATCCGCTCCCGCATCTGCTATTATCTCGGAGAAAATCATCGAATGATTTGTGTATAAGCTCCAGGCTCCTGTCAGATCTCTCTTGTACCACACTTCCTAACCTGGCAACAATGAGCTGCGCTCGAGGGTCTCCTTGCTGCAGAACAAGCTCAGGAAGCATAGGGACCGTCATCTTGCCCTTGCGAACAATCAGGGCACCTAATACTGCACGAATCCATTGCCGAACATCTTCATCCTCTCCTGTCACTTCTGATACGACGGTATCCAGCGCCGTTCGATATAGAATTGTCAGGGCCGCCGTTGCATTCGCTGGAATCGTAGTCTCAAGCAACACATTGAGCCTCCGAAGACAGGGAAGACCGCACAGGAACGAACAGACTGTGGCCGCCCATATGAACAGCCCGCTCGCTCGCTCAGCCAGCAAAGTGATAACATCTTCCTTACGGCGCGTGCCCCAGACACTCTCGTCGTTGATGCTTGCAAACCTTTGCCGGATGAAGTACTGTATGTCCAGTTTCACCTCATCTGAGGATGTGTCTAAAGAATAGAGATGGACATGCCGGCATTTCTTGAAAACCCGAGCAATCTTTTCCTCGGGCCGACTGGAGACAATGAGCCGCATGAATGGTAGTTTCGGCCCAAACCCATCTGCAAGCACTTCCAGCAACTCTGTCGACACATCGCTTTCATCGAGACCGTCAATGATGACAACCAAAGGTCCTCCATTCTGTAATTCTTGGATTTTTTCCAATGGATCCTGCAGGAGGAGTCGAAACTGGGTACGTGATTCGGATGCTGGCATTTTAACTGCGGCACGAGATTCAGTCAAAGCCTTAGCGATGGCATCACCTATGCGCTGATCGAACATGCCCAAAGAGTAGGCAATGGACGTGATGAGTCCTGACGAGTTCCGGTATTCGGTTCTGTCGTAACGAATGAAAGCAGCAAGGCGACTGTGGCTGCCCATATGAAAGCTGAGAAGTTTATGCAGGGTGCCGACAAGCGAGCTTTTGCCCGTCCCCGCCAGACCACTACACCAAAGGACGCTGTCGTCGCAGTCCACAATCCATGACATCAAGTAGTTGATCGTTTCCACGCGTGTACCGGGGAGACATGTCGATTTGGGACCAAGCTCCTTTCCGGGCCTTAGTTCCTGAAGCGACATCCGCATAGCTACTCAGATTGGGTTTAGAGCATGCTTTGAGTGATTCAAAGAGACATACCAAGTGAATCAACTTCGGCTCTGACACCCAATGTCACGGCAAGCGCGTCCTTTGCTACACCTGAGTTCAACTGCTTCCGCAAATTTTCAAACCCTTGAATGAATTCTTCTGCTTTCTGTGTCACATTCAATGAAAAGAGGCGCTCTGAAATAGGTGTTAGATACCACCATTTTGAAAATGAACAATGGACACACTGAGGCGGTTTTTGTTTGTATATCCCTCGATGAGCATTCTGCATTCGTTCGTGGTCTGGAACAACGATTTATAGATCGGTTCCAACCGCGTTTGCTTCCACAGCAAGCGGTCGTCGCTCGCCTCCTTGTAAGTCGTGATCATCGCCTCATACAGTCGCAGTACGGTTGTATCTTGTTCTGTCTGTTGTTTCACGATCTATCCGAAAGGTATGGTAAGCTAGTTTTCCTGCTTCGAACAAGGCCAGAACTCGCATTAACACAAATGGAAATGAAGCTACATGCTATTGAGGCAGCAGGATGTACCTAGAAGTGCTCAATTAGAACCTACAAGTTGATCGCAGGGAACCTGCTCTGTGCTCACGTCCTTGAATACATCGATCACGTGCTCCACAATATCAACGCCATCAGTCAATTTGGAAATCCATTCCGAGGGATCTTTAGGCTTTGCAGTTTCCATGACCTTCGCTGCGATTGCCCGATCATCTTCCACTGACGTCGCAGGAATTGCCCCGGGTTGAGGACCTGACAAATCGGAGGCATTCTGACTTCCCGGATCGATGGTATTCGATGGGCCACTCTGGATTGCGGCCGACGTGTCAACGTCTCGGTCCCCATCAGCGGACTGTGTGATCGGAGAATAGTCAGTGGCGTCTTCCCGGAAGATCTTGAAATAGGTGTTGAGACAGGGAAGCTCGTTACTCATGGGTATGACGATAGCTGGCACATAGATTTTAGACACTGACAGCAATGAGTACAGGTACTCACTGTCGCTTCCACCTATCAGGACATCTCGGATCGGCCCTTCGTAAAAACCGAGGCATTGGTGCTTTTCCTTCCAAAGGACACATTTCTTCTTCGGACGGAAATATACTTGAACTTTGAATCTCTCATCTTCGCTAATGTTGCTCCTAGACATGTGATGAGCTACGAATCAAGCGGTATGTAGCAGTTCGGCTTACAGGTCAAGATCGACCGTCCATTTAGGAACCGACCTTTCCTTTTTTCGCCTGTTTGCACCAGTCGTCTTATACTTTGCACCACCGTACTTGAGACAGTAGCTCTGTGCATCGAACACCGGAGGTAGATCGAGTAGTTCTATAGCTAGTTGGTAAGGGCTCTTAGCGAAAAGGCCGCGAATGTAGAAGTAGAAGTGATTGTACCTTTGATCCTGCGGTACCTACCATCATTTATGAGCAAAAACCAATCTAAGAATCGTGAAGGAGGCTCACTGTTTATCCATCTCGATGCTTGTAAACTCGATGATGGTGGTGCAGTAGAAGAGAAGGGGCTGCATGTATATGCACCACGGGGTGGATGCGTGTTCTTACATCATCATGGCTTCGACTCGAGAAGTTTGTTTCCAGCCGATTCGATCTATAGTCTGCTGTTATCACCGTCACCGCCAATGCCGAGAAAAAGAAAACCACAGTATACGCCATAGTCGTAACTCGATGCTCCGCAGACGTACTCCCACAAAACAGAAATAACGAGAGGAAGGAAACTGTAGCATGGGGCAAGCATACATAACTCTCAACCGAACCCCATGAACCCCAGCAATCCCCTGTTAGTAACAGTGCCCTTCCGTTTTTTAGCACTTAAGGTAAAGCGCCGAGGCTTGAGCCTATAGTCCTGGAAACTGAGGATTAGCGCCCAATTAAATATTAACTACTCGGAGACAACCTCACTCATTTTGATGAGGCTACGAGCAAGGTCAAGTCGACAGGCATCAAGGGGCACCATGGAGGAAGCACATCTGAGCCTCTGGGAAGAAAGGGCTCGGGCGATATTTCTCCCAATAGGGAGTTCGCTTGTTCTGTCTAAGATTTGGGACCCACCACCGCCCACTATTATTTCGCTTTTGCACAACTTGAGTCAGCTACATCAATTGCCGAGTTATATGATCCGAAGAACCCGGCAAATGAACCCAGTACCGCTTCCCTGCTGAAGATTAGACAGATGCCAATAAAGGACTCGGTTTTACGGACAAGATGTAATCAAGACGACACGCGATGATATAACGCCGTCCTCAGAAGAGATTATTTGGGCATCACTACGAAAATAATCTGAGTATTCATCCCGCATATTTTGACGACGGAGTTAACTCTACGTACCTCATCCAGAAAGGAATAGATGTCATCATCATGTTGAAACCTGAGGATGTTCCGAGACGTTTGAGGTGGGGAGAATGGTTCTAATGCCATCTTGAAAGGTCATAATATACGTGTCGAAATCTATGACATCCTAGACCTGACGCCTGACGCTTGACTCGTTTCTTGCAAGATAGTTATATCGGCTTCTGCAACAAAAGTATGCACTGATGGCATATTAAATTGCCGTATAGTATGTAATCGGTACGTAGCCGTCCGACTTGTCACTTTCCACATATTTAAGTATCGGTGTCTTGGTAGATTGTCAGCCATCGTGCGCCAAATGCATAGTGAATTGTATCTACCTTTGTTGTATCCCTTTCCCGGTCACATCTTGCCGCTGCAGTATTTGCTCCTTCATCTTGGCCCAGATGGTAAGCGAGTCTAAAAGAAAGGTAAGACGCCGTCGAAGAGAGGAGTCGACTCCTCAGCGACGAGGGACAATCTATAACCCATTCCATGGACATTTTGCCAAGGTCATCGCTAGAGAGTAGAAGAGAACGATCGAGAAGCGCATAACCGACAGATAAAATGAAGAAATGCGGATTTGTGGAAGCCGTATAAAGCGCAAGGCATGACACTGAAACATTGGTCCGGCCCGACAACCCAGTGACGAGGACAGTCATAGCATTCCGATAGTTGTAGACCGGCACCGATTTGAGAAAGAGGAGCGAAGTTCAAAAATATCGTGAACTTCTTCAGTCGTCAACATGAACCTTGATATACCGGAAAAGTGACGAATGGAGGATGAGCACCGGTAGCTTGAGTTCCTGCGATTGACAAGATTTGCAATAACGCATAGGCAATCCGGACATCAACGACGACTGCCAACCAAGTTTGAAGGTATGGCGAGACGAGGGTGTTGCCTCTACAGTGGCAGCTATAAACACGTTAAGAGCACGCCATAGTTATAAGAATGACGGCGTTCGTACCAAATCATCCTAGGCCTCGTACGGTGTCGAACGGAAAGAACCTCGTGCTCGTTCGAACAATAAGTTGATTGTGCCGGTTCTTCTCCTGCGGGTCCTCGGACAGCACTGGACGAGGTTCATACAATGTAGCGGTACAGCAGGGGATCACAGGGTTGATCTATCATACGACGAGAGAGGCTGAGAAATGATGTTGGTGCTGGTGCTGGTGCTGGTGTGTCGGTAATGAAAGCAAAAGACAAGAAAGCCCCGGTTTATCCGGTCCGCACGCCGACCTGCATCTCCCATGAACCACCGGTACCATTGACCAACTTCTTTCTAAGCGCATTCTCTGATACTCAGAGGCTCGACCGCTCATTTTCAACTCGAGTCTATATTTCTGTAGCAAATCCCTTCGGTCGAAGCGTTCTGTACATGGAGAGCAGCACGTTACTAGTGCCATGTCCATCGCAGAATCTACGTACTCCCGTATCCCCCTCTCTGAGCTTCAAGCACAGTGATATATTTATGACCTTCCCGGATATTCAATGGCTGATTCGGGTCTTCTTCGCAGTGCGCTGTCGCAACTGGATTTGCATCAACAACGGACAACTCTTGACGGGCGGTACTTAGAACCCACCGAAGGTGATCGATTAACGCGCGTATGCAGACCATCGCTTTTCCTGCGATGGAAGATGAATCTCTCGATGATAGCTGATTCTATCTAGTGGAATCAACATGTGATGCTGCCAGTTTTCCCGCCCGGCACACGCGCAACTCGCTCGCCTATCACATCGACTGGCTTCTCGTATAGGTTGTCTGTGAGGCGACCGATCCTTGACCAGCGACTGTACATGTGTGGCTATATCTCACTTCCACGAATAAACCTCGAACTTACTCTCAATCTCGTAGACCTACGATCTCGTTATCGACCCATGCATCCGCGTTTGGTATTCCAAGAGGCAGGAGGATCTGGAGAAGCAGGAGGAAACCTCACAGTCAGACCCACCGGCTGTGACTGATGTGCAAGAACAGGCGCCTACTCCTTGGGGGACCCGTATAGTCATCATATGGGACGAAGGGCGCAATCCCTATCGGACTCGCTTTTCAGGACTTTCGAGCAATGCACGCAGAGTGACGCATGGAACCAGATCGTATCGTGGATTCCATAAAATCTCCACCAAGGTTCAGACATCAATGCATCACAGATCGCCATTGTTCCTTGTCACTGTGTTCCCTCGCAGACATACGAGTCTCATGCGAAACCGGACATCCGTGCACATCTAAGTCTTCTGGACATGCTTCGCAACGTCACATCGCCCTCCATTCCTGTGTCCAGTTGGCCGCGCAAGACTATCAGTTGGCATTGACGACGTTCCCGGATAACGTTCGACATCGCCATATCCAAGATCTCTGGGAGATTCTCCTCACCTCAGCGGACCCTCGCTTTTGAAACGAGCACCATGATGGACTACCTTTTCGACAGCTAATTGTATCCTTCCCTCGACTCACCATCACTCCTCCCTATCGACCCGACTGCACCCCCTACGCCTAGAGCGCAACGTCCATCAGTTCGCTCTTATATCCGTTTACATAAACAACAACGCCCTAACGCCAGCGAAGCCTCACCCTGTCAGCTCTCTATTGGCATATTGGCGACGCGTGTCATTCGCTCCACGAGCTGGGTTCGAGTCCCAGCAAGAGGGATCGCAGCGCGCGCCCTCCCTAAGAAGGGAGGGCGTGTGTTGCGCGTTATTTTGTCCAGGGCGAATCATTTTCTATTCTGATCTTGGTTCGACGTCCAATTTTAATTATAATGTCTACTTACTCTTCTATCCCTTCGACGTCAACACGACAAGTATCTACAACCAATTCTCGCCTGAGGCGGAATCGGCTCGGTTCCCATACGTTTAATTTTCTCGAGAGGTATTGACGTATAACCCTGGACGAGTTACAACAGAATACACACCCTCATGTAGTCGTGTATGTAGCGTCTGTCTATGAGAAGTAGGTTGGTTTCGTCTCTTCGTTTCTTGTTCAACTAGCTCATTGCACCCTATTTTTACATTCAGCGAGCCTCGTTCTTCTTGCTCCGATTCATTTCTGAATCGCAAACTTCCATGGTTCCAGCCGCTATTTCTGCTTCGATGGTGTTTTTACATACCTGGTAGGTCGGCTGTGAAATCGGACGACTGTTAACCCTCTGCTGGCATATCAGAGAAGCGGCTCCATCGCTTCTCCGTCGTTGGGTTCAATTCTCCGCGGGAGAGATCGTGTACAGGGCCTGGCTCAAGCCCGAAAGCCAGGCCAAGCCGGGCCAAGCCAAGCCCTACAAAGCCGGGCCCTAGCGTCGGGCTTGTAGAGGGCTCGGGCTCAGGCTTTTGATTTGGAAAGCCCAAGCCCTAGGCTTAGGCCCTGGCTTTGGAAGATGTCATAGCACAAGAAAAACGATAAGTTGAAGTGCTGCAAAGCTAATCAGTTGAGTTGTGAGCACTCCCCATGTCAGCTTTTATAATATTATTGAAAATTTGTGGCTCCTTGAGTATGCCCCCTGCCAAATGATGATCAAAGTTTCGGTGAACAGTGCTTTATAATTACTAAGGATGCTTATGAGGATGCTGCTGCTATCAAAGAGGAGGTCATAGACATTGATTACCTTCTTGAAGACAGTACTACAATGTTTGTGGACTGAAAATTTTGTTATCGCAACTCAAAATATTATTGATGTCCTACCCACCAAAAGCCCTGGCCTGAGCCCGAGCCAAGCCTGAGCCCGGTAGGGCTTGGGCTCAGGGCTCGGGCTTACGATTTTGAAAGCCAGGCCCGCCGTAAGCCAAGCCCAAGCCCTAAAAGCCAGGCCAAGCCGGGCCCTGTACATCGCTACAATACACGCCCTCAATACGGGAGGGCGCATGTTGTGAAGCCTTTTGCTTCATGCTTCTTCTGGTATTTAGGAAGACTGACTATACCTGTAATTTCGGTACACAGTGCTTCTTTCTGGACCTTGCGGTTCGTTTCATCGTAGGCCTCACACTTGTCGATTATGTGACGCAAACAGCCTCTATGCATCTTCGTCTTCTAACAATGTGCGGTATTTTCTTCAAACGAAGACGACTGTGGCTTTAGGCCATCGATTCAAATTCTACATTCCGAAGTTCCAAGGCGGCATGTACTTCGCATCCGCGGATCTATTTACCTAAACGAATCACTACGGTGATATGAGACGAGCGAAATTGGGTATAGTTAGCTCTCTCTTGGCATATCGGTGAAGCGTGGGCTGCCGAGGCTGGGTTCGACTCCCAGTCAGAGAGATCGGAACGCGCGCCCTCTGTCGGAAATTTCATTTCGGCCTTATAAGCCGATCGCCCTGATAAGCTAGAGATAAGGTACGGCCCGAGAATATAATCACCAGATAAGATGGCTGGTTACCATATACGGAACCTGTGAGGATATAAACACATTAAAAGGGACGACTTTTTTTTCCCAACACAAAAATGGTACCAATGTATCTCGGAATTAATATTGAACGTTAACCATCGACTACCTACCTAATACATTTGACGACTACACTACAAAGGTTTGATATGAATACATTACATAGCCAACTTTGAAAGTAATAAATATTTTCGAAATGAAAAAAAAATAAATGCCATCCCAGTGAGCACCGGCCTACTCCATGTGTAAAGCCATGCCCTGACCCCCAGTATAGTCTCCCCAATCATTCACACCCATGGCATCGCCCACCGCCGCCATCCTACTTGCTGTCGCTGTCATCCTTGGTACTCGTTCGTTCTCCCATGGTAGCAGATGGCAACCGATATCGATTCCATCAGTGTAGTGGAGGCTATCTTGCAGCGATAATGCGTTGTAGCGAAGTGATCGACCCCGATATTCATGTGGGGAATACTGAGTTGGTGGGGATGGGGAGGTGTGGAGGCAAGATGAGGTGATAGTGAAAAGTAAAGCAGAAAGCCGCACAGCCACTCGATCACTGTGCGGTTGTACAGTCCGAGGCGAGCGAGCGAGTGAAACGAAGGTGAAATACATCTTTGGCATACTTCTACTACTCAATTTATGTCCTCTGAGGCCACGAAAACTGTCAAGATATTTGATTATATGTGCTACTTGCCACCTCAACTCATTTCCATGCTCTTTAATTGGTTTCTATTTAAGGTTTCTTCTTGGTTGCCATACTTGTGCTGAAGCTCAACAAGAAACTGTTCGGGCCAGTGATGCTACAGAAGGTCTGGAGGATGAAGATATTTATGGCTAGAATTATACATATATTTTCAAATAGATCTGCTTTGAATGCACAACCAAAGTGAACTTAGAAAGAGCAACAATGCTCAAGTGCGATGAGATCAGGTGACTTTAGTACATTTAATAACTGGATGCAGTGATTAAGTGTAGCTCTTGTAGTGTAACTGTAATATTGTATTTGTAAATGTTGACTTATCGAAGGTTGCTGGTTTGACTCCCCTCATTGTATATTTTCCCTTTGTACATTACCTGGCTTACTTAAGCATGTTCTAGTTCTGTTCAAATGATAAATACAAATTGTTAGAAATGTGAAGGAAATAAATTATTTTTCCGCATCGTAACTAGGGTAATTATAACCGTTGCCGACTCCTGATAAGGCATCTTATCCCGCTGAGCTTGTTCCTAATAACCCCTTATAAGGGTTTCTCGCTCATTTCAGCATTATTTAACCTTATAAGTAATTATAACCTGATTTGGACATTTCCGACATCCCTCCCCAGTATGGGAGGGTGTGCGTTGCGAGATTTCTTTGCTTGGAGAGGTCACTTCCTCCCAGTGATACGCGGTCCACGCGTTCACACCTAGATTTTGCGATTTTATAATGATACTAGCGCATATCTATCCTTAACTAGTCATAACTAGAGGGCTATAGCAGAGGCTTCGAGCTGATAGTCAAGCCAGGAAGCTACTAGTCGAGCCAGGACTTAGGCACGATACCACTAGTGGATCAAGTCTATAAGCCGGAATGACTAGTACCTCGGCTACTGTTACGAGCCGGTGAATAACGGCTACTAGTAGACGAGGGTAGCTACGAGTGCACCCAACAAGAAGCAGAATACACAGATCTCGTGAAGTCCGGTCACTAGCAGGCCGATCAGGGCATAAACGCCTAAGTCAGGTTAACTAGTCACGCGGCAATCTCGAAGCAGGACTTAGAAATGAATTAGCAACGGATTAACCTCACATCTAGATCCATCTGGAGCGATCAGATCAGTTACGATCGGGCACGAGGCTAGCCAGACTGCGCTTTCGATCACGGCGAACTGCGTTACGGATGCGGGAGCGTGGCTAGTCGTTTATCCTCGGCACTAGTGGCGCGTTGCTGGGTCAAGAACGCGACCTAAAACCGCTAGCGTAGCTCCGTGGCTTACTAGTCGTCCAGCAGCAGTTTCTAGACCGACTATTGCATGCTTTTTCGCAGTATTTCGTGACTAGCCAAGAAATCAGTACCGAAAATACCCCACTAGTGTAGCTGTTTGTGTCGCTTTGTACCTTTCTTTACAGTATATAAGTAGTAGAATAGCCACTCGCAACGGGAGGCGATGCCATCCCTGCGATTGCGAGTGACTAGTAGTATCTAGTGCCCCCAATTAAAGGCTTTTGTGCTTAACCTCGAACGAAGCGGCTACTAGTTGCTAAGTTACCTATAGTATTGAGTGAATTGAAGTCCCTTTGAGTCTACCATTGTGTCCTGCAAAGGCCAAGAGTGCTCCGAAGTTAGTTCTTGCAGTTTCTCGAAGTTAAAGTATTATTCTTAGGCCAAGAGTGCCACTAGTAAGCTAGAGTGCGAACTAGTCAAGTGTTATCACTTGTAAGGAGCAGTTTCTAGGCCAAGAGTGCCACTAGTAAGCCAAGAGTGCAAACTAGTCAAGTGTTGATCACTTGTAGGAAGTATTACAGGGCCAAGAGAGCCAATAGTCCGAACAGTCGGAGTCCCAGCGAGCGCAGTAGCTCAAAACCAAGTCACATTCATTCAATTGTGTCTTACCCACCCCACTAGTGCGAGTAGTACGCTTGTAAAACTCACTAGTAACAAATAAAACGTCTTTTGAACAACTTCCCTTGATTATCGAGTCTGCAGAGTGCTTCTATCATACTCGAAACACCCGAATTCAATCAATTGGTGATAGTGTAGAGTTGTGAGAGGTTTAGTGCCGGTTGGAGATCATTTCCGCCCACTAGTCTTTTGTCACTCGCCGTTACCGAGCACATCACCAGATTCAACCCTTGCACCGTAAGAGTTTTTAAATGTCAATTCTAGTTCGGTTCGTTTATCGGCCAGGGTAACCTTAGAGATTCTCGTTATTCACCTCTTGCGGATTCTAGGCTCTCTTTGAATCGAGTATGCAGGCTCCCACTTCCGGCAAATGTAAACCGTTTCCGGACACCTTGCTGAGGCCATTGATGAAGAGCACAAGAGAGAAAACTGGGAAGCGAGAAACACCTGAATAACAGATAAACACAAGTTCGCGGAAGCTGCAAGACACGACACTGAAACGTCGGTTCATCCTAACGACTCCGTAACGAAAACTATCCTTCCTGTATAGATCATTGTATGTCGCCACTAGTCCGCAAAGGAGAGTGGAATCCAGATTTTCTGAAAACAGCGTGAACTTTTGAATTTCAGCAAAACCTCGACCAGCTCACTGAAACGGAGCATGACCACCAGCGAGCTTGAGTTCCTGAAATTGTCAAGGTTTTCAAGGACGATGGCGCATCACCAGGAAGTCACCGGACACCAACGTTGACCTAGTCTGATAATACTATAATGCGATGGGATCCTTGACTCTGCGGGGCCAGAGAAGGAGGCTGCATGCGCATTCACAGATAAAATTTATCAGTGTCACGCTCGCACAGTATTATCTCGAGTCTTGCCCTCGAGTCGGGGTGTCGTACGGCGAGGAAAGAACCTCGCTTAGTGTTGCCGAAGTTCAGTTCAATTCAGGACCGATACATCTGGCCCAGAACGTGAACTTGAACGTCTTTGGTCCTGGTGAACTTGAACGGGGACGCGAACTGAATGGACGTTCACGTTCAACTGCATTCGGTTCACTTTCAGAACCCGTTCGAATTTTCAAATAGGGCTCAAGCTGCGAAGTTACTACACATTGATCTGTGCTATCTATGTCATGCTATCAGAGTACTATTTATTTAATGAACTCCGTACAAACCTTCAGGAGCGCGTTCCGGCCATCATGACAATGAAAATTTACCCTCAGTGTTGTCTCAGTACTTGATTACCTATGTTCGAAGAGTGCTCGGAATTTTCTGGCAGCCTTTGAACCTAGAACTGAACGGAGTATATATTGGTTGAACTAAACGTGAACGTGAACTGAACCTCACGTTCAGTTCTGGCATTCAGCGTCCAGACCAAATTTCTAAACCGAACTTCGGCAACACTAACCTCGCTCTTGCTCGAACAATGCAAATTTGAACATGTGTACATTTTTCTCCTGCGATTCTTTCGATGGCATCCACGAGGTTCGTGCAATGTAACCGGATGACCTGCTATAATATGAGTGCTGAGCGCTGAGGAAGCAAAAGCCAAGATGGAAGCCCGGGTTTATCCGGTCCGACCCTCTCTCATGAACCACCGACTTCTCTCTGATACTCATACCCAGCGCTCATTCACAAAGGCATGGCTATATGCCAATTAAAATCCCAATGCCCCAAGTCGAAGCATTTCTGAAGGAAACGACAAAAAGGGTTCTCGATGAACGGGGCGTGCTCCTCCCCTACCGTGTTCGTCTGCTGGCCGACAAGCACTCACCAGACGGGTGAGAGGAAGCGAAAGCCTGTCCATGGATGCATAGTGGGCCTTGTTGAATTTGGTCATCGTGGCGCAGAGAGAGGCTGGTGTGTGCACTTTTCCCTTCGCCTTTCTACTTGTACTAATGCGAAATTGGAAATCCCTAGCTGAACCTCTGCAAGCGCCTCGTTTCTAAGCGTACAACAAACATGTTCAACTTGTCCAAAAGGAGGATGGAGTTTGCAAGTACGTTGTTCGTCGTGAAGTGAAGAGCAGGAAGGAGAACGCAAAGCCCTACACAAGAGCCCTCAAGATTCAGCGTTTTGTTACTCCCATCCATCTCTAGCGCCGTCGTCGCCTTCGCTCCTTTAAGCGCATAAAATTTGAGCACCAGAAGGAGCAGAAGTCTGAATACAAGTGAATGTTCTATTTATACTTCAACTTTCTCATTGGCTAATCATCTTTCAGTGCTATCAAAGCCTCTCATCGCCAACTGCGTCTCTGAAAAGAAGGTCAAGGTCCCTGCAATTAAAGCATCACACCGCAAGTTCGTCTTCTACCCCTTCTCGTTTATTTCCACGTGCTTACACGGTATGCAAAGCAACCACTGCTTAATGTCCAGTGATTATGGTAATACCACTACAGCTTCACGCTACGATCCTAGGTGTATCCATGCTATGCTGTTATCCATATACCTTGTGATGAATTAATTCAGTTGAACTTTCGAACTTGCCTGCAATATTGTTCTTTCATAATGTTTGTATGTTGATTGCCACCAGAAGGTGAGGGCTGAATGATTTTGGGATCGGGGTGCCAAAGGAGCGTGACTGAAGCATAATTATATTCTACAATGTAGACGAATATTCTATAAATCTGAAACGTCCCATGTCCTGAATGTGAACTTGTTGAATTTATCACTGAGATCTTTGAATTCGCACCAAGTGATCGTGATCACCCTCATCCCATCGGGAGTGACCAAGATCTTGCTTATGCAAGCAATTTGGAAACCCCAGTAGTACCAATGGTGGATCGTAGTAATCTGGCCGCTCGGAAGGCGTTGAACAACAAGATCGCAACATCGGTTACAAAATCCATGTTCACATTGCCAACTTCGAATGTAGGCAATTCGCTTGCTGTCAGGAAACCACACCAAGTTTCTCGCATCCTTGAGGTCCGTAATATCCGCACTTGATTCAGACGTGATTCCCAATATGTATGTCTGGTAGAAGGTGCCCCAAATCTGGGAGACGGCGACCTTTGAGCCGTCGGGCGACATTTTGCAGGAAAAACTCCAAGAAGGGCCGCCATACTCGAAATCAGGGCAATCTGTGATCCTGGTAGTCAGCATTATCATGGATGACAAAAGAATATGACCTGCCATATATGCATTCACAACAAAGAGCACCTGTCGATGTTTCCCACTCTCGCAACGATATCTTGCCTACAGTTTCCATCAATCCTAGTAACATAGATCCATCTTCCATGACAGTGAAGCTATAGATCCCATTTGTCCTGCCATCCAAGGTTATCCATTTATTGCAACCACTAGCGCCTGGCTGAACTTTAAGCATCAAGCCTGAACACTTATCAATGACCAGTAATCCGTGTGCATATTGTTCTACAGGACAGTCTGACCCAATTGCAGGTAACAGATAATTGTTCAATGCAGTGGGAGGTCTGTGTATTAGCGATAGAGATGAACATGGATTGCATGTTACTGTTGCCAGTTCTATGATCACAATTGTTGCCATCATCAGCATTAGATAGCATGGAATCTTGAGAGTCGCTGTTGTGCCTTTCAATGATTTCATATTGTGTACTATTCGAGGAGTACTCCTGAGGTCCATAGCCACGACAAGTTTCCCAACGCATAGTGAGCCTAATGATCTGACCACTGGCATCAAATGATTCGTGGGAATTGAGGGAGGAGGGAAATAGCAAATGGGTGAAGCATGAAAGGGTCGACGGTGGTGGTGGGTCTAGTATCCTTCCCATGTCAACATTGAACACAACAGATCCTCCGGAGTGGAGCCCTTGTCTGTATTCTGAGCCTATGTGCATCTGAGGCTTGAATATGAGCTCGGATTGAATATGTTGAGCGCCTTGAAACATATTTAATGAGTAAACAAGGCTTCCAGTTTCACTAGAGCTGCTCCAACGTATGAGAGCTACCAGGCGCTCCTTATTGAAAGGGGCATTAACACCACTGCTTTGTCCCCAGTCTCTGCAAATAACATTTTTGGAAGGCAAGATGGACATTGCATGGGTGTACACATATGCAGGGTTGACTGAACGGTACTTTCTTGAAAATTCGTTGAAACGGTCCCAGAATGTGAAGGCATGGTAAACATATGTATGGAGGCTTTGATCTGTAACTTCAGCCTGAAGGAAATAACAGTGAGGCTGTGTTTATTCAAGATATAGAGCATGAACGGCTTATGTTGACCACAAAAACGACCTTGAGTAATGTTTCGACCGGAGGCAGAGATTCAAATGCATAGAGTATTTCGAGCCAGAACAAGAAGTAACGATCAAACAAGGGACGGTAAGTGTCAATCCCAAGCTCAGTGAAGGCATTGGAATGCCACTGTAGAACCTTTACAGCATAATCTTTGATATGGGATGGTATATCATTGTAGGACTGATCCAGTGCGGTTGCTCTTGGACAGATGTCCCTAGAACCAGGAAGAGCACTGGGTGGAGTCCAATTTTTGAAAAACATTGTCAAGGACAACACACATCGTCGAGCAAGCTCCTTTTCATGCTCCTTGACATCTATAAACCATCCATCCCCGCATCTGCTATGATCTCGGAGAAAATCATCGAATGACTTGTGTATAAGCTCCAGGCTGCTAGATCTCTCTTGTATCACACTTCCTAATTTGTCGATGATGAACTGTGCTGAAGGGTCTCCTTCTTGCCGAACAAGATCGGGAAGCATCGGCACCATCATGTTACCCTTGCGAACAATCAGGGCACCTAATACTGCACGGATGCATCGTCGGATATCTTCCTTCCTTCCATATACTTCTGATATGATGGTCTCCAGTGCAGTGCGATATAGTATCGTCAGAGCCTCCATTGCATCTGCTGGAATCGTACTTTCGAGTAACGCCTCAAGCCTCCGAAGACTGGGAAAATCGCACAGGAACAAACACACTGTGGCCGCCCATATGAACAGCCCGCTTGCCCGCTCAGCCAGTGAAGTGATAACATCTTCCTTATTGTGGGTGCCCCAGACTCTCTCGTCATCAATACTGGCAAACCTTTGCCGGATGAAGTACTGTATGTCTTGTTTAACCTCATCTGAAGAGGTATCTAAAGGATAGGGATGGACATGCGGGCGGTCCTTGAAAACCCGAGCAATCCTTTCCTCAGGCCGACTCGAGATAATGAGCCGCATGAATGGCAGTTCGGGCCCGAACCCATCCGCAAGTACTTCCAGCAACTCTGTCGACACATTGCTTTCATCAAGACCATCGATGATGACAACCAAAGGCCCTTCATCTTGTAATTCCGGAATCATCTCCAATGGCTCCTGCACAAGGATTCGGAACTGGGTACGTGATTTGGATGCTGGAAATTTGGCTGCAGCAGGAGATGCAGTCAAAGCTTGAGCAATGGCATTGCCTATACGATGATCAAACATGGCCAAAGAGTATGCAATGGACGTGATGAGTCCCGATGAATCCCTGTATGAGGTTCTGTCATAACGAATAAAAGCAGCAAGGCAACTACAGCGGCTCATATCCAAGCAGAGAAGGTTATGGAGGCTGCCGACAAGTGAACTTTTGCCCGTCCCCGCCAGACCACTACACCAGAGGACGCTGTCGTCGCAGTCCGTAATCCACGTCAGCAAGTACTTGATGGTTTCCTTGCGTGTACCGGGCATACACGTCGATTTGGGACCAAGCTCCTGCTTGTGCCCTAGTGGCCGAAGCAATTCCCTCATAGCTACTCAGATTGAGCTTAGAGCATGTTTTGATTGATGCGAAGAGACGTACCAAGTATATCAACATTGGCTCTGACACCCAATGTCGCGACAAGTGTGTCCTTTCCTACACCCGATTTCAACTGCTTGCGCAAATTCGCAAACTCTTGAATGAATTCTTCTGCATTCTCTGTCACGTTCCGTAAAAGTAAGCGCTCTGAAATAGGTGTTAGATATCACTGTCTTGAAATGAACAATGGACACACTGATGCGGTTTTTGTTTGTATATCTCTTGATGAACATCCCGCAATCGGACGTGGTCTGGAACAACGCTTTATACATCGGTTGCAACCGTTCTTCCTGCCACAGCTGGCGGTAGTTGCTCGCTTCCTTGTAGGTTGTGATCATGGCTTCGTACAGTCGGAGTACAGTGTTATCCCGTTCTATCCGCTGCTTCAAGATCTATCCGAAAGTGCGTGGTCAGCTGATCGTCCTGCTTCCGATAAGGCTGGTACTTACACTAATGCAAGGGGAAATGGCACCCCATGCTATTGAGGCAGCGGGGTGTGCCTGGCAATGCTTAATTAACACCTAGGAATTTATCGCAAGGAACGTGCTCACGCTCGTGAATGCATCAATCACGCTCTTCACGATATCGAAACCATCGATCAATCTGGACATCCATTCCGAGCGTTCAAAGTTAAGCTTGACGGTTTCCCCAACGACTTCCTCCGCAGTTGCATAATACTCTTCCACCGAGGTTTCCTCGGGTTGCAGGCCCGACAAGTCTGAGGTATCCTGCCTTTCGGGATCCGCAATATTCGATGGACCGCTCTGGGGTGCCGCTGACATGTCTTGGTCTTTACTTGCCAATTGGGTGATCGGAGAATAGTCGGAGAGACCTTCCCTGAAGATCTTCAAAGAGACGTCGGGACAGGAAGAGTCGCTACTGATGGGCAAGACAATAACTGGCAGGATTCTTTTAGATACTGACAGCAAACTGACAGTACAGATTACAGACACTCACTGTCCGTTTCATTGGTCAAAACTTCCCGGATCGATGTTTCACAAACGCCGAGGCATTGACGATCTTCCTTGTCCCGAAAGCAGTAAACGACGACCTGAAAACTCTCAGATTCATTGATGTTACTCCTGGATATGTGATGAGCTAGGACTCAAGTGATACGCTAGCGCCCTTACAGATCAAGATCTATCGTCCATTTGGGTATCGGGGCTCTCCCCAGCACTTTCTTCTTCACTCCGGATATACCTGTCTCCTTGGGCTCTGCGCGCCCTGCAACAAGCTTGAGCTGGTAGAAACGTTTGTCCGGCGTCGGGGTTATATTGAGTAGTTCTATAGCTAGTCAACAAGAGCGCTTAGCGAAAACACTACAAGTGCGAAGGTAGACTGTACCTTTGATCCGATATCTACCATTTCATGAGCACAAGAGATTCTAGAAACCATAATGAGAGCGCTCACCGTTTGTCCATCTCAATGTTCGACAATGGAGGTGCAATGGAAGGGAAGGCGTTGTATATATAAGTACCATGCAGTGGATGTGTAGCTTACAGCATCATGACTTCGATGTGAAGATGCTGTATGCTGTGACCAGCGGAGAACAAAAAACCCACAATGCCAGCTACCCCTAGTAGCAGCCGGTGGTCTGCTGTTAGTTAGTGGCAGTGTTCTTCCATTTTTCCGCGAGCAGTATACATTGCACTTCGGTGGTATTACATGAACCAAGTCTACGAAATTGTGATTGATGATTGGCGTCAAATAAGATTGCACACTTGTACCCAGAGGTCACGAGCAAGGTCATGTCGGGATGTTGGTCTCAACGACCCTGTGACGAGGACAGTCGACTTCCAGCATGCCGATGTTTGGATACCGCCACCGGTGGAAAGAAGAGCGGAATGAAGGTTCTTCGAAAAAGATCGTGAACTTCTTTTGGAGTAGTCCATTCAAACAACGTCAGCCTCGATTACCGGGCGAGCGGTGGGCTCATTGGAATGGAGGACGAGTAACGGTGAGCTTGGGTTCCTGAGATTGTCAACATTTCCAATAATGTGTACGTAGGCGCATCGAACAATGAAGTCCCTGGACATCAGTGACGACTACGAACCAAGTTTGAAGGTATGGCGAGATGGGGGTGTTGTCTCTACGGGTGCAGCTGCAAACCAGTCAAGAGCACAGTATAACTATCAGAATAACGGCGTTCGTACGAGAGTTTCTCGAGTCATGGTGTCGTACGGTGTCAGGAAATAACCTGGCACGAGTTGCTCGAACAATAATATCGGTTTTGCTTCTGTGGTCCCTTGAACAGTATCGAACGAGCTTCATACAATGTAGCGGTGGTACAGCAGGGGTCGATGGTGCTGACCTGTCGTAAGAGGCGGAGAAGGTCGAATGCCAGTGAAAGCAAAAGCAGCGTTGATCGGGGTCAACGAAGTCCGGGTTTATCCGGTCCGCGCCCCCGATTCGCCACCTAAGTTCTTTCTGTGCATATTTTCTGATAGTACTCAGAGGTCCGACCGCCCATTTTCAATTTGATCAAGTATGCTTATGTGTCTGTAGCAAACCGATTCTCTCGATCGGAGCGTTCTGTACACGTAGAGCAGCGTGTTACGCCACTGGAGATACGTCTGAGTCGCAGAATGTATGTGCTTCCGAGTTCCTTTTGCGCTTCAGTCTCCCCTCTCTAACCTTCAAGCGCAGTGTCATTTCTACGACCTCCAGGATATTCAAGGGCCGATTCGACTTTCTCTGATGCGTCGCCGCAACCGGCTCTACAAAAACGATGGACAACTCTTGACGAGTGATAGAACCCACTGCAGGTATCTGATGGCGTACCGGGGAAGCGTCTATATAGCTTTGCTGGGTTCGATGACCGATCGTCTAGTCAGAAGAATCGTGATACTTATATGCAGCATGAGACCTCATGTTGTATGTTTTTTTGGCCCTTGCTCGTCTGAGCTGCTCGCTTTCGGAGACAGCGAGTCACTGGATAGTAATACACGAGCCTGTGCCGCTCATGGCGCCCTTACGATCAGTTGGCGTCGTAAGGTAAGTAGATCTTGGTCCTTCCTGACCTGCTACTAATCATCCGATTGCAATAAAGGTGTCGCGAGATGGTGCACCAGTGAGTCTGACGATTCCCGACGTCAGAGATTACAAAACATTCAGTCGCGGTACGCCCATTTTTTGCGGTTCCATACTTGAAATTAATGCAGCGGTGAAGGACAAGTTGTATTTTGTAATGTCTTCGAGCGCTATTCATGCATCAACGTCATGAAACAAGACATTCATTGTAACAAGACATTCATTGTAAATCGATACTTTTGATACAAACGCAGTCTTGTTCGGCAGTCGTTCCGAGCCCAAGCCTTAAACCTTCGGAAAACAACGATGATATATGAAGAACAGATCCATTAATTGAATAACATATTCTTCGTACTTGTCATAAAAAACGACATAATATAAGTGCGGGATGTCTGGTAGCAAAAAGACGTGTAAGCTCGTCTGCAAACGAGAATCAACGAATAGTACTGTACCTAGATGTGAGTGTGCCGACCGATAGTCCAAGAAGATATACCGAGCCATATCTCCTTCTCGAGCCATCGCGCGTAGTTTTCGAGTCATGGATTACGACCGCCGTCCAAACGATTCCCTACCTTGTAAGCTCGATACCCCAAGCCAAGGGAAAATCGATCTGACCTTGAGTATTGCAGTTTGGAGAGGTCCCAAAGTCTGGCGACAAAGCACAGCTCCATCAGTCAAAGCTGACGCAGCTCTCTAAAATTCCAGATGATAATGACTTCGAAGTAGGATGCCGAAGGTAGGTCGCGAGGTAAGGAGGGACAGAAAAGAGCCGCAACTTGACAGACAAGGTCGAGACGACTCTCGCTCGCAAAGAATAAGGTGATACGAAAGCCAACGAAGAAAAGCGGCGAGGGAGATTATCACGGTGTTGAAGAAACTCCGAGATGTGGAGGTGAACAGGAATGACTGTAACGCAGAAATCGCCGTGATTCGGGTCATCGAGGAGGATCCATTGGTCGTCCCGGACATCTAGGATTCACCTTCTGGTATAGAACAAAGAGTTTAGCAGCAGACGGGGAAAAGCCGCAAAATTTGGGCGCGCAACATCCATGAGCAATAGCTGGGGGAGCAGCGCCTTTTAGAGCCCGCAAGTCCCTCCGAGTTCACGAGCGAACTTCTGGCTTGAAGGCGTGAAATTTTGAGGCCTCACACTGGATCTGGCGGTGCAGCCTCAGAATGACTCGCCCCAATTAAGAGGACGCCCACTGATTAGATTTCGATGTGAACTCCTTGGAAACCTTAACGGGCCGTTAGTGAATAACCAAGTAATGGTAGAGCGTACTGAGGCTAACCGGCAGAACTTCTCCTCAAAAATCAAGGCCCCATCTGGGCTGAAGTCGTTGTCTGGGTCCATAGCGGCACGTAAAAGACATGTCTGCACACCTAGATATGCCAATCAGAAAAAGGGGGCACTTTGAGAGAATAGGTTACGCACTATGAGGGGACTTTATGTACCGACAACGTTCGATTATTCAGAGTATTGACACTACTCTCCCGCTTGCAGGAAACGTCTGCAAAGCAACAGTTATTACTTGCAAGGGCCAAAGTCGTGTACACCTTTCAGGAGAATCACTCGAAAATGTTGCCGAGGATAGGCATACACAGGACGCGTCCATCTTTTCCCTGAACTGGCGACGCCATCGTCGCCTCTGAAGTTGTGTACCAGAAATGGCACGTGCTCGGTGGTCGCTATCCAGCAAGATGAGCGGATAGTCGCCGGTTTCCAAATGAATGAATAGTCTTCATGGTAGTTTTTTGCAAGTCTACGATGGTCGATGATGGCGTCCGGTGGCAAGGTGACTATGGTCGATGACGGTGTGTTCTACTTCGAGATGGGTTGTCGAGCGGACGGGCGGAATATCATGGATACGGAGACGAAGGCTGACGGGAGGAGGAACCATAATGAAACAAGCAAAAGCCGCATAGAAATGGGTCAGTGAAAATATGCCAATGGACCAACGACGCACTCATGATGAATAAGACGCTCTTTTATACGGGTCGCAGAAGTGCTGAGCCACGGTTTCAGTGATCCTGGTCTATGGGAAGGATCGTAGCTCGCATTTGTCGCAGATGCAATGTCTTGAGTCCGAGTTGCGGCGAGCGTCAACAAGGTTACGCCGGCAGTGCAAGGAGCGTGCTAGATATGTGAACAGGCGATGCATAGTAAAGATTATCTCAATAGCGTATAAGCGCCTGAGGATGAATAACGCACCAAGAAGCGACTACGCGCAACAGAGCCATGAGTCGCTCGGTGGTCGGCGGTCGCTGACTCAGAGTGACTTGGGCAATCATGTCTGTCAAACCCAATATGTTCTCCTAAGTGGTGGCCGACGCCAACATCAACGAGGGAGCCGACAGTACTAATCTCGCTATCCGAGTTACTCTTCCATGTGGCACAGAATCTTGTCGAAGGCTCCGTGGAAATTGTACTCCAGAGAGAGCCAGCAGGGGGATGTATTTCGAAGAGGTCTATTGTCGGAAGGGTCCAAAGGAGTTGTGGTCGATTCAGGTGGGTTTACGATGGCGGCAGTGATGTGCTAAGAGGATGAGCGAGAGGATGGCAAACATTGTTCCCACGTTCGACATTTCAGACTTTCGGACTCCGGACCGTACACCGCAACTAGCGACCTCTCTGTGTTTTTCACGACTCGGCTGTCTCAACGCTCCCGTTTTTGGAGACCATAATACTCGCGGCTTGGACGGATACAATCATTTTCCGTGGCCGCTCTGGATGACACCTCGACAATTTTGTACAGGACGTCGTGTCCGTCAGGATCCTTTCATCTATGTTTGATTAACGTGTGTATGCAGATTATCGCTTTTCCTGCGACGGAAAATGCATCTCTCTCTGATAGCTGATTCTATCTAGAAACCAACACGTCGTGCTGCCAGCTTTCCCGCCCGGCACCCGCGCAACTCGCTCGCCTATCACATCGACTAGGCTTCTCGTATAGGATGTCTGTGAGACCGATACTTTACCGACGACTGTACATGTGTGGCTATATCTCCCTTTCACGAACAAACCTTGAACTTACCCCCAATGTCGTAGATCTACAACCTCCTCAAACTTGTTATCGACCCATGCATCTGCGTATGCAGGAGGAGGATCTGGAGAAGCAGGGCTGATGGAGACCTCAGTTGGACCCAACAACTATGACTGATGTCCAGGGGATGAAAGAATAGGCGCCTGCTCCTTCTTGGAGGACTTGTATTTTCATCATTTGAGGCGAAGGGCGTAACCTCTATCGGACTCGCTTTTGCCGGACTTGATCGAGCGACGACCAACACCCAGAATGGCCCATAGGACCAGCCCCATATCGTGGATTTCCTCCAAGCTCCACCAAGCCTCGGATACCACGGATTGCCATCATTCCTTATCGCCGTGTTCCCTCACTCAGACGATGTACAAGTCCTATACAAAGTCCGACATCCGTGCACTTTCAAATCTGCTGAATATGCCTTGTAACATCATATCACACACGCACTCCGTCCCGTCCCTGTGTTCGGTGGACCATGCAAGACTATCGTTCTTGCGTAACGTTCAAATCTACATCATCAGGTCTAAGATCTCTGTGAAGATTCTATTCACTGTATCAGTGGACCTAACGAGCATCATGACGGACTACCTTTTCGACGGTTATTCTATCCTTCTTTCGACCCAACACCACTCTTCCGTATCGACGCGACTGCACACCCCGCGCCTAGAGCACAACGTCCATCTCAGTTTGCTCTGATACCCATTTACATAAACGATGACATCTTAATTCCAACGAAGCTGCTTGCTATCAGCTCTCTATTGGCATATCGGCGACGCGTATCATTCGTTTCGCAGGCTGGGTTCGAGTCCTAGCAAGAGAGATCGCAGCGCGCGCCCTCCCTAAGAAGGGAGGGCGTGTGTTGTGCATTGTTTTTGCCCAGGGCGAATCCTCTCTTTGTTCTAATTTCCGGCTTGACGTCCCATTTTCAAGTCCAGTTCATTGTATCCCTTCGTCGTCAATACACCAATTCTCGCCTCAGGCAGAATTGACTCGAGTCCCATACGTTTGATTCTTTCAAGAGGTATTGCCATGTAATCTTGAATGAGTAGGTTTCATCTTTTCGCTTCGCGTTCAGTTAGCTCATTGCACCCAATTTTCATTCAGCGAGCCTCATTCTTCTTATCTTCCTCCAATTCTCTTACAAATCACTAACTTCCATAACACCAACCTCGGTTTCTGGCCCGCACTCTCATCTTCGACGGTGTCTTTATGCGCATAATAGGCAGACTCTGATACAATCCATTGTAGGATCCGCATTGGCTCTTTGATGGCTTCTCGGAGAACTGTCCTCGTCGCTGGGTTCGATTCTCTGCGGGAGAGATCACACCACACACCTTCGTGGGAAGGCGTATGTCGTGGAGCTGTTGCATCAGGCTTCTTCTGCCCTGATCATTGGGAACACTGACTACCCTCGTAATCCCGGGCTAGTCTTCGTACTCAGTCGTTCTTTCTGAACCTCCCGACTCATTCCGATCATCGGCCTCACACCTCAATAAAAATATCGATTTATCTTAAGTATTAATGGTCCGGACCTGTTGTTCACTCAAGTAGACTGGCTTAAGTAAACTTCGCTCAAGTATACAGCTGCTAAAAACAATAAAACAATAGCTAAATATCCTAGGACAATCTTCCGCCTGATCCCTCCCACTTAAGTAAACACCTAAGCAGACATGTTCAAGTGCACACGTAAGTGTGTACACTCAAGCGGAGAAGCTCAAGTCAGCATACTTAAGCGCTCACTTCAGCACTTTCTTAAGCTCGTGGATTTAAGTAGTCCAGGCTAAGTTCAGTGCCACTGGTTCCCTTTCCAGTCTTCGCAAACCTACCCAAGCCTCCCTCCCTCGACCAGGCGTATGATCACCCTAGACGCTCCCTAGACCATTGTAAAACAACCAAACACACGATGGAACGTACAGGACAGAGAAGAGAGAATCGCTGCAACACAATAAAATAATAGCACCATGACAGGCTGAGGGAAAGAGAGGGTGGACACATTGACCAAGCCCGCCCTTTATTATTTATACTGTGCCACTCAGTCTGTACAATAGCCACTTCTTACCAAAAACGACAAATACAATTAAGAATGCAGTACACCATCCTATTGGTCATCGTCACTATCTGCCTCATCAATCGCCAACGCCCTTTCTTGTTCTGCTTTTGTCTGGCCAGCCGAAGGAGGAGGCTTGGTTCCGCGGCTAGCTTCTTCCTTCTCCTCCCAATCATCTGGTTCATTTTCATACTGCTCTCGCTGCGCTATCATGAAGTCTTCCAATGTCTGCTCCGCTGGCCGGTTCAGCGCATTCCCATACCCCAACGTCTCAAACTCTTGCCTTGCCCTCGCTCCTAACATCGCATACATATTTGCTTTCTCTAAAGCGTACTGCTTGAATCCGATGGACTGGTTGTTTAAAGCGAGGACTTTCCATGTCACTGCATATTGGTCAAAGCTTCGAATGCACCGCAGGAACTCAGCGATCTTGATTTCCCACTGTTCTAGCCATCGGTCCCGTTCTGCCTCTGCACGGAAGAACGAAACTCGATCACCTGGTACCTTCGTAAACACGTGGATGAATAGCCTCATAGGAGACACATACCCTCTTGCTCCAGTGCCTCGACCTCTTCGTCCGTCATGCCTGGGTGTCTTATCTTGTATAGGTTCCATATCCATCCCTCTTCGCTCGTTGCCGCATCCTCCGGAGGATCTTCCGAAGTTTTCATCTTTTTTGCAGTAGATTCTATCAACATAGTCATATCATTAGTTGTATTTAATGATAAGGATGCTTACTTTCTTCACGTGCATTGCTACTTGACTCGTCTTCTCTCTTTGCGCTATCAGCTGCTCAACCAACGCATCAAAGGCATAATATATATCAACTGAACTCTAGACACACCTTGTGTCTTCTTTTTCCGAACAACTTGTACCCGCCATCAGCTCACGTAGTAGGTAGATCGTTGTCTGCTTACCATGTGCCTTCTTCCTAGTTATCTGTGTCCCAACAAACTCTGCCGTTTGTCGTTCCGAAGATCCTGCGCCTTTTCCCAAAGTTGATCCTTTAGTAACATTACCAAAAATCCTTCCGTCCATTTTTCGTGAATCTCCCATAGCACGCTTTCTGGTTCTTGTCTTGCGATACGTATCCTGCATAGACAACTCCGGCAAAGGGAAGCTGCTCCCGTCATGCACACCCAACTCCTTCATCGCTGTCCGATGAGCATTATAATGCTGTATTCCCAATTCGAGCCTATTCCGAGCATCGTTCAACTGGCGTAACGACCTTGTTAGATGTCGTTGACCCTTCACATCACGCTGTCTGGTCTCGTCCATATAAGCCACCGTTGATGCACGTAACCGAACTTCTGCTATAGCATCGTAAGCTGCACCCTCTCGCAGCTTATATTCCTCCATAACCAGATCCGTGAATGCCATTTTCTGACGCAGGGCAAGTGACATCGCTGAAGGCAGCAATAGTTTGCATGTCTCGGGTACTGGTGCCGACGTCTCAAAAACCTTGTCCCACACGTCTGCAATTTCAGGATTGGGCGCTTCCCTGTACCACTGAAATATCCTGGTGCCTAGTTTTTCGCGCTCGCGGTCAATGGCGTCTCTCTCTGTCTCGTTGGGATTTGTCTTCTCATTCCGAATTCGCGTTAGAAGTTCTCGCCTGCTTATCCAGATCAGCCATGTACAGCGATCTTCTAAATTCACGTACTGGTCATTTTCAAGGACAATGCCTTCATATAGGAATGTCGTTGCACGCGCGCTGGGCATTGACTTGTTTCCCTCGTCCTTTTCATCTGCTGCAGACAACTCTTCATCTTTCCTCAAGGACAACTCCTCCTTTTTCTTCAGCAGTTCATCCGTTGCGGTGGCAATGGTGGCCATTTTGGTTATGACTGATTTGAGGGAGGGAACTTTTTCATAATTAGTATACCATACGTGATTCATGACAAACGCGGCTGACTCACACTGTTTTGAACGGAAACGATAGGGGCTGACAATGTCCTTGCCATCTTTGAATGTGTGGTAGCGATCCACCTTCTGCCACTCCTCGAAGGCCTCAGGGTATTGCTCTTTACATCGCGCAGAGTGTGAGTCATAGAAGTCTCTTTTTTTGCGATACATATACTTGGCATCTGCTGTCTCGATCACCAAACGGTATCCTATCAAATTCAACGTCAAAATCAAGACTAATAGCGGGAGTGAAACGATAGGCCACCTTGCGTGTATGTCTTCTTCCAATTGTGGTCACCATGATGGATAATCAGAGTGTCTTGCCGATATCCGTTGTTCATTTGACGTATTTGCGCACCCAAGGCATTAATTAGGGCCCAATATTGCTCGATTCCTTCGCCGTGGTTATGTCCGTTACACTCGAAATAGCCAGAGCCGTAGAGATAGATACAATCATCTTGATGGCCTTGGACATGGAGATCTGGAATCATGTAACGCATGGTTTCAAGACAAGCCCGTACTCCATCGAACGCCACTCCTTGGAAGCGCACACTGAGATTTTTGTTATATGCGCAATTGCAATCGTAGGAAAGCATGATCGCAAGATCGCTTTTCTCTTGACCATGCATTCGCAGTCTCAGGGCTTGTAACAGGGCGGCATCCGTGTTGCGAAACCTGTTAAAACTGTTTTCTATTGTCAAATAGAAATGCGTCGAGACTTACTGTTCTCCTAAATGAAGGTCGACGGTGCCAAAAACACAGACATGGTTGCAAGCACAATTGACGACGCCGGTCACCTCCATAGTCTTAAACTTTCTCTTGTTTTGAGTATTTACGACTTTCAAATTGTTACAGACCGATTTCTTTGTCCCGTCTATCAGCCCGACCGACTTAAGAAGAAAATTAGAATACCTTACCTCGGCCGATGACGGCGTTACACGGAGATACTCTTTGTATTTTTCCTCCTCAGGATAGTAAGCTCGCCCTTGAAAGAGTGATATATCGTCAGACTCTGGCTTTTTCTTGAGCTTGTTCAGGTGAAAATTGCCATCTAGCCCAAGATTGAGCTGGTTCAGGTGCCTAACAACATGTCAATAACTTGACAAAGCCGAATTAGAACGAAGCTGACATGAAGCGCTTCGAAGTGGTTTCCCATCCTCTCTCCATATTAAATCCAGGCTCAGGACAGGCTGTACACCATACAACCAGATTACCAGGCGGCCGTCGAGTGAGGACATCATCAATTCCGTGACTTTGGCCCAATCGGCTCTGCGTTTTCATGAGGTTCCAAACACGAAATGCACGCCGAAGCTGTTTGCTGACATCCTATGTAGCGATCAGTTGCAATTCAGTACGGCGATGTACAATCACATACTGGTATATCGTAGGGAAACACATTATCTGTGTATCGTCGTAGGGCGCCCACAAAATCATACACGCTCACTTTCCCCTCTAGATGCTGTAGTTGAAACATTTTCATCAGCGGATAGGAGAATGCTGTCCCTGCCCTTTTAGCTGAAGCGGGGAAAAGGCGCGCTTGCATGAGCTGCGTCCGGCGAATGTGACGTACTTCCTCCTTGTAAGGCAAGCCCTCAGGAAGAGCCTGACAACGACAGAATCCAAAGCGGCTGGTATGAATTCCATTGACATGAATGTGAATCAATAGGATCGGAGTAGTCGGATTAGGGCATGAATCTCCGTGGTGTCCCAACTGTATGACTGGCGCCGGCTCTAGCACACGGGAGAAATCGTAACGCTGGAAGAAATCTCTTTCCGTATTCCAAACTAATGCCCAATGCCACCAGGTATACCGCGAATGCTCCTTGATCCAGCACTGTCGGCATGTAGCCCGGTACCCTGGACAGTCTTCGCACTGCACCTCAATTTGCCCTTTCCCGCAACAGCACGTCTGGCCTAACGTCGCATCTGTGTTCAAAGCCATGTCGCATGCTGTGACCTCGAGGAGTTAGATCCTCGATGGAAGTCTTATCCTCTCAAGCGAAAGCAAAGCCAAGTCTTCGATGAGAAAGTTCCAATATACTTGAACGAGTATCGACGGCTTAATCCACGGCTGGTTTCGTGGAAACACATCAAACAAGAGGACCAGATTTCGCTTGTTGCGTTGCAGAACAGTCTCATTCGTGATATCTTCGACCACGTTCACTTCGACCAGGGCAACCTTATAGACCTGAAGATGCATAGCCGGAAAGAATGGGAGGTATGTCCTGTCAATCGCACATCGTTTTACTCAATCTGATCTTTGTTAAGGACAACTTTCGAAAAGGATTTAAGAACCGCGCTGATAGCTTGAAGAACGCAAAGAGCTCTCAGACCTCCAAGCCGAGAATGGATTCCTCGGAGGCCTCTCATCCTGTGAACGGACCTAAACCTGCTGAGAATCCCCGCGACGCCAAACATACAGCTGATGCCATCCACAAGCTCGCGAAGATGTTACGTTTCTCGGGCAACCTCACAGGACGTGGGTGGTTCGAGATGGAGAAAAAGGCCGAAATCAAGGCTTTTCTTGCCGAGAAACGTCGTGCTAGGCGCGAGGGTGGCAGCGAAGAAACTGGGGAGGATAAAGTAGCTCTTGATTTGGAGAATCCGGGCGGGGAGTATCAGCTGATGGTGAAAGCCCGGTGGGATGCCCTCACCTCGGATAAGCAAGCTGAGTGGGAGCAAAAGGCAAAGAAGATTGAGCATTGCGCCGCAGAGTACGTGCTCGTGATCCTCACTACAGTGGAGACTAATTTTACCTCGCATTAGAAACCGTGAAGAACTTCCCTTTGTCATTCCGGATTTTTTGGATCTCCTCTGCTCCGAGAAAGTTATTGGTCCCGCCCTGTGTTACTTCTATGTCGCTTGGCGTAAAGAAGACGGTCGGCCCACTGTCTTATCGTAAGTGTCATCTATTTGGGATGAAGGTCACTGCAGACTCAAGCTCCGACAGGTACGCAAACACAGTGAATGGTAGAACTTTACAGGAGATAGTGACAAGTCGAGAGATGGGAGACACTCCAGAGGAGCGGAAGCACGCTTGGGCAAGTCGCCTTGCTCGAGAAGCAGCCATGATCCTCCCAGGTATAACGATCCAGTTGATTCAGGTTGAGGATTGAATGCTAATGTATTGACCAGAGCTGCCCATGCCGGTATCGAAGAGTGATGATTTCCCCCCTTTTGTGGCATTCGACAAGACCAAATGTACGCCTGATCAGTGGGCAAAGTACATTCATTCGTTCTTTGAGACTGTCTGGAGTGCGTCGCCTCTCCCATTGCGGGAAGATTCAAGAACTGACAAATTAATTCTCAGATCATTGTAATCCGACAATTGTACTACCATGGCAGGAGCTTGTCCTCGCGCCAGAAAAATTCTATGACCGGAAAATCCACAAGTTCCCAGTTCCAATACGCAACTCCAGCGTCACCCCGTACACCATTGGCGAGTGTATAATGCTTTTGGAATACCTTGAGAAGGAGTGCGTAGCTGGGACTGAAACACCATTTTCATTTTATTCGATGCTTCCACAACCTAGAAACGTGCCTCCTTTGCCTTCGCCTCCTCGTAATTTGTCTCCTCCGCCTCCACCTTCTCTGCCCGTGCCTCCTTCGCCTTCCCTTCCTCGTAATTCGTCTCCTCCGCTTCCACCTTCTCTGCCTGCGCCTCCTCCACCTCCACCTTCTCCGCCTTCCCCTCCTCCGCCTGCGCCTCCTATGCGCTGCTCCACACCAAAGACGCCCCAAAACAAAGCGGGTGTCTTGGAGCCGTTGACACCAGAGGAAGATTTGGAGTCATTCCTCGCAGCCAATCCACGGCTCGAACAGGAAAAAGAAAAGGCAGTGAGGAGCAAGAAGCCTCGTGGGAGAGGTGGCAAAAAGACGAAGAGTGTGGCCAAAAAGAAGGCAGGTCCAGCCAAGAAAGCAGGGTCCGTAAGCGAGGGAGTGGCCGTAACGGATGCGAGAGGAACTAAGCGAAAGCGAGACGACAGTCCAGATAGGACCCCTCCTCCAAAGTAAGTTACCATTGCGTACACTTGGCTATCTGTATTGATGACCACGCAGGCGTGGAATGCGCGGTTACGCCTATGTTTCACCGACCTACGTACCACCGCGAGGTCGTTTAGATGTTACTCCGGAGACAGATTTAGGCAGGACCCGACTTCAAGCAAAGAAGAATGATCCGAAATAGATCTAAGTGTATATTTATAGACATGCTCGCAGACTGAAGCATGTTACTACAGAAGGCTACTCGAATACCTTACAATATTGTAGATCACGTAGTATTTTTGGAAGAACCGAGTTAATAATGGCACAGCCCCCCAGGACCCAAAAATCCCTGTCTCACGTGTCAAGGCAGTGGCTGGCTTGATGTACTATTGTGGTCTGTCTTGTCCTATACCACCATGATCCCTACGTCTATCGCCACTCTCCTGTGCTCTAGTACGACTCGTCTTGTTTCTCATCTCTGGCATCCGTTAGCAATGGCGACCTTCACGTCGAACACCACCCGCCATCTTCAAGATTGTTACAATACTTCTTCAAGACATATGTAGACGAAGAAAAGTACATGACGATGTCGAGGAACCACAAGGGAGTAGTTGCTGCCATGTCCGCCTCGAGTGGCACCATAGCCAAGCACAGACTTAAGTACGTCACGTTTGAGCATCACTCTGAATCACTCTCAAGTTTTCTGAAGTATTTAATTGGGGCACTCGAGCATGGCACTTAAGCGGGCGTCACTTGAGTATGGACGCCTGCTCGAGTGATGCCTAGGGCAGCTTGAGTGCGTCGCTTAAGTATTTGTCCCACATATGACCTCAATATAATAGACTCGATTGTTTTTAGTTGCCCGTGAAATCAGCAATGAAACTCATGTAGAAGTATTAAATTAAACAACCGTTAGGACACTTAAGCAAACACCCAAGTGGCACCTGAGGTTGAGACCACAAAAACTTAAGAAAAGACGATATTAAAATATCACACCTGTCGATTTCTCGTGTGACGCAAATGGCCTCTATTCATTTTCCATCTGCTAACAATATGCGGCGCTTTCTTCAAGTGAGGACAACTGCAACTGTAGACCATCGATTCAAGATACATATACGCCGCAGACTCCCGAGGCGGCGTACAGTGCACTTCACATCCGCGGATCCATATACCTAAACCAATCACCACGGCGATATGGGCCTGACGATGCTGGATATACCCAGCTCTCTGCTGGCATATCGGGCTGCAAAGGCTGGGTTCGACTCCCAGCCAGAAAGATCGGAGCGTGCGCCCTCCCAAGGAAGGGAGAGTGTGCGTTGCGAGACTTTTTGCTGGGAAGCAAGCCCTCACGTCCTCCCGGATTCGATGCCTTGGATGGTTCTTGTCACATCTAGTTGATTTGTCTGTAAGTATATACAAGTTCTGGATTCTCGCTATTCATTTCGTCCTGTGAATTCCAGTTCCTCTTTGGTTCTCGTACTCAGGCTGGCACTTATCCGTCGTTGAGAATCAATTACACACGGACAAGGTGTAAGTAATGAAGATGAAACACGATGCTACGCCGCCTTGCTTAGAGGAGATTGTTCATTGCGAAAATGATCTTCATCTCGCATACTTCGAATTCCTACGTACCATATTCGAGAAGATGTTGGGAATCGCACTGAGATGTTTGAGGTCTTCACAGACAACGAGATGGATCTAATGCCATATTGGAAGATAATGATATACACGTTGAAATCTAGGCCATCCTGGTGCTGTCATTTCTTGCAGACCTGAGACGGCTTCCACAACAGAAGCATGCACTAGCGACGTATAGTATCAGCGCGTCGCTTTCTGTGTAGTCGGCAACTTGATCGGCTGTCAGTTGATAGCGCTCGTTACGGATCGCATGAGAAGAATCAATGCCTTGCATTTCGTACAGCTTCGAATCCGCGTTTCTTCACTGTATCTGTCAGGCATCTCCCGCTTCCTAACTTTCTCTCCCTACTGTTTATCAATGAACTTGGCAAATCCAAGGCAAATCGTCCGCAAAACAGTTTACCTTTTGTCGGGGAATCGGGCTGCTCTCATTTAGATGTAAACTTCTTTTCTAGACTTGTTTACGATGTATAGTACTATCTGGACTAAGCTGAAGGAGCAAATACCGCAGCTGGGAGACTTTAACCAGGAAAGTGACACGGCAAAGGCGAGTTACAATGTATTATGATGGGAGTTGACACCTACTCTTCCTGTGTGGATCCTTGTATGTCGCCACTACGTAGTCTCTGAAAGGAAAACGGAATCCAAATTTTCTCCAAGAATGAAAACTTTTACATTTCAGTAAAAACCTTGACCAACCCTGAAATGGAGCACGGGAACCGGCAAGCTTGAGTTCCTGACGTTGTCAGGATTTCCAAAGACAATGGTGGATCACTAAGAAGTCGCCGGACATCAACGTTAAAGACGGAAGCTCGGGTTTATCCGGTCACCTCTCCCATGAACGAACAACTTCTTTCTAAATCTTTGCGTATCTTCTGATACCCTCCGGTCGGACCGCTCATTAAAGCATGGAGCATGTCTATATGTCACACCACAATTCCCTGGGTCGATGCGTTCCTGACGAGCTCAAGGGATACGTCTTGTAGATTACTGGAGGAAATGACAACCGGGTTTCTCGATGAACGAGTGTGCTCCTTCCCTGCCGTGTCTGTCTATTGTCTGATGGCCACTCGCCAGACGGGTAAGAGGAAGCGAAAGTCAGTCTGTGGATGCATAGTGGGCTTTCGTTGAGTTTGGCCATCGTGAAGCAGGCAGAGGCTGGTGTGTACATTTTTCCCTTCTGTACCGACGCGAAATCAGAAATCCTTGGCTGACCCTCCCCAAGCGTCTCGGTCCTAAGCGGACAACATGCACATGCTCAACTTGTCCAAGGAGGATGGAGTTGGCAAATACATTATTTGTCGGGAAGTGAAGAGCAGGAAGGAGAACGCGAAGCCCTACACCAAGGATCCCAAGATCCAGTTACCCTTATCTGTCTCCAGCGCCGTCGTCACCTTCGCTCTGCCACTAAGCACAGAAAATTGGGGAGCAGAAGTCTGAGTACGAGTGAATGTTCTAATTATACTTCAACTTTCTCGTTGGCTAATCATCTTTTCAGTGCTCTCAAAGCTTCTCATCGCCAACCGTGTCTCTGAAAAGAAGGTCAAGGTCCCTGCCATTAAAGCATCACATCGCAAGTTTGTCTTCTACCCCTTCTCGTTTGTTTCCATGTGCTTACACGCTACGCAGAGCAACCACTGCTTAATCTCCAGTGATTATGGTAACACCACTAGGGCTTCTAGGACTTAGCGCTGCGATCCTGGGTGTATACATGCTATGCTGTTATCCATATACCTCGCGATGAATCATTATACGCATCGTTGCCCAAGTTCAGCATATTCACTGGAAATGCACCTCCTTCATTTCTTCTTTTGTTCAAGGAATACGAAGGGTCATGAACACAATGAGCCTCAGCTTCGGCAAGCGCTCAACGTTGCAACGTTGAACAACATTCAGTTGAACTTTGGAACTTCGTGCAGCATTGTTTCTTTCGTAATGTTCGTGTATCGATTTTGAAAAGGTTCGTGCTGAATGATCTTGGAATCGGGGTGCCAACGGAGCACGAGTGAAGTATAAATATATTCTACAATACAGACAGATATTTTATAAATCCGAAACGTCCCATGTCCTGAATTCGACCTGATTGAGTCCTCCTTCATGAGTAATCACCCTAGACCCGTCGGGAGTGACCAAGACTTTACAACTATAATGTAATAAACTGTACCAACGGTGAATCGTAGTAATCTGGCCGCTCGCAAGGCATTGAACAACAAGATCGTAACATCGGTCACAAAGTCCATGTTCACATTGCCAACTTCGCAAGTAGGCAATTCGCTTGCTGTCGGGAAACCACGCCAAGTTTTCCGTGTCCTTGAGGTCCGTGATATCCGTACTTGATCCAAACGTGATTCCCAATATGTATGTCTGGGAGAACCCCCAACTCTGGGCTGAGACGGCGACCTTTGAGCCGTCGGGCGACATTTGGCAGCAAAAACCTTTGCCATACTTGAAATCAGGACAATCTATGTTCCTGGTGGTCAGCGTTATCATGGATGACAAAAGACTATGACCTGCCATATACAGTGCGTTCACAGCAAAGAGTACCCGTTGATGTTTCCCACTCTCGCAACGATATCTCGCCTGCAGCTCCCGTCAATCCCAGTAACCTAGATCCATCTTCCATGACAGCGAACGTATCGACCACATTTGCCCCGCTATCCAGGGTCATCCATTTCCTGCAACTAGTAGTGCCTGGCTCAATTTTGAGCATCAAGCCCGCGCGCTTATCAACGACAAGTAAACCACGTGCATATTGGAGTGCAGGACAATCCGACCCTCCAATTGCAGGTAACAGATAATTGTCACAGCTAGAGGTCTGGGTATTAGCGATAGAGATGAACGTGGATTTCGTGTTACTGTCGTCATCGCCAACATTAGGTAGAATGTCATCTTGAGGGTCGCTGTTGTGCCTTTCAATGATTTCATATTGTGTACTATCCAAGGAATCCTCAGGCCCGTCCCCGCGACGAGTTTCCACATTGAGCATAACGATCTGACCACTGGCATAAAATGAGTTGCGGGAATCCGGGTCGAAGATGTTATAGGAGGAGGGAAGTAGCAAATCAGGGAAACATGGAAGTATCAACGGAGGTGATGGGTCCAGTATCCTCCCTGTGTCAACATCGAACAGGACAGATCCTGCGGAGAGGAACGTCCCTCTGTATTCCGAGTCCATGGGTACGTGAGGCTGGAATATGAACTCGGATTGAATATGTCGAGAGCCTTGAAACATATTCAATATGTAAGGAGAGTGACTGCCAAATACCCTAGTACTAGATCTGCTGCAAGGTATAGTAAGAGCTAGCAGGCGCTCCTTATCAAACGGGGCATTAACACCACTGCTTCGCCCCCAGTCTCTGCAGATAAAGTTTTGGGAAGGCGAGATGGACATTGCATGGGTGTACACATATGCAGGGTTGACTCGACGATATTTTTCTGAAAATTCGGTGAAACGGTCCCAGAATGTGAAGGCATGGTAAAAATGTGTGCGAAGGCTTTGATCTGTAACCTCAGCCTAAAAGGAAGTAACTATGAGCCTGTGTTTATTCAGGATATAGAGCACGAACGGCTTACGTTGATCACGGAAATCACCTTGAGCAAAGCTTCATGCCGAAGCGGAGACTCAAATGCATAGAGTATGTCGAGCCAGAATAAGAAGTACCGATCTCGGAACAAGGGACGGTATGTATCAATCCCAAGCTCAATGAAGGCGTCGAGATGCCACTGTAGAACCTTCACAGCATAATTTTGAATATGGGGCGGTACGGCATGGTAGGACCGATCCAGTACTGTCGCTCCTAGACAGATATCCATAGAACCAGGACTCTGAGCAGAGGGCGGGGTCCAATTTTTGAAAAACATCGTCAAGGACAACACACACCGCCGAGCAAGCTCCTGTTCACGCTGCTTGACATCTATGAACCATTCATCCTTGCATCTGCCCTGATCCCGGAGAAAATCATCGAATGATTTGTGTATAAGCTCCAGGCTCCCGTCAGATCTCTCTTCTACCACACTCCCTAATTTGGCAACAATGAGCTGCGCTCGAGGGTCTCCTGGCTGCAGAACAAGTTCAGGAAGCATAGGCACCGTCATCTTGCCCTTCCGAACAATCAGGGCGCCTAATACTGCACGAATGCACCGTCGGATATCCTCCTTCGTTCCTGATAGTACTTCTGACACAACAGTCTCCAGCGTGGTTTGATATAGTATTGTCAGAGCATCCATTGCATCTGTTGGAATCGTAGTTTCAAGTAATGCCTTGAGCCTCTGAAGACTGGGAAATTCGCACAAGAACGAACAGACTGTGGCCGCCCATATGAACAGTCCGTTCGCCCGGTGAGCCAGCTGAGTGACAACATCTTGCTCATTGTGCTTGTCCCAGGCACTTTTGTCTGTGATGCTGTCAAACTTTTTCTGGATGAAGTACTGTAGATCGCGTTCCATCGTATATGAGGAGGTATCCAAAGGAAAGTGGCGAACATGCTTGTGATCCTTGAAAACACGAGAAATCTTTTCCTCGGGCCGACTGGAGACAATGAGGCGCATGAATGGCAATTCGGGCCCAAATCCATCCGCAAGCACCTCTAGCAAATCTTTCGACACATCACTGCTTTCATCAAGGCCATCAATGATGACAACCAATGGCCCTTCATCCCGTAATTCTTGAATCGTCTCCAATGGCTCCTGTACGAGGAAACGAAACTGGGTACGTGATGCTGGCATTCTGACTGCAGCACGGGATGTATCCAAAGCTTCAGCAATGGCATCGCCCATGCGCTTATCAAACATGCCTAAAGAGTGGGCAATGGATGGAATGAGTTCTGATGAATTCGAATACGCGGTTCTGTCATAACGAATGAAACCAGCAAGGCGACTACGACTGCTCATAGGAAAGCAGAGAAGGCCATGTAGGGTGCCGACAAGCGAGCTTTTGCCCGTTCCAGCCAGACCGCTACACCAAAGGACACTGTCTTCACATTCCGCAATCCACGACAACAAGGCGTTGATCGTTTCCACACGTGTACCTGGCATACACTCTGATTTGGGACCAAGTTCCTTTCCAGGTTTTAGTTCTTCAAGCAATGCCTTCATAACTACTCAGACTAAGTTTAGAATATATTTGTGAGTCGATGAATGAGACCTACCAAGTATATCAACCTTGTCTCTGACATCCTGTATCGTGACAAGCGTGTCCTTTGCTACACCTGAATCCAACTGCTCTCGTAATTTCGCAAAACCTTCAATGAGTTCTTCTACTTTCTGTGTCACTCTTGGTGAAAAGATATGTTCTGTCATCGGAGTTAGATATTGCCCTTTCGAATATAAAGGATGGGCGCACTAAGGCGGTTTTCTCCCGTATACCTCTTAATGAGCAGCGTGCACTCGGTTGTGGTCTGGAACAGTGATTTGTAGATGGGCTCTAACGACTTTTGCTTCCACAGCAGCCGGTCGTCGCTCGCTGCCTTGTAAGTCAAGACCATAGCTTCATACAGTCGGAGTACCGATTTATCTTGTTCTGTCTGCTGCTTCAAGATCTATCCGAAAACGCGTGGTCAGCTAGTCGTCTCGTTCCAACAAGGAGCCCTTACATCAACACCAGAGGAAACGATGCCCCATGCTATTGAGGCAGCAGGATGTAGCTGAGATTGCACAATTAGAACATAGAAATTGGTCGCAAGGAACCTGCTCACGTCCGCGACTGCATCAATCATGCTCTTCACAGTACTAATCCCATTGATCAAATTGGAGACCTGTTCAGAGGGCTCCTTAGGCTTTGAGGTTTCCTCAACGACTTTTTTTGCAATTGCATGATCATCTTCTACAGACGTCGGTCCGAGATGCAGACCCTGCAAATTTGAGGTATCTCGATTTCTACGACCGAAGATCTTCCGCCGGCGACCCTTGAGTGTCGAGCTGCCAATGTATTGGTCCTCACCTGCCGCTTGTCTGATCTCGGCGGCAGGCTCCCGGACGATTTTCAAAGAAAGACCGGGACATGAAGACTTGCTCTGTATGTCCACGTCGATAGCTACCATAGAAGGTTTAGATGCTGATAGTGGAGAATACCGGTACTCACTGTTATCTTTGCCTATGACAATCTCTCCGATCGATGCCTGATAAAATCCAAGACTTCGATCTCCCTTACAGCAGTATACATCGACTTCAAATGTCTCGCATCCTTTGATGTTACTCCTGGATATGCCATGAGCCGTGTCAAGTAGTATGTTGGTCTCCTTACAGATCAATATCGATCGTCCACTTAGGTGTCGGAGTTGCCCCAGGCGCTTTCTCCACCTTGAATTCACAGGTTTTCAAGTGTTTTCCTGCAAAAATGTTCAGAAAATATGACCGTTCATCCGATTCTGAGGGCAGGTTGTGTAGTTCGATAGCTAGGTTATAACGCCGCTTAGTGAAAAGACGACGAATGTGGAAGTGGAAGTGGCTGTACCTTTGATCCGACGAAAGCGATATCTGCCATCATTTATGGGCAAAAACCAAATCTGAGGATTGAGAAGGGGACTCACAGTTCGTCCATCTCAGCGCTCATATACTAAGTTGACGATGAAGGTGTAGTGGCAGAGAAGGATTGTATATATACATATATATGCCATGCGGTGGACTCGCATCTTACAGCATCACACAGCTTCGGGAATGCACAGGATTCCAACCGCTTGGATCTGTAATAATGGCGATTGTGTTACTGCCGAGATAAAGGAAACCACAGCATACCTCATAGTCATGGCCCGATGCTCCGTAGCGCAAAAAGGAAACAATAAAATAAAGAAACTGTCGTACCGGGCAAGAATGTTTAATCTCTCAACCCTGACTCTACCGATCCCAGCTATCAGTCTATATTTTTCTTTGTGAGTATTCGACACAGCAGTTCGAAGATAAACCGGCAAGTCCCGTGTCTATGGACCTGGAAACTGTTGATGAAGATGGCAAACGAAGACAGAAGAGGACGTTACGCCACCATGCTTAGGAGATCAGTTAGGCACCAATGCGAAAATAGTCTCAGTATTTGTTGAGCTTTCATCTCGTTGCCGAATACTTCGAAATGTGACACATTCGATGTCGTCTCCATCGTATTGGATGGCACTGAGATGTTTGCGGTCTTCACAGGCAAAGAGAATGGATCTATTCCATATTGAAAGGTCGTGATATGTGTCAAAATATAGGGCATCCTGGTGCTGTCGTTTCTTGCAGAAGCGTCCGAGTCACATCGATGTCCGCAACAGCCGTATGTGCTGACGGCATATTTAATTGGTAGGCAGACACTAGTTAGTCGGGGGCCTAGTTAGTTATGTAGTCGTCCCACTGTTTCCGCTTTTCAAGTACTCAGGTATCGATGTCTGGATCAATTGTCAGCTTTTATGTGTCAAACACGATTATAGGGATTCGTACTCACCTTTACCCGGAAAAGCGCCACAGCTACAGAATTTGCTCCTTCATCTTATCCCAGATGTACAACTAGGAAACAAGTCTCAAAGAGAAGGCTGAATGCTGTGTCTAAGCAAAGAGGGGAGTCCGAGTCCTTGACGACGGGGGCTAACATCCATTCCAGCTAGCTAAGGCCGTTGATAGAGAGCAGACGACAGTGAATTGAGGAGCAAGAAACACCTGACCGACATATAAAATGATGAAATGCGGATTCATGGAAGCCGTACAAAGTGCAGGGCACTACACTGGTCCCAGCGACGGGAGGACATTCCTTGCATGCCGGGTGTTTCTAGGATAGTCAACCTCTTTTGAAGTCGTTCATTTCAAGCGGCATCACCTTCGATATACTAGGCGAGAGATCATAGATGAGCCCATTGAGATAGAGGACGAGCTTGGGTTCCTGCAATCGTGAAACACGTTAGTATCATTAAGTTTAAAGTCCTCAGACATCAATGACGACGGACCAGGTTCGAAGATGGCGAGATGAGTTTTTCTTGCCTCTGCAGGCTGCAGGGTAGAAAGGGAAGCTACAAGCATGGTATGGTTATCAAAATAACGGCGCTCGCAGAAGATTACCTCAAGTGCCGTATGACTCATGGCGTCAGAACAGAGGTCACTCCTTTGAACAATATGTGAACATGTGCGTCTTCTGCACCGGTCATCCTCTGGTTACACTGCATGAATCTGGTTGAGAGCTGAAGAAACGGAACGCCAGCCAAAAGCAAGAACATGTTGAAAGTCAGGGAAGGAAGGCCGGGTTTATCCAGTCCGCAACCTCTCACCGACTTAAACATCCTGATTCATCCTCCTCTTCCTTCCTCGGACACTTGTAAAGACTGTAAATCAAGCATGTCACAGACCTCAATGTTCAATGTCTTGTTCTTGATGACCCGACAAGCTCATGGAATATGTCTTCCGGATTAGTGGAGGAAATGACACACAGATTCTCGAGAGTTGATGAACGGGATCTGCTCCTCTACCGTTCATCTGCTGGCCGACAGCCACTCGCCGGGCGGCTGATAGGAAGCAAAAGTCTGTCTGTGGATAAATTGTGGATACGGATATCGCTGTGTTGAGTTTGGTCATCGTGAAGCAGGGAGAGGCTGGTGTGTACACTTTGATCGTCTTCTTTTTTTTTAACTTCTAACGCCCATTTAGAAATCCCCGACCTCACTGACACCATACTCCTCAAGCACCTCGGTCCTAATAAGACAACAGACGTGTTCACCTTGTCCAAGGACGATGATGTCCGCGGGTGCGTTATCCGTCGAGAGGTCAAGAGCGGGAAGAAGGGGAACGCGAAGTCTTACACAGTGGCTCCCAAGATCCAGCGTCTCGTTTCGTACATCCATCGCTACCGCCCTTGTAGCCTCGGGTCCGTCAAGGGTACAAGATTGACGCATCGGAAGGCACAGAAGTCCGAGTATGAGTGAATATTCTGTTTCTGCCTCAAGCTTTCGCGTTGGCTAATCAATTTCTCTGTGCTCTCATTGCCAAGCGATTCTCTGTTAAAAAAAATAAGACCGTAGTTGCTGCCATTAAAGCGTCACACCGCAACTTCGTCTTCCACCCCTCTCGTTTGTTTCCATGTGCTTACATCCTACGCAGAGCAACCATCGCTTAACCTCCAGTGATTATGGTAGTGCCACTAGAGCTTGACGCTGTGATTATGGGTGCATCTACTATGCTCTGCTGTTATATGTATGCCCCATATGTCGCGGCTGAATTCAGCTTAAGATTCACCGGAACTTCTTTCAGCAAGTATTGTACGGCCGAACTCAAAGTGCGAGCAAAGATATATGTAAAAATCCTACAATACAGACGAATATTCTATAAATCCGAAACGTCCCATGTCCTGAACGACTCCTCGTCCTGAGTAATCACCCTGGACCCACTGCCATCGGGAGTGACGGAGATATCGGGAGCCTGAACATCTGAGACCGAGCGGTTAGAGTTCTCGTACCAACGATGAATAGTAGTAATCTGGTTGTTCGCAAGGCGTTGAACGACAAGATCGCAACATTCGTCACAAAGTCCATGTTCACATTGCCAACTTCGAAAGTAGGCAATTCGCTTGCTATCAGGAAACCATGTCACACCTCTTGCATCCTGGAGGTGTTGGCGTTGGCGTTGGAGGTCCGTGATATCCACACTCGATCCAGACATAATATCCAATATGTATGCCCTGGCTGGCCGCTCCGACACCATCGTGACGGCAACCTTTGAGCCGTCAGGCGAGATCAAGCAACGAAAACCTGTGGAAGGCCCGTCATACCCAAAATCAGAATGATCTGTATTCCTGATGGTCAGTGTTGTCGTGGATGACAATAACTATGACCTGCCGTATATGCGAGTGCAGCATAGAGTACCCGTTGATGTTTCCCATTCTCGCAGCGATATCTTGTCTGCGGCTGCCGTCAATCCCAGTAGTAACCTAGATCCATCTTCTTCCCTGACGGCAAACGTATGAACCCCATTTGCCCCGTCAGCCAGGACCACCCATTTCTTGCAAGCAGGAGTGCGTGGCTCAATGTTTAACATCAAGCCCGAACGCTTATCAACGACGATTAATCCGTGTGCATATTGAACTACAGACGAATCTCCCCCAATGGCAGGCAACAGATAATTGTCGCAGCGAGAGGTCTGAGCACTAACGATAGAGATGAACATGGACTGCTTGTTATCTTCAACATTAGATATCATGGCATCTTGAAGGTCGCTGTCGTGCTTTTCAATGATTTCATATCGTGTACTATTGAAGAAGTACTGGGACCCGTCCCCGCGCCACGTGTCCCAACGCACAAGCCTAACGGCCTGAACACTGGCATCAATTGATAAGTGGGATGTGGAGGTGTTATAGGAGGAGGGTAATAACAAATCAGGGAAGGGTAGTAGTATCGACGGAGGTGATGGCGGCTCCGCTATCCTGCCCGTGTCAACATCGAACAGGAAAGATCTTCGAGACTGGATCGGTTCTCCAGTCACTTTGGACATTTGGACATCGATGTCTGAGGGTTCGGCCTCGAATTGAATATATCGAGAGCCTTGAAACATACGCGAACTGACAAAGTATCTTAATCTGCTCCAAGGCATAAGAGCTAGCAGGCGCTCCTTATCGAAGGGGGCATTAACACCGCTGCTTCGCCCCCAGTCTCTGCAAAGAAAGTTTGCAGAAGGCGAGATGGAAATTGCATGGGTGTACACACATGCAGGGTTGACTCGACGATATTTTGTTGAATATTGTTTGAAACGGTCCCAGAATGTGAAGGCATGGTAAAAATATGTGCGGAGGCTTTGATCTGTAACTTCAGCCTAGAAAGAAGTAACAATCAGGCTGTGTTTATTCAGGATAGAGAACACGAACGACTTACGTTGATCATGGAAATCACCTTGAGCAAAGCATTATCCGGAAACAGAAATCTCAAGTCCCTCTCAGTATAATGTTTGGCAGGACTCTCTAAGAAGGCATAGAGTATTTCGAGCCAGAACAAGAAGTAACGCTCGAACAAGGGACGGTAGGTATCAATCCCAAGCCCAAGCAGGGCGTCGAGATGCCATCCTAGAACATTCACAGCGTAATCGCCAATGTGGGACGGCACAACACAGTAGTACTGATCCAGTATCGTCGCTCTTCGATAGATACCCGAAGAACCTGAATTTGCACTGGGTGGGGTCCAATTTTTGAAAAACGTCGTCAAGGACAATACACACCGCCGAGCAAGCTCCTTTTCAAACTCCTTGACATCTATGAACCATTCATCCCCGCATCTGTCATGATCCTGGAGAAAATCGTCGAATGATTTGTGTATAAGCTTTGGCCTGTGGGATTTCTTAATCCCTGTAATTTTGGGGATAAATGGGTCGACCACTTCCACCTGTTGCACCATACTTCGTAATCTGTCAACAATGAGCTGCGCTGAAGGGTCTCCTTCTTGCAGAACAAGTTCAGGAAGCATAGGTACCGTCATCTTGCCCCTGCTAACAATTAGGGCGCCTAATACTGCACGAATGCATCGTCGGATATCCTCAGGCTCCTTCGTTCCTGATACTTCTGACACGACGGTATCCAGCGTGGTTTGATATAGTATTGTCAGAGCATTCATTGCATCTGTTGGAATCGTAGTTTCGAGTAATGCCTTGAGCCTCGGAAGACTGGGAAAATCGCAAAAGAACGAACAGACTGTGGCCGCCCATATGAACAACCCACTCGCCCGCTCAGCCAGCTGAGTGACAACGGTTTCCTTAGTGTACGTGCCCCAGACAGTGTCATCTTTGATCTTGGCAAACCTTTGCCGGATGAAATAGCGTATGTCATCGTCCAGTATAGGTGAAGAGATATCCAAAGGAAAGTGGTGAACGTGCTTGTGGTCCTTGAAAACACGAGAAATTCTTTCCTCGGGCTGACTAAAGACAATGAGGCGCATGAATGGCAGTTTCGGCCCAAATCCATCAGCAAGCACCTCCAGCAAATCTTTCGACGCGTCGCTTTCATCAAAGCCATCAATGATGACAACTAAAGGCCCCTCATCTTGTAATTCCGGAAGCGTCTCCAATGGCTCCTGTACGAGGAATCGAAACTGGGTACGTGATTCGGATGCTGGCATGCTGACTGCAGCATGGGATGTATGCAAAGCTTTAGCGATGGCATCACCTATGCGCTGATCAAATATGCCCAAAGAGTAGGCAATGAACGTGATGAGTCTTGACGAATCCAGGTATTCGGTCCTGTCGTAATGAATAAAAGCAGCAAGGCGACTGCGGCTGCCCATATGAATGCTGAGAAGTTTATGCAGGGTGCCGACAAGCGAGCTTTTGCCCGTGCCCGCCAGACCGCTACACCAAAGGACGCGGTCGTTGGATTCCGCAATCCATGACACCAAGGTGTGGATTGTTTCCACGCGTGTACCGGGCATACACTTTGATTCGAGTCTCGGACGAGGCAATCTTCTTGGCCTTAAATCCTTTAGTAATATCTCCATAGCTACTCGGACTGAGTTCAGAGTACAGTTGTGAGTCAATTAAAGAGACATACCAACTATACCAGCCTCGGCTCTGACATCCTGAGTCACGACAAGCGTGTCCTTTGGTACACCTGAATCCAGCTGTTGCCGTAAATTCGCAAAACCTTCAATGAGTTCTTCTGCTTTCTGTGTCACTCTTAGTGAAAGGATATGTTCTGTCATCGGTCTTAGATGTCGCCCTGTCGAAGATGAAGGATGCACGCACGTAGGCGATTTTTTCCTGTGTACCTCTTGATGAGCATCCCGCACTCGTTCGTGGTATGGAACAGCGATGTATAGATCGGCTTCAACTTCTTTTGCTTCCACAACAGGCGGTCGTCGCTCGCCGCCTTATAAGTCAAGATCATGGCTTCATACAGTCGGAGTACCAATTTCAAGTTGTCTAGTTCTGTCTGTTGCTTCAAGATCTATCCCAAAAAATGTGGTCAGTTAGTCGTCTTGTTCTAGTAAGGAGTATTTACATCAACAGCAGAGGACATGAAACCCAATGCTACGGAGGCAGCAGGATGTACCTGACAATGCTCAATTAGAACGTATAAATTGATCACAAGTAACCTACTCACGCTCTTGACTGTATCAATCATGTTCTTCACAGTATCAATCCCATCGATCAAATTGGAGACCCATTCAGAAGGCTCCTTAGGCGGTGGCGTTTCCTCAACGACCTTTCCTGCAGTTGCGTCATCATCTTCTACCGACGTCGCAGACATTGGCCCGAGTTGCGGACCCGGTAAGTCTGGCGTATCTTGATTTCCAGGAGCGATGACGTTCGATGGGCGACTCTGGGGTGCGGTCGAGATGTCCTCACCTGCCGATTGTGTGCTCTCGGCGGGATCCTCCAGAAGGATTTTCAAAGAAGCGTCGGGACACGAAGACTTGCTCTTTATCTTCACGTCGATAGCTGCCATAGAGAGTTTAGATGCTGATAGTGGAGGATACCGGTACTCACTATTATTTTTCCCTATGACAATCTCTCCGATCGATGCCTCGTAGAATCCAAGACCTCGATCTTCTTTGCCCTTACAGCAGTGTACATCGACTTCAAATGTCTTGCCTTCTTCGATGTCACTCCTGGATATGCCATGAGCCGTGACTCAAGTAGTATGTTAATCTCCTTACAGATCAAGATCGATCAACCACTTGGGCGCCGGGGTTGTTCCAGGCGCTTTCTTCTTCTTCACCTTGAATTCAATGGTTTGTTTCGAGTGTTTTCCCGCAAAAATGTTGAGATAATATGATCGTTTATCCGATTCCGAGGGTAGGTTGAGTAGTTCGATAGCTGGGTTATAGCGGCTTAGTGAAAAGACGACGAACGTGAAAGTGGAAGTTACTGTACATTCGATCCGACGAAAGCGATATCTGCCATCATTTAGGGGCAAAACAAATCTGAGGATCGTGAAGGGGACTCACAGTTTGTCCATCTCAGTGCTCATATACTTGACGGTGAACGTGTAATGGCAAATAAGGCTTGTATATATATACCATGCGGTGAGTGTGTGTCTTACAGCATTACGGCTTCGGCTTCTCTGCGAAGATGCTGCATGCTGTGACCACTGTCACCGCCGAGAAAAAGAAAACCACAATCATGACTCGAAGCCAGCTATCCCCGGTAGTCTGCTGTTAGTGGCAGTGACTTTCTATTTTGCCGCGAGCAGTATGCACTGCAATTCGGCGGTATTACGCGAAGAACAGGTGCAAGCCTATGCATTCATAACTGATGATTAGCGCCAATGTAGATATCAACTAAGATTACACACTCGGTACCCATTCGAAGAGGTCACGAGTAAGATCAAGTCGCGGAGGCGCCGAGGAGCTTCATCTCTAGACAGCGGGGAAGGATCTGAGAGGGCCTTCTTCATTAGGTCCGAGCGCCAGTCCATGGTAGCTATCGGAGGATGAATTCTCTCCCATATTCAGCATGTTCGATCTGCCCCACAACCGCCCACTGTTATTGAGTTTTGTGGGTAAGTCGAGCACGCCACAGCTACCGGGTCTTCTAGCTTAACCATTCGAATGACCCACCAAAAGAGCATAATATCGCGTTACCGCTCAAGATGAGACAGACGCCGATCAAGGGATTCGATTTCGTGGTGTAAACAGAACAATTACAAGATAGGAAGTCGTTGGACATTGATTACAGAGCGGACAACGTGTTATGAAGACGAAACCTGATTTATGCCGCCGTGCGTAGAGGAAGTTGGTCATCTCTGCAAAATGAGATCTCAGTTCCATCTCGCGTATTTGAAGATCAGAGTGATGCTCCATACCTGATAAGAGAAGAAAGACATTGTCAGCATGTTGAGGACGTCGCTAAGATATTTCGGGATCTGGAAAGATTGTCAGGTATTAGGTGTCAAGCACGGTCGGAGTGAATTGCACTCACCTTCACCGTATCTCTTTCCCCCCAAGTCTGGCGGTGACGTAATTTCTCCTTCATTTTAGTCAACAGGTTTAACAGAAAGGGTTGGACGCGGTCGCAACAAAGATTTAGTGGACCCTTCGGCGATGAGGGTCACTTTATAACCTATCAAATAAAACGAAGAAACGCGAGTTTGTGGAAGCCGTATGGAGTGCAAGGCATGAGACTGTAAGTCTCGACGACCCTGTGATGAAGACAGGCATAGCAGCCGATAGTTGTATCCCGCCACCGGTCTGACAATGAAGAGCGGAATGCAGGTCTGTGATCGTGATCTTCTTTCGGAGTCGTCAACATGAACCTGGCAAGCGACGTGCTCGCTGAAATGGAGTGTAAGCAGCGAGGAGCCTGGGTTCCCACAGTTGCCAAGGTTCCAAATAACGCGTAGGCAGGCGCGTCACCATCAAGTTCCTGATTATCAACGACGACTGGGCAGCGATGAGGACAGGTGGTATGGCAGGATGAGGGTATTGCCTCTATAGGAGCAGCTACAAAGACGTCAAGAACACAGCATACTTATCAGAATGATGGCGTTCTTACAGGATTATCTCAAGCCTCATACGATGCAGAACGGAAATAATTTGGCACTCGCTCCGGAAAGTCGAATTTTCTTCTGCGAGTCTTTGGACAGTATGGAACGGCGTTCATGAATTGTAGCGGTATTACAGCAGGATTTGATTGTGCTGAATCACCGTAGGAGGCAGAGGAAATCGGATGCCAGTGAAAGCATAAATAACGTTGATCAAGGTCAGTGACAAGGAAGTCCGGGTTTATCCGGTCCGACGCATGCCCGACTCTCCGTGAACCACCAACTTCTTTCTGTGCGTGTTTTCTGATACTCAGAGGTCCGACCGCTCATTTTCAATTCCAGTATGCCTATACTTCTGTATCAAACCCGTTGAGGTGTTTTGTACACGACGTTATGCTACTGAAGTTTGATGTTGCGTCCATCATAGAATCTATGTACTTACTCCCTTTCGAGCTTCAGACGACCTTCCTGGATATGCATTGGCTGATTCGACTCTCTGTGGTGCACCGCCGCAACTGGGTTTACGGGGCAACTCTTGGCGAACGATAGAACCCACTACAGGTGCCTTCTTAAGTATCTGATGGCGCACCAGGGAAGCGTCTATGCAGCGTTGCTGGATTCGATCAACAAGTCGGAAGAATGGCGAGATATAGCAAGAGCGCATGTTGTATATTTTTCGGCTGGTCGCCTTCGGAGACAGAACCCTGGTCACTGGATGAATGAGCCTGTGCCGTTCGTGTGGCTCTATTGTGAGCAGTTGGAGTCGTACGGTACGTCCTGGACCTTTCTAACCTGCTCGGCTATTGATTTTTGGATTGCAACGCTGGCGCAGCGAGGTGGTACGCCAGTCTGTTCGGTTCCCAAGGTAAGATAAAACAAAGGCATCAGTTGTGGTACGCCCGCTTTCGGCGGATCTATGTTTGAAACTAATGCGGCGGTTACCTCTTAATTGACAGCAGCATTGAAGGACAAATCGTATTTTGACGTAATGTATTCGAGCGCTATTTATGCACTAGCGTCATGAAACAAAACATTAGTTGTACATTGATACTTTTGATACAAAACGCAGTATTGATGGGAAGTCGTTCTGAGCGCTAGCCTTACATCTTCGGCAAACAACCATGACAGATGACCGAGAGATCGCTTCCTTGGAGGATAACATAGTCTTCGAACTTTTCGTCAAGAACGACATGATATAGATGCCGTATATCTGGTAGGGAAAAGACGTGTAAGGTCGTTTACAAACGAGAATCAACGAATTCCCGTACCTGGATGCGAGTGTACCGGTCGCGTCACCCGATAGTCCACAAAGATATACCAAGTCATATCTCCTTCCTCAAGCCATTGTGCGTAGTTTTCGAGTCGCAGATTACGACCGCCGTCCAAACGATTCCCGTCCCTTGTAAGTTCAATGCCCCACTTCTTGTGCGCCAACAGAAAATCAATCTGACCTCGAGTGTCGCGATTTGGATTGGTCGCAAAGTCCGGAGACAAAACAACAGCACTATCGGTCAAAGCTGACGCGGCTCTGTAAAACTCCATATGATAACGACTTTCAAGCGGGCTATTGAAGCGGACTGGCGGGTCGCGAAGTAAGAAGGGACAGAAAAGAGCTGTGACTTGACAGACAAAGTCGAGAGGACTCTCGAAAGACGCCTCGAGCTCGCAAGGAATGAGGTGCTGAGAAAACCAGCATTGAAGAAGAGGAGTGGAGAGGGAGATTATCACGGTGTTGCCGAAATCTCCGCACGGGGAGGAGAACACCCAGCCCTGACGGATAGCCGTAAGGCAAGTATCGCCGTTGATTGGGTCATCGAGGAACACCCATTGATCCAAATCGCCGTATTCGACATACAGCGTTCTGCCTTCGGTGCAGAGAAGAGAGCCATGTTTTAGCAACCGACGGAAAAAAGCCGCAAAACTTGGGCGTCCGACGTCAGTAAGCAATGATTGAGGGGGCAGTCCCTTTTTGAGCTCGCAGGCGTCTCCAAGCTCGTGAGTGAAATTCTGCAAGCTTGGCACTGCAGCTTCAAAGTCGGCGAGGGAAGACTTGTTGCCAAGAGGTTGAGTCGGTAAGCTCTGGAATTCGGTATTCAAGAGTTGCCCTCGACTTGACAATTTGACAGCTCACCGCCTTTTGCAACATTCCATACAGAGCAGTAATCGCACCAATGTGACCATTCGTCCATAGGAAGAAGCATCTTTCCAAATCTTCATCGATGGAAACACCGCGCCGTTGCTGTACGTATTCAGAGAATTCTGTTTGACTGAAATATAGTCCAAAGGGAAAATCTTCTGTTGACTGTAAACCCATGTGACAGCGTCTGTCAATGAATATTTTGGGTGATGCATCCAACGGTATGGCAGTGGGGTCGGCGCTACGTCCAAAGACACAACCATAGCGGCAGAATATGATGATTCTGACGTCTTTGACTATGTGTGCGTCATTGATCCACTGCCAGAGGTGCCTGTCCCAATACGAATTCTCCATATCGTCCATCAAGAGCCATGCCGGACGCTCGCTCATTTCGATGAACTCCGTGGAAACCTTAACGACTGTCAGTGGATATCCAGCAACGTATACGTGTAATAGACCATACCGAAGCTAACCGGGAGAATCTTTTATTGAAATTCAGTAACTCTCCGTCTGGGCTGTCACTCACTGTCCACCGGGGCACATAAAAGACATTGGCATCCGGTTCTTCCTGCATTATATAGTTGGATAAAAGATCCAGAAGCGTAGATTTTCCACTACCCAAAGGGCCGCGCACCTAAACCTTCCGGTCAAACATACAGGGCGCGTTAAGAGAATAAGATACGTACAATGAAGGGATCTTCTCTCGACAACTTCGCTCGAGTATAAATAGTATGGACGGCTTCCTCACGCTTGCAGAAGACGTCTACAAAGTAACAATAATCACTATGCAGGTTCGCAAGGACAAAATTCGTGTAGACCTTTCAAGGAAATCACTTCAAATTCACTTGTTTATATCGCCGAGGATAGATGTAGACAAAACGCCAGCCGTCATTTCTCTGCGGAACTTGCGACACGAGGGTTGTCTCTGGAAATGCATACCAGACATGGCCTGTGCTTGAACAGTCGTTATCCAGCAAGATGAGCGGACCAGGTAATTCGACGGCCTTCATGATCATTCTTTGCAGGTCTGCAATGGTAGCATCCGGGGGCACTGTAATTATCCCCCCTTGACCAGGGCGTACATATCTCAGGAGATCGTCTTCTAAATCGAACATAAAGTTGATTCCGCCGGTCACCATTCTGGTAGGAGTTTGAGAGAGGACAAAAATCTGCAGTGGGGTACTTGTAAAATCAGTAGTGCCTCTCTGCATCACTGAGATTGTGAATCACCTTTCCGGGATTTCGAGAATCAAACGCCGTAACTGCACATCAAGGTGAGAGACAAAGACGGCGTGGGGTCTGAGACTGGTCACTATGACGAGCTATCCTCTGGATTGATCTCAATCCATCTGTTATCTGTTTTCTTTTCATGTCAACTAAACGACATGATACTCCGTTTACAGAATTGGTGATGATGTTTCAACATTATAATGAGGATAAAAGCAGCGACTCGGAAGGTTGAAGCTGAGGATAAAACTCAGATTCCCACGACTGACCTTTTGATCATCTTCGGACCGTATGCCGGTACTCATCATCAAACCACCATGACTTCTCAAAGCTTCCAATCTTTTACGATCTCATTATTCAATTGCGGGTAGACGTACAATCATTCTCCGTGGTCTCTACGGACCATATTCCCCAATAAAGTTCTACCGTGCGTCTAGTTCGGCATCCTTTCTTCTCGGTTGATTAACTCGTGAAATATAGACTTGATTGCACAGCCTGGGCCATCCATGAATTTGCTCGGATAGCCGTTTGCATAGACGGCGATAGGTTAATGCCAACGAGGTCTAATCCTGTTAGCTCTCTGTCGGCCTATCGATGACGCATAGCAGTCGCTTCGTAGGCTGCTAGTGGGCTCGAGTCCCTGCAAGAGGGATCGCAGCGCGCGCCCTCCTTTCTCATGGTTCGTGCGTTGCGCATTCGTCTCCTCTTTAGTCGTGAAAATCGTTTTTGTTCCAACTTCTGGATTGATGTATGATGTCCCATCTTAATTGTCAAATCACTTGTGACTCCCCAAACCTAGGGGAAGAGATTAGGATCCCGGGCTTTGGTCTCATTTCCTGAGAGGTATTGCTATGTAATCATGAATGAGTAGGTTTCGTTTTCAGAATCGCAACCAGTTAGCTCATTGTACCATTTCTCTTCATCCAGCTCCGATCTTGGAAATTCTTCTCGGGATCCCCAATTTCCATGGTGCCAGCCTCAATTTGCGGCCCGCCGTCTCTTCTTCGACGGTATATTTACATGCATAATAGGTCGATAGTGATATAGCCCATTGTAGGACCGCCATCAACTCTCCGATGGCACATCGAAGAAGCGGCCCCGTCGCTGGGCTCAATTTCCTGCGGGAGGGATCGTGACACACGTCCTCCTCCTCTATGTGGGAATGCGTGTCTTGTGAAGCTTTTTGCCTCAGGCTTCTTCTGTTCTAATCTTTGGGAACACTGACTTACGGACAAGACCTCGTCCTCGGTGATTCCCCGCGGCTCGGGTCTATCGTAGACCTCACACCTGTCGATTTCCATGTGACGCAAATAGCCTTACAAATTTCTCTTCTAACAATATGCGGAACTGAAGGCGACAAGATATACGCTACCTACAAAATCCCCGAGTCATGTACGTCGCAAATGCGGTCTAGGATCCATTTACATAAACGAACCACCACGACGATATAGGATCGGCGACACTGGATATACTCAGCTCTCTGTTGGCATATCGGCGAAGCACGGGCTGCGAAGGCTGGGTTCGACTCCCAGCCAGAGAGATCGGAGCGCGCGCCCTCCCAAAGACGAGAGGGTGTGCGTTGCGAGATTTTTTGTTTGGAAGCCTCAGGTCGATGCCTTCGACGGTAGGGTTTTTTCTCTTTCTTCCTGACACAACTAGCTGACTTTTTTATCTGCCATTCCGTATTCTCGTTATTCATTTCATCCTGTGATTTCTGGTCCCTCTTCGACTCTAGTAGGCACGCTCCCGCTTCTCAGGACAGCTCAAATTAAGACACATTACGACCTTAATAGCTCTCTGATGGCGCACCGGGGAAGCGTATACATGGCTTTCTCGCGTTGGGTTCGATTCCCAGCGAGAGAGATCTCGCAAGAGGGCGTACTATGTTGTGTTTTGTTCCCTTTCTTCATCAACTGACGTATCGCAAAATCATTCTTCCAATACGCCAGTTTACGTTTAGGATTCAAGCACGAGTACTCAGGTTTAACTGCTTTGGACGTTCAAACATTCATGCACAGGTCCCAGTCTTGCCGTTATTTACATATGTAGTGTCAACAAATGTGAATACTAACTCTGGTGGCATATTCGTATGGTCGGTGTGCCTGGGTTCGAGTCCAAACAGGGGAGATAAATACTGGAGGAACTTTGGTTTTTGCCTTTGCAAACAGAGAGGTCAAAGAGAATCATTGATCATGGTAGCGTTAAGCGCGTTACTTAGAGCTTGGATCTCGTTTGGAAATGAGTTTGCAAAACCACTCTTTTTAAGCAGTCAAATAAACAGCGTAATCTGATTTAGTCTAGTCAGAGAAGGCTAGCATTCTACGCGGCTCATACGCAGCGAAGGGGATTAACTGAGTTCCGCCAAGTTCGAGATCGAAAGAGCGCAATCTGCAACACCATTGGTCGCTCTATAGTTCATCATGCCGCACCACCTCCTCGACATCTGCATGTGCAGGCAAGAAAACCGCGTGGCTCCCACCTTGCATCTCTGTCCCAGCGTACGACGCGACTTCGCGTATCCCACCTGTATCCCAGCCGTCCCACTCGAGTATTCTTACACTCGCACAGGGTTCAGGCGCCTGCGTGCATGGATCGTCATCTGTTAAGACTATCCATACCGACTCGGCTGGGACAGAGAAAGATTCCTGGTCCATGGCTGTGGACGACTCGGATGTCTTCGAGAGCAAGTCGATAGCATGGGCTTTCCCTCCTGAGATGGGGGTCTCGTAATACTCAACTTGGCCGCTAAGCAGACCGGATGAGGAGAGAGAAAAGACAGAGATGTATCCCTGGTCGAGATGCGTTGCTCCACGGGTGGTCGCGAATATTTGGTTCGCTGAAGGCGTGAGGAGTAGCGTGTCACCCCTGTAAGAATGGGCTGAACCGGAAGCGTAGAGAGGCTGCGAAGAGACGAGCTTGAGAGATAGAGTAGGTGTGGTATTGAAGGTGTATACGTCTAGTTTGTTGCCTGTATGCATCTCAAGCATTCCGATTTTAGACAAAGTATAATAAAACGTACTATGTTCAGTTACGCAGTAAACAACCTCTCCGTTCGGATGAACTTTAACGTGCCGTGGACCGTCTCCTGCATGGCCTTTGGCTTTCGCTACGCGTTCGAGCGTCCCATTGGTACCTCTCTTGAAGACATGGATCTCCTCCGTCCCGAGAACCGGAACAAAGCCATAGTTTCCGTCGGCTGTGAACTCTATTGCATGAGAACCGTATCTCAGCGCTTTCCTTGTCTTATCAGCTTCATCCAGTTTTCCGGATTCGACAAACAGAATCTCTTGTATTTTTTGTCTCCATGCTCCGGTTGCAGAGTCAAGTACGTGAATCTCTCCTGTGGGCCCACCCATGGAGTACGCGTGAGAGTCAAGGATTGTGATATAAGACGACGTCGACGTTATGGGAGTACTGCCGATGTGCGCTAGCGCAGGAAGAGTCCACGCGTGAAGGGCCGGTGGAGTTGCCCATGTCGTCGCGTACACGGCCTGAGGGGTCTGTGCTATGTACTGGTGCGGACCAGCGGCGGGCACGGTACGGAGAAGTCGAAGCGAGCGGTTGAGTGGGGAGAAAGCGAGGAGGAAGAGAGAGAACGAGGTGAAGGAACCGGAAAGAATGTGGATGTCCATGATGGGAATTCTGAGGTTATCCGACCCTTTCCTACCTTATCAAATAGCAACGGAGAAACTAGTTTCCGACTATTTCATCAAATGAAGATCGCAGCCATACGAGCCCTCGATGATTATGTTCCAGTCCCACTGCTCTAGTTGATAGACAACCGAGGTGCGCATGTGAACTGTCTTGAGTCCAGTTTCCCTTTGACCTCAGAACAATCCTTGGAGAGATTTTTCGATGGTACTACTAATATATGGACCTCTAAGCAACACGCTCCCACTCTTTGACCGATACTCCACTCTCACATTCGCCCGGTCGCAGAAATGAGCGAGCGCAAAGAATGCCGCGACTGACGGAGTGGACAATTCGCCTTCCTTCAAGACAATGGGACTCGTGCGACCCTTGTATAGGAGACGACAAGAGCTGTACAGACAACGTCCCGCTTGGTCGACCTCGGCTTCATGGAGTGTGGGGTCCACGAGAGAAATAACCTTGTTCCGGGAATAGCTGTATGCTTCTGATGGGGTACCGTAAACTTTTGATGAGATATCGAGAGCGCCATCGATGATTGCGGAGAGGACAAACTGCGGGTCGGGGGGGAGGGGACCTACGGCGCCTTCGAGACGTTGTCGATAGATATGATCTATGATATCTAGTGACGTCTTTACAGACACCGTCTCTCTCAGCTCCGCGATTCGATGGAGACGAGATGCTGTGTCAAACTGATTTTTTTAATACAGATTATGGACTATCGTCCGTATTAGAAACATTAGTGACGCACTATGGGCTTCTCTTCCCTCATCCGGGATTTGTAGATTGACTCCTGTTGAGTGTTGATGACTTCACGAGGCTCGGAATTGTCTCTTTCGTATCCAGCGATTTTGCGCTTGTGTGCGCCTGTTAGTCGTTCAATGCTGCCTTTGAGTCGCTTTATCTTAGGAGGACGAGAAAGCAAACGGGCCATTTGGAAAGCGGTGGCGGGCATGGTTCTAGACAATTTTTGAACAGGAGGATGTAATAATGAGAGAAGGAAGGAAGAAGTGACCGCAAACCTGTCTCTCAAAGCCGCACAGGCCGTCAGTGACGGCCTGTGCGGCTTCATCCGGCCCGCAGCTTCGTCCTTCGAACCACCACGTGTTGTATCAGTAGAGGTCGCCAGTTTTCCAGTTTTCCACCACCTTGAACATGTTCTGCAACTTTCCGACATTCAGAGAGATTGTACCGCTCATGTGACAGCTTCCAACAGGCGCGACGAATACAATTCGCCAATGACAAAATTTCTATCGCGCTAGAACGGTACGTAAGTATCTAAAAGAGATGCGAGTACCAGAATTTCTTGATTATACTTAATGCCTGACTAAAGCGAACGACCAAGCCGTCCTTAGGAAATTTTGGAGCGTGCTTGATATTTCCGTGACCTTCCAGCGACCAGTTAGCATATCATTAGCGTGCAAAAGTCCACGGAAAATATGGCGAAGGTACGCGTACGTTCGCAATATTGCCAGCACTGAAAGGGGGTCTAATAGCCGTGTACAGGCCAGCTCCGCGTCTCCACTATGGGCTGATGACATTGCAGGCAATGGGAAGGCAAGATCCTCCCAGAATTCCGTGGATGGTACGCTAGTACTGCACAATGCCGCTGGAAGTATTGATACCAGCGCATTTGTCTGGCAAGCCTTATCTACAGGAATCAATGTATACGACTACTTTCGAGCACTATTCAGTCGGCTGTTCTCAGAGCCACTTGCGTAACGGTCTATTCACCCACTCATCTTGCGTTCTGATCTTTCAACTGACACTGATAATAGACGTGGAAATGTGTCATATAATATCGCGAGAAGACGGTAATAGAAGTACTACAGATTCGGCAAGAACGTCATCCTTAAGTAATCGATACTTCATCCTACGAGCGCTGGAATTAACCTCAACATATCTGAATTAAAGATGAACGGAAACTCACGAAATACCAAGCACCCACATCACAGTCTACTACTGTTGGCTCAAAGAGACTTCACTCGCTGTAAATGGAACAATCAGTTTGTGATTGCGTGTCGAGCCATAAACCTTTAACTCACAGGAGGGAGAGGGTGATGTCGCCGTTAACCTTGGCCTGGATGGCGATCTCCACCTCAAGGTTGAGGTCCAAACGGAGCTTCAAAGCTTCCTTGGGTGCGACGGCGCCCTTGTTGGAGCGTCCGACGAGTTGTCCACCAGCGACGGAGGAGGTTTCAGCAGAAGAGAACTTGGTAGCGGTTTCTGGGGCAGACATGTTGGTGCTGTGGATCCTTGCAGAGTGGACGATCCTTTTATATGGCTCGAGAGGGGGTACGGGCAACGTTATGTTCGCTGTCCGTTTTCCGGATGCATGACCATTGACCATAGCAACTGCATAGACGGCCTCGAAGGCGAAGAAGCTTTCTACATGTCCTACTATTTCATAATATACGTGTCTGCCTCGAACGGTCGAGGACTCGATGTCCTTCTGATAATATGGGAGGTGATTCAGTAACGCGTCCGACGGCTGTATGCTTTGCATCCCATGGCAGTGGGTGCTTGTGGGTCCCGCTTTCCGGGTCGGACCGGCGTTTCGACCGTGGGACTCGCGCCCGTCGTTTGTAATTTCTACCACCGCTCCCACTGGCACCCGTAGCCGTTTCCTCGCCAGTGGCTGAGAGATGCTCACCAATTGCTCGTGCTGTCAGTGACCGCCACCCATGGCTTCGTGAATCCAGCAAACACCTTGACTACCAGTAAAATTTCCCGAAGATGTCAAAAACTGCCCTGGAGTCTGGAAGTAGCGCTTCTCGTCATTTGAAGTTCTTCTCGTAGGATCAGAGGATATCAATGTTGCGAATAGCACATCGACAATCGTTTTAGCGTCTGGACTTCAGGGACGACATTGTCAATTTTCTCCCCTCAAGCATATTCAATAGCCACTCCGCCACTGTCACAATTTTCTCATGGAACAAGGAGGAAGTACTTCGCGACCGAGAGAGAGCAGTGGAGAAGGTCCGGGCGCAGAAGAACTTTGGATTTGGTACGTCGCCCTCCCGTTTTCTTGTGATACGTCGTTCACGACGAGCGTAGACTGCAGTATCTCTTACTTTCCCTGTAACTCAGTCCTCGGAGGATTATGCAACAGTGTTGGTCCCAAATTCGTGAGCAGGACCCTGGCTATGCGACGGGACATATATTTATGATCTTCCCGTCTCTGAGGTTATATCGCCGATATTGGCCACCCACCGTGCTGGATCGTTGGTCTCTTGATCTCCGTCATCCTCTCTATTGTTTGTCTTAACTTTCTACCCTCTGTATCAATCCGTCTCGAATTCAAAACACTACGCTCGGCCCATGGACATCTTCTGCAGCCATCGCCAAAATCTGGCATTGTCTCGGTTTTGTCGCTTTTTCATGTGCCGGTGACATATCGACCGATTTCTAAGTTTTCGAAGTATTGAAAGGAAGCTTCGTTCATGTCCGCGATTCCCCGTGGCTGGGTAAGTTATGTTCTTTGAGACAATTTTTGGAGGGTCGTAGTATGTTGCGGCAGTGAGCTCACCCATCACCTTTATTAGCGCGGTAATAATCCCTTGGCTCAGTCAAGAGTTACCAGCTGAAAATCCTCTTCGAACATCTGCCACTCGTTGAAACCCAGCGGCAAGATCGCTTCGGCGGTACACATTTCCCGACGGCGTTAACCCTCTTGCCACGGACCTTTGTCTTTTTATTAACTATACTTTGTTTGTCATGGTCGACGTAACGCCATGCACAAGGCCGATTGTACCACGAATCCGGTACCGAGAACTTGTCTTGTCGCAATTCATTTAATTATATTTCATTTCACCAGTGCCACTCGCTATTTCGGACAATAGAGACGCAAAAGGGTCTGCAAAGTTGCCAAAAACCCTATAACAAGCTGTGAGCATATATAAGCCTCGCGAGAATGAGGTAGGAACGTAACATTCATAAAAATTCCTTTATCTCTTGTGCGTGCTAACCACCAACCACTCTTTTTTCCTCCCAGGCTCTCTCTCTCTCGTCCGCCATGGCTGCAGCGATTGCCGCGCGTATGCTCGCTGAGGCGATGATGGGCACTCGTCACTCAGCGCGCCTTCCTCCATACGTCCCTTTCCAGCATTATGAAACATCACCGCGCAAAATGTTCAACGTACGAAAAAAGAGAAAGGGCAAGGGCAAGAAACCCAGGAAACCTATCAAAGTGGCCCCGAACGATGACGACTATCTGGGTTTCCCTTTCTCCTCGGTTGCATCCAGAGCGGGATTATTCTCTGCTGATGTGCCTTCGGCTACGTCTCTGGGACAGGTACCGGCCAGCGAGCAAGCTACCGTCGAGGACAATGCAGCACCCAATAATGCCACCATTGCACAGACCGCATCCCGAACGAGTTTATTCTCTGCTGGTGTGCCTTCGACTATGTCTCTGGGGCTTGTACCGGCCGACGAGCCAGCGACCATCCCGGCAGGCAATTCAGTACCCGATAATGCCACCGTTGCACAGATCATCCCTCCCGCCGCGCCCACGCAACGCAACCCCGATCGAGTCCTCCAGAACAACTTGGAAGGGGCCGAGGCTATGCAAAAAGCAGCCGAATTATTCGCGGAGGCTTGGACTCTCGACTCGTACAACCGACGTTTGAGCAGGAACGATCTGGGCCAGAATATCGACAAGGGGAAGATGAAGAATTCGCGCGTTCCGATGAAGCCCAAGCACCGTAGGCGCGTTAGGGCGCGCAGCCAGTCTGTGATAGCGATGCAGTTGGGTATGGGCCTGGGTCCTCACTTTCCGTGTACGCCCACCAGTAGTCGTCAAAACACGCCCGATTTGACCGCCGGACCGCCGACAAGGGAGAACACGCCCGCCCCTGGTCCGATGGCGGGCCCGTTGATGCCCCCTGACTGGAAAGCACCGACACTCATCCCTACGCGTCAGAACACGCCACAATCCGAAGATGGTCCAGTGGCGGGACCGTCGATGCATCCTGGCGCGCTTGAATGGAGAGACTTGACGCCCGTCCCGACGCGTCCAAACACGCCCCAATTTGAGCCTGGTCCGTCAGCGCCCCTTGGGTCGCGGACCAACCCCGTCAAGTTGGACATGATCGAGGAAGAACCAATGGATATCGACATGGAGTTTGACCTATCAAAGTAACTCTGCCGGCGGGATGATAGTTTGTGGTCCGGACAATTCTTTAGTATAATTCCCTGTAGGCAGGCCCTACATTGCCTTTCCTTCCCTTATTACTACTTTTATTCCTGTCACTCGCTATTTATCTACCGATAAAGTTTGCATCTTGTATCGTTCTATAGAATCCAAATCCGAGTCTCGATGCATGATGTTATCCCCCGAAGTGTTTATAGCCGCCCTCAGATGCCACAGCTTCCTCTTGAAATCAGCATATGTTGATATCGATTGCCTTGGTCAAAGTGGGGGAAAGTCGTAGCGCCGTTATCTGATCTGAAGTGTAAGTTAATCGGGAACGAGGATTGTGCGAAGTTTCACCACTGCATTCCTTGGAGCCTTGGAGTCTCTGTATGAGACAAACTCGAGTAAGGAAATGAGCTTTACTGACGCGTTTCCGCTTGGTTTCCGTGCTTTCGTGGGGCTTGAGAATAGAAGTCCCTCAACAGAACTATATGGGATGCTTCTATAATCAGTCAAGAATACACCAAGTACTATTATCTATTACCTATGGTTTCCTCAAAGACTGTATGCTGCCGCAGTGTAATCCCTCATGGTTGGTGCCATTCATATGAGGCGTGTCTTCACTCATGGCACAACTTCTAGTGAATTCACAATCACAAGCACTCCGCCGCAGAACGCCCTTGGAGGCTTGGCCAAGGAACCAAACTTCCGTCAGGCTGTCTGTCATTCAAGCTGCTATATTCGCCGTACCATCTCTTCCATTTCCTAGGACAATGATGTTGGATCCCAGCCCATACATTCCGGCATAGCTTCACAGAACCATTCTTGAGATAGGCGCTCTTCGTCACTGTAGCCCAGTAAGCTCCAATTGATATTTTAATCACATCTAAACTTTGCAGGGTACCCTTAACATAGAATATATATATTGATCGCCGTCGTGCCCGAGCCCTAAATATGTTCAACAGCACCGTGAAAAAAGTCAGACAGGCTCAATGGAAGAGTCATGGGATAGAGCCCTGCTCGTCCCTATGACCCCATTATTCGTTCGACTTCTAGCAATACTCTCACTCTCGCTGCAGAGCCCTCCGTAATGCTACCCCCAATCTTCTTGCCATCGCCCATTCCTGTAGTAATGCCCTCATGAATAAGCGCTAGCACCTTCACAAACTGCTGACCCCACATATCCTTCGCATCGGACCCGAGAACAGACAGGCCCGCTGATATCAATACGTTTAATCAGAAATCAAAGTGGAAACACCGAGATACGTACTAGCCAAAAGTTCCGCTCCAACTGCCCGTTCCAGCATAGCCCTCCCTCCTCCGTCAGAGCCAAGGAGCCTAGCAATCCACGCCCAAAACATTGGGGTTCGCCACATCGACCCATTCAATGGGCCTTTTTGTGGCTGAATCGCCAGTACACCAAAGTATACTCTCATAACCCCGTTGAGCCGCGAGATATACATCTCCTCAGTCTCCCACACCATATCACCGTTGTCAGCCGTCTGCTGCCGATACCCCATCGCTTTCTTCTTCTCGACAACGTTACCCCACGGTTTCCCATCCCAATCGCGGTCACCGATGAGAGTAGGTACAGCCCATCCCCCAGTCCGAGCAACAATCCGCGCCCAGAAGACCTGGCCGAAACCTTCGAGTGTCTCAAGGAGGTTGAATGCGACTTTGGACAGTGGGTAGGCAGATTTCTTCTCGGCCGTGACTTCGGTTTCGGCCTGAAGAATGATGGCCTTAGCAAGGGTGGATAAAAGAGCGGCGTAGATGACAGGATGATGTCCTTGTGGAGGTAACATAATTTGGACGAGCTGTGTTGACTATGGCATTCTCCTTAGCAAAATTCAGAGCACGGCATACCTGGCGAAAACCTACAATGCGATTAATAGTTGCCTCATCATGCGTTAATTGACCCATCTTTGGGGTAATTTGACGACGGAAGGTACCCCAAGTCGATTTCATCTCCGCTGAGTTCCCTCCCTTGTTCTTAGCCACAGAAAGCACCTCAGTTTTGAGCGCCTAACAAAATGAGATAGTCAGCTGGAAGCGAACATCGGGCGAGGTCTCACCTGCAGAGTCTTTCTAGCCTCGCGCCAATCACGGTCTGCAGTACTCATGCCCAATTGTTCTCTCGTCCCTTTCTGTGCCTCGAGTTTCTCTTCCGTAGCCTTCTTCTCAGCCTCTACTCTTTCCGTTTCCTCCCTCTCTTTCTGCTCTTGCTCCTCCTTTTTCCTCTTCTCTGCTTCTTCCTCTTGTCGCTTCTTCTCCTCTTCCGCATGTTTCTTCTCGTCTTCCAGTCGCCGTTTCAGCTCGGCCTCTCTGACTTTTCTCTGCTCCTCATCACGTATACGCTGCTCTTCCTCCATTTGCTTCTTGACTTTACCAGCGTCTAGAGCAATTGCAGCATCTATGCGTCGCCATAATGTATCCTGTCGTTCTTTCCACCGTTGACGCATTACAGCTTCGGCTTGTTGATGTCTGGATCGCCATTCGGACAGTTTCGCGTTAACTGCGCGCTGTTCTTCCGCATTTTTTGCTTGAAGCAGCTCCATTTGTTGTCGCTTGACATTGTCTTGAGCATCATGAAGGAGAGATTGGGAAGTGGCGTGATTCTTCCGGGCTGTTCGCTATTATAGTTTAGATAGGTTTTCCTCTAAACGCACTAGATACGTACGAAAGATTCCCGCCGAACGCTTCTTTCCCAGTCTTCATAAGGGTCATTATGTCGAGCGCGTAATCGTATAGATGCCAGGGCTTCTTCCATCTGTCGCTGTTCTGATTCCGACAAGGCTTTGGACGGTGACTTTGGAGTGACATGAGTGGATATTGAAGATGATCTAAATCAGCCGCCATCAAAAGAAGACACCACAAAGACAAGACAACACGACTCACGCAGTGGGGCGGGCACGAGGTCGAAATTTCTTCTGACTCCGATGGCGCCATTGGGGCGAGAGCTCATTGTCGGATGAGGCAGAAGGATCAGAATCTTCTTCAGAACTTGATATCGATGATATTTCATCACTGTCGTCGTCTTCATAGACGTCGTCCACGACGTGATGTAGCCCAAAGGTGGAAGAAGACGTCCTTGTTCTGTTCTTGAGCAATTGTGTGGTATACAAGAAATTCACACACCTTTCCCTCACTGGAGAGGGCGACGGGGAACGAGGGGCCCCAAATCTCATGACGCGCTTCCAAGTACCTCAATATTTCGTTACAGAGCCTCCTAGCCACTTCCTATGTAAGACTCCAATTGTGCAATATGAACAAAAGCTTCCAAAAAAGCAAGAGAAAGCGAGTCTAAAGGCGACACTAGGGAAATGGAGAAGGTATATTGCAGGTCGTGGAGGTTGGACTTCAAGATTTCAAAGTTCAAATGTCACGTTCTTGCCTCGGTCACGTTATTGTCACAGGGTGACCCGGAGAATGCGGTCCGGATCTCCCGGATCCAATTTGGGAAAGTGTTGCGTCACGTCACACCCTTGACGCGTACGCCCTCCCATTGCAGAACTTCCTACCTACCACCAATTGCTCTTGCCATGGAGAACTTATTTGCCATCACTGGAAAAGGATATGTTATTGTTGCTGCAGACACGACATCTGCACGCTCCATCGTCAAAATGAAGGTCGACGAGGACAAAATTAAAGTACTGAGTCCCCATTTACTCATGGCGTATTCTGGCGAACCAGGTTTGTACTCATTGGTTACGCTGGTGGGCATCTTCTTACTGACATACTGTATAGGTGACACTATTCAATTCGCTGAATATGTCGAGCGCAACATTCGTCTCTTCCAAATACGCAATACATACCCTCTAGGCCCTTCAGCAGCCGCGTCATGGATTCGGAGATCCCTAGCAGAATCTCTGCGTTCGCGAAAACCGTACGCCGTCAACTTGCTACTTGGAGGGTACGATACAACCAAGCATGAACCTCATCTGTACTGGGTGGACTATCTTGGAACAATGACGGAGGTGCCGTTTGCCGCTCATGGTTATGGAAGCTACTTTGTACTAAGTTTGCTGGATCGGTGAGGCGGTTGTCATTGTGTTTCCGACTATTCAGCTCATTCGAATCGTACCTACAGGTACCATAATCCTGAGGCGTCGCTGGAAGAAGGACTCGCGACCCTCAAGCGATGTATCGCCGAAGTGGCGAAGCGTGTAGTTGTCAGTCCTGGGCAATACAAAGTCAAGGTTGTAGACAAGGACGGCTCGAGGGAAGTAGAGATTTGAATGAGAGGCGTTGTCGCTGTTATGGGGAAGCAGACTTTTACTGCTGTAAGAGTTGTATTAATCATGCAATGTGACCGCATCTTTCTTATTGCACTTCCACATGACCATTATCCGCCAGGACATGTTTTTACAATTACCGATTTTATGAGAAACGACATACTGTACTTGCATCTTCCACAGGCACAGACACGTTTCTTTTGGCACGTCCTTGGTCTCAGTGGGCGGCCACTCTCACACCAAAGCTACGGTTCGAATCTTAACAACATTGTTCTCACCTCAAATGAATTACTGCAGCTGGACTTTAGTCATTAATATTGCACAGGATCTGTTCGGATACTGCATGGTATTTATCGCCTCAAATGCGGGGCAAACCACTGCCGCTGGGTTTGAATGTGACTTGATGTTCAGATCGAACGTTCAAGCTACGACCTGGAGTCATGGATATCAGTAATCATTCAAGTGAAACCCGAAGATCCCTCGCGACTCCTTGATGCCGGGTGCTCTTCCTAAATTGTCCGTAAACCTAATTCCGAGACCCTTCTCTCACCTTTCTCGGTGAGGTTACACCATGCTGTATCCCCGTCCTCATTTTCTACCAATTTTCGACTGTGTGTAAAGTGGCGTTACGTTCTGTGGAGCCAAGAGATCAATACGTTGCCTTTATGGTCGATATCCGCCTCCAGCACCGCTATCATGATAACAATCGATGCTCAGCGCTGTTGCTGCTAGAAGGCCTATCAGCTCCTACCACAGAGGCTAGGGACTCTCTGCGAATACATAAGACAGTCTCACCTCAGTTTTGTCGGAGCAATGATAGTGGGGGGCAACCACCATCAAGACAATAGCCATTGAAACAACAAAATTTGTCGATTGTTGAACAATGGGTGGCTTGAATGCTATGCTCTACAATTATAAAGATCTTGGGTCTTGGCGGATGATATCGCCCTCATTCTTTTTCTCTTGAAGACTCCCACTAAGCACTTACCAGCCTAGCGCGGCGCGCCCTTTTTCCACTTGTTCTCTCGGTCTTTCACTCTTTCTAGTGCAACCCTACCAATGGTCAACTACACTATCCTTGCCGGAGGTTTCTCCTCCGTGATTGCCACGTATTTCTTTGACGCAGGCGCCAAGTCTCTTACCCTGACGCAACAGAATCCATCAGGAGAAAACCCATCGTGGATTGCTCAGCATCCTAATAACAGCCTTATTATATAGTACGTCGCATCTATCACTCAACTGACCTTATTCTGATCTTTCTTCATATAGCGCGGTCAATGAAATACAGCCCGTAGGGAATTTGCAGTCTTTTTCAGTCGGTGACGCAGGGCTTCTGTCCCTGGTGGATACTGTGTCTACGGGCGGCAATGGTCCAACTTTCACTAATCCGCTTTCGACGGGAGAAGTGACAGGCATGAATGTAAGCCACCAGTTCTCTATCTACCGCGGCCGCATCTAAAAAGCTGTGATATCTCCAGTTTGGATCTCCCAACTGCTCCTTCGTTGCCACCGTTCCCGATGATCCCCTTCACTTCGAAAAGGATTCCCCGATCATCGACTTCCCCGTTGGTCCCAACGCCCCGTCTAACCCTCACATGTCCCTTGAACATAACGGAGAAGTCTTTGTTCCAGACTTAGGCGCCGACAAAATCTGGCGAATCGTAAATGACGGTGCCCCGGGAAAGTTCAAAGTCCAGGGCCAAATAGACATCGATGCAGGTGCTGGACCAAGGCACATTGCTATTCACGGTACGTCTTGAATCCACGCGTTCCCTCCGCTCCCGGAACTCCATTCTGATAGTAAGGCTGTGTCTTCTAGATGACATTCTCTTCACGGTGCATGAAAAGACGTCCACGTTGACTGCTCAGCGTATACCCGAGGCGCCTAACGGTACAACACTTCCTCTTCTTGCCAATGTTTCTGTTGTGCCGGCCAATCCCCCTGAAGGCACCTCCTTCGCGGCGGCTGAAATCCTCATCTCCACTCCGACTGAACGTTTCCAATCACCGCTAATATACGTGAGTAACCGTAATATCGGGACTACGATCGATCCTGCAGGAGACACGATCGCCATTTTCCAGTTCAATAACGGAACGAGTTCTGATTCATCGTGTACGGAGAGTACCAAACAGCGGATGAAGCGCGTAAACAGGATCGCGAAGCGGGGCACAGAATCTCTGGAACTGTTGGCCCAGGTACCTACCGGACTACAACAGATCCGGAGCATGAGCCTCGGCAAAGTCGAAGATGGTGGCGACGAATTTATCGTCGCTGGCGCCAATACTGTTGGGGGCGTCGTCATTTTACAGCGAGTGGAAGGAGGCCGTAATTTAGTAGAAGTGGCCCGGAATGAAGACATTGCAAATAGAACGAGTTTCATTTTCCTCTAATGTCGTTCGCTCAAGTTCGGCGTTCATTTGTAGCCTTCCATTCATTAATGTATCAATATGTGTATTAAATGAATAGAACTTCGACACTTGAAGCTTCAGACCTAGAGCTAGCTTCATGAATGCAGGACTCCGAATTTGCGACTTCACATCGCCTCCATAAGGCTTGAACCTCAAGGTTTTCCGCGGACACCGCCTGGCCGAGAAGGTCTCTGTATCTGAGCCGTTCTAGTAATTATAGATGAGTGAGTTGGTGTCAGATATGCGTTACACAGTTACACAAGAGTCTATTGCTAAGATCCGGATTGTCGCTCAGTGAATGGATAGCAGATAGGAAACCAGCGCTACAAAATCCTATTTCGAAACAGCAAGCGTCATTTGGTCGCCGTTTGTACTCTAAAGTAGAGCCAGTGTTTTATTAGCAAGGCGGAAACGTCGACCACAGCAACGCCGAGAAAAATTGAAGCGGAACTGAATTTCCATCGGGCCGATTTTGTGATTTTGACCCTCAATTTAAATCAGCCACAACATAAACCCTGTCCTACCCTGTCCCAGATTGTGCCAGTCGTGTTTTGCCACGTCCACCTCATCATGAATCTTCATTGTCGTTCGCAGTCACGGTATGAATCATTTTCTGGCTTGGTCCTGGCTCCGTCGATGTTCGGTAGCTTGTCGGAACTCTCTATAATCTCATCAATCAGTATAAAAGATTTGGGCGCTAAGATGCGAGATCTGACGGGGTTGTTTGGTGCGGGGTCAGTCTGAGCACAGAATCGTGACAGTTAAGCGCCAGATCATCTGTTACCATGCGGCGTTCTTTTGAACAAACAGCTCCCTAGAGCCTCGCTCTCGCATGGTGTCTGGCATACCTTCATCTCCTTCTCACACAGCCATAAAACGCACGCTACCCCTTCTTTCTTTCTTCCTTACCTCTCGGTCCCCCTCATTGAATCGCGCAAATTTTCAACTCTTGACGTACATGGAACCTGTAGATGCAGCAGAGGACCGCAGTCCGTCTGCTGACTCTAGGACCTCTTCATCTTCCGATACCTGTGTTGTTTCTGAAGTATCCGACCAGGATGATCTTATTGACGCCCACAAAGACTCCTCGCCTGACGGTGGGTACGGCTGGGTCTGCGTCTTCTGTTCCTTCGTAGTTCATTTTTTCGCCCTTGGGTATGTTCCACACACATCCACAGACCGACGGAACTAGCGCTCATCATCTGTCAAGGATCGAGTCTTCCTGGGGAGTGTATCAAAGCCATTATTTCACATCACACGATTTAGGTCCTATTTCCAGCTCAGATCTAGCCTGGGTCGGGTCCATCCAGGCAACTGGGCAACCGCTAGTTGGGATGTCAGTATTTAACAGCAGTTTCCATGTCTACGTGTTACTTACGCCACTATGAATAGTTTGGCTGGAATCTTGGCCCAACGTATCGGCTACAGGTTGACAGGATTTATCGGGACTTGTATTATGTGCATTGGATTGATCTCTGCATCGTTTTCGTGAGTGGTACACTGTATCGAGGGGCGTATCCTTAGCTAAACATCGATGCAGTACTCACGTATGGCATTTATACCTCACCCAAGGTCGGTCATACGCACGTCATACTTGAAGTCATTCAATGTACTTTTCTAAGGTGTATTATTCGGCGTTGGGAGTGGTTTCGCATTCATTCCTGCCGTCTGCATACCTTCACAATGGGTGAGAGTTTCGTATATTGATGCCTGAGTCTTTCTTGACTTATGTTTACTTTTGGCCCTATGCGTGTAGTTTACTAAACACAGAGGTGATCCGCTACACCAAATTGCAGTACAGATAACACTGAGCTTCGTTATCCAGGACTCGCTACTGGAATAGCAGCTAGCGGCTACGGTCAGTCCGACCATCTATTTGTCATTTTCCCACTCTAAAACATCAGATTTTGCAGGCGTCGGGGGGTTATTGCTTAGTCCTTTAACGCAGAGACTCATCGACCTCATGGGTTTCCGCTGGGCTCTCCGAATCACGGGATTGATGACTCTAGTTGGTAAGTCGTTAGTGACATATCTTCAATGCTATGCTTCCAAGGCGATGCAACTTCCTTATCATCACCGGACTTCATGGGGCTCCGCCTTCATGTTTCCTATTTCATTGTTGTTTTTGTTTGTATCACACTAACGAACCGCCTCTTTCTTAGCCCTCGGGGTAGCTGATATCTTCCTTCGGCCCCGTGCATCAGCCAAGCCGGCTACAAAGGTGGACAAAACATTGATGATGGACAAAGTGTTCTTGTTTCTGTGTTCTATCGGGCTGCTCAGTGGTCCTGGCTTCTACGTCCCTATTTTCTACGTTCCAGGTACGTTTTTTCAGTATCACAATGACAGGCTTGACAATTCTCACCTTCCGATGCATTTGATTATACTCGGTTTCTTCTCTCAATCTGTTTGTTCTAGACTATGCCATAAACAAACTGGAACGCAGTGCTCAGGATGGTGCAAATGCCGCAGCTCTCATATCGGCCTTTTCCGCTGCAGGTCGTGTGGTAAGTACTTGTTTCAGGCGTGGAGAAGACCTATGCTTCGGTTTCCATGTGAAGATCACTGGGCGCTTATTATCATCATACAGCTTGTCGGTATAGTCGGCGATCGGCTAGGACATTTGCCCGTTCTTTCCTTGTGTCAATGCATGGGTGGTATTGCACAAATGGCGATTTGGCCTTTCGCTGGCAGCCTCCCCAGTTTGATGGCCTTTTCGTCTATCTATGGGTTTTTTACCGGTGGTTATGTTAGTTTGTATCCAGTTGGTATGTTGTTCGCTTCAAATACATTAGACCGCAGATCTAATTGACGACGATCCAGTTGCTGCTGATCTGTACGGCGTCGAAGGCCTGGCGAGCATCACTGGAATCATGTTCTCCAGTTTTGTGGTGTGTACATACCACGGTTTCGATGGGCTCGATATTCTGATGAACAACGTCGCTAGCCGGGAACGCTTCTTGGACCCCCCATCTCAGGAGCTATTCTTGACTCTCACACCAACCCCCTCACTGGCAAGATCGATTTTCTCCCCGTACAGCTCTTCGGCGGTAGCTGGCTACTTGGGTCAGCTTCTATGGCAGTCATGGTCCAGATTTTTCATGCCAAGGAAGGTTCAATTGCGCTGGTGTGATGCCCCATCCGACATCGTCCTTTTTTTCTTTTGAGTTCCGTGTTGAGTTTGGGGATCGGGGTGGGTTCATTTGCTGTCCTTGCGGACCGTCAAAACATGTAGCTCCCGCCGTTCCTCAAATTAAACATGCTTCGCACTCCTTGGGATACCGTGGATGTCACAAATGAAGGGCATGAAACTACATGCCGGGTAGGTTGGAAGACGATCTTAGGACCTACAACGATTCAAGTGTTTTATTCACCTTCGTCAAGATCTCGATCTCAGAAGCCGATCGAGTGTAAACGATCGAGTCGCCGATCTGCCTGACACTCGAGGTCCCTTGAACCAAGAAGTTACCAGGTTTGGATGGTCTGCTCAATTCAAAAAGAAAGAATATTTTTGATTAAAAATACAAAACAGGACTGCATATCTTCGGAACCATTTACAGAATCTGCGAGTATCCTTGGTCGTGAGCATTTGAGACATTACGATCAGACCTTGTGGTGTATGCTCGAATGATCGTTCACTTCAAGCTCTATGCTTCCGGTTAGCAGGTTTGAAGGTGTGTATAAGAGCGATCGACTGACCGTGTTCTTGCTTGATGATGTTCTTATCTCGCTCTTCCTTACTAATAGCACCGAAGATAACATCCATGTCTTCAAGACTACGGCCCTTCGTCTCCGGAATTAGACTTGATGATCACAGTCAGCACAGAGGTTGAGATACGCATGCATTGACGGTGATGCTCACATTGCGAATAAGCCCATCGCACCGACATTTACGGTAGCAAACATAACGAAAATTTTCCAACCCAGATTGGTGACCATATCCGGAGTGACCTTGGACACGACGAAATCTGGCATCCGATCAGCAAAGAGTTAACAGATAGATGATACAGGATACCCACTCCACAACCACTGAGAAGCGCTGGCTAATGCTAAACCGTAATGCCTTGTTCTTGTCGGGAAGATATCTGATACGTAGACCCACGGTAGTGGTCCCCATCCCATCGAATAGAAGCAAACGTAAATGTACAGCATGGCTGCCATGGCTTGGCTGGCTGGTTCGGGCGATACTACCGAGGTATCAGTGGAGCTAGTTGCAGGTGGCGGATGTGTCTTTAGAAGTGCTCCAACGATATAGAACAAGATGCCCATTCCAAACGCAGAAATGGTTAAGGATAGCTTTCGACCAAGCCATTCAACTCCGAAGAAGACGAACAACGATGTGGATACCAATTTGACAACACCGTAGATTCCAGATGCTAGAAGTGAGTTTTTTGTACCAGTATAACCGATGGATGCAAATATCTGGGGCGCATAGTAGTTCACGGCTGAAATCGTACGAATGCCGTTCAGCTAGATAAAACGAGGACAAATGGGAAACGAACAGTTTTGACCCGACCACTGCTGTAAGAGGAAGATCACGAACGCGATCACGAACCGAATGAAGTTTCCTTTTCCGAAAAAGGCTTCCTTCCACTGCAGACCCTCACGAGCCAAGCGCTCTTCCTCAACAACGGCTTCAATTTCGGCCATCTCGTGGAGGACTTTCTCGGAGTTAGGTGGGAGTCGTCGCAAATAGGCGAGGTTCTTGAGTGCATCATCTTTTCGGCCAACTGAGGCGAGCCAACGAGGCGATTCCTAGTCTTTGTTTAGCCCCGCATCCAAGTACAAGTGTGTGAACGGGCAAACTTTGATAGTCAACAATCCAAAGGTCATGATCCCAGCTGGCACGAGCTGGAACCCGAATGGGATCCTCCATACATTCGTGCCACCGGCAATGTGAACACCGATACCATCTTGGGGTTCATGGTTGTTAATAAAGGCGAGTGATGACAACTTGAACACACGCACAATTAATGAAGTAGGACAGCATGACTCCAGTGGCCACCATGATCTGGAACATCCCAGTGATCCGTCCTCGGACTTCTTTGGGCGAGCACTCGGAGACATAAGCTGGAGCTACAGCCGAGATCCCACCTATTCCAACACCAGAGATAACTCGCCCGGCGTAGATGAGGGCAAGACCATTTGAGGGGGACTCGGCTACGGTCGTCAGAATCTAAACGTCATATTTAAAGATGGAACAATGATGGAACGAGAAACGGACGCACTGCACCGATACAGAAGAAGAGAGAATACATGAGCAAAGTGTATCTTCTCCCGAGCTTGGCTGATACCGAATGAAATTTTCGGATAGAAGAAGCGTTCGACAAGGACTCACGAGATATCGGAACGCTACCCAAGGCACCAAAGAAAGCTCCAGCCTGGAGAACAGATACAACATTGGATGAGATGTTGTTTACTTTTTGGATATTCTTCGTTCCATCGGCGTTGTACATTCCGAAGTGCTGCTGGAAGTATGGGTTATTGACAACACCACCGCCGACACCGCTGAAAGTCAAACACCGCATAAACACCACCGTTCGAAAGACGATATTTAAGAATATACACGCACGTATCATAACCGAATAGCACGATTCCCCAATACACGACGAACGCGAGCCCTACACCATGAGATGAGGATGGGAACAAAAAGATGGAATGAAAACTGACAATAGACCCGGATATTCTGGAATCTGTCATCCTCCATGGTGCGGTACGTATGTGATGGGAAGAAAGCACGAACACATGTGTACGGCAGCTACGACTTTTTATACCTTCCCCACCTGACCATCCGCCTTGATCTGTGCGGGGGAACGGATGTGGGGAACGGACGGTCCGAGCGGTCCGAATTTACCCCACATCGCGCGGCTATCGTCTATCTTCCCGTTAGTCTGCTCGTCGGTTCAATTTCAAGCATCCGTCATCGCGAATTAATAAATCAGAGCGTTTTGAGGAGTAGGAGACTGGAACGCTGAATTCGTTTGTGCGACAAAGCGAAAGGTGCGGACTTCGTGGGCAATCCAGCGAGTATTTGCCGATGGCGGGGAATTGTGCCTGGTTGAACGGCGTCCATGCGGGGCATCCCTGGCACCGGCTAATGGTGTGCGAGAAAACCTGAAATTCAACACTAAGGTCCTCCAAGGTTCTAATGAGCGAACCGCTTGTGTCTTTTGTAGCCAGACGTATACTTTGTTAGAATAAAGTGTAAGAGAGCTGTCTCAAGAGGTGCCAGATCTCTCGGGGGCCGTAGAATAGAAGTAAATGTCCAGTTTCATCCACGAAACGTCGGAAATGCACTGTTGGAGATCGACAGAAAATGATCGTCTCAGCTGACCAGGATCCTTCCCGAAGTCATATTGCGATACGTTCCTGTGGTGTACACACTTGCACACAGCGCCAGAGCACAGCACAGCACAGCACACGAGACCAGGATAATTGAAAGAATACGAATTGATGAGCCTGAGTACCAAAAGGGTCTTGAGAAGTGGTGTTTATTAATTTATTGCGTTAGTCTGAACGCGCAGGCCTCAGGTTAGGCACACGCAGTGGACTGCGACATCAGCAGTGACATCTCGTGATATTCTTTCCACGCGGAATGAGTCTTGGAACATGATTTTCATCAAGTTCATCCCTGTCGATAGATATTCTCCTTTATTAGACGCAAACTGGTGAGAATAACACCACATACAGGTTCAAAGCATTGAGTCTCCGGGAGATATGCTAGATTCCAATATTTCTGATGTTGGTAAAACATATCGCGTTCTGAGAATGACTAAAGCCAGTAACGGGAGAAAACCTTCCGGAGTACGTCAGAGTCTTGAATGCGCAGTATGACAAGTCGCCTCTTTACTCCCCCGTTTTTCGGCGGTGTTGCGATAAGCTGGTTGTATTTAGGACTCGGGCTCTAATTTGTCAATACTACAATGCGCAGCCTGAGCTTTGATTGTAGAAAACACAGTTGTTTGCCCAGAGGATCCGACACCCTGAGAAAGCCGGCTTCTTCGTCGAGATAATTCTTTTTCGTTCGGGCTTTTCATCCCTGGACAGGCTGAAGCCTTCAAGTCGGAAAATTGCGACACTATCAGAAGAAGAGACAGAGACAGACGGCCCGGGCCAGACATCGGTTCTTCAAAACCAATCAGTTGAAGTAGAATAGGTCCAATAGACAGTAAATTTCTAAGCGCTCAGGCTGTGACACATAGTAGAACGAGTGGAACCATTGATATCCGTTGTCATCTCGTGTTGAACGTTCGACGCCGTACATAGACCCCAATTTCGTGAAAGAAAGTTTTTCAAGTTAAAAAAAATCGCGTCCCGGCCCGAGTCTTTTGACCAACAAAGAGAAATGTTCGAGAGATACAAATGCGTGGCCTGGTCGCTGTGAGGTGGCCTCCTTCTGCCCGAATAGAAGTCATGGATCGAGATAACACGCCGCCGTTCTTCGGACTATTACATCGCGAGATGGTTGAAGCTGTTCTTATATTTAGAACTCGAGAAAACAGGCGTATCACGGATCGTGGGACCACACCGGAGCTTTGACGTTCAAAAGATATACTATCTTGCGCCCGGGGAACGAAAACAAGAATCCGTACGTCGGGTGAACTCGCAGAGAAATTCGAAGTTTTTCGCAAATCATGATACCGTTGGCCCGCACAGGAAGGGGCTCAAAGATGGGTCGAGGAGAAGTTAAGTACACTGATTTCCCGGCGGGTGTCCACGAGGATGACGAGACGGGGTCGGGGTGTGCTTGAGCAGAGCATTTTAGTATGTATGAAGAATCTACCTGCTACTTGCCAGATAGGTTCTCGCACGGCTGAGGTATTGCTGGCGATATCAATGCACAAAGCGAGATGATGTTTCTTCAGAAAGAGCAAAAAAAAAGTGTGCCTTTAGGTTGTTAGGTGCTACTTTAACCAATTATTATAGCTACAATTAGCAAAAAAGGACGAGCATTAATGGGGTAGTGGTAACCTGGGTCGTTGCCATCGACCCGCCGGGGGTTCGATTCCCCCTTAATGCAACGGTTAGATCTTTCTCGTCCTTTTGTTGGTCCTTCATCCTAAGGACCTCAAGACTCAAAAGCTAAGAGTCAAAACCGCAGTGCGCACGAAGGTGACCAAGTAACTGTAAGTTGTGGTTTTTACTACGGTATTTACTTTACTTACCTCGTGTTTAATCCTCATATAAATAAAGTTCGGTTGTATATATCTTCACATTGTAGATGGAATATACATAGTGATACTGAAGTTTCAAGTTTCAAATTTGAATTCTGAACTAGGAGCGTAGGCTTGAACATTGAATGATCCCTGTCGGCTGCGTCGTCATACATTATGGAATATCTCGTAGTGCCTTCAGAAACTTCTCCAGAAATGTATTTCAAGCTGATACACGCAACGCAACACAATTTTACAAGGTGCGAGATAGCGCTTAGTCCGGCATCTTTGCTTCTCGCCTAGTGACACACCCTGATGGTGTGTGCTAGCCTTACCAGTTTTAGTACGTTATACGTCATAAAATCTAAGCACCCCATGGCGCAATATTCAACGTAGTCCTACATTACCATATACCCAGCTGTTATGTACATTGTAAACTTAGCCCTTCCACCAATTATCGACCTCAACGCTCGTATTGATGCCCATCGTAATGAACCCTGCAAGGCCCTGGTTGATAACCCCACCCAGTAAATGCAATCTATAATCAAATCCCGCGCCGTTAGTAATGGAAAGAAGCCAACGCGACGGGATCGCACACCGAGTGCAGGTGATCCACAAAAATGACTTACTTGAACACGGGGTCGTATTCCCCCTCCGGACCTTGCGAGTCTTCAAAAATATTCAGGGAGTCGCGCCAGTTCCGCGTACGACCGACAGTGTCTCTGATGGGGTTTGTCGTGTACGGATGCATCTGGAAGGAGGTAGCGGTGAGATAACGTGAGAATGCGTGGGTGGGGTACCTAGGTCCTACCTTATCGACTTGAAGATTCACATCGTCGTCGAAGAAGAACTGCCCGACATGGGATAGCTTGCCTGCTTCGAACGTGCCGTTCGGGAGGGTCGTCCATGATTGGAAGACTTTGGCATGGACGTGCGTCGCGCGACCTTAGAACAGATTAATGGTGCGATGCATCGCGGGATGGAAGTTGCGTACCTGTGTAGTAACCTGGGAAGATGGCTGCGGAAAGGTATTGTTAGAGTGGAACTGAAAGGAGTAGGAGGAAACGTACTGGTAAATTGGGCGACACCATTCTCGTTGGTCGGCCAGGCGCCTCGTAGAAATGTCTCATGACTATTCGTTCTGGGGAAAGCACTGAGGAGACCATTTCGTTTCCCGCCAACTTGGGGTTTCTCGTTAACGAGCTCTGGTTTCGGTGTGGGGTGTCCGGCGTAGTGGCCAGTAGCGTTTGCTTGCCATATATCGACGAGAACGTTGGGAAGTGGTTGACATGTTTCTACGTCGATGACCCCGATGTCAAGGAGCAGGAGGAGGCCGGCCTGGTATTCGGCGATGTTTTGGCGTATGGGGTGACCGGCAAGGTGATAGTAAGGACCTTCCGTTACGATGGGGGCTATCGGATCCAAAGGTCAGGCGATAGCGAGATAAGGAATGTCTTCGACTTACTCAGTACGCAAGAGTTGTTCTCTATCTTAGCCTCTTCTGTTACCGGCGTGCAGCTCATGAGCTCTTGCCCCTCCTCTCCTGGAACGGCCTTCTCTCCATCGACAGCGTCATTATATGAAGTGAATAGATCCTGGTAAGCAGGTAACGACGGATTACCGGCGAGAACCTTCTGAGCCCAAGCCCGTTTGCGCTGAGCGGTGAACTGAGCTACTGCTGGTGCACAGTGGTACGCTGCCTGCTGTAGCGAGCGCTGGACCTCGATTTCTGCGTCAGTTTTAGGATTTGAGTGGGCGAGGGCAGCTGGTAGCAGTGCAGAGAAAACGAAGATGGAGGGAGGAAGGAGGATCATCGCGGCGGATTCGGTTGTGGGCGATCGTCATTTTGCCTTATATAGTCGGAAAGTAGTTTCTCCGCTTCTATTTGATAAGGTCGTCCTTTTCCGGAAAGGGACGCTTTCATAAACACCCAGATCCATATTCTTTCCGGTTCCTTCACCTCGTTCTCTCTCTTCCTCCTCGCCGTCTCCCGCTTTATCTGAGTCCTGACTAGACTGAATTAGACTACGCTGTTTATTTGACTGCTTAAAATGAGTGGTTTTGCAAACTCATTTCCAAAGGAGATCCGAGCTTTAATCGACGCGCTTAACGCTACCGCATATCGAGGATCAAGGATTTGACGACTCTTTTTCTAAAAGCAAAAACATCGATCCGATTTTTATATCTCTCGTGTTTGGACTCGAACCCAGGCACACCGACCATACCACCAGAGAGTTAGTATTCACGTTCGTTGACAATCACATATGCAAGTAACGGCGAGATTGGGACCTGTGCATGAATGTTTGAACGTCCAAAGCAGTTAAATTTGAGTGCTTGAACCCCAAACTGGCGTATTGAAAGAATGACTTTGCGTCGTGCGAGACGTCAGTTGATAAGCATTTATGAAACAAAGGGAACAAAACACAACATACGCCCTCTTGCACTGTAGCATGAGGGCGTATGTGACGATCTCTCTCGCTGGGAATCGAACCCAACACGAGAAAGCCATGTATACGCTTCCCCAGTGCGCCATCAGAGAGTTATTAAGGTCGTAATAGATCTTAGTTTGAACTGCCCGTCGTTTATGTAAACGGTGCGTAGCTCGCTGATTCAAATATTCACCGCCTGAGAAGTGGGAGCCTACATACTAGAGTCGAAGAGGGGCTGAACGAAATGAATAACGAGAATCCGGAAGGTGTATACTGGCAGATAAATAAATCAACTAGATGTGATAGGAAGAAAGAGTAAAGCCTACTGTCCAAGGCATCGAATCCGGGAGGACGTGAGACTTCCAAGCAAAAAGTGTCGCAACGTACACCCTCCCGTCCTTGGGAGGGCGCACGCTCCGATCTCTCCGGCTGGGAGTCGAACCCAACCTTCGCAGCCCGCGCTTCACCGATATGCTAACAGAGAGCTAAGCGTATCCAGTGTCGCTGGTGGTTCGTTTATGATGTAAATGGATCCACGTCTGCGAAGTATACGACTCGGGACTTGTTAGGTAGCGTATATCTTGCCGCCTTTAGTTCCGCATAATGTTAGAAGAGGAAGATGTATACAGGCTATTTGTGTCACGTAAAAATCGACAGGTGTGAGGCCTACGATAGAAACGAGCCGCGAGGAACCACCGAGTACGAGGGCTTGCCTGTAGTCAGTGTCCCCAAATTGAAGAAGCCTGAGGCAAAAAGCCTCACAACATACGCCTTCCCACATTGGTGAGGAGGGCGTGTGTTGCGATCCCTCCAGCAGGGAATCGTTGCCGTTCATCGTAACATTTAACACTGTTGACAAGTTCAGCGGAACAATAATACGAAAGACTTAGACTATTATGCAATACTCCGAGTGCATCTGAATGTATCCCTTTCCCATGAGGTCCGAGGAGCTTTGCTGAGTCCTTCATCCTTCAACCGGATCCAAGATCGACGTCGACCTCTGTCGGAGCCCACTGCTAGATACGTGCATGTCCCGAACAGATGATTCTGCGAAATTGCCAAAGAAGTTGCTACCTTTCTCATCGTTTGGCCTCAGTATGTCTTCCCACAAATTCTTGCGTTCTTGTGTTTGACGATATTCCTTCCTTGTCGGGGAATAACATGATACCAGGCGGCGGGAGGTTAGTATAATAGGATACGTGCGCATCGCCGACAAAGTTAGTCGCACGAGAATAGTTCTGCAGCAAGAGACAGCGAGAAAGCAAAAATTCACAGCGCACACCTTCCTATTTTTAGGGGGGTGGGCGCTGCGATCCCTCTAGCGGGAAATCGAACCTAGCCTTTGAAGCCCGCATACCGCGCTTCGCCGATGTGCCAACAGAGAGCTGAAAGGGCTGAAGGAAGCTAGCTTTACATTACCGTGATTTCTTTTACGTGGACTGACGCCTACGAGCGGACATGCCTCGAATTATTCGACAGTCGAGATGTTTGCAGCATAAACCACGGTCAGACTTACCACTGCCGGGGCTATGTTTGCGATCCAATCGAATAAGCTCGGAGAGGGAGGAAGGAACCTGAAGGGCATTGTTTCGGTGTATATAATAGCCGATTGATTAAAGAAAGAAGGCATAAGGTGAAGGAGCTGGATATTAATATCATGTTATGTTCCGCACCTGTAGGGTCAATGGAAGCGCAGGATGTGTTCTCCTGAACAGAGGATGATTCCCGGGGCCTCGTGTGGAAGGCAGGTCACTGATCCTAAGCCAGCCCTAAAAGGCGCTAAGCACTAAAGTCTATGATTAGGAACAAGTGAATTACCGGTGAAATGTTTAATGACCTACATCGGGGGTAATTGACTTCAGCCGGAGTGTATGTCTTGAAGCTTCTGAAAGCAATGGCGATTACCTGTAAACGGAAGACAAATTAAAGGATATCGGACGAGGATGTACAGTTGGATACAAACATATGGCTAAAGCAGCACACTGCCTGTGTTCAATTTTTAGGTACCGACACGAAGAGGTAAAACAATCGCGCAACATACACCCTCCCGAATGGAGGATGCATACTGCGATCTCTCTGGCTGGGATTCGAACCCGGCTTGCGACGCCCGTGCCAGCACGCTTCGCCTATACACCAATAGAGAGCTGAGTATATGCAGTCTTATTGCCGTGAATTCGTTTATGTAAATGGATCTGCGCCTGCAAGCGAAAGTCGAAGAGGCTAGGGCCAATGGTACTTCAAGGGGGGAACTGCACAATGGCATAGAGCCTCAGGGCGTGCTGAATCTTCTCTGTGTCGAGACGGTAGAAACATTGCTGACATTGTTTTGAGGCGTTAAAAACCAGAGCCACAGCCGTCGTCGCTGTTGATTTTCCCAAATGCCGTGTGCCGTAAAAGAATGAATAAGGCCAGCATTTTCACCGTTGGTTGGCACAGCAAAGGAGCTTGCGTCGCGTTAGAGAATAATGACGAAAAGTCAACGTAAGGCTTTACGATGGAGATGTATAGTTAGACCAAGCTACAGAGAACATTTAGTATATCCACTGACGAATCCAACAGCAACAGAAATCGGAGAAAAGCAAAGTCCCAGACACCAGCAAACACCCCGTGAACATGTAATGTGATTGGGACACAAGCGATTGGAAGGCGAACCGCCGGTAGCGTGTTTTGATTGCCATTGGAACTCCGCCCCGAGCTTTGACAAACTTGACCCTTACCAACGACCAAGCCTATGCGGTCGCCGTCTAATGATCAATCTCGAACGCCCCATCACTGCCCAATATTTGGAACGAGATACGTTTGAATATTTGCCTTTTCGTCCATCTGCTTGAAGCACTTTTCAGAATGGCTTACTTTTTCACACCCACATTCCAATCTTTGTCGGAGTCGCTGGATGTGCACTGCGTTCTAACAGCATTCTACGAAGTCATCAAAAGAACGTTTTCATCGTTTCGTTTTGGTGCATCTTGACATGATTGGTTGTTGAATGATATTCATTGAGTCCCAGAACTGTCTCTATAAATACCAGCATTGTATTCTTACTGATATTCCTCCCACATATTAGAAGTTGATTAGAAGCACGGCGAGGCGCAGCCTCAGGCGCTCGCTCGATTTCGTATCAGACTCGGCATGATCTTCAAATTTGTGGGATAGGATTATGCGGTACTCTTTCGAGGATGTAAAATGCTACTTTGAACGCCTTTTATCCAGCATAGATGGCCTTTGTTATCCTCCAATCGTGTCGTTCACCTCTACAGTACATGCACCGTACGTAGAGGACGTGTCCTGTGTGACTGTATGGGTTCTCCTGCTTTGGGCGCATTTTTGGATCAGTGTCTGGCTATGTTTGATTGATGTTATTAATTCAATTCAATGCCCAAGATTCGAAGCTCTGCAGGCGCTTAAAAACACACTCCGTACACGAGGCCCTTCTTTGTTCTCAACACTCACTTCAAGCGTACTCCCTGCCTACCACAGAGCGAGATCTCCCTCCCTTGTATTCCTTCTCGTTCTCATTCCATCTGCCAGACACAACAAATCGACAATGGCACGGCCTACCGCAGTCAAAGGGCTCGTCCTCGGAAACATCGTGGCATTGACGCCCATCCTCGGGCTAGCCGCTTCGGTCGTTTACAGTGTCCTCCAAATACCTTGTGAGCAATACCTTACGTCCTTTCCATGAGAAAGCAATTCTGAACCGATTTTGAGGGGGTCTCGTTTTGTTCTCCTTTGCAATGTATCTGTACTTTGCCGACCAGCCTCTGCCCAGCTGGTTCAAAAGAGGGTGCATTTCGGTGGGCACCTCCTTCTCAGCCCTCTCCCATGCCCGAGTCCGGCGTCTCTTCGTCGAAGATCCAAACATCACAGCTCCATGCTGGTTTTCCCGCCGAAACACCGACACCTTTCATCGTCCTGCACAAATTCTCCGTGTCCTCGTCCTCATCATCCTGGGGCCCATCTACATCTACATACCTCATGCAGTCTACATTCAAATATCCAACTTCGCCAGCTCATCTTGGGCCTTTGAACTAACATCTACACCTGACGCGGTGTTAACTGCCGCTCCAGGCGGCGGGTCGGGCGTATACGCACCCACTGGCTTTACTCCTCAGTGGCTATTAATGGCTGAGATCGTAGATGGTGCTATCGCACTGGTAAAGCAGGTCTGCTGGTCGGAGGGGATTAGAAACAAGGGATACACCGCGCTAAGCTATCCCATGGACAGCGCGAAGGTTTTATTCAGTGAAGCCGGTTTGAAGGTGCAGGACCAGCCTACTGAGAAACGTGCTTTCAGCTTAAGGGATCGGAAGTACATCGCTGAACGGCTCCTAATCGAATACTGTTCTGCGACCCGAGATGCTGGTAACCGTACCGAGTATATCTGGCTCGACGAGTTTTGTCTGTCTGACGAACGCCTGCCGGACGATACTCCGGAGAGGTCCAAAGAACTCGGACGTCTTCCTGATATTTTCCGCAACGCATCCCAGGTCGCTGTCTTCTGCCATACAGAAGGCTGTGACCACAGTTCGATTTCGTGTGTTTGGGGCACCCGTCTTTTCACGATCGGCGAGATACTACATGCTGCGTCCGTCATTCGTCTCACGCGAAAGAGAGACCAGGACAATCCCTCGCATCCACTGATAACGCACGCATACCGAGAGCCTGCTCGTGTATTCCGTGAACGCATGCAGAGCAAGGCCGCGTTGGGAAACCGTTGGCACTTGTACTCCATCATGCAGCACTCAGCCAACGCCGGCTCCGTTGCATGGCAAAACGCTATTCATGCGCTCGTAGTCGAAGCTATCATTCGAAATCGACAAGGCGGATATGAGGAAAACATGCTCGGGAAGGCGTTGAATGGACTGCTACCCCGCCGTGCACGGCTTGAAGACCTGAAGGGAGAAGATGGATGGGCAGACCTAGCGTGGTTGCTGGAGTTGAACCAAGGATTTTACAACGCCGCGAGTTTGGCAGCGGTGTGCCGTCTGGGAGATGGCAGCTGGCTGGGTCCTCCCATTGAGCCTGTTGCGGGAAATGAAAGGTTGGAGCCGGTTGTCCACGCGTTTCCTGTGGGGGTTCCCAACAAGTCGGGAATTAAGATGCCGCTCAGCATTATTGGCAGCCAGACGATAGGGTTGCGAGCCTCTCTGAAAAGAGATCCGTTTGGTCTATACACCAACGAGGATATGACCGGACTTGCAGGGCTGTCCGTGTGCATCCTCGTCCTGGTTTGGTCTATCGGGTTGTCTACAATAAGGAGCGATCCGTTTCTTGGCATTGCGATCATTTGGCTCGGCTCCATCTCATTCGCCATCTTGGAAATGCTAGTCGGAACAATCTATCTGGAGCGAGATGGATGGATATTCCTCAGCGACAAAGTCTGGGGGCATGCGCCTCAGCAGCGCCTTGGCGAGCAAGATCCGAAACTAGCAAAACTTGTTAAATGGGGGAAGCGTCAGCTCATACCGAGCTGGAGTTTGTCTGATGAAAAAGAGAGCAACGGAACCCTGGTGGATCTGAATAGCCGTGTTATGGTCAAGGTCGTCGTGACTGGCAAACCCAACGCAATGATCATACTTGCAATTCACGGTAGCGGGGTGACATCCATGTTGGTGGACCGGAAGGAGGAACTACATGAGCTCGTAAGGAAGGTTGGGATGTGTAACGTTCCTCCGTATGTCCTAGCCCAGACGGTACGTTCGGGGACGATATGCGTTGGAGTATCTTCAGAGAACAAAAAATAATTTCTTCTGGGCTGACTGGCTATCTCACACTTCGTATAAAGAATATGGACAGTTTATTGACGATATCTGGGTTGCATGCAGTTGGAATATGAAGACAAGTACGTTGTATTTCATGAGTTTCAATTGTCAACCTGAGTTCTTATCTGATTCGTGCTTCAGCGACTAATTTTCTAGTCATACAGAGGTTCCGTTCACCAACGCCAGAGTCAGATAATGTCATGTATCTACCCGCGGAAGCCATCGCTTATTCACGAGTAGTGTAGAATAGGGACCTCTTTCAGTTCATGGCAATGAGTGACAATTCTAAGTCGATGCATGGTGTAATATTAATGTACAACTGAATAGGAGAGAGAATAGCATCGAAGTTCTTCACAAGTCAAGGTCTGGTTCTTCATCTTCTCCGTGGCTCTTGAACCATTCCCCTAATCAACTGAGCATTAGGAAGTGCTGAATATGATCAACCAAAGCATACCTAGTTCTTCATCATGTTCTTCTAACCATTTCTTGTATTCTGCAAGGACGTCCTTCATCGCAACCTCTGCCTCAGCTTCATATGCTTTCTGGCGTGCTTTCCGTATTGAATGGTCCACCTAGAGCGATATCCCATTAGCCACCACCTTTGAGAGCAGGAATACATGGATCTTACCGAGAGGTCAAAGAGGTCCAAAGGCATCTTGGGCCGGGCTGCGAAGATGCGATGCTGGGAAGACGACATCAGAATCTAGCATAGATAATTTGCACCAGGGGTACATACCCCCCACTCGTAATAGTCAACCGAAATTGGGTGCTCCTCCGGCGCGGGAAAAGCCATCGAATTAGAGCTTGAGTGAGAAAGGGAATGTGACGCTGAGGTCTTGGAAGAAGCGCTGGAGTCGGAGTCGGAGCAAGTTGAATTCGACATGATGGTTGAAATAGAAAGGAGAGCAGCGTGACAGTGTGACGACGGCCCGACGGCGAGGGGCGGGCGACGACGATCGCGGCGGCACCTACGTCATTACTAAATTCTGCCCAAATTCTGCCTGAAATCGGTCAAGAAATTTGGATGAGGCGCATTCTTTAACTGTTTGTTCTACACGGGTCGGTTGGTTAACCGGTTATCTCCCGCGCTCTGTCATAGGTGATAAATAGGCCTCAAAGCAAGCAAAGCAGCTCACCAAACAGAAATTGACCTCCACAATAAACTTCTCTCTCGTCATGTTCTAGTGCTTCTGTACAAGCGCTTTGCTCCAGACTCAGGGTTGCTCGACATCTTCCGGAATACTTCTCTGGTAGTCAAGGTAGTTGCTCTAGGACTCGGGCACTCTGCTGCTCCGAGCTGTTCGTTTTCTATAACGCTGAGATTTATTATGACGTAGAACAAACACCTGTCCCTTCGCTCCACCCTCCATTATCGATGTCAGTATTTACCAGCCGTTGTTTCCTAGTACATGCGAAATATCAGGGTTTTGGGGGTTCATAAAGTGAGAGCCGAATATACACACACTCGGCGTCTGAAAGTACAACGAATGAATGTACATGATAAAAACACAAGTGGACTGGAATGGTGCCGCTCAAATTCGCGAGGGAAAATACTACTATCAGAGCTGTGCAAGAACGCAATCCCATACTTGACCATCGCTTAATAGTCTACCTTGAGTCTACCGGCTTCTAAGATAAAAAATTCTTGGAGCTGCTGACCCTAGAGCCCTCCCTTAATATCGTTGTCGTGGGCCAGAAATTAATAGATGGCTGAGTCGCAACCTTTATTTTGATCGTCAGACAGGCTATTCGAGCAGCAATATGATAGATAAATCCCTCACCATATTCGATCAAACGATGTCCCAGAGATCTTCGACTGCATAGCAGAAAATTCAGCGACAATCAAACAAGGTAGAGGTTTTCGGGACCTTGCCACAAGCAACACTAGCACTTAATGGGTACTCGCTGATACTGATTTTTTCGTCAACCTAGGCGTCCGCAAAGTCGTCCCTTCCACGGGCCATAGCGCCAAACAGCAATGTTATGAGTCTGGGGTAGCGTGAGTAGGTATCGTGAAAGGCGCTGCGTTTTGGCGTCACCCAAAAGCGTCAGCTTAATGATGTTCGGTGGGAAGTGGTCGACGACGGGGTTCTTGATGACCTTTAACAGCTTTTCTGGACCATTGACACCACGAATAAATAGTTTGTGGAGGAGTTGGACTGAGAAATTCATGTTAGCAAAGGGCAAAAATAAAAGAATGCATGCAGGGGACATACCCATCAATCCACTGAACCACTTGAACATCCTCGGTATCATACTATGCGGATTGACTTCGATGAGCACACCTTTCGCAGTATGAATGTACACTTGGAGAAGGCCAGCTTTGTTCAACGGCGAGTCTAAGAGAGTCAACAGACACTAAGAAAATCAATAGTCAGACTACAAAAGATAGAAAAGGACATACCTGGTGCGTAATATCAGGCCTAGCATCTGCAATGTCCCTTCCTGTCTTGGCAAGGATGCCCTGGTGGTCGTCGCAGTTGAGCAAGGTATACTTGACGTCGCCCTCGCCTCCCTTGCCATGCCTACCGCCCTTTGCACTCCCGCTCGAGATACGGTAAGCCTCCAAGCAAGCCTGCTCCAGTACGACCAAAAGACGCCGTTGAGAGGCGGCTGCTATGCCTTTGGGCGCATGCGCCTGTACAGGGAGCATCAGAGGGTTAGGTTGGGCACGAAAGGCTCTGCCTTGAGCGACGTCGGCGTAGCGAGCTTTTTCATCTTGAATGTAGGAAGTGGTCGAGTAGGCCTATCCGTCGTCGTCCTAGCCCTTTCCAAGATGGTAATTGCTACCACTCCCGGCAACGTTCATTTCTTCATCGATAGTCTGCATATTGTGCACTTGTTCTTCTTGTTTATATCCTGAGCTACGAATAGGGATATTCTGGCGTCGACGCTGCAGCGAGCGTCCAACGAGACTAGATAATTTGCGTCGTGGTATTGGTAGGGTAGGGTAGGATTACACGGCACGGACCAACGGGGAACGCCGACTGGTGGTACTGGTCCAAGGTCTGCGAGGTGCCGCTTCTATTTCTGGATGTTTGCGCAGGCGGCATCACAGTATCCTCGATGAGGTATACTTATTTCTATCCTCTCGATGCTCGTGCAGACGGCATTGCAGTATCCTCCACGAGGTGCGACTTCTATCTTTGTGACGTTTGCATGGGCAATTGTAGTATTTTCTCGATGTTCGCACAGGCGTCACGGACCGACTTACGGTATCCTCTCTGAGGTACTATCTCTATCTTCTTGATGCTTGCGCAGGCGGCAGTGCAGTAACCTACGAGGTGCTGACCGGCTTTCTGTGCCGAGATCTCAAATCATGCGACCGAGAAGAGGGGAGATGCTAGAGGTCAGTGCGTTATCACATGCTCTCATCTATCAAATGTATAGCTTTTTATCCTAGTATATTAGTCGCCTTGGATTAATTTATCAGCATAGAATGGTGCCCTAGATGAAAAGATGTTCAAACTGCCGAGTGTTAACTTCCTTCTCTAAAGATGACTTCCATCGACGCTCGAGAGGAATTGAAGAGCTAAGTGCGAACCAAAAGTAACGTGTCACTATACCTGTCGGCTCATTTTTGTACTGAAATCAAACCAATAGCTCTCAGTAGTGAACAGCTGGAGCAGAAGATAGCATCTCGTTACCGAAAGATGAACTCCCGCATATTGTCTTCTTTTCGGTCATCTATCTATCCATCTTTGCTGGAAATTCTCATCAGGAATACGCAGGTCACAATATGATCTTCTCAAACCTCAATAGTGTCAATACAATGACCAGCTCACTGGGAAACATCTGCTTCTTCGCGGTCCACAACCAAGTCTGAATCTTACCGAGGCATGCCCTCGAGTCTCGAAAAGTGATGATGAGAAAGATCAAGAAACGCTCCTGGGTCGGCAGCATCTGTTCGACATTGCACCTTTGGGTGATGCTCATCAGGTGTATTTAAACCCTATCTACACGCGATACTACTTCAACACCAGCTTCTCTGTTTTCTTTCTTTATTCCCTTCTTTTCATATGGATTTGACTCCTGCACCAATCCCGCTACTCGGTGCCACGTTCGGGGCAATTCTTGTTGGGGCCACCCTCTCTGACATGTAAGCTTCAGCCCTGTTGGTCCTCAGCTAACTGACGGAGGACCGTGGATGTGCAGTCTATACGGGATATTCATTCTCCAGTCCATCTGGTACTTCAAGCAATATCCAAATGACTGGTGGCCCAATCGACTCGCTGTGCGTGTTGCCTATACTTTTATTCTCCCAATCGAGCTTGAGGTGTTTATCGAACAGGTGGCGGTTATTTGGTGAGCAGTTCCGACTCATGAGTTTAACAAGACCTCAAGACCTCTGATGAATACATACAGTATCCTGGATACACTAGATGTCGCAGTTAGCACCCACGCATTGTATTTCCTTCTCGTTGAGACTCGGTTCCTAGCTTTGGATCAACTTGATATAATTTGGTACATCTCACGATTCACTGCATCGTTTCCCTGACCGTATCTGGCATGACAGGAGCTGCAAGGTTTGTATCGTGATTTTCTGGTTATGGCTATGGCGGTTAATGTCTTGTCGGCCTGGGTAGTTGCAAACTCTTCTTGGAGTGCGTATCCCACAATCTTAAACTCACGACAGAACTAGATTGATATGCTGTTCAGATGTTGATCAAAGTAATGGTTCAAGCGTGCGTCACTCTTGAGCTTGGGCTGTTTCATGAAAACTCATTTTTGGCAGTATGTATGCCCTACGACTGTGGAAAGGTCACTCATCGGCTCTTCGCATCGGCTCTCTGCTAATACTTGCCGATGGCCAGTCCGACAATACCTTCATCTCAGTCGAGTCATACCCTGGTTTCTTGTAAGCTTGTCTTACTGATTATCACGTATTCTTTTCAACTGTGATTCCCTTGTAGGCCCTCATCACGGTTTGTAATATTGGTATGTGAACCTCGGATGCTTCCCAGTTTGGTGGCAGTTGCTGAGTTTCTGCCTTGATGGTTCACTTCCATAGGCGCTGGAATTTGTAAGTTTGTACTGCTCTTGTTGGCCATTACACTTCACATCTTTCTTCTCATCAGATATAGTTTACGGATTGTAAGATTTTGTGATTACACTGCATTATCATTGATAATCCAGGACACTTCCGACAGTTACAGTGTTTCCAAGTTCTCCGACATTCCTACTTTGAAAGTGAGCGTGCATCCGATTCCTCTTCGACCTTGTATCTCACTTGAAATTAGAATGAAATGATCGCGGTGGTCCCGACGAGCACAGCAGTTGATTTTCTCCTATCGATCACTACGTGCTATTATCTGAACAGAAGCAGGGCTGCTTCAATGTTCCCCGGGTCCGTAATCCAGCTTGTTCTCCGAGGTTGTGACATTGATATTGTGTAAATTCAGCACTGTTTCCATGTTGATCGCGCTGATGCGGCTGATCCTGATATCGGGGTTGGCTACTAGGTGGGTCGACCTATGAGCCCTTGAGGCTTGCAACCGGCTTACCGAGGTATGCAGCGTGTGCCTTACCGCCACTCTTATAACGGTATGGCAATTGTTACGTGCTATCCGATCTCAATTTCATGATCGACGCAGTTTCTCATGTCGCCAAATACATTCATATTCTCTGCGATCGATCTCATCAAGCCCAGATGTCAGTCGCGAGTCTTTCGTCGCAGATCCAAGAATTCTGACGCATTTGCTTATCTACAGTGTATACCAACTTTTTGTTAGCAATGTGTGTATCAAGCGCCGTCATTCGTGCGCATGAACTCTGATGACTTACTCGAATGCCTAGGCTTAATGCACGAAAAGAGCTCCGAAAAAAGATTCAGAGCTCCCCGTTCCTGGACATCTGAATGCGAGTGTGACAGGGAAACAGAGATGATATGGGGACCGCACACTCACTCAACGACAACTGACAAATGGACTGCTAGCCCATCGTTATATCTATGAGGATCGAGTCAGAACCAGCTTAATCGTAAAAATCAGTCCTAGCGCCTTGGCCTGCAAGTAAGGACAGTAGTCTACAACAGGACGATCTATAGCCTTCAGTATTGCCTCTGGAAAGTATTTTTGCAATTGAATCCATAGGAGATCAACTCGATATGGGCCGTATATTCGTGCTTGATTGAGAGTACGAAGGAAGGGTGTTGGTTATTAGGAAAGAGACTCCCAATGATGTAATAGTCGCCCTGATTCGAATTGCCACCGGAACTCCGCCCCGAATATCTTTGACAGTTACCTATAACCCAGACTTTTGTCGTTTTGTCCAAGATAGCGTTCAAATCCCAAAATGCTCCTATTTAGTGCCCAAATTTTTGAACGGGGTTCGTCTTTGAAGTGTTTGCCCTTCAGCCCATCTCCTTGACTCGGAAGTACTCTGAATACTATACGGTCTTTCACCTGCCAAAGTTGAGTATTCGTTAAATCCTTGTCGGTGGACGAAGGCTGCAGAGGTAGTCAGTAGCGGGTCCACACACAATGAGGATATGGATATTCAGTTCCACAGTTCATTTCAGGACTCCCGGTATCAAGATATCGAATTGGAAATCAAAGTTGCTCCAAACCACGATGACCTCACCGACATCCCAAAGCGCCGTTCGATGGTACCCTCCCTCGTTCGACATACGAGTTGAAGAGGTTCCCGTTCCAGAGTGCGATCATCCAATTGAAGTGTTTCTCTATACAAATTGAAACCGGTACTCGTAGAATCAACGAACCAGATGACGCGATCGTGAAAGTAAAGGTGAGACTATCCATCTACGACTTCGAATCCAAGATGCCCATATTGTACAGCTGGCAGCTCTCTGTGGTACGTTATCTACAACAGCGATTCCTTCACATCGGACAGCCGATCAATGATTGCGATCAGGGAGCGATCTACACATCTATCGAGGGCATGGAGGCGTTACTAAAGTGTGAGTAGGAAAAATAGCACCGCAACAGCTTACCTCTCACACGAACAGCCATATCTGCGGACACGAGTTCATCGGCGAAGTGGTAAAACTCGGCTCGAGCTATGGAGGACCAGCCCAAGGTCGCCCCGACTTATACTCCTCCTTGAAAGTGGGTGACAAGGTCGTCTCTCCTTTCACCGTAAGCTGCGGTGAATGCAGGTCAGTCCGATAGAACTCGCATTTGAAGCTTCAACTGACCATATACCTCTCCAAGTGTTTGCCGACTCGGATACACTTGTCGATGCCCTCACGGCGCCCTCTTTGGTTCCCCGGCGCTCGAAGGAGGCCAGGCACAATATGTACGTGTGCCGAAGGCCGGGGGGACGCTCTACAACCTCAGTGATACCAGTTCATGGTCTACGTCTCTATCAGACAAGACTACAATCGCAGCCCTCGATAAAGTATCTGAGAGCTCGCTTGTCCTTCTCGCCGATATCCTTCCAACGGGAGTATTCGCTGCCATGCAGGCTCTGAGCCACCCAAAGGTCCTGACGGCGCTCACGGGAAGGCCTTGTCCGCTGAATTTCTTCCCATTGAAAGATCTCCCCTCCAAGCAAGACGCCCTTGTGCAAGAGGACAGAATGCTCACATTTGCGATTGTGGGCTTGGGCCCCGTGGGGATCTGTGCGGCGGTCAGCCTGCTAGACCTGCTTTCCGCTGGACAGTACCCTTTCCGTGTGGTCGCGATCGATCCTATTGAGAGCAGGAGAGAGAAGATGGAAGCCGTTTATTCGAAGATCTCCCCGGATGGTAGAGGCTCGGGAGAGTTTATCGTCGCGTCGATCGAGGATGCCAAGACCAAGGTTCAAGCGTGGACATCTGGTGTAGGATGTACCGCCGTTCTTGAGGTAAGGCTGAAGTCATCTCGTTGTCCTTGACACTGATGCACTATATTCCAGGTGGTCGGTAATAACAGTGCGCTTAGCCTCGCCTATGACCTCGTCCGAGACTTTGGAGCCATTATATCTGTCGGGGTCCACGGAGCAAATCAAGTTCCATTCACAGGACGACAGCTGTATAACAAGAACGTATCTCTCGAGTTCGGAAGGTGTCCTGCCCGAACCATGTTCCCTTCTGCTTTCGAGTTATTGGGTGAGAATCGATAGCTTTTGTCTTAATTATTATCATACACTCAAGTGTTTCTACAGTGAAGCGACAAGATATCTTTGGAGGCGTCGGCAATCCTAGTAACCTAGTCGACAGGATTGTTGGGTTTGACGAGGCCCCGGAAATGTATCGAGCATTCGAAAAGGGAAACGTTGGAAAGGTCATATTTGACCCTTGGAAATAAACTACGGTTTGTAAATACAAAATGCCTGTACTACCACATCTACAGAAGCAAGGCAATATCTGAGGAGAGTGACTCCTGTAGTATGGTTATGCCATGATGGTGCTGTAAGATGTACTATCCACACTTCTTCGATGAAGAGATGGTGGGATCCAAACCACGCAAGAAAATCCATTGCCGATGAAAGGATGGTGAAGGGTCACACCATTCTACGTAAGTCAGTACATCTCGGTGACTAGGGCACAAGGAACTGGAGAAATGATTAGATGTTCAGCGTAGGAAGAACAATTCTCCCATCTCTGCGACTGCACTATGCCAACAGTCGGCCAAAACCTTGTTATGTACCGCAAATGCATCGCATTCAAGAACAAACAACGCTTTTTTCACCCACACATATATTGCTTAAGCTACTGCTGCAATCATAATAACAGAAAACGGGTATCATGTAACATAATGAATGAAAATAAGATACGTTACGATGAATATATACAACACGGACGACATGCCCCAAAAGAAGACGTATAATAAATATTCCATCGTAAATGTACCAGCATCTGAAATCACTAATCAAAGATAAAATGAAGAGAAGACAGAGTGTGGATTATTAAATAAAGGGTACAGTTTTACGCTCACATTCCACCGTAGGCATCTTCAGGGTCATACATGGTGTAGACCGTGTCCGGCCTCTTGGAGCCTACAGGGGCGGGGTTTCGAGATGCCGTGACGGTCTCGTTGGCAGTGGGAGGGGGCTGGGATGTGGAAGTGACACCGGGTTGGGTAACCCCCCGAGCAAGGGGCGATGTAGCAGCAGCAGGCTTCGCGTTCTCTGACGGGGAAGTGGATGGCGCCATAGAGGAGTCGTAAGAAGCCTCCTGAGTGGGCGTAGTGACAGCAACACCAACCGAACCGGCGCTTCCAACTGAGGGAACCCTGTTCAAGTCAACGTACTGCGCCTCCTGTTGCTGTTGGAACGGGTCGGCGTGGTACGTCTGAGAGGACTCCCTGTTAAGCTGCGCCTCGATCTGAGAAGGATGCCTGTTCAAGTATGAGTCGTGGCCACCCATCTGCTGGCTGATCACAGAGGGATCTCTGCTATACGCAGCCGCTGCGAAAGGATCGTTATCAAAGCCTCCGGAGGGGATGTCCGTTTCATTGAAAGGCCTAGGTCCCACGATCTGACCCGGAGAGAAGGAAGTCGGTGAAGTCGGTTGCTGCGCACCGTATCCATACTGAGCCTGAGTGAACGACGCAGGGCTGTTATTGACGTGACGCTCAATCATGGTTGGAGGCCTCAAATGGCTGTTCCATCCTGAGCCGCCACGGCCAGAATCCCCGGACATTGAAATGTCGTCGTCAAGGAGTACAGCAGAGCCACGGAACTGAGAGGCATCAAATACATCTTTATCCTCTCTGTGGCGACGCCAACGACGCTAGTGTACAGTGTGAATGAGAGCACTGCTGAGATGCAAGAAAAAAACTTACAATGAGGAATCCAATGACGATTACGACAAAGGCAATACCGACTAAACAACCGATACCAACACCAATGATAGTGCCTGTACTCATACCAGTGTCAGCGCTGGCAGTAGAGCTGGCGCTGGCACTCGCACTCGCCGACGAGGACAAAGACACATGAGTGGACTTGGTTACCGTTTCAGTTGTGAGAACCGAGGAATGGCTAGAAGTAGTCGTGGGAGCATGGGTGGTCACAGCCGTCTATCGCACACATTAGAATCGATCTGAATCGAAATGAAATAAACAAACATTGGCAGTCGTGACTGGACTGGCACTGCTTGTTGTAGAAGCGCTAGTAGTCGACGTAGTGCTACTGCTTGAGATAGTAGATATGACCGATGTAGATGAGGTGGTCGATGTGGTCGATGTAGTCGACGTCGTCAAAGGAGTCGTCGACGTCGACGTCGAGGTGGAAGTGGGGGTCGTCGAGGTAGATGAGCTGGTTGTGGTGATTTCCGAGGTCGTGGAAGTAGAGGTCGAAGTCGGCGAGGTCGTCGTCTCAGCCGCGGCAGAAGTTGCAGCTATACAACAGATGATTCCCTACTGTAATTAAGTAACAGATGAACATACCAGTCGTTCCCGACGTCGTAGGCGCTAAATTCCCGCCCAATGCCTGCCGATTTACGTGGATTTTCCGCCATTCGCGACGTTCGAATTGATGATGGGACATGATTTTTATATTAAGTCGTCGAAAAAAGATAGGATTTTAGGGTCGGTAAGAGAACGTCGATATCTTGAAAGAAAGTGGTGGTACTCGGTCGTACCAGGACGTGGACGTCGAAGGCGAGAAGGGAACCGAGGGAAAAGGCGGAAAAAGGCGGAAAGTGGAAAAACAGAACTTGCCTCGACTGTGACAGGCGTGACACAGGGGTTAAAGGATCACGCAGTCACGAGGTATATCAAATACTGTCAAGTTATTTTAAGTTTTGTCGGCACAATGATGCCGAACAACCGTAGCACGAAGTTGCGCGAATGCGCGTTATTCTCCTATTGAATCCACGAACCTTTCTGAAGTTGGGGGAAAGGAATAAGTGCTAAATCATAATATCGCATTAGACTTGGTCCAAGCTTTGAATTCCCACTCACAACTAACGAATGAAACACGGAAATGATGCTGATGCTGATGATATTCAGATGTTGATGACACGCAACATATCTTGTTAGGCGAAAGTACGGCGTTGTACAAAGAATTGGTATCCTCCTGCTGCACCTTGACACGTCACACGAAAAAAATGTATCACGGTATCATTTGTGATCTAAGGAAAGGGATTCCTTGTTGATGCTGTTGATGCTAGCGCTGTAGAATCAGAGATGCCGGCGGGGCGGTGTGATGGATGCCGTTACTACTTATTCGGACTGAAATCTTTCGCAAAAACAGGTAGGAACAGGTCCAGCTGTTACCTCTATGGTACCAAAAGTTATTATTCCAGGAGCTGGTATATCCTTTGATGACCACTGGTTCACGTCGATCTATCACGATGCAAGGGCAAATAGAGGCCGTAGAACATCGTAATTCCCATAGCATGGCGTAATAGAACTGTATACTGTGAAACGTCGTGAGTAGAGGGTCCAGGGGCACCCGTTTGTCGCAGTTTATCGTAACCATCATGATGAACCTCAGTGCGCAGGGCTTGCCAGGGAGTGCCAGGGTCACCAAGTCGGTGAAACTTGGCGGGGAATTTGGAAAAGCGGCAACTAAATGAAGACTGAAGTTCGGTCCTTTCGGTAAATAGGCATTTATTGCTTAGCCACTGCCAATCCACCCTGACGGTAGGTGAGCGGGGGGAATACAAGTGAGTCATAGTCAGATCCGAGACGGGCGGAACCACCTATATAGTGGTACTGGACTGTGCTGGATGTTCGAACAAGCTCAGGAAATTTGCAATCAAAACAATGGCTCGATGAGCCGTGTAGCACCCAGGACCTAGGCCATTAGCCGGTTCCATCAGGTGTCTGTCACGCTTAGCGCTAGCGCGCTGTTCAAGTTGGAGAACATGGAACTATCTGATGTGAAATGAACACTTTGGTCAGGTCAGCGATTTTTCAACGATGAGCGTTCGGACGTCGACGATCTGATCAAGGGTAGAAGAAAATAGCTGCCAATCGAAATCATCAATAGTTCGGTCGGGTATTGAGCACAAATTGCACGGAACTTGAGCGCTTGAGCACGTATATGTGGAAACGTCAATTTATAAGAACAAATTGCGAAGAGCAAGTTAAATTGAAGTTCAGGTTGGGTTACATGGTCCGTGGGATAATACTTCCAAACCAGTCGATGACGTCCGTCGAGAACCGCAGCTCACCTTTACCACCAACTATCATCCACACGTAGCAATGTCACTGGTGCGCCGTACGCTGCCTGAAGAATAACTTTACCTTATCTACTGTCTTTGTAACAGATACACGCTCTCGTGGCGCAGGGCTCAACAATTCTCGCTGAACACAAAGCAGGGAAACGGGATTTCTCTCAAGGTGAGCAAGGAAAAGCTTGTATTGTGGCTGCATCTAATGTGCTGGGTAGCTACGCAAACTATTCTGTCAAAGATCCCACCAAACAACAGGTCGGGCCAAATTGCCTTCTACTGCGCCTGTGCTGACTACGAACGCTTTCAGTAAACTCACCTACGTCTGGGAGCAATATCTCTTTCATTATGTTTCCGAGGGAGGATTCACATTCTTGGTCATGGCGGATGATTCTGCTGGAAGGTGCAGTCATTGTTGGGGTCTCCGTATTGCTGCAGTACTGAATCGAGGACTGGCAGGAGGATGCCCTTTGCTTTCTTAGCTGAATTGCAACGAAAGGTACATCCATAATTTGCTCCTTTCTCTCCCGGAAAACACCAACATTATCCCTAGTTTACTTCAGCACCCTCGTCCTCGTCTTCTGATGATATGCCCGCCTATGGCCTTCAGGGCACGTTCGGACCTACTATATCATCACTTATGCACACCTACAATACCGCACCACCCTCCGACGAACTTACTCGAGCACAAACAGAACTCAACCAGGTCAAGGACATTATGGTGCAAAACGTTGAGCAGATCCTGAGCAGGGGAGAGCGAATTGAGCTTCTCGTCGACAAGACTGACGCCATGGCTGGTCAGGCGACTGCGTTCAGACGTGGAGCGAGGAGTGTACGAAGGCAAATGTGGTGGAAGAATAAGAAGGTACTGGGACTTGGTATCTTGGCGGGGCTGGTATGTTCTTTCCTTTGTCAGATAGTTGCTTGGCTAAAAATACGCAGGTCTTGCTGTGGATTATATTGGCGCAGTTTTGTGGCGCCAGCTTACGTTGTGCGCGCAAGACGAGCGCTTAGATCATACCAACTATCCCTTATCCCTTATGTTATCATTGGATTCAATATTCCTCATCTGTACCGTTCTTTTGACTTATCGACTCTTTCAATTCTGTGGAATGTCTGTCAGTTCTGCGCTGTCAGTCTTTGGGTCATCTGCTGTTGACGTAGGCACCATTGTGGCTTTCTTTCGAGGCCCCAGGGTGTAACTGTCGAGCTGTAACAAGATGAGACAGGCAGTATGCATCATGCTAAATTGGCCGGGCTTTTAGCAGGATCCGGTTACTTCTACTTAGTTACCGGCAGGACGGTACCTCCTTCAGGATTTTACCATGCGTCGGAATGGAGATACCAAACCTGCATGCCCGCATTCAGGAAAGATGTACCAGAGGCCGATTCATCTAACTGTCTTCATGTGTTCTTGAAGATTTGTAACCTTGTTTTCAGGGGAATCACCGTGTGGCTGTATGTATATGTAACCAGCTTTCGAAACGCGTGCAGGATGTAGGATTCTTGCGTATGTCTTCTGCTTCATTTTGACGCTTTTCCGTTCTCGTCGCGTCAGCGAGCGGTCCGGAAGAGGTTTATACGAAGAACTTGGCTCATTACCTGCTCAGTATGCCAACACTGAGCTCAGTTTTGCGAAGTCTAACGTGTTTACCCAGGATTTCAGACCCCTGCGGTCTGATATCATCTTTATGGCTACATACTCCATCTCGAGGTTCCATCAGTTTGTCACACCCGTAACATTTCAAAGTGTCGCTGATGAAGTTAGGCACAGGTGCTTAATGCTTCGTTCCAGCCAGGACATTAGTATACCGCGGCTACGTGCGGGAGCAGAGTGCATCAGCTTTCCCCCCCGCCCGCTTGGCGTACCAAATCGTCATTAAACTTCAAATGGCAAGTACGGATTCCTTCCAACACGTAAACGCATGTCCCTCTGCGCAGACTCGGGGTGGCATCCACTTACGATGGCGAATCCTGACGTACTATGCCCCGAAATGGATACCTTCCTTCTGTCTGGCCTCTCATCTCCCTCTTTGTTGCGCACCCCGATGGAGTCCCTATATCTTGACGTCTTTTCTCCTCGTCTACGCCGTCGCTCCTTGTGCACGAGAACATGCACTTCGGGTATCTGTTCTTGGCGCCTACCCTCTTATGCTGACGGACGGGCGCATGATAGGGCAGGGTTCCTGGGCCTACTGCTCCAGGACCCGTGTTTATTCCCCCCTCCGGCATTGAAGGAGCACTCCGATGCAACTGCAATGTCGGTACGCCCAGGCCATTGTGGGTATAACACGGCTCGCTTCACCATGCGGACGGTTCCCAGAGTCTGGCGACCATAGGGTACAGTCATTCTTACAGTTTTACAATGAATCAAACACAGATATGAAACGCCTGCTTCATTGAAAGACGACCAGGCTCACATTCAATCGAAAGTTTTGTTTGAATCACTGGCAGGCAAAGGTTTCCACCGAAATATTCTCCGAGTTGTTCCACAGCTGTGCGAGACTGATAGAAATCGCTATGATTACTTCCCACACTCGGGAGCTGTTCCCGCTGCGGACATGCTTTTCTTTTGCGTTGCCTCTAAAACTTTATTTCCTGCCAGAACCTCTAGGGTTTTTTACTACGCCCCTGGTGTGCAGTGATTGACAGTTCTGCGCCACTTGGGCCCCAGGTGGTTGCATGGGGTCAAAGGTGGGTGCGAAGAATAAGGGATAAATGGACAATGACATTTCGAGATGCGAACGTTATCCAACCAGTCGTTACGCCCGGGCACAAGTTGGACCCTTGGGTGAGCAACCAATCCGTGTCGTAGTGAGGACTGGATCTAATTCGTTTCTTACCCTTCCGGTTTTTTTACAGACCACGAGGCCGAGTATCCCATAGTCGGGATAGTGGTAGTGCAGCCACAATGTCTTCTGCATCCGATACATTATCTAGCCGAGCTTTTCATTTCGATCTTTTTACGACATGTGAACTCTACATAGGAAAGGACTTGGGGGCAATGAGCGTGCAGTGATCGACGCTAGAAGCAGAGTATAGAACAGATTCTGTCATGGACAGGCCGCATGTTTTTCTGGACTATAATGGAAGGGGTGGATGAAATTTTCTAGGTGCGAGATAGATAAGACCATACTACGGTGGGTTAGGATCAGAATTGGCCGGAAAAATCTGGTCCCTAGTTGAATGGGTGGATATTATCGTATCACTAAAAGAGTTTAGAGCCAGTATTATTCTGCTTCATCCAAGGACGGCAAGAAGGTAAGCGCTGGCGGCCGGGGAATATTCCGCCAGAGGGCGGCCGTTCTAAATCTTTTAGGCTCTCGACCTCCACGCAACTGACGATATGGGACATATTAGCTGTCACTCTACGTTAAGTTTATTGAACAGAGAGATGATAAAGCCTCGGAAACGAAAACGTTGGAATAAACTAAGGGTACAAGCTTTGAGCCTAGAGTTGGTCTGAGCACCACAAGGCACACCGACACCGGCATATCATCGCAGAGTGCAAACGCCGCGTCGTGAAGGGTACTGAGGCTTCGGAGATCAAGCCGATGCCGATCACGCCGTCCTCGAACGTATACTTACCCCTTTTGGAAAACGAGCAGGGCATCGGTCCCTCGAGCTTCCTTCCCCGCCTTTCACCCACCACTGCCACGAATAATTGACGACTTTACGGAATCGTGCTTCGAACTTGGGTAACTCGTCCGGTTGTTGCTACCCGACAGCTTTATATACCCTGGAAAGATACGCTGTCACGATAGAGGGGTCCAAGTCCTCCTTTTTTACTTTCTTTCCACCACCATCATCACTTCGAATGGCCACTGCACTTTCACTGGACTCGTTCCCAGAGGAGCTGATTGAGCGTATCCTATCGTACTGTGTCGTAGCGACGCCGACACCTGCCGTGTCGTCTCCAGCGTGGGTCCCAGTCCATCCACCCACCGCCCCACGGCCAGTATGCTCTCGTCTGGCCCCTCTGCTCGTCTGCAAGGCCTTTTACCGCATATCTCTTCCACATTTCTACCACACCATTCATTTGACACGCCCCTCACAGCCGGCGAACCTCCTGGCCGCCTTGCATCACTATCCCTGGCTCTCCTGTTATGTCCGCAGAATTGTCATCACCGGCATCTTTGATGGCGCCGACCAGGTCTTCCGACGCTGTAGCCATGTCAAGGCGCTCGACATCACCCTCGACCCTCGATTCCCCGACCAGCAATACTGCCCCGCAGTAGAGCGTATGTGTGACTCGCTGGAGGCTCTTGACGCGATCACACACCTTACCATTCGCAAACCGGCCCGTCTTTACCTTACCCACGTCGGTGTGAAGCGCCTCATCGTCCGTTTGGCCAGCGCCATCACCGGTTGGATAGATCTTGTCAGTTTAATTTATGTGATCCAAAAGACTCCGTCCACTTACCCGTTCTGTAGGAATCTGCCCACCTTGCGTTCCGTATATCAGACGACTCAATTAGTCCACCAACAGCTCAACCCCGGGGCCCCATATCCACCCTCACCCACGCGCTATCTCTCGCGCCGTCGTTGCATACATTTTCCACCCAACTTCCGAGTCTCTGGAACGAGGCCATCCTCTGTGTTAGTCGGAACCCTCGTCTGGAGCGGATCAGGCTAGGAGGCTCCGACCATGATGACGGCTGCGGCATCATCAGTGGCGGCGGACTATACATGATACAGACGCGTAAACATCCCAGACTGGCAGAATTGATCAGGAATGGAACGTATGTGATTATTTTGCGCCTACTTGCCGGCATTAATCTAACCGCCTGCTGTATAGACCCATGATCAGGTCGAGGGCACATACGGTGACTTCGCAGTCCCTGGCGGCGTTGTCGCGTGCTACTGCGGGTGACAAGAAGGACGACGCTCCGACGACGCACATTGTGAGGCATCACAGTCTGAAGAGGCATGGTCGGGCCTACTAGGCCGCGAGACCGGGCGTTTAACTACCGCCACTCGTGTATCCCATCCTCTTGTTGGATATGGACCGTTATTTGTACTCTTCGGTGGACACTTGTGATTTCGAGGTACTCTATTAGGTGTCATAATTACATGTTACACATCTTGCCCGTTTCGGCCTAGCATACTTTTATTGTACATACAGTATTAATTGCATTCATTAAAGTTTGCTCCGAGGATCCGTCAAAGCCTCACTTCTATCTTTCATGATTCACGGGAGAAAATCAACAATGGTTGCTTGTGGCACACGAACAGATTCCACGCACTCCGTAGAGTGCCGCGCAGTTTATGTAAGTAGTTCGCATCGCATTCTCTCTTTTTATGTCCTCTACCGATAAGTACGCTAGTAAAACACCGTCGCAGAAATTCTCATACTCAAATCGAGCGCATGGCAGACTTCGGTGTTTTTTATCGCTTCCCTGGGACTAAGTATCGCGACATATTGTGGCCAAACTTTCTTGGCCGCCAAAGTAGCCGGTCCGACCTCCTAGTACTTGCCCCTCTTGCCCCCCCCCTTGAATCCTCCTTGCGGTAGGTAGAGAGACTTCATACAGCGAAATACCGAGCAAGATCATTAAGTATGTTGTTAGCAATAAAATGACGGCACAGAAGTACTAGTACTAATTGTTTCATTCTGAAAAGGATACCCGATGATAAACTTTGGGGCGGAAACACACACCCAATCCAATGGCCCGGGGGTATGTCTATCGCCCAGGAAATGGTTCCATCATCCCGCGACGTTGTAACTGACGCGGACGGTGGAACAGATCAATGACAATATGGGCAGGCGAGATAAGCATGCGACGACAATAGAAGAGATAAACTTATTATATGGATAGCCAACAGTTCAATTTCTGTAGCATTACCCTTTAGCTCACATCTCTTCCACGCAGCCTCGGTATTATGGAGAATCCGTTATAATGACAACGTCCCGTAATCCCGCGACTTGTGATGATCAGTCTAACAGTGATAGATAGAAGTAAGGGTTTGATGACGGGAGAGAATCACGAGTGGTTGCCTGTGGCGCACGAGAGTGCCGTACTGTGAACGAACAAGTAGTGAGCACCTTTGCTTCGTCTCCTTGAAATAAATATATGCCTCTTCCTTCAGGTATTCGAATAACAAGATAGATAAATATTGAGGAGTAATTCCAGCGAAGTAGCTATTAGACGGTCGCAATGATGTTAAAAGCAGCTCCCGGGCTGACGAAAGTTCAGGAAATGCTATCAACTCAATATCAACTAAGTACATACTTACTATTTAAAATCTCGATTCTCCAACGATTCTCGACTGTGAGTCTGCCTAATGGTGCGAGTTCGGATCGATGCAAACGTTTGATGAATGAATCTCTGTAATGTTCATTCAGAATCATGGGCGCCTTCTGTTGGAATATGGCAATCCGGCATCTTGCCGAGCTTGCTGATTAAGGAAGAAGATATAGGAAAAGTGTAGAAAGTTCTAGTAAATTAGTACTTTAGTATAAAAGTAGGTACTGTAGTGTACATCCTCATGCGTTTGCAGAGCTCAGCCAAGCGCAATACTATTGGCTCGACACCGCGCGTCTATACTGGGAACGAACTGATCCCCCGTTTTACAACACCTTCTAGGATATCCTCCGATATTGAGGTCAATATTGAAGGGCGCAGAGCAGTTGTGCCGGATAATGCCACGGCTCTATTTGGAAGTTCGAACGTGCCGATTCCGGCTTAGTGAGCGATGAGGAGCCGCGGCGCTTCACGGCAATGCGGACTTTTAAATCGTCATGCACGGCAGCTCCCTCGTTTTGCGCACATCCATTACGCTATGCATTTTCGCCATGTAGCTACAAGACACTGAATCTAACCCTGGCTTTCACTTGATAGTCTTCCTGCTCCAAAAAATCGGTGCAGTCCCAACACGTGGCTGTACCGGCCGAGCTGAACTTGTTGACCTAACGTTGGTATCTGAATCCGATGAACTACTACTACTTAGAGCCTAACAGGAACTGAATTTACAGAGGAAATAGTACAGTAATGCGTCCTTCGAAGTCATCCCAGGCCAGTCAAAAACAATGAGGCCAACAATTAGCCTGAACGTGCTGCCAACCAAAGTTCGCACGATCTTCCTGTGGGTCGTTTTCCTCACATTTTCTGATCGAAATGCGGCTATCGTGAGCTCAGGCTGGTGTTCTCATTTTTATAAGGCTAGAGTCTAAAGCCCTCTGTCCCTAAAGTCCAGAACGGGTCCAAAATTTCGTCCCGGTAAATGTCGTGGCCAAGTCGAGCGGATGACGTGCTTCTGAACTCTTACTCACTGTGGTTTTGAGTTGCTTCGCTTTTGTCACAGCGTCCTGCGACTATATGGCTGAAACAAAAACATGTTGAACTCTCATGATACGCACCGTTAATGCCCCTCACTCACAGAAGTTATCGTCCCGCGATAAGTCAGTATTGAGGATTATTAGATGCAAGAGAAAGATACAAAGCGAGGGATTGGCAATGACGGGAGAAAAGTCCCCAGTAGTTGCTTGTGGCGAAGAAGTAAAATCCCCCCCATAATACCATATGGATTCTTGGAAAACGCGTCGAACGGAGGGTACGAAAAGCGGTGTGGCGCTGCCCATTGCCCACTGCCCAGGTAGAAAGTCCCCCCGTAAGAAGGGTCTTGGCGCGTCGCATGCCTGATGTCAACAGACATATTGGAAGAGCCATTGCATTAGACTTGCGCTGAACCCCTAGAGACCCACATACGATCGGCGGGCGAGATCTCGATTTGCAATTCAGGTGCCGCGGAAGCAAAGTTGCAACTTGGTAGTAGTGTGAGGCCTACGCAAGGCCATGTAGGAGCTAAAAATCCTAACGATAAGAGAAGTGAACCGCGCTGGGTGCACGAGAGATAAGTAGCAGCCTCGTGGTCCTCGCATGTTGAAAGAAGAAGCAAAATGTCCGGCGACTTCGAGGACACGTTCGGTCTCCCGCGATTGTCAGAGGCAGGGTGCATTATGTATGAGGGTTCAGCGCCGAGTAACACTTTGAGAATCGTAGTTGGAGGTGCAAGTTGGAGCATGATCATTAAAGAGTGAACTTTAATCGATCGAGGAGAGCTGCAATCGATCAGACCTGGCAGGAAAAGAGGTGGCATTTCGGAGATTATAGTAGGCGAGTGATAGTGGACCCGGGAAAGAGAAAAGAGAGTAAATGAGTAGAGTAAAAGCGCGAGCTCGGTGCCGGAATGAAACTTGGACGTGGAGCTAATAATAAGAGGTGCCACTGAATTCGAAGGGTTTCCTTGTCATTCAAACGTCGAGCGAGAGAGGGACCAAGAGGTAAAAGGATAGATATCAAGTTGCTGATGATCAATCATCGTCATCACGATTCGGATTGCACAGTACCCGAAACGAGAATTATTCACATGGCAGAAAAGACTCCGTCCGTTTCTGAAATGAAGATTCATTTCTTCTGGTCGGCGGATGAGAAAGAACGAGGAGGCGTCGTCGTTGCCCGCGGGGTATCATCGCAGGGGGGGGTCACGAATGACTCAATGGCTCCATGTACGCCGAACCGAGCGCGCATCACTTAAGCCGCTTGCAAATCAACAAACGATCCAAGAATAAAAAGCTGCTGAATCAGGATAGTATGACTCGGTTCGTTCCTTGTGGTTCTCCCCCCTTCGAAAATACACCGAATGGGAACAGGGTGAAGAAGCCAACACAGGACCTAGCATCATGCTCGCCTTGGGAGAATGCTCAGGAATGCTCTCGATCTCGTGGGCAGAAGGGAGAGGGGGCGAGTTGGGCAGGGGGTTTTTACCAAAAAGGCGGCATGCTTACGGCACCCCTTCTTAGATCAGGGTCTGTCCCAATTAGGCACGCATAACTGTTTCTCATAAGTACCTCGCATTAGGGTTGAGGGCAAAGAACTTTTTTTTTCTCTTCCCACTTAATAATTCCTGGGGACAGCTCCCTCAACGGTAACAAGATGCTGACTCTCGCTCCTGGTTCGGTGTGCGACGTCTGCGCTGAGGAGTATGGTCCCCAATGTCTTCCCCACTCAATTCCCTGTGGTGAGTCATATTTTGAGGGGGATCCAGCAAATTTTCTGACGGTGATGTAGGTCATGTTCTGTGCGCGAGCTGCAGCACTACTATTGCAGACAAGACACCCTCACGGCTCAAGCCTGTCTGTCCCTTTTGTCGCGAAGAATTCACGGCCAACGACATTCGTTTAATACGTACGGATTTCAGCTCAGGGAGCTCGGGTGGGTTTACTACGCCCCGACGCTTTCCTCCCCCAATGGAAGCCAGCAAGAGTGATTCTGCTACCGACTTGTGGGCGCGTAAGGCTGAGAGGTTTTTGCTTTCCGACGTAGGTTGCTCGAGATCTCGTGAAGAGGCCCGAAGACTCGAGGACAAGGTCGCCAAGGTGGCCAGCAAAAAGTGCTCTGTGGAGGAGGTCTCTACCCTCCACAACGAACTGGAGGAATGGTTAACGTCCGCCGTCAAGTCTGGAGATCAAGTATGTTCTTCTGATTTGTTCTCTTGTTCATCAATTGATTCTGCCACCCCAGACTTCCTCGCTGTATCTCAGTGCTGCCCTCCTACGCGCTATTCTAATGAATCATGTAGCGCATTCCGAAGCCAGTAAGACTGCGAAGCACACTGAAAACAGCCTCAAAGGCAAGCTTGACGACATGGAGATTTCGATGGGTAAGCTAGAAGCTGAGCTCCGCCGGTAAGCCAATTCCATCCTCGACTCGTGTATTCCATTCTGACGATGTCCATTCTTTGTCTTGTCACCCCATTATAGACAAGTGAGTCATGTTCTTTTCTGCTTCTAATCGTCATTGCTGACTGTACTTCTAGCGCGAACAGTACTCCCAAAAATCGCATGAGTGCGAGAAACTGCGGACGGAGCTCAGCCGCTTCAAAGGTGTTTCACCGCTTTCCTCGTCGTACGCGGCGTCTCCGCCACGCTACCAAAGCCCGTCCTCCCCGACACCACCGGCGACGCCTACGCCACCATCCACTACTACTTACAGTCCTTCCGGGAATTCCCCTCTTTCACGATACAACTCGCTTCACATGAGGTCCGCCTCCATGAGCGCCTCTTCACGACCTGTTACGCCGGCTCAGCCTGTACGATCTCACACGCCTTCGCTACGATCCCAGACGCCCTCCCTACGATCCCAGACGCCTTCAGCACGATCCTATACTCCGGCACCCCCGGTACCGCCCCTACCTCGCTCTGCGATACCCACCCCGGTCTCGCGATCTCAGACCCCAGCACCACCCAAACCACCCAAACCCCGCCGCTTATCCCAGCCTTCACCCCCAAAAATGGTCCGCTCCCTCTCGGAAGAGAAGCAGGAGATGCACCAGCGTTGGATCCCCCCCACGCAGGAGGACCTTGATGCGTATCCCGGTAACCTGCTCAAGTATTCCTCGGCGCGATATACCAGCTCGCGGTTGAGGGATATCCGCTCGCCCTCTCCAGGGTAATTAATTGACCGGACGCATCTGCTTCTGGAAGCCCAGACATTGCATTGCATTTCATAGGACTCTGTGCTTACACTAATACTTGCTGTTAGTTTTCTTCTTCTTATCGTTGCTTTCTCCAATTTTTAGTACATATCTTTCTTGCTGTGTTCGTTTTTTTGCTTGTACCCGTCCCGGATCATACATACATATACCTCGTTGCTGGCCTTCGTTCGCTTCTGCACATAGTATTACCATCCGTTTTCACTAATAATCGAATGACTACCTTCTATCTTTCCGTACAGTCATTCGTCTTTTTTTTCTCTTACCTTTTTTACATAACTCTTATCGAGAGCAACTGCTCTCGTTCATCTTCGTTTTTTGGATGTCTTTTTTCTCACTTTTCCGCAGAAGATAACGGTAGAGAACGGTCGGAGCGAAAACTTCGTGTAGCCATTATACATCTCTTTTTTTTGCGTATTTTATACGATACGTATATTCATTTGAATGATCATTAATGTTTTTATCCACTGGCGCTCCCACAGACTTGACTTGTGGCGCGGGAAGGAGATGGGCATGTAATTTGAGAGGAAGCGATGAGGGAAATGCGCGGCAGAACAGCTGGGCTAGGATCTAATAGATTTGGCGAAGAGGGGGATATTAAGGAGGTAGTGATATGAGCATTGAGCACGGCGGGTCCGAGAGCATTACAGAGAGTAACCTTCAGCCGAAGGCAAAACAGAATATCCCATCCTGCTATTTATCTCCAAACACGCGGATTTCGCGAGCTGGATAACTTCCCAAGCTAGTTCTTATCTCTACACGAGGATATCGCCTGTAATACATGTACATGTAAGAAGGAAATTTTCGTCGACGGGATTAATGAAATGGACCCTTTACGGTGTAGAAGAGGCCCCGGACGTGGGTGTCAAGTCCTGGGATTCGAACGCCACAGTCGTGTTGAGTCAGGATACATGTGTCGAAGGGTCATTAATGTGGCAGGAAGAGGCAAGTGAGATGTACCAAGTTCAAACGGAGCGCTCATTATTGGTTGGTGGTGACGTCAGAGTATTCGCGGATCTCTCATGGATGGTTCGGATCTCTCATGTGCATGAGTTACAAGTATGGTACAATTTCTTATATATTGCTAGTTTGTACAGATATACGACTGCAAGTTCATCCGGCGGTGGCATGTGCACCATCGTGTGGGGCCTACGGACCGTGAGACGGGGATGCGAACGGAGGAGGAGAAGAACAACATACGCTGGAAGACGAGATGCCAAGCACCTGCGCGATGGCGCTGAATTCGGTGGAGGTCGCTTTGACTTTGCCGGTGCAGACTGCTAGGTTGTCAGTGAGGAACGTAGATATGGGTAGGGCTACGGACTGTCGATAACACGCTGCTCGGAATCGCCGATCTGCGAGGCGATAGCGGCGTAGGAGACGCCTGCGTTCGTGTGGTGAGCGAGTGAGATCTGCGGTGAGGTGAGGAGCACGTACCTTTCTTCTCCTTTGCAGCGGCGAGCGCGGCGCACTGGGGATTGGGAGCCATAGTTGAGTGAGGGATTGAGAACGATAATGGGAAGGATTAAATAGCCCGGGGTCAAGTGAATTTGATGGGTGGAGGTGTGATTGCTTATCGATGGCCTGGGGGCGTGACCGGGCAGAGTTATTCGGATCTAGGCCGTGTGTGGGTTACCGGCAGGGTGAGTGAATAGAGACGAGTGCCCAGTGCCCACCCAGCTGGATTGAGTTCGTGGTAAGAATGGATCACGAGAAACGGTTGGAATCTGGATGCTAAATCTATCGACACGGGGTGTATGACTGTTAAGTATTACATTGAGGATTCAGGCTGACGAAGGTATAACGATCCCGATTTGAATTTGTAGGGTATTATCGATGGCCAATGATAGAACAGGTATTAGGCCAGTAATACTGGAGCTTGAGTTTCAGTTAGTGACCAAGAGCTGGATAAAGGAAAAGGACAACCAACGCTTGTAAGTACTAGCATATAAGTATTGTACTTGACTGTTTCGATACGTTCTAAAATGCGATCTATTTACGGGTACTTCCTAGTTCTGCAATCCGAATCTCGACTTGGGGCTTTGTCGTAATAATGATCATCAGGAGAAGAAAAGGAGGGAGCCAGAAAGCAAAGATAGAGGGACATGCATGGCAAGTGTAGCGAGCAACTTTCGAAAACGTGTTTGAACCTTAGAGAAGGCATTAGAAGCAAAAGCGGTGGTTTCTTGCAACTAGACCGCGAGGTAGAATCATCCGTGAGCGCTAGCCTCCAACGTGTGTGGGTAGTTGACGGAATCAATAGTTGCTCTACGGCAGTTTGCAGAAACGTCTTGTGTCGTTCAGATCAAAACAAGTCGATGGCGAGCATCATTTCGTTCGTCATTATCAAAATGATCCCGTTATGCATTTAAATTGGGTACCCCCACGCACTCAGACCAAAGATGAGTAGCCTGGGCGAGAGCGAGCAGAGATAGGAAGCTTCTGATGGATCATTCCTACTGCGAGTGCATATTGAAACGTGTCCTCCAGACTCAGAAATGTGTGACATGCAGAAAGAAACTCAGTGTGGCGCTGGGAGAGTCCGAGAGCCATGCTATAGCCGCAAGCACGTTAGGATGTTCATTCAAAGTTGAAAGATAAAACCAGGTCCACGGAAAGAGAGAGGCTTCGCTGATTGGAGGGTAATCTTTGTATCAGGGTGACAAGCGTACGTAGTCCGGGATTCGGTGTCGTGTTCAGGAGAGATGAAACGGGAATGACTCAGACCAGTGGGAGATATTTGAAAAGGAGATGCCTTGTACAGAGGGACAGACATCGAGAGAGGGCCTTTCTGATTTCGTAAGAAAGAAAGGAGAACTGTAGCCTTACTGCCTTAGGACGTGGTTCCAACGCCGCAGAGGGGGCAAGGGGGTCGCACGATAGGTGGGGGCTACATGTAGTAGCAGTAGTATGCTATTACTTCGTTAGAGTGTAGCAGGTCCAGTGGTCGGTTCAAGGTCGTCGCAAGTACTATAGGAGCTCCCAGTCTTGGCAGTGCTGAACGCGCCTCGATTGCCATATTTGGATGTTGTGCTTTGTTTGTCATAACCGTCCAAGAGCGCCGAAAAAGCTCTTACTCCTCGTCCTCAAGCCATCCTCAAGCCCTTCAACTCGTCCATATCAAAAAATGGTATGTCAGTTCTTTCTCTGATGCGTTCGGACGGTGTATGCCTGTATATTTCCTGAAATTTGCGGTATCTAAACGCCCAGGAAACGATGGATGGCCCGAAACGAGTTTGGATGACGCTGATCACCTTTGATATTTCTAGCCTCCTAAGAAAGCCAAGGCACCAAAGGAAGAAACCACCGTCTCGCTGGGACCTCAGGTCGCTGAGGGCGAGCTCGTTTTCGGTGTTGCACACATCTTCGCCTCTTTCAACGATACTTTCGTCCATGTTACGGATTTGTCGGGGAAGGAAACCATCTCTCGTGTTACTGGTGCGTCTCTTGGTGTCGCGTTATTATGTCGATGATTGAAGGCGGTATAGGTGGCATGAAGGTCAAGGCTGACCGTGACGAGTCTTCCCCATACGCGGCTATGTTGGCGGCCCAGGACGTCGCTGCACGATGCCGTGAGGTCGGATTCACTGCTCTCCACATCAAGCTCCGTGCAACTGGTGGAACTGGCACTAAGACCCCTGGCCCTGGTGCGCAGAGCGCTCTCCGTGCTTTGGCCCGTGCCGGAATGAAGATTGGACGTATTGAGGATGTTACTCCCGTGCCCACTGACTCTACCAGGCGCAAGGTCTGTAGCAATGATTATTCTCCTTGATGTTTTTCTGATGAGGGTCTGATTAGGGCGGTCGTCGTGGTCGTCGTCTCTGATTGCCTTGGGGCATTCGTTGGGTACTACACCTATCAAAATGAGCTGGTTGTTATGATTGTATGTAGATGCTCAATCCATATGTCGCCGTTCGACGCGCATCAGGTTTTCCATGACCTGCCCCGCGGTCGTCACCCCAGATGTTGTGATGTATCGAAAATATTAAGACAGAAATTGACTGAAAAAGAGCTGTTATTTCCAAGTTTTTATTTAAGTGTGCCTGTGGCTGTACTGTCAGAATTTCTTTCCTTCTCACCACATCCAGGATGATTATCCAGAGTGGTCCATGTTATCCATGTCCGGGCAGCCCATGTCACCTCGCTGTTACGGGTGGCGACGGTGACGGTGACGGTGGGGCCTGGCCTTGACGGTGGTGATGTATTCACATGACTGGGTCTCAGTTACTTGAACATTGACAACCATGACCTTGAAGCTCGTATATCGCATCCTTCGACAATTGTCGGACCGGACAGTCGATGGATTCTACTCTGAAGTATACATCGAAGGCGCTGAGAACGTACCCAAAGACGGCCCACTCATCATGTACGTAAACATCGATGTATGCGCCCTTTTTGCTGAGAAGGACTTCCCAGCGCCGCGACGCACCACAACGAAATCATCGACGTCGCTGCCCTTGGTGCGTCACTGAAGTTCTCGTTTTATTGCCCTTGCTGAGCATGTCATTGCAGCTGTAACGATACCCTACCGACGGCACGTCTGCTTCTGGGCGAAATCCACACTCTTCTCCAACCCCGTCTTTGGATCTATCCTCGCCTCGTCAGGCGCTATCCCGGTTACGCGCAACCCAAACCGCGACGATGGGACCTCCAAGGCGATCTTATTCCAGTCGACTACGGCAGCGATAGCCAAGGGCGAGGTGGCTGGTGTGTTTTCGGAGGGGGCGAGTTATTCGGAGCCAACGATAGTGCAGATCATGAGTGGGACAGCGTGGGCAGCGGTGGAGTATACGAGATGGCGCGAAGAACACGCAAAGGATGGGCCCGAGCTGGTCATCGTCCCTGTCGGCCTGGTGTACACGGAGAAGGATACCTTCAAGAGTAGGGTGAGTCGCGAGATGTTTTCTGTTGGCTGGCCGACTCATTTGGAACCTTAGATGCGAGTCCAGTGCGTTGCGAACCATCATTCTGACGCGTGTGCTGATGCGCATACACAGCTATGGCTCTCCTATCTCTATGGCAGATTACACTAAAGAACTGTTTGGAATACCGCCTGGTGCGGATCCTAATGATGTCGGCTATGCAGTCGTACACGAAATATCCAGTCGAATAGAGAAAGAACTTTTCGACATGACCATTAATGCCAATGATTGGTGAGGGTTTCGATTCGCCTCTACTTGCACCCTCACAAGTCATGCTAGGGAGACGCTTTTCGCAGCACAAACAGCTCGTGCGATACTTTGGAGAGACGACAAAAATGTCGACCTAAAGCACTGGAGAGTAGTTTCACAGACGTAAGCCCTCTTAAGTCTAAATGAGTATTTCATCTTAATATTATACAGGCTAGTAGACCTTCTGTCATATCATCCTACTACAGAACCACCCCCAGAACCCATACGACTCGTCAAAGCCTCTCTCGTCAAGTATTTCTCCCTCTTGCATTACACTGGTCTCTCCCATACTACGCTCGAAAGCGTCATTCCTTCCACGTCGCATATTCCGTCGCTACTGCCGTCCCTGAAAACTGTACTGCTCCTTCCGGTGGCGATACCAGCGATACTCCTTCACGTCCCAGCATGCATCACGGCTGAGCTTACTCTCAAATTGTTCGCGCAAGTGGACGAGTGGGAGGGGTTCGCGCAGTATCGTTCCGTAGGCGGTGGCATTGGGGTAGGTATGGGTATCGCTGCGATGTATCGATGGGCGAGTCATTTTTTGTGTGATACAGAATTTGGTGTTCCTCCCTTGGAATGGATGAGGCGCGCTGTCATACATAGAGGGACGGCCGGGAAGGTTATGTCTTTCCTTACCTTCGGGTGGACGATGATCAAGTGGTATGGGCTATTTTCCGGAGGTAGTGTTTGTATCCATGACATTATCAACGTCATCTTATGGACAATGTTCCTTTGCAGGTATTCATCGAAGGTATAGTATCTTCTTTTTTCTCTCTACGTATCACGGACACTGACTTAAAGCCAGAACTAAGACCCTCCTCGCGACAGTCCAGGTCGTCCTAGGCATTCTTCTCCCTTCCTCCTCGGCTCTGAAGGCGGATATGTACAAGAAGCTCCCACCACCTCCACCGTCCAATGCATTCATTCGCCGGAGGAGAGATGCGGAGGGTATATCTGCTGAGTTCTGGGACAAGAAGGAGAAGGAGGCGGAACAAAGTGCTCCTCCTCCCGTTGCCCCCCGGAAATTGATCAGACAATTGTTGGAGCAGAGGAAGGAGACGATGGGGCAGTTGAGCAGGACGCTCATCGAGTTGGAGGGTATGGAAAAGTACAGCAAGAGGGTTGACCGGTTAAGGGCGATGGGGGCGAGGATTAATTAAGCAGTTTGGTTCGTCCTTCGCCGTGTAATGTTGAACCAAACCGAAACTCGATACCAAGCTGATGTGAACCATCTTTGAAGGTTCCTAATGCGGGTTGTGCCGCGAGGATCGTGGATGTGTGGATGTCGAACAATAGCGCGGTAAAGTGCGATCAAGGCCCTTGGTCAGAGGATTCCGAGGTGGGAGATTTGATTCTCGGACGGGTCTTCTTTTAGGTTTGCTAACATGTTGTTATCCAGCTGGGTGTGGGTATAGTTCCGCGTCTTTCGGGAAAGATTCCTGATACATGGTGTACGTCCATCATCTGCTTTCAATGACCGAATTCTTATCATTGCGTAGTAAGCTAGTCATTCGTGTTTGCTGGGCTGTACTTGGTGGCAATTCAATGATGAGTTCCGTTTATGGCTAGCCGGTATACATGTACAAGCATTCAGAACTTGTGCGGCTCTCCGTTAGTGTCTTAACATACTCAATCGCTAGTCATCAGTGCCAGGGTGCCACGATATACTCCAGCAAGGTATATACACTCGATATCAAATGCATCAAAGCCCTCAACGAACATGACCACTGACATTAATATCCATCACAATAGGTATAGAACCGTTTGATATATTTCCATTGTAGCGGGCAATCTAACAGAGGGTGATACAGGTAATCCGAATTTCGGCGCGGTGTCATCGCAAGTAATGAACAACATTGCTTGTTCGATTTCCGGGATGGTGTATTATCGGACAGATGCGAAACTCACCGAGGACCCTTAATCCCTTGCATCTCAATCTATCTTTGTGTACACGGCAGAATATCTACTCATTGTAACCCAACGAGGACACCCAAGGAGGTAAGAATCCGTTTACAGGAGGGAGAGGGTGATGTCGCCGTTGAGCTTGGCCTGGATGGCGATCTCCACCTCGAGACTGAGGTCCAAACAGAGCTTCCAGGCTTCTTTGGTACGACGGTGCCCTTGTTGGAGCATGCGACGAGGTATCCGCCAGCGACGGAGGAGGTTTCAGCAGAAGAGAATCTCGTAGCGGTTTCCGGGGTGCTGCCACAAGTGCAGGAGAGGCTGTCTTTTGTATTCGATGTGTGCGATGTCCGCTATCCGTAAGACGGATCCTGGTTGACGCGACTTGGACTTCTATCAGGCGGAAGGCAGTTGAAGAAAGGCACTAAGCACGGGTCAACCTCTAGGCTATTTCATAACCTATTGCGAAGACTGCTGTCGGCCGAAAATGATATGAAGGTACCGTGCCGTGTAATGATGAGATGAGATATGGGGCGTGGTGTGCAATTTGATGAACTTGATGAAGTACTTCACAGTTCCTCTATCGGCACCTTTATATTGCTTATACAAAGATGTATAGATGTAGACGCACGACAGTGGTCGCTGATAACCACTTCTATGTTCCGTCTTTTCTGCCCATCAGATTACTTCTAGAGGTGGCAAATCTCAACATTCGGAATTCTCAGGTTCCAGAATCAGGAAAATACGAGAAGAAGACACGTCGTCTTCCTAACGGTCTTGTCAGTGACCTTCACCATGACCTTAGTCTGCCCTAGAAACTCGCCGAGAATGAGGGCAAGTTCAAAGTACTATTTCGCTCGCATTGAAGTTGGGGCTATTCTAATGGACGGATGTAAACACGTTATAAGTCTGGCCATAGAAATGGAATTATAAAGATGTCAAGGTACGTAGTAGACGAGAGTTTGCTGAAGGAATAAGGGTTACAAATCGACAGTGTCAAAGGTATAGTTTCTGCGCTGGATGGAGATCGTCAGTACAAATGACAGATACAGGATGACAAAACACACCCGGGACAGATGATGCAAAGCAGACGAGTCCGCGTCGTTGTCATCGTCGTCGAGATCACCAGCATGGGAAGAAGTTGTCGAGTCCGTAGCTGACGAGCCACTGCTAGAGGATGAGGAAAGGAGTGGAGGCTCATTTCCGTCGATTGAGGTCTCGGTGGTGAATGCAGATGCAATTACAGAAGCAGCTGCCAATGCCTTACTACTGACAAGGTTGAACAGATCTGGAATTTCGGCTGGAAGTACGGTCAATTAAAAATGCAACCGTGATGCGGCCATGACTGACTGTGACCGGAGGGTAAACAAGCAGTGGAAAATGGCTTTATCAGTTGATACATCTCTTGGCGGAAAGACCTCCAGATACCTCTAGGGTGTGTATTAGCTAGATACTGAAACCGCTTACAAGTCCGCTCATCCGCTAGATGATACATATACGTCCAGATGTATAATTCCAATGATTCAGCATCCCGAGATTCGGATTCGTCGCGCAGCTCGACGTCACCTCGAAACAGTGTAGGGTACACTACATCGTACCACTCAGGAGAAAAGGACTGCGTGCGCTTGCCTGGAGGTGGAGGGGTTGGAGCATGATCACCTTTGGTGAGCTGAACGATATGATTTTCACATTCCATCCGGAAACGAAAACGACGCGTCGACTTTGTTCATTGCAAGCCGAAGAAGGCCCCACCATGCAGAGCGAGGTAATCTATTGGGACAAGGCACTTCGACATCAAGCGTGGGTATGAGATCGTCGTAGAGCATAGAGAGCGTAGCGGCTAAAGCAGAAGACTGTACATTGTATACTGCTGTGGCATCGGAGGGTATAGGTCCATAGTCCGGAAAGAATGGTCCGTAGTCGAAGTCAAAGGGCCAGTTGAATGGCAGGTAGTTCGAGTAGCCATGCATGAGGGAGACCGGTCGAGGCTTAAGGTGAAACTGGATGCTCGTCATGAGATGAAGTCAGGGATGCTAGTGCTCAGCGCTCGGCGTGCGTCAATTTAACATAGGAAGAAAAGGAGCCAAGTGAACAGGTTTTGTGGAGCCTGAGTCGATAGAAGTCCAGCAACTTTGTCGTTTGTTTTGAGGTGATATAGGCGTTTGAAACCTGTTTCGGACGGTTTACCGATCAAACATTGGGTTCCCACGCCGACTTACCTGCCAACCTGCCATTGGTGATCTATGTTGGATCTATGCTTCTCTAAGGAATTGACGAGCTGATGGTCCACTTTCCGCCTTTCCCTTGGTCCCCTCCTCGCTTGCGACGTCCACGTCTTGGTACGACCGAGTACCACCACTGATATCGACGCTCTCCTACCGACCCTAAAAATCCTATCTTTTTTCGATGACCTAGGGGAGCCCTGTACTAAGTAAGTGTTGTCTTGCAGACGCGGAGGCGTTTGGTTTACATAAACGAATCTACGGCAATATGGGCGACCTGACATCATCTATACTCAGCTCTCTATTGGTGTATCGGAGAAGCGTGCTAGCACGGTTGTCATCGGTTGGGTTCGAATCCCAGCTAGAGAGATCACAGCATGTGCCTTCCCGAATACGGGAAGGTATATGCTGTGCGATTCTTTTTTACTTTGCCTAAAATTGAATGCACGTCAGGCAGTACTGAGTACACTGCTTCATCCATCGCTAGGTAGTATTCTTTATGTTCCTCGAAGTCTCCCTGTCAAATATCCACTCAAACGGTGTCTGCTGTTTACAGAGAATCAGCTCTGCTTCAGATTCAGGAGCTTCAAGACGTACGCTCTGACGTGGTAGTCAGTTGTCTGATGTGAGTATTTCAATGTTAATTCGCTTGTTCCTAATCGCAGACCTCACTTACCTAGGTTCAGTGAACCAGTGTCTTCCATGTAAAGGCCCGGAAATAATCTTCTGTTCAAGAGACTACACCGTGTGCTTCCAGCGTCGTAGGCCATACACTTCAGGTGCAGCCCGGGATAATATGACAACAATATCCAGCTCATTCACTTTATGCCTACCTTGCTTTATTTAATCAGTTGCGCTGTACGGGAATAATGCCCTCCAGGATCCTCTTCGTATTTCCTCCCTCTCTCTCCAAGCTCATACAATCGGATCGCAAACACAGCTTCGGTATGGGTGGCTCTGGGTTATACTATATTTCGACCGTCGAGCAATTTGAAGCATGTTCGGGGATCCACCACGTACGGTAATGTAATGTCAGTTACCCTACACCTGTCCGACTCTCTATCGGCATATCAGCGAAGCGTGGTAGTCGGGCTTCGAAGACTGGGTTCGATTCCGGATCTGGCAGAGTCTACGCGGTTAAATTTTTGGTCTAGACTCTGTAGAACATCCATAGTCAGGGACGCACAGCTCTGTGGTGGCCTATTGGTAAAGCGTATGCGTTGGCTGTGCCTCGGATGCTGGGTTCGATTCCCAGTCGGAGCCGATCGCGGTGCATTTACCCTTCAGACATGGGGGGCACAATGCACTGCGATTATTACTACATTTTGGCCTTTCTTCTTATGTACTGTCCAGTGTCCGTTGTCGGTCGGGATGCTGGAGCCTGGCCGTCCTACTCTTGACTCTCAATTGTATGTTGCAACTGAATTTCAAAGTCTAGGTGTCTTGTTCCATGACTGAGCGAGCACTGAAGCGCTGAAGCGCTGACTGGTTAAGATGGCGGTAGGAGCCGAGATGCGGAATGCGAGTATTCGAAAAGTGACGTAGTGGTATTTTTTCATGTGAGGCTTCATTTTTGTGAAGCTTCCTGATTGGGACCAGTACCAGTACCAGCATCACGACCCAAATCCAGCCTCGTCGAACGCTCGCTGCAACATCGACGCCAGGATAGCCCTATTCGTAGCTCAGGACCTGAACCAGAAGAACAAGTTGCACGATATGCAGACTAGCGATGAGGAAATGAACGAAGCCGGGAGCGGTAGCAGTGCCGGAATTACCATATTGAAAAGGGCGAGGACGACGACGGATAGGCCTACTCGACCACTTCCTGCATCCAAGATGAAAAAGCTCGCTACGCAGACGTCGCTCAGGCTCAAGGCAGAGCCCTTCGTGCCCAACCCTAACCCGCTGATGCTCCCTGTACAGGCGCATGTGCCCAAGGGCATAGCAGCCGCCTCTCAACGGCGTCTTTTCGTAGTGCTGGAGCAGGCTTGCTTGGAGGCTTACCGTATCTCGAGCGGGAGTGCAAAGGGCGGCAAACATGGCAAAGGAGGCGAGAGCGACGTCAAGTATACCTTGCTCAACTGCGACGACCACCAGGGCATCCTTGCCAAGACAGGAAGGGATATCGCAGATGCTAGGCCTGATATTACGCACCAGGTGTGTCTTTTTTCTGTCTTTTGTGGTCTGACGGTTGATTTTCTTAGTGCCTGTTGACTCTCCTAGACTCGCCTTTGAACAAAGCTGGCCTTCTTCAAGTATACATCCATACTGCGAAAGGCGTGCTCATCGAAGTCAATCCACATATTAGGATACCGAGGACATTCAAGCGGTTCAGTGGGTTGATGGGTGCGTCTTAGATCTTTTCTTTTGCTTTTTTCCCCTTTCGCTGATATAGGCTTTTTTATTCAGTGCAACTCCTCCACAAACTATTTATTCGCGGCGTCAATGGTCCTGAGAAGCTGTTAAAGGTCATCAAAAACCCCGTCGTCGACCACTTCCCACCCAACACCATTAAACTGACGTTGTCGGGCGACGCCAAAACGCAGCGCCTTTCTCAATACCTGCCCACGCTGCCTCAGACTCACAACATTGCTGTTTTCGTGGGTGCTATGGCCCGTGGAAGGGACGACTTTGCGGACGCCTATGTTGACGAAAAAATAAGTATCAGCGAGTACCCATTAAGTGCTAGCGTTGCTTGTGGCAAGGTCCCGAAAACCTCTGTCTTGCTGGGTTGCCACTGAATTTTTATCTCTCTAGTTCTGCTGTGCTCTCGAAGATCTCTGGGACATCCTTTGATCGCCTCTATTTGAACGCGATGAAATACACGGTGAGGGATTTATTTGTTATATAGCTACTCGATTATTGTATCTTACGATCAAAATACAGGAAACAGTCGCCTGCATTATTTCTGGTCACTGGACAAGGGCATGTGAGGGTTCTCTTCTAGGTTGGCAGCGTGGGGAATCTCCGATTTTCTTAGAAGCAGGTAAACTACGCCGTGGTAACGCTGGTCTCGCGGCTCAGTCACTTTGGCAGTTTCTGCGGCGTCAGTTCTTGCGGGTAGACCTTGATGAAGAGTCGGGCAACTTACCCCTGAAGATTCGTAGTTGTCTCCTACTAAACGATGACTGCAAGTTTTGACAAAGCCGTTCGGGACTTCCGTGCGTGAGGATACAGGCAGATGGTAAAGTATGAGACTGCACATTTCTCGGACAGTTCTGATGTTGGTATTTTCCCTTGCGAATTTGAGCGGCGCTATTCCAAACCACTCACGTTCTTGTTATATTCGTTGCTCTTTCAGATGAATGTGCGTATATTTCAGCTCTTACTGTATGAACCCCAAAACCCTGATATTTCGTAGTACTAGACAATGACAACCGGTAAATACTGACATTGGATGATGGAACGAAGGGTGCATTTGTCCTAGCGTCGCAACAAATCTCAGTATCATTGAAAATGAACGGTACTCGGAACAGCGGATCTCACCTCAACCCGACAACTACACTCTAAAATGCCCTCTTTCGGATGCGAGCACATTTACTCACTAAAAATTAGACGGTCAGCACTAGGACACTCAAGGAAGCAAGAATTCGTTTACAGGAGGGAGAGCGTGATGTCGCCGTTAACCTTGGCCTGAATAGCGATCTCCACCTCGAGGTTAAGGTCCAAACGGAGCTTCAAAGCTTCCTTGGGTACGACGGCGCCCTTGCTGGAGCGTCCGACGAGTTGTCCGCCAGCGACGGAGGAGGTTTCGGCAGAGGAGAATCTAGTAGCGGGTTCTGGGGCAGACATATTGGTGCTGGGGATCCTTGCAGAGTGGTTGATCCTTTTATATGGTTCGGGAGGGGGTGCAGGTAACGTTACGTTCGCTGTGCATGACCATTGACCATAGCAATTGCACAGACGGCTTCGAAGGTGAAGAAGCTTTCTACACGTACCAAGCGCATTTCATAATAGATGGACGCGCGAACCTCGATTGACATCTTCCCGCCGGAGAATTTGATTCATGGCGTAAGTGCTTAGCATTGGCGGGTCAGAGTCCGGTTTTACGCGTTCCGGAAATTGACTCGTTTGCGTCACAATGCCGGGCCAGTGTGGGTGACTGTGGGTCCAGACGGACCGTGCGAAGAGCGATCGTTTTGTCCCGACATTCACAATATACTTATTCGCAGCCTTTTCCCTCGTCTCGTCACTGGTGGCTTAGAGTCAATTAATTCATCGCGCCCGAGTTCTAGATCATCCGAAGCAACCACCTTGACTACCAGAAAGTATCCTGGAAGCTCTCCAGTACAGATGACGAGAGAGAAGTTACTTGCGCCTAGACGATTTATGTTTCGTGCTTGCCTTGAGGCCTGTCTGTAACCTTTCGATCTCTTCGAAAAGCGAACAGGCTGAATTTATCAACGCCACAAGCTCGCGCGCTTGTGCCCTCTGATGGTGTCGTTCGCCAGGAATGAATTTGCGGACAGCCTCGTACGACGCCATTTCGTGAACACAGAGATGGATGATTCAATCAAGACATACGAATAACGTAGGTTCAAGGTTCTGAACGCAGTAGAGACATACTCACAAAGCAGGGATGGCTACCAGGGTAGACGTCCCTTTCTTCACTACATCGATTCTGGCGCAGGCGAACGCGTCTTTCATAGAACAAGATATCTGTGACTACACAGACAAGTGCCGACGCTCTTGGTGCATTCACTTATGCCCGCCTTGCTTTGTATAGGTGCCGTCATTGTATTTTCTATACAATGCCCTCTTCTCATTACAGACAGGCTCTTCTCTCTCACTCTCCAAGCTCGTAAAACCGAGTCGTGAGATCAGTCCGGGCGGCTCTGGAATCTGGTTACGCTACTTATTACAACCCATCCTAGCCGTCAAACAGCATGCAGCATTGTTCGCTTGCAAGCGGGGGTACGTAAACGAATTCAAGGCAATATAACTAGCTTCCCCGAACCTTTCAGCTCTCTGTTGGCATATCGGAGAAGCGAGATGATCCGCTTGTAATTACTGGGTTCGATTCCCAGTCAGAGGCATTGCAGCGCCTATCCTCCCAAGAATGGGAGGGTGTGTGCTGCGAATTTTTAGACAGTATTGGTTTTCACGATACTGCCTACATGTATTCTAATCTCTGAAATTGAGCCACTCTTCTTGCGCTGTGCATCGGCATGTGGCTGAGATCCAGAAATCCTTCTGGATTCTGAAACCTTAACCTCAACACGGTCACATGTTTGAGATGCTTACCAAGACACGCGCTTCTGGAATGGTCATTCCCCCTTCTTGCCTTCTTACCACCATCTACGACTGGCTCGTAGTGTTTCACTCCCATTTACTCCCATATCTCCACCATCTTCTTCTTTTGTCACCATGTCTGCTTGCAATCATGCTATTTCTTCGGCAAGAACGACCATAGAGGTTATTCGCCTCTCCTTGCATGAAATGCCTTAACTGACCCCTTTTATCAGTCGCTCTTTTCCTTCAAGGCCGTAATAGGCCTTTGTATCGCATTCCCCTTCAACTTTGCTGCTCAAGAGGAGACGCAAATCACCGTGGCCACTCCACCCAACTTATGCTCCAGAGCCACATCCTGTCTCAATTCGTCCTCCCCTGTCCCTCTGCCTTCCTCTTCATCCTCGGCCTCTCCAAGCTTACGCCGTCGCTCTTCGAAGTCGGGTACGTCGTTTCGTATCACGAGCAACCGTGACCTTACTAACGGTGCATGCTAGGGCTATACAGAGGCATTGGCCTGGGTCACCCGAGTTCCAGAGGAGTTCCTCTTGATGAAGGCATGTATATTTTATCGGACCTCCTTCGTCTACTGACCTGCGATCTCATAGTGGCCATACCTGCCTCGAAACACTGCGGTGTTGCAGACACCGGTGCTTTTCCTACGAAATCTAAAGGAAAACTGGCCTCTTCCATTAGAGGTATGTATATATCGATCAGCAATCCTTCAAATTTTGACGATGGCTGTAGCTTCAGGCGCCGATTTCAAGGGGTACGCTGGAGTGGACCTTCGCGCCCTTCCTACTACTAGGAGCAAGGACCGGGACCTAGGCGCCTCCCCTCAGTGGAGCGAGAGCAACGCTACATTCGACATGCCGTCCACTTCCCCTCCAGTTCTTCCACGAATTTCCTCCACAAATCCTGAGCCGAGACGACACACTCGCAAACAACCAGCTGGCCTGGGTCTCGGGCATCCCGCATCCAACTCTCTCCAGACTGCATCGCTGGCGCCACCACCGCCACCACCATCAGAGCCGTCTGGAATGGGCATGCTCACATCCTCGCTCTCCATTTCCTCTGAACTCTGTCGCCTCACATCCCAATGTTCATCGAAACCCCCACCGCGGTCACAGCCACATCCATATTCACAGCCGCGTGCTCGTGCTCAGCGATTATTCTCGTCGAAAATGACATTCGTTACCCTTTCCAAATTCTCGAAGCGGCCGCTCTACACTATTCCAGAGTCGTCAACAGGTTCGCCGGATCAGGGCCATGATAGCTTTATTAGAAAGAGAGGACGGTGTAGCGATGGAAAGGGCTTTGGAGGTGTTGTTCACTCATTTGGGCGTACATTATTTTGATAAGATTGAATTATATCTAACCATACAAAAACATTTAAAAACAGTAGAAAAGCACATACATACAATTTACTTATTTACTTATCCGTACATATACTTTTTTCTTCCATTACGCATTATCGGCGGTCACTGGAAATCATACCGAGAGAAGATTATAGTCCCTTATATGGACACAAGAATGTAGACCGACGAAGGGAAGTTCAGGTTGGTAATTTGGAAAGATGACCAACAGGTAACGCTGCGAGCGAGCCTCAATGAGGTTTTTCTAATAAGTACATGTGATAGAATACACTTCCGAGAAACTAAAAACACATACTAATGAACGTGTAATGGTACAGATAGTAACGGTCATATGGGTGGTTTGGTCATGTCAGTAAACTACAGAATCAATTTAGTACGGCCCGAACGAGTTATGAAAGACGGGTTCCATTTCATCGCTTGCCATAGAAGACAACGGCGAGAGGAGCGGGGAATAATTCATGGGGTTATCAGCAGCAGGGTAACCCGGATCAGACATAGATCCCCATTCATTGTACAGGCTTCCACCAAGCTGGTCATAAATCATGTTGAGATAAGAAGACTATAATCGAGCATGAGTAAACCATTTGTGGAGATAGAATTTATGACGAACATCGAGGCTATACGTCCTCATCAACAACTCGCGAAGGTCTTCGTTTTCATCCATATTGTCGATAGAAAAGGCCCCGGGCTCCTCGATCCGAGGTACATCAAGCTGGATGGAAGAAAGTGAAGCAGGAGGTGGAGAGTGGTCAAGGATCTGCGGCGGGCACATAGCATGGACCGTAGCGAAACCAGTGAAGGTTTCGTTTCCGTTTCCATTTCCGTTTGTCATAAAAATCTGGTGCGACAAACCGACGGAGGATACAACGGGTTCAGGCTGAGACTGAAGAACCCCGGGCACAGTGGGGATGGGAGTTGGAGGGGGGTGATAGAAACGTTGCTCATCCATACTAATCTGCGCGTGCGGCGCGTCGGTTTTCTTACGTCCATCTGCTTTCTTCCCGAGTTTAGATCGGCGAGGTTTGTACTTATAGCCAGGGTGGGCTCGAGCGTGTTCCTCCTTCCTTTGCTTCGCGAGGTCCCTGTAATAATCCTGACTTTCCTTGGGAAGCTGACGCCACGCAGCGCCAGCCAATTTGCTAGCTTTCTGTTGTGTCTTAGAGAGAGACTCCTTGTTAAGAGCTACAAATTCCGAACGGAATATAATGTAGGCGTTCGATGGACGAGGGATGTGAGGTTCATCCGACTGGGTGGTGGGAGACGAGGCTGGAGAGGATGGATAGGAAGAGACGGGCGACGACGCATCCGTAGACGGAGTTCCAGCTCCGTTCAATAGGCCATTGAAGTCCAGTTCAAAGCCTTGGAAGATAAGTCAGAAAGAGAGATGATAACAATGATCGAGTAGTACTGACTGTACACGGGAAGAGAATAAGCCATAAGGACGCGTTTTTTCGTGGTCAACGAGGAAGATAATGTGCAGCAGGTATATAGGACGTGTCCTGGTGGTGGAACTGGGCAAGTTGCAGTGGGGGGGCCCTCATTTTTCGCGGTTCTTTTGACACTATCCTGGAGGCTACTCAGTATTCCCTTTTATGGGTCGTTAGTAGTACGTGAAAGAGATGTGTCAGGAGGACCGGATTCGTGTATTTGGCTTCCAGAGAAAATATCCTCGGCTTGAAGACGGCATTCCATTTATGGGCTCAAATTGACTACCAAAGTCTCGAGTCTTTGTTCTTCCTTTGTCTTCCTGTTACGCAACAGTTGACTGGAGTTAAGCGCTCAAGCTCAAGAGCTAAGTCACAGCCCTATGCATCGCTTTGCCACACTAGCCAAGGGCGCGTTGTCCATAGTTGCCATTCCCTCTGCGCGCTGGACAGCTGTTCATAATACCGACTTCTGTCCATCTACATCAACGAGTCGGTACTCGTATAGTAGATATCAATGTACCCTCTTCTGGAGAGGTGCTGGCTTGCAGTAGATGCCGAGGAATGCCGTATCCCGGATCAGATTGATTGTACCGACAGACGGAATGTTGAACTTCAACATCACGCGCGCGCTTCATCACTTTCCTAACCTCCACGTCCTTATCGTCGCGTGTCCGTAAATTACACTCACCATCCTTTAGGTGTCCTGGCTCTCTCACTCTCACTGGCACTCGGAATATTTCTACTCTTTGCCGACAGCGACGTAGCTATATGGCCTGATCGGTCCTTCTTACTGTCTGCGTGACTTATCTACCTACAAGAGCTGCTGCCTTCGCTCCTGGAACAGAAAACTCCAAGAAATTTGTCAAAAGGCTCCGAAAGGACTTGGATTCTTTGGGAATCCCGAACCCCAAGGTATCCTCCATAAAGATTCCAACGATGGGTGTTGTCAAGTTCTCCTGGAAGACAGAACTGGGCAGCGTATGTCCATTTATTTATACGATTTCACATTCTGTGTCTCACGATATGAATGATAGTCATTTCATGAGCTTCTGAAAGACAGAATATCAAACGTGCAGCGAGAACGGTTGTCCGATGCGTCAATGTAAGCGCAGAATATTCTGATGTCTATGAGTCATTTCATTGTTCCGCTGAACAGCTCAGATATTACCTTGAAAGAGTGAGCATCTAGCCATATATAGGTGGAGTCTCAACTGATTTCAACCAGACCAAAGAAGAAAATCAAACCTAAACGTCGACCTGTGTCACACCCTGTTCCCTCACTCCTCACTCCTCATGTGACAACATTCCCAGATTATATTCTGGATGCACCACCACAATCATTTCCGTCAGACCCAACCGGGATTGCGTGGATGGACATGTCTGATCCTCAATACACAGAGTCAGAGCATCCAGGACCCACGGAGTCAGAGTGTCCTGTATCCGGATCAGAATACCCAGTTCCCACGTCCTCTGAGATACCCAGCCCATATTCGAACCCCACAAATCAATCGGAGCCGGTCTCGTTACACCAGAGTACTCCATTGGAAGAAGTGACGTCTGTATGTTGATGCCGTTCTTTTCCACAGATCTTCTTAACCCTAGTCTAACCCTCAGGTTCTGATTGGTAAACGAACCTCTCGTTCGGCGTCACCACCACCACCAGCCAAGAGATGTCGTAGCAAAAGCCCGTCCGATGACGACGAGTGCTACCTGCTTCATGAGCTTGGGTCTCTCAATGAAGAGATGAAGACACTTGCTACACGGCAGACGGTGATACGGGAGAAGCTCAAAGCTATCGGAGCACAGAGCATCCCTGAGCCTGACTTTTGTATGTCCCTAGTGTCGTTTCTTATTTCATTCACTTACGCACGCTGGCCAATAGTGTTCCGTGACCAATTTGAGCTGGAAATCGAGGTAGAAAGGAAGCAGAGGATCGAGTGTGAGACGGTCCTGATGGATATTCGGCGGGAATGTAGGGTACCTTTTATTGTTCCGGCGCTGTTCGATGCGTTCGTTGATATTTCGAAATTGACAACGGCTGCTGTAGATTCTCTTCATTAAAGCTGTATAGTTATTATGTATCATGGACCCTTTCTCACTTGAGACTCGGAGGATATGCTGTACATTTATCGTAACATGTTTTTTCAGTAGAAATGCAAAAGCAAGCCAATCGTTTAGGTTTGTGTCGACGACGTTTGGAGGTAAAAAGAAGAAAGATCTATAGACACGATTACATTGTCGGTGAAGTAGCATATATTAAACAGTGCATGATGAACGCATTGTAGTAAAACAGATGGAAACCAGTCGTTAGGGTTCTTCAGTCTTGAAGGTGAGAGCTAAAGAATTCGGCTGATGGTATCCATGCGCATTGCTCAATAGGATAGAAATTACTGTAGATGATGAGTGTACGCACACAGAGATAATGCCGACCTCTTGAAGGTTCGCTCCAGTGTGGTGTAGTTGACGTATTGTATCCCGAACCTAATTCCGTTGTGATTGAATGTGGGAGTGGAAAGGACTGCGACTTACCGAGCAGGTAGCCCACTGGCCCATTCAGCATTGTCAATCATGGCTATAAAGGGTCAGAATCTGGTTTGTGAGCGTCTGTTCATCGTGATCTTACCCCAAGCAAAGACACCTTCGATGGGGACACCGTCTTCGTGAATCGACAACAGGACTTCGCCGAGATACGTGAGGAAATAGTCTAGGAAATGAATCAGCCAACTGTCCTTCACTAATTAGTTCTAGTATACTTGTTCGAGAGACGTCCTCCTTTATGCGATACAGATCAGTCCACTCGTTTTCGAACGGTTCCGCAAACCCAATCTCGGAGACATACTTTCGAAACAAATGAATATAGGTTCAAGAATCAGTACTGAACTACTCACAATTTTATTCGTCGGCCATCGCGCGTGAAGTTCCTTCAGCAGAGCGCGGACATTTACCGGTGTTGCCTGGAGCCAGGATGCTAACGGATCGGCCGAGGGTCCTGCAGCCCAGCCATAGCCAGAGTCATAAAACACCGGGTCGTTACAGACAGGCCATAGTGGGTGCGAGGTATTGGTAACACAAGCATCGATACCTTCTTCCGGAGCTCGTATGAACTGTGAACGGTAACAATCGATGGCATAGAAGTCTGCTGAACCCAGGATATCTTTCTTTTCCTCTTCGGTAAAGCGTGGGAGGTACTCGGGCGGGAGCGTATCGGTCAAAATCTTAGGCCAGTCGCCGGTGGTGTATATTGGATCCGAAAAGACGCCTATCTGAAACGCTGCATGGCGTTCGACGGCAAGTGCGTCTTCGGTGGAGTTATTTCGCCATGGAGTCCCTCTCCATACAAACACTTTAAGCACCTGTTAATCGAAGCAACTAGACAGGTATACTCACATATAATCGTCGTTCTTGAGAGCAATTTCTCCGGATATGCCCATCTCTCGAAACGCTGTAACGAATCTCATGAGGAACTTGCTACGGTGAGAAGAATAGATAGAAAACCTTTCACGGCCGCAGCATGCGCTCTTACTGTAAACAGGGAATTTATTTGCAAGGCAAAAACAACAGGTGGGGAAAACGTACGCAGGTTATACGAACACTGGTATGGGGCTGTTGATGCATTGACGCCTGGAGCGAGGGTTTCATCTATTCTAGCAGTAAATCCATGAACTTGACATGCTTTCTTCATAAAGCTCACTAAAGGGATAAGAACCGACTTGACCACAATAAACGCGGGGTTCATTGAAAGTATACCTATGTTTTGTGAGATATTATTGAGGCAAAGGATTGCAACGATATTTACCAAGTCTTGACGCGTCCATTGTATGCTTGGAAGATGGTTTTGGCATAGCTAGCAACGTCCTTAGCCGGTGTAAGAATGGTATTTCACGGAAAACCCTACTTAACGAAATCATCGACGATATTCGGAGATGTGAAACCGCCGTAAAAAGATTGGAGAGCGAGAGGAACGTCCCAGTGGACTGTTGCCGTACATTGAGGAAGATAGGTTAGTGACGCTGAAATTGCAGAAGGCTCAAATGGCATCACTGACATAACGTCACGACAGGCTCGATTCCATGTGCCAAATGATAATTAATCACTGCGATCGGCTATTAGTACGCGATCCTGCTTTCAAGAAATTGAACGACATGCCATCAGAATAGTGTGCAATGCCAGCAGAGTTGAGGGGCGAGTCCGCCGCACCGAAAGGGTATATCCTCGCCCACGAGATCCTAACAGCTTCAAGTCAGATCTGTCGAGGCTACCATGCCTAGATACTTACGAGAACGAATGCGCTTTGACTCCAAGTGCAGCAGAACGTTCGATATCTTCTTTGTATAAGAAGTATTGAAGGTCGACGACGTCAGCTTTCAAAAACTCGAAGTCAGCACTGACTGAATACTCAAACTGAAGCCACAATCTCACCCGTGGTATTATCAGCGATAGCGTTCGGCTGCCTTGATGCCCAATCCCACATTGTTGGACCCTTTCCCTCATTTTTGGTCGCTCCTTCGACTTGGTACGCGGCAGTGTCTACTCCGAATACGAAGTCTTTAGGGAACTTCAAGTCAGGGAGGACGTCTTTCGGAGCCGGGGCATAGAATGGTGGATATAAAGGTGGAGGGGAGGAAGGTAATGTAATGGATGCAGTGGGAATTCGGGTAGTAGTGAACGGTGGAGGATCCACTGGTCCCACCTGGAAAGGGTGCTGTTATGATGTGAATTATGCCTGGATGGAATGGTATACGTACTATATCCCACAGTCTCTCGAGACCTTCGGACGAGTAGTCCCGGGGAATAGAGCCAACCGGAGGGAAACTAGTTGTAGCGGTAAAAACCGTGGAGATAGCAGAGTTTGAAGGAAGAGAAGTAGTAGTACTGGGAATGCTAGTAGCAGAAGGCACAGTCGATTCTGCTGATACTTCACCGAAGTCCTTGCTGAAGGTGGTAGCCACGAGGAGAAACGAGAGTGAAATACCGACGTGCATATTGGTTCAAAATATGACCAGTGGTGTGAACAGGCACCTGTACCACAGAATATATAGTCCAAGTGCCGCAAAGATCTTTATAGCGGTCCGATATGCAAGGGTGTCTCGTACTGTTGCTTCCGCTCGGCCGCGGGTTGTGCCAGAAAAGCTACCGGATTTCATGCTCTGGCCATTAATTTTATGCTCGACGACGCAATAATAAATTACTTGAAGCAACAGGCTTTATCATCAGGTACCTCACCGCTATTCTTGCTATCCCGTAAACGCCGGCGTTATGAAAGAGTACGAATTGTATCTGTTCCTAGGCTCGATGAGACGGCGCTGTTCTTCTCCGATTCCAGAGCAATCCAGTACTGGACGGTCTTCGCTGCACTATGCACCGGCCAAATCTCTGTCTTCCGAGTATTACAACCGAAATGGAGCAAATGACGAGTATAAGCGACGGAGGGCTCGGCCACCAATGATCATGGAATGATGGACTTTGAGCCGCAGCCTGCATTATGGTTCCGGGATCTGCGTCAACTTGGTTGAAGCATGAGGGGAATTTGTGATGCTGGTCCACGTGCATGTGAATGGGAGATAGAGTCAAAGAAAGGGCCCTAGACAGTGTTGTGGTAGACATTCGATCCAGGAGAGCCTCACTGCTGTACAAGGGCCCGACGCGTCGTGACTTGGTCGTGACAAACTAGGCCAGGCCACACAAAGTCGACGCGTCGTCCCGGCCACGTGCCGTCGCATCCGGAGACCCCGGACCGATCTAGCGGTACTTAGGAGGTTGCATTTTACATCTGGTCTCACTCTATTTATCCTGCTTATCATGTAAAGCCTCTCTTTTCGTAAAATATAGTCGCCCTCTAGGTATGCCCGTATCTAATACTATACATCTTTAATTTCTGCTCACGGTGCTATCGAAGATAAAATTTGAACAGCTTCATTATCCTTCATGATGGCGGGTCAGGGCGGAGCATATCGTTCCGTGCTATTAACGGTCAGAGTCTCTTACTATCAAGGCAAGGAAAGGCTTTTTGTTCCCCCTAGCCTTGATATTACTCGTCGAGTTGCCCAAGACGACTCAAAGATCCTTGGTCTCCCCCCGCCCCCCCTTCATCATATCCATGTCATTACTCCTGGAGTAGTCGAGTTTTATTGGTCGAGCTATGTGGACAGTGTAGGTTAATATTTCTTATTCAGCTGGAATCGCATCATGATATTTTCAGAATTTGCAAGCAGTTTTGAGACCCAAAATCTTTGCAGATCTCCACGATCATATATTGATTCCTGATTCGGCACTCCACGAAGCATCTATGTAAGTGTAGGTGCGTCTAACAATATTAGGATGCACACTTACTGTGGTCCCGTATGAAGTGACAGCATCGAGCTTTATGAAGAGTACGTCCTATTCAGTGTCATTGTTAGAAGTAATGGCTGCTCACTTTTTTCAATGTTCAGAATAGACAAAACGGGACCAGATCCAGACCGATACAGCCAGCTGCATCCAGCTGCTCCATATCAAGCCACGGTACGAGAAAATTGGAGAAAACATCCCGATCCGAGGCCGGGAAATCAAGCAGCTTCTTCTATTAGTCAAGGATCTTCCCTCGCGACACCACGACGTCAACAATCATCCTTTCCCCGACAACTCCAAGTCTGGCCAACTGCATCCTCTACATTACCTGACCGCCTCGCAAGCGTCTTGGACGCGAACAGAAAAACTGTTAAAGCTGTTGATCAGTCAGCAGTGACATCATCTATGGCTTCACAAACGGTCCCAGTGGAATCCAGCGACGAAAATAAGCTTATTGCAAATACAGACGAAGCGCCCGCAGCTCTGCCTCCTGCTTCACCACGTCTATCAGTCGTAGATCCACTGGGGTCGGTAGACGGAGGGATCCCTACATCCATCAAGTCTGGCGGCTTCTCTGCTATAGAAAACCGCGATGGGGACGTCCCCTCCGATACAATAATAGTAGAGAAAACGCAGGATCCAGTCATGGAGTCTGTCTCTTTTGTTGAATCATCATCGGGTGCCATTTCGATGCTGAACAGCGCCAGTATCAACGACATTGCTTCATCTTCTTTGAGCGACGAGGAAGAGGATTCCATTGCAAAGGTGATAGAAGATTTATTTGGGGAGGAGGCTTCCGAGCCAGATCCAGCACTTGGCCCCCCTAGTCTTCTTGACCTGCACGAAGTTTCTCCTCTGCGTATGTCTCCGCCTCCGAGCGCCGAAACGGAAAAAGATCTCAATGGCCGTGCACGGTCCCGCTCTCCGTCTCACCATTCCATTCGATCAACTCCCCCATGTAACCGCTCTGCCTCTATTCATTCCGCCTCGCCTCCCCCGCGCGCCTCGTCTCACGATCGACAATCGATCCAATCGACGCCACCACGCAATCCCTCAGCTCACCCTCAATCTGTGTCAATTGAAGAGAGGCAACTGCCAGCCACGCCGCAATTATCCCAGCCTTTCGAGACACCCGTCCAAACGGCGACTTCCCCCGTAACACCTGCTTCAAGCCCACCACCTGGACTGAATTATGAAGGACGCGGCGATCAAGAAACAAATGTTGATTCCATCATTGATCAGGACCGGAACGTGTTTAGCGTGAGTTCAGGGAGTGCTCCTCCCTACTTCGACCTGACCTTCGCTGTCTCATAGATTTCATCCGAACCACAGCAAGTTAACTCAGAGGTGGTATCGATGGTCAGTATGGTATCCATCGATTGATTATCTTCTTTTTCGTTCGCTCATTCATACTTTGTAGGTCCTGGAAACTCCAAGCACAACACAAACACCACCTGTCAGTATCGTGGTAGGTTCTTGTTTAGAAATTATGGTATTTTCACTGACATCGGGATGAGACTGGCAAGCGGTCTACAAATTTGCGTTCGGTTTCTCCTCCACCCCCAGCCAAAAGAGTAATGCGAGAGATCAGTCCCTCTGACGAACGAGCTAAGTCGGAGGCGTTGAAAGAGTACAATGGACGATCTGAGGAACTTCTTACCATAGTCGCCATCCTAGCCAAACAAGAAGAATCTTTGAGACGCTTAGGTGTCCCTCTTCCCGAACACGATCCCACTGTGGACAACTTTGGTATGTATGTCTTCCGTGTCGTGGAGCTACTAATCATCATAATTATTTCTTAGTGATGCGAGCCCAACTGAGAAACGTAGAAGCTGAGCTGGAGGCCGAACGAAAGAGGTGTCGGGAACTCGAGCTGAATTTGAGTGACATCAGGCGGGAATGCAAAAAACCATTCTTCGTTCCTTCATTGTTCGATGCTTTTCTTCAGATTTCGCAGCTTACCACAGCAGCTACTGAACATATTTCATAACATATTGTTAGTGAAACTTCAAGCTTGTGTCTCCGCTTAATTATATGCATCTCCGACCTTAATCCGATATTCCCTCTTACCACCACCATCACGAATGGCGTCAGCTATGCCCTGCTGCGTCGCGCTATCTCGGTTAAAAAATCGCCAAATTCCTTTATCTTTCCCAGCAAGCTGCCTTTGCCTGCCTGACAGTTGGTGCCCCGGAAATCGGCAACGACATGTGGCGGAATACCGTGATCAGTGACGTCTATTCTCGCTATCTCAAGTAACTTTGGTTTGTAACCGCCATGGCGGATGAGAAACCCTTCTACAACGATAGAAAAGCGATACCGACGCCAGTAACGACATTGGCAAATGTTCCAGCGCGTAGACGGAGCATCGTCAAGCCCGTTCTTGCTCTTGGTATCGTGGTCGTCGCCCTCCATTCTGTTCTGCGGCCATATGTTCTCGACGCTGTATCGCTGGATGAGCATACCAAGGTGCACAAGCCTCTGGTTGGGAAGCGGGCCGAGAATGTCTTTCTGTATGTATTGTATAGTATCACCCATAGCATCTCACGCTCGGATATTTACAGGTCTGTACCAAACGAGGAAGTGTGTATAGCTACATCGAGGCACTATACTGCGAAGCCCCATCTGGCGGGTTCAGAAATCGACTTGTCTACTGCAAAAGACTTTCTGCATTTCCTGCAGACCGAACTCGGAGTCAAACCACCCACAGAGGATCCCATTTATCCCGCCGGGTCCCCAGAATCTCAGAGCGCCACGTTATCCATTCCAAAGACGCACGCTGCGCAGGCTTGGATCGATGTCTACTACCCAGTCATGAATACGCCGCTTGATCGCGTCGTGCAGGCTTTGGACCAGGAGGGAAATGTCATTTGGGACGCGGATCTAACGGAACACACTGATGACACTGACCCGGAGGCTGGCGAGTACTATGATTTTGTGCCCACTTTCCATGGATTGAGCAAAGGCGGCGATGTCACTGGAAAGGCGAGTACTTAGTCTGCGTGAACCTCTATGTGCTGCCATCTGATCGTGTTTCGCGCTAGCTTGTGTATGCAAACTATGGCTTGAAAGAGGTAAGCAGCTCGTCAGTTATGAAACCCCCGCCTTTTCCATTGACACGCTGCTAGGATTATGATGCACTTGTTGCGAAAGGCATGTTCGGTGCTTCTGTCGTGCTTTTGCGCCTTTTTAATATCAATTTAGGTGTCAATCTTACCGGTTCAATCATCTTGGCCAGATATGGCGGCAATTTCCGTGGGCTCAAGGTCAAAGGCGCACAAGAGGTTGGCGCTGTTGGTATTCTCATATATAGTGATACTCGCGACGATGGAGCTGTAATTGTGGAGAATGGCTACAAACCATACCCAGATGGTCCCGCTCGAAGCCCCACCTCGGTTCAGCGAGGCAGTGTTCAGTTCATTAGTATGTATCCTGGTGATCCGACGACCCCAGGATATCCTTCGTATGAAAATGTTACGCGCACGGAGGGGCTTAACATTCCTTCGATACCCAGTCTGCCTTTCTCTTGGGCCAATGCTCAGAAACTCCTGGAGTTCTCCGAGAAAGGAGAGATCAATGTTAGGCTGGTCAACCACGGTAAGCTTATTACCTTTCATCGCGTATCAACGCTCAAATCTGAATGAACGTCAGTCGATGACAAGGTTATACCGATTTGGAATACGATGGCCGTTATTCCAGGCTACATCACCGACGAGGTCGTCGTCGTTGGAAACCACAGAGATGGTAGATATCTCTTTTTTCTGTCGTTCTATGAGTCTGAGTTGTCTTCTAGCTTGGGTATGAAATTTCGATCCATTTTGTGGCATTCTTCTCAATTCAATCGTCGAATTCAGGTTATGGGTGCAGCAGATCCCACCAGTGGTACTGCGTCAATAGCCGAGACTATCCGAGGGTTCGGCGTTTTGATAAGGAAGGGTTGGAAGCCACTTCGTACCATCGTTATTGCAAGCTGGGACGCCGAAGAGGTGGGATCGGTGCTCTCGCCCTACTATTCATCTCAAGTTGACAACTGTACAGTACGGTCTCATTGGAAGCACCGAGTGGGGCGAAGACTTTGCAGAATTTATCGACAAATATGTTGTTGCGTATGTGAATATTGGTAAGTGTATGGAAAGTTTTCACGTTCACAGTCGCTAACACCATGCTAAACATAGACGTTTCTGTTAGCGGCTCCAGGTACGGAGCCCAGGCCTCTCCACTGCTTGCCCATCTTGTGCAACAAAGCGCTCTGGATATACCGCATCCCACACAGAAAGGTCGTACACTTTGGGATGCTACCAAAGACACTGGCTCATATTTCGGCGCAAGGGAGGTCGGAGAGGCTGTTATAGATCCAGATGTTGTGGCTAAGAGTGAAGCGCGCTCGAACGCTGTTGATGCACTTGGTGTTGGTATCTTGGGTTCGGGCAGTGACTATACGGTGTTTTTGCAACGACTTGGGGTATTATTCTACGTCTGCCCGGTTCTTTATGCTGATAAAATGTTTCCAGATTGCTAGCACTAACGGTGGGTTCGGCCAGACGATAAACGATCCGGTTTATCATTATCACTCTGTATACGATTCCGAGCACTGGATGGAACTATACGGTGATCCTGGTTTCTTCCGCCATGTATGGGTTTCCTTCAAAGTCAGCCATCAAATCACTTACCATCATTTCCTAGACTGCAGTTGCAAAGCACCTAGGACTTCAAGTTCTTCGTTTGGCTGATAATGTCGTTCTTCCTTTCAATACGACGCATTACTCGTACGAGCTTGAGAATTATTTAGACAAGTCCGTTTCCTTTTCTTATCTTCGATTCAATCAAGTTGAAGGTCTTGCAGGGTGGAGATTCTTGTATCGGCACAATCCGTGGATATCGACTTGTCTCCTCTTCGGCAATCCATTCATTCTCTGCAAGCTGTCAGTTTGGCTTTGGATTATGAAAAATTCAACGCCGAGCGGAATCTCATCGAGGTCCTTAAAAAGTGGAGAAAGGAAGCATCTAAGTTGAAGAAACTAAAGAAGAAGCTTCGAAAGGCGTACTGCAAGGTCAAGAAGGCTTTAGGACATCCATGCGAGCCTCGTCACCACCACCACAAGCACCACGACAAACAGTATCAGCTTACGGAGGAAGAACGCTGCGTCACCCACACCGGATTTGAGCACCGTATCGGACGTCTTCCCGCTTGGAGACAGGAAGTAGCGGAGAATAAGATGCTGTACGGATTCGCTTTACAAGCTGGATTGGAGAAATCCCAGCGTGGATGCGCTAAATCAGCGATCTCGCGCCTCCCCCACTTCCCTATCGGCGAATTGAAGGAGGCCGTGAAGCGCCTTCGCGTCGTCAATCAGAAGCTGATTGCCTTTGAACGAGGGTTCATCTCGGAAGATGGGATCTCAGAACGCGAGTGGTACAAGCACCTGGGCGTAGCGCCTGGGAAGTGGCTTGGTGAGTCTCTTCTATGTTGCGTTGAAGCCTATGTTTTGACTGGTTCTAGGGTATGGGGCGACTACGTTACCTGCCTTGACAGAGTCCATCACTATTGATGGGAACGCTACGTTGGCAAAGTATGAGGCCGTTCGGTTGAAGGATCTTCTTGATAGCCTGGTGGAGAAGATCAAAGTTTGAATGTGTCTGCGTACGAGAGAATTTTGTTATCCGTTATATATCATCTCTGTATCTGCATTTTTTGTTTGCGAGTCAGTAGCCTGGGTTACATAGTGATATTGTGCGATTCCATTCATAGTAGCAAGCGCGATCTCCAAGAAAAATCCACAGACTTAACCCCAAAGACTTCAATGCCGCATTGCAATATGGCTGGAGAGACTTTCATATCTCGAATGGTAACTCGCACCAGTCTCTGGCGTCGCGTCTGCAGTCCGTAGGTAACACAATCGAATCCCCCGAGCAACAAAACGAAACTGATGTGGTGAGGCAAGAGGGGTACATACTACACACTAAAGTAACAAATTTTCTAAGTCGACATGTCGAGTGATAATGTAGAATTGAATAAGACAGCATATCGAAGTTCCTCAGAAGTCTGGTTCTTCGTCTTCTCCACAACTCTTGAACCATTCCCCTGATCAAGCAAGCATTAAAAGTTGGTGGATACGAGAACAATCAAGACGCACATAATTCACTCTCATGTTCCGCTCGCCATTTGTAGTATTCCTCGATTACATCTTTCATTGCAGCAGCTGCTTCGGCTTCATATGCCTTTCGGCGTGCATGCTGCGTTGCATTATGCACCTAGAACAATATCCCGTTCAGCACCTTTAAAAGCAGAGATACATGGATCTTGCCGTCAAGTCAAGATCTGGAGGTGCCTTGGGCTGGGCTGCGAAGATACGAAGCTGTAATGAGTACCATCAGAACTAGCGCAAAGTTTTGTAGGTGCCGATGAGACGTACCTCCCACTCGCGGTATTCAGAGGCGATTGGATGCTCTTCTGGCACAGATGACCCCGAGGCATCAGGTTTAATGTTAGAGCTTGAGGGAGTTTGAACCGAATCGGACATTGGGAGGTCGTGGAGGGGGCGTGTAAAGCCTAAGACAGCTGAGCAAGGTGGTTAAAATAGAAAAATGCAAGACAGCATTGGATACTGAAACTTCTGTGTTTCAATGTAACCGCTACGTTAAACCAGGTCAGGCTCAAGCTTAGAACAAAAGCCTGAGGGGAGTCGACGTGTGCCAATATCGGCATCCCCTACTCCTTGTCAGCGCCTTGAATGTTCCGCATCCACCTCATTTGCCAGATCCAGTTTAGGATGAGTCCGTCACCATTATTTTCCATACTTTATTTATTGAGAATGCCGTATGCATTATTGTTTTGTTACAACTATATTGGTTACAAACCCGCCTGTGAACGCTTCGAAGCTTTCGAAGGACAGCCAGAAGATCGTTGCCAACATCCAAGAAATTTATCGAACACAGTGCCCCACGATCCTAAATCAGGGTTTCACGGCAGCATTAGTCAATTTGGAAACTTCAATGAAAGCATCTAGCAAAGAGGGGACGATGAATGGGACCTTACACTCCCTCCGAATGTCCCCGAGTACCAGCTCGTACTCAAGCCTCTTCTGCCGTTCTGTTTCGATTTCTACTTCCAGGGCTCTCAGCCGGATCCGACTAGCTGGAAATCATATGGGTGTAAGGGCATGAAAATTTGTAACAAGTGGCACGAACCAAAACCCTCCGTAGAGGAATCAAGTGCAGGGATATCGGTAGCGCCTGCGTCTTTCAGTTTTTCCCTTATCTCTGCTTGCCTCGCGGCGAGGCTGGCGACCTCTTGATTGAGATGCTCTAACTCTTGCATCAATCGCGTGACTTCTTGTTCACGATAGACGCGTTTCGCCGGTGGTGGTGTCGATGGAGACTCTGGGCACCATGTGCGCTTACCCGTCTAGCAATAAACGCTTAGTACTAGCGTCTTTGAACGATGGAAGACTTACATGTGAAGGTGCCATCTCCTCTGTAGATGTGGAGGTGTTGTTGGTTGATAGACTTGTCTGTGCAGAGCACTGGCTGAGGGGTGGCAGCAGGCTTGCGGGTTCGTGGGAAAGTGACGGCTACAAGAAAGTGTTCGTGTATTTCAGTCACATGTGTTCTGACAATGTCGCTACACTTACCTTTAATCCGGATTCTGTTTCAATGGCACCTTCAGTATAGCTTTGGCACGTCGGAGCATCCTCCGTTGATGTCAAATCTTTGGGGGATACTGGCGCGCTTGACGGCGGCACAGTGGGCTCTCGTGAAGGAGTGGCATTGGTAGACATGTGAAGGCCGGCCGGTGAAAACTCGGCCACTTCGGCAGAGGTTGTCGAAAGAGCAGTCCCGGAGGTAGTAGGTGGATAGTCAGATGTCGACAGAGAAGGTATGCGCTGGCGACCTTTTCTCTTCACGAAGACACGTTTAGAATTGCCAGAGTCCAGCTGAGTAGACGTGATATCTTTGAGTGTTTTGTCGACTCTGTCAAGAGATAAGCACGGGACTTGCGGACGGAGGAGACGTCTCACTCCTGTTGGCATGCCATCGAATGGCTGAGAAGTTCGTGTGAGTGTGGGCATTCTTCAACAAGGTATATCCTCGTACATCAACTGGCCTGTTAAACTCTGCAACCAGTCTTTCGACGGGCTTGCGAGTTTCCTCACTAGAGTGTGATGTAAAGTCTATTACCAGTGCATGGGATCAATAGAATGAGGAGGATATGCAACATACGCTGCCTTCAGTTGTCTCCCAGTACAGCTCTAGGACGCCTGTTAGCAATATCCGCACATTAGACTCCTCGGGATGGGGGAGGGAGAGAGATGTCAAGTCAGCGAGGAGAAACTTCAGAGCATTGCCTAAGCCTCCGGGGAAGAAGATTGCAGCCTTGCCGGGTAGGTAAATCACTCGAACAGTAAGTAAGATTGGACGTCCGGAAACCATGTCGAAAGTGGGATGCAGGATAGATCCCGGAGGTATATTTGATAGGATCGGGCTCAAGGTCGTAACAGGCCGCGGTGGAGAGCGTTGTATCAACCGTAGTACGCACTTAACAGACGGATTTTAGTCAGATTGAGGGGAAATTTTTCGAATTACCTTCAGTGTATTGTTAACCAGACGGGGCCTTGGGAGAAGGTGAGAGAGACAGACAATAAGGTCGCCCCGGCTTCCGTCCCGAAGAGCCGTCGAGCAGATCCAAAAAGGGAAGTAACGGGGCGGAGTTTAAATTTACAGAGCGTTGCGCCTGGCCACTACCTCGGGTAGACCTTACTTTCTACCACCAATCCTGTCCGTATTTCGAACGCCACGGCGTCTCTCAGACGACAGATTTCAATCTAAATGAGATGAGACGCGACAGAAAACTATGTTCCGTACTCTCCTCACGCCGTTGAAGGCTCATTTTGACTTTTCACCCCCAAACTCTGGCCACGATGAAGAGACTTCACCGGAGGATTTTGCACGCGATGTGTTGATTGAGCTCATGCGGAATGTGGTGGAGAACCTCAAGACAAGTGAGACGACGCGAGAGAAGACAGAAGTGCGTTTTCTAGCAGTTCCTCACGAGCCGTTTACTGAAGTAGTGCAGATTTTGACAGAAATACAAAAAATCATGCTGCAAGACGCGTGCACAAAGGTTTGTTGCACCGTCGGAATTCTGCTTTATTACTCATCTCCAACCAGTCGGTATTTCGTGAGCTGGATGGATTCGTTGTCCTCATGAATGTCCTGTCGACGATTCAGTCATGCAATGATGGCCCTGTCCGCGAACCCGATGAGCAGGTCTTGCTCGAGGTCCTGGAAACCATCCGGATGGTCTTCATGATAGTATCTGATGCAATTAATGACCACCCAGAGAATGCCGAATATTTCAGAGTGAGCTGTAATGTTCTACTTGGTCCAAAGTACGTTTGTTGATCATATACGAAGGTCTCAGTTGGTTACGATTCACTGGCGTTGGCTCTGACAGACCTGGTAGCTGATAGCAGAACAGTCGACGTCACCTTGGGGTTTCTTCTTTCCATGTCGCTCAACGATTTCTCCGTCTCTGGTATTTTTACCAGCCTCCGAGGTACTCCAGTCGACGAACTCGACCAAAAGATCAAGGAGTTTGAGTCTCGTCTTGGCCTCATCAAAATGCCCGGTGCTGTTCGCCTACTCTGGGACTTTAGGCCAAAACTTGATTCGGCTATGTACTACGCGTTCTTCAAGCTATTTGAGCGTCTCTGCGCAGCATGTCATCGCAATCAGGCGACGCTGAGCTGTATTGGTATTGTCAAATCCGTGATGGAGTACAATGCTGATGCTAGGACTCGGGGGGACGTGGAACAGGTTGTTCAAAAGCTGCTGCGTCGTCTGTTGGACCTGGGAGCGACAACTCCAGAAGCAAGAATGTTGTTCCAAAGGACGATCATACCTGGAGAGCAAAACCTCGATACAGAGACGCTCGAGATTGTGAGGTCGGCCATGAAATCCAGATGGCCGGAGCATTTTTCTTTGGAATCGCCTGCGGAATTTGCCATGGTCCATGACGGCGTTAGAGGTGTACCAGCCACAGGGTTTACTTTTGCGGTTTGTTTTGAATAATTGTCGTATTCTCCGACTTATCCCAGATTATAGATATGGTTCTGGATTGAAGCTCTTCCGAAAGCAGCTCACCCCATTTTTACTGTCCGAACGGGGTTTACAAGTATTGTTACCCTTTGCCTTAACTCGGACGGAAAATTCGAGTTGCACACATCTGGGCACAAGTCGGTCGCCGTTCTCGGAAAGTCGAGCATCCGTACCACCCGGTGGACCCATGTTACATTGGTTCATTATCCTCAAAAGGCCTCACAGCCAAGTATCCGTGTGTTTCACGTCTTGTTCCTTTTGCTTGGTGCTTATCATTGTTAAATCAGGATTGTTCATTGACGGTATCCTCGTCGAGACGCTCACCTGGGCTTATCCCAGACCCGACCTTTCGGCGCACAGCGTGGAATACGTTGTGGGAAGCAATGACCCCGAGGCTCAGATGAGTTGGTGTATTGCGACTGCCTATCTGATCGCGTGCCCGTTAGGTTGGTGTACTTTTACATCTGCATTGCCATGAAACACTGATGTCATTTTTTTCTAGCCGACGACTTGCCTCGTTTAATCCACCATCTTGGGCCTCGGTATCAAGGGAGTTTCCAAGATCCTGCGCTGGTCAAGTTTCTAACATACGAGGCGTCGACGTCGTTGAACATGTTCATATCCGCAGCCGCGTCGAAAGTATCTTCAGCGGAGTCGTTGCCATTAGTGAAAACAATCAGGGAGGGACTGGGAATCAGCAATTCTTCAATCATCCTCTCCTTGTCCCCTTCCAATATAGCAGAATCAGGTACCGTTCGCAGTGTAAGAGCGGGTGGTAGTGATAAGGATGTCACTGTCCAAGGCGACATCATTGTTGTAAAATCTGCCTGTCTGGACATGTCGCTCTGGAAAATTGGCGGGGCTGCTGTACCCCTTTATCTGTTGCAGATGGCTACGGTCGGTTTATATATGTGATATCCTCGGTCTGCAGCTGACGACTATGTCAGACACCTCATGAAACTTCAAGGGCGTTGAGTATCTTGATGGATGGCCTAAGAAATAGTTGGCAAAACTCCGAGGATATGGAGCGTTTACGTGAGTTAAACCTATTGACAGTACTACTGGGTGGTAACTAAGCCTCTCCTCTAGGTGGATACGACATATTAACAGACATTCTGCGATCCAAGGCCCAAATGATCAACATGACAAGCTTTGAAACGATTTTCGAAGCTCTGGGATTAAACTTTCGCTCGCCCGAGTAAGACTTATGTCAAATTTACTGTGAAACTGAATTCATGAGACCTGTAGACAATCCACTATAGTGAATGCTGTTGCATACAAAGTCATTGCGTTGGACTTTGAATTTTGGTCCCGTACTCGCAAGGAAGTCCAGCGAGTGTATCTTGAGCATTTCATCACTCTCTTGCAGACCAGCCGATATAAAACATTCAATATTAAGCAACGCATGGTCAAGCTCGGTTTAATCCGACGACTTCTGTTCGTCCTTCAGACGGAATGGTATCAGCATGATATCATTCCAGATCTCATAGAAGTTCTGAAAGCTGCCGCGCAAGCCAACTTTTCTAAAGACACCATCAAGCCGATGGTATCATACATCGCGGCAAGACTCAATGAAGGTTTGCTATTTTCCCTCCAGTCTGAGAACCGGGAAATTCTAAATGCCGTCCAAATAGCCACGTCCATGGCTGACTCGCCCCGCTCTATGATCTCCCGAATTGATTACAAAGACGTTCGCCAGAAAGCGGAACAAGTCCTCGAACTGTTGGTTTCGCTTCTGTTAGTACCGACTTTCTACAACAAATTCATAACTGCGCTGCCGGTAACCCGAATATGTCTCCTCCTTCTTGGCGATAAACCGCAACCGTTTGTCGCCAATCAAGTTTTGCTCATCATCGGCATAAGCGTAAAAATGTCGGCTTCTTTCACAAGGAAGTTTGAACTGATCAGCGGTTGGAGTATTCTCAAAACTGTATTGCCGACGTGCTGGGATCCAAGCGTGAACGAAGCTGCCTTTGATATATTGCTTGGGCGCACCGGCACCACGAAGGTCGATTCGCAAGGGCACAATGCCGTGATTTGTCCGCAGATTGTCCCGGCTATATTCGCAGCCTTGCATACTGGCTTGGGTACAGTTGGTAACAACTGCACCATTTCTGAGGAGGATGAAAGTGAGACGCAATCTTCTCTAGTTTGTTCTCCCCTGATGAAAATATAGTGCCGAACAGTTTTTCATGGGCGACTGAATCGACGATGGAAGTGCTCGTGGAAGAACTCATTGATCTTCATGCGTCAAGTGCTACTTTCCGGCAAGTGTTCCGATCGCAACAGACGACCCGGTTATTCGTCGAAGCCTACAAGTCATTTGTTTCTCAAGTCTCTGTCGCGCCTAGTGTCAACCAGCGCACATCGCGCATCCTAGAAAAGATGACACACTTTGGGCTAGCGTTGGCACTGGACGGCGCTGTCGCTGGTGTTCAGAAACGCGAAGTAAGACACCCCTTTTCAGCACCTTTGATTGTGATTAATTCATCCCCTCAGATACTAGACATTCTTCAGGATGCTGAGACCGTCCTGAATCCGTGCGCCGAACAGCAGCCAACCATTAGCCCCGAACTTGTCGCAGACACACGGTCTTTTCGCCAGAGAATAGCATCTGCAAGATTGACCGTCCATGTCAGCGAACGTACCGTCATCAAACTCATTGGGAGGATGCTAGAGTGGAGAAAGACCATCCGGGTATCCGAACAGAAGCGACTTCGGAAAAATATGCTAGATCTGTATGCCCTCCTATATAGGATTCCCTACCTATCCTCGTTAACTCCTTCATTAGACGGGAATACCGGAGACAAATATCTCGGCTGTACGAATGGAGTAACACCTTGTCGTCAGAGCGAGGTCTATGGCCCCAAACCGAAGCAAGCCTGTGGAGGTTGGACGAGACAGAGGGACCTCACAGAGTTCGGTATGTGTTATGATCTGTCTATCACGAAAACTGTGACTCATGTTGTCCCAACAGTAACAAGCTGGAGCCCGAAATTAGCCAACCAGTGACTAGAATCGATGTCGATTTTGAGCATGTTCGTGATGTTGATGTTCCAGAATCAGAAACGAGCTCTATCGTTCAGGTGGAAGTGCCTCCATGGGCCGAGACCTATGAGATATCGTCTACAGATGTGGAAGGTAACGAGAAAAGGCTAGTCTTCAAGAATTACTCTTACAGCAATCTCTAGAGCGCCAACTAGCCGAAGAAATCGCGGAAGATAAGCACCGCCGCGTCCGTCATGAGTTGGGACCTGGGGATGTTATTGAAGCAGTTGCAACAGTCGCGCGTGTGTCAGGGGTGGATTCCTCGCGTTCGTTCTTTTCAATCCATGTTTACCATGAGCTGATAATCTCGTCTTTAGCTGGCCTGCTCATCATTGGCCGTACTCATCTTTACATGCTAGATGGTCTGGTTGAGAACGAAGAAGGGGAGGTGATTGATGCTCGTGATGCGCCTAAGCGACTTCTTTTTGTCCCTGGGAGCATCGTGGAACTCGATGGACCCCAGCGTGCTCAGAGATGGTGTGTTCCGTTTCATCAATGTGTTTTTCTTCTTTTAATGTTATGCAGGGCTCATGACCAAGTCGGGACGTACAGTAACAAGAACTTTCTTTTTCGTGATGTAGCGTAAGTCCGGCGTTCTCCGTACATATTATTCCTTGACGAAGCTTGCCTCCAGTTTGGAGATTTATTTCAAGGACAGCCGCTCCCTATTGATAGTCTTCCTAGACAAGAAAAAGCGTCTTGACATCGATCAACGGCTGTCAAACATGATCAATAATTCTAGCAATGCACCTAGTACACCAGGTCTTTTAATCACTCCCCTGCTTGGAAATATCGGTGCAAGAGTTCTAGCTGGATTTCGACCTGACGAGCTAGCTACAGCCCAACGGAAGTGGCAAACCAGAGAGATCAGTAATGTGATTACTTTCAACTCAGTTATCCAGAGCGTCGGGTTAATGTTGCTACTGAAGTTCACCTACATCAGTATCTTAAATCAGATATCTGGTCGTACACCAAGTGATGCTACACAGTATCCTGTTTTTCGTTAGTAGATCTCTAGCCTCCATCGTTCATCGTTCATTAAGGGCTGATATCTTTTTCCAGCTTGGGTGCTACAGGATTATTCGTCGTCGACTTTGGACCTCAACGATCCCGAATCCTACCGAGAGTGAGTCACAGAACCTAAACCATACAGATGTAACTCAATGCGGCATCTCTAGTCTAACTAAGCCCATGGGAGCGCTGACTGATGCTCGACGAGAGGCAGCCATCACTCGTTACGAGAGCTTGGAGAGCGTTAATGAGAAGCCTTTCCATTATGGCACTCATTTCAGTTCTTCAATGATTGTTTGTCATTTTCTCATTCGGTTAGCCCCGTACACGAACATGTTTAAGACACTGCAAGGCGGCGATTGGGACTTGCCAGATCGATTGTTCAGGTCAGGAATGAATGGTGTCTATCTTCGACACGCAACTCATGGAACTTTCCAGTGATGTTGCGCGCGCCTTTGATTCAGCTGCTAGAGACGTACGTGGAGATGTAAGAGAACTCATCCCGGAGTTTTACACATGCCCAGAGTCAGATTCCGACGTCCATAGAAATTTCCCTCTTATTGACGTCTTCCAGATTTCTAGAGAACTCTCGCAATATCGACTTTGGTGTCCAGCAAAACACCGGGGAAAGGATTCATCATGTCAAGCTACCTCCTTGGGCAAGGCAGGATCCTCTCTTGTTCGTGATCATGAATCGCAAGGTATGATATCAGTGGTACTTTTGGAGTGGCATATGCCAACCCTTTTGCTAGGCGTTAGAAAGCTCCTACGTTAGCGAGCACCTTGCGTCCTGGATCGATCTTATCTGGGGCTGTAAGCAGCGAGACTCGCAATCCTTGAACTGTTTTCATCCATTGTCATATGAAGGTTCTATTGGTTAGTTTTCGTCCTCGTTGGGTTAGTATCTCTCTGAAAACGCCCAGACCTTGACTCCATCACCGATGAACTAGAGAGAGAGGCCACAGTTGGCATCATTCACAACTGTATGTCAGCTATCACCTCAAATTTGATCTCTTGCTCACTTTCTCCAGTTGGCCAAACACCTCGTAAACTTTTCAATGCTCCTCATCCGCAGCGGTACGGCCATGCCTCTAACACACTCCCACTGGGAACGTTGCATGGAATAGAGGAGGATCCACACCTGTTACTCCAAGCAAGCCGATGCTTCAAAGGTTTATTGACCATCCATTTGGCCATCTACGATACTCTGTGCCTAACATTTTCAAACAGATTTAGGACCGACTGTTCCTGTCGGCGAGCTGGTGTTCGACATAATCGGAGAAAAGATTATCGCTTGTCCTGATGGTGTCCTGTGCGTTCCCCATCATCCACACGAACAAATAGAATGGGGTGCAAACCGAGTTGGAGGTGGAGAGTTACGCCTGCTTGTGGATAACAAGGCAGGATTCTCACTCATTTATCAGACTTTGCCGTATTGATCTTCACGCTTCAGATGGTCCAAGTGATCGAAGGCTCGTTCTGCAACTGTGCATCATTCGCTGATAGCGATTGCTTAGTCACTGGATCGACTGACTATACGGTACGGATATGGAAAACGTCACGGACGCATAACCCTCCTCTGTTGCGACTCTCCCTCTCCCACATCATGCGTATCCATACAGATATCGTCACTTGTGTGGCTACTTCACGTTCGCGTTCCATTATCGTGAGCGGCTCTCAGGATGGCAGTGCAGCTCTTTGGGATCTAAACCGTGGTACATACGTCCGTTCTATATGGCACAGCACATCCGAAGAGGAACTAAATCCCGTTCATTTGGTGGCAATCAACGAGAGCACGGTGAGCCTCCTGCGAATTTTGTGAGAGGCAAGTCCTTGATAGTACGTTTAGGGATACGTCGCAACCTGTTCCGAGACCAAATTGTGCCTCCACACTATCAACGCACGATGTATAGCAGTGTTGGACTTGACGCCTAGCCCAATGTCGATAACCTCCATGGCTTTCCACGAGCGCGAATATTCATATCTGGGTATTTTGGCGACGGGTTGTTCGGACGGTTCGATTGTATTGCGCACATGGACCGCAGACGGGACGCCAGAGAACGTCCGAGCTCAGTGGGAGTTTGTCACTATTAGAAGTATGAAGGTCCGGGCTGTTGATAAAGGTGTCGTACGTCCGCCAGCCGTCACGGCATTGAAGTTTTTGGGGTAAGTCTCCCTATTTTTGTGGGAGAGTTGGTACTTACTCTGTTGTAGAGAGAGCCTATGCCATGGGGAAGAGACTGGGAAGTCGTTTATGTGGAGTTTGCCTGATTGAAGTATCGTTCTGCGGTGAACATCGTTTTGTATCATGATGAAACACATGTAGTTTATATGTAGATACCTGTATCGTATTAGACCCCCAATGTACCGCTTCGTCATTAGTATGACTACAGGGGAGCAGTCCGGAAGACGATACTGACAGTAACCGATGGCTCCCCGCCTCATACGCTTCTCGTCTTGTTTGTGTAGCCATGCCGGGGATACGTACTACTGTCTGGATCGCAGAATGAATATCAATATACTGCAAGGCCTCTGAAAGTCCACCATGTCATGTTTAAACCCCGCTTGAGGGTTGGGAAACTTGACTTGTTGTGGTGGTGGCCCATATACGTTGATTCGGTGACATTATGAGTCAGTGCTAGTAGCCCATCTCAATTTGGGAGTTCATGGCTTCAGTTTATTTTTCTGTCGAGTGATCGCAAGTCAGGGTCCCGACCAATTTTCGCTAACACCCTCACCTTTTATCCCTTTCAAATAATTAAAATGGTGGCGGCAGATGCGCACCGTTTGCTGTAGCTAATTCCAAGTTCAACGAGAGAAAAAGGTTCAAAACTCCTTGTGCAGTTCTTGGAAGAAGACGGTCGGCTAGAATGTGCCGACAATGCCGCCATCAATCCGGATTCGTGCCTTCGGAGAAAAAAAATAAACTGAATCCATGAACTCCAATTTGAGACGGGCTACATAGTAGTTACTACGGCGTTTCAAGTTCTGTACTACGCTTCCGACTTCGCATTAGGTACCGTCGCAATTTCATAGGTGAGCTAAGTTTAGCAAGGCACCATCAAATCTGTACTCTGCACGCAGCTCGTCATCCGGGCCACGTCATCCAATCAATGACTTTGAATTCGTGACGCATGAAGCTTCAAACTTCAAATTCTCGAAGCAGTGAGTCAGACCTCTACTCTACAGACTGCGATTGTAGTGCGCTGCTCTAGCCAAAAAAGTCCGCCCCGATCCTCCTCTTCTTCAATTGACGCAAAGATGGCAAATACTTACCGACTCTACCATCCAGATCATCATCTCATCATCATCTACCTAACTTCCGTGGTGCCGTGGCCTCATCCGAGTCCGATCGGCTACGTGATCTGGATCGGTGTATTTATAGAAAAACGAGTCAAATCACAAGTGCCGAGCATGCGAGGTAGGCCCTTGCCGAACACGACACCCACGGTTCTTGGTTTCCGACCTTCTGTGGGCTTTAAAACCTTGGCCTTGGCATCTTAGGTCGATAAATTTGAACCCACTCATCACAATGTTCAACCCCCTGCACCCCCCACCTGCACCTCCTGGCTTTGCAGGTGACCATGTGTTACCAGAGGAGAACGCAGGGTTCGTAATTTTACGCTACATCCCCCAATACTTATTGAAATTGTCTTCATAGATTTTTTTCGAGGTTAATCTTCCAGTGGTTAGGTCCTTTCCTTGCTATTGGCTTCTCAAGGCCTCTCGAAAAAGAAGGTAGGGATTGTGCGTCGTGAGAAACACGTTATATCTATCATTTTTTTCTAGATTTATGGCGGCTTCCCCAGAAGCACACCACCGGTTCAATCACTGATGATGTAGAAATAAATTTCTATTCTCGGTGTCCCCCTGAACAAAGGCCTTTCCACCTCCGTCACAAACTTCCGAATGACGTTGAAGATCTGCAATCCTCGAAGGAATCATTAGACGATGATGAAAAGGTCGCACCTGATACCAAAAAGAAATCAAGGCGAACAGAATACGACTCATCTCTGACAAAGGCGCTTCATCGAACATTTCTCATTCGGTTTTGGACTGGAGGTATCTGCAAACTCGCGGGAGGTAATTGGCTATCATATCAAACATCATAAAATGGTCGTATTCACCCCCGCCCTACAGACACGTTGAAGACTACTACACCTTTAGTGACAAAACTCTTACTGGCTTGGCTTACTGCATCGTATGAATACTACCGTCTGACGGACGAACAAAGGGCGTCGGGAGTAATGGAACGTCCGAGGGGAATCGGTTATGGCATCGGACTTGGCTTTGCGATTTTTGTGATGCAAGGTACGATAGACAGCCCTGACTTCATATTCTGCGCATGCTCACCTAGATCACAGAAGCTGCTAGTATTGTAGGGAAATACTTTTGCTATTTTACACCTTTACTCACCGACCTTTCACAGTTTACGAATCACTCCATGCAGCGTACGTCCTTGTTCATATTTCCATCTCCAGACCGAACTAATTCTGAAAACAGTGACTATGACAACCGGGTTGTTATTGAGGACCGGAGTAAGTAACTGGCATCGTTCTCATGCTGTTTGTGCATTGAGCATTTCTTTATCAGATCATTGGAAGCATCTTTCGAAAATCTCTGAGACTTTCTGGACGTGCCCGGCTCGAGCATAGTATTGGGCAAATTACTACCATGATCTCTGCGGATGCAAGTCGTCTTGACCGACTATGCTTCTATATTCACAAGTCAGTCTTACTGTATTGTTCACGGTGTCTCATTGACTAATAATCGTATAGTGCTTGGGTATCTCCAATTCAGGTATATATCGCCAGCTCGTGTCTCGTTCTGTCATTGAATATTTTGCCTAGATTGCGATTGTTATCGGACTCCTCATTGATAACGTTCGCTTATTTCCTGTCATGGCATTCATCTTTCTTATTGAAACCGATTTAAACAGCTTGGGTATTCTGCTCTGGTTGGCCTCGGTGTATGTTTATTTCGTTTCCTTTGTGTATCCTCTCCTCATACGTTTCATAGGTTCTCGTTCTCAGTTTTCCCATGCAAGTAATCATTGGTCAACTTATGTTTAGCCTTCGAAAGAAGAGCGTCAAGATTACAGACGTTCGTGTACGAGGCACGACAGAGGTGCGTCTTGACCGTTCCTTGCACACGGTCAACGCTGATCATTTGTAGGTTCTTCAAGGCATCCGACTGATAAAGTTCTACGCATGGGAGGCTTTCTATTCATTTCAGATCGGTAAACTGCGCCAGAAAGAAATCAGAATCCTCAAGCAAGTCGCGTATGTAATCAGCAACTCCTTTAACTGGCAGCTAAAGGATGCATACAGGTTTACACGTTCGGCTCTTATCGGTATTGTCACCTTCATACCCGTTCTTTCATCGGTCCTGTCGTTTGTAAGCATTATAATGCGTGTCGAAAGGTGTTTTCAATGACAAGACAATCTTAGATCACTTATGGGCTCACTGGACATGATCTTAACATCGCCATCATCTTCAGCTCTCTGCAATTATTCAATGTTTGTACTCCGTTTCCCTCTCACATCCGTCATTGAATCTTGCATCTAGAACATCCGGACTCCTCTCATGATCTTACCTCTAATCACCACCGCTATTTCGGACGCGTTAGTAGCGTTGGGACGTGTCTCCAAGTTCCTGACCGCCGAAGAGCTTTCCAATCAATATATCGTCGATGACCACAGTAAATATGCCGTGGAAGTCGACGGGACCTTCACATGGGAAACCGTAGAGCAACTCGATAGTGTCAAGCTTGCTCCTCCTCACAGCGGAAAACCTGAGAAGCGGAATAAACAGAAGGCTGGGAATATGTTGCCCCTCTCGAAGGCGGAGATCGATGACACTTCTTCGTACACATCAGCTGACCAGCCCTTCGAACTTCAAGACCTTCATATGACTGTACCCAAGGGAAGCTTCGTCGCCATCGTTGGCCGCGTAGGGTCCGGAAAGGTATACTGTCATCTCGCCGTACTGCGCTTATTTTCACACTAACTCTAACCTGTATATAGAGTTCGATTCTCCAAGCCCTGATCGGTGAGATGCGGCGGATCAAAGGCGAGGTACGTCGTTGCGAATTATGCGTCATCACCTTACTAATGCCCCTACAGGTCATTTTCGGTGGTTCGGTTGCCTATGCACCTCAGAGTGCTTGGATCAAGAATGCCACTTTACGTGAAAACATTTTGTTTGGCCAAGACCTCGACGAAGACAGGTCAGGTACTTTCACCGGCCAACTTTCATTCATCTTGCTCATTGCGATCTATTGAAACTTAGACTCCAGGAAGTTATTAGCGCATGCAGTCTAGAACGTGATCTTGCAATGCTTCCCCAAGGAGAAGAGACGGAAATTGGCGAGAAGGGAATCAATTTGAGTGGTGCGTTTTTCCATCTTCTAAGTTCTTTTGGATTGAACCAATCTCAACATTTCATTAGGCGGCCAGAAAGTAAGCTATAAACCATCATTTCATCATTTTACTAACACTAGTATAGGCTCGCGTATCCTTGGCCCGTGTTGCATACTCTCCATCAGACGTAGTGCTGCTTGATGATCCGCTCTCGGCCGTAGACGCCTACGTCGGCAAGGCCATCCTAGATAATTGTCTGCTCAAGGGACCGCTTGCTTCGAAAACCAGGATTCTTGTCACCCATGCCTTGCACGTCCTGGATAAAGTAGATTACATCTACGTTGTCGACGAAGGTGTGATTAAAGAACAGGGAACATTCGCGGTACGTACTTTGACATCATACTCAACTGCTTGCTGAGCATACTTGCAGGACCTCATGGACAATAGCGTCATATTTTCCCGTATCATGGAAGAATATGGTACGATGGAGATCGAGGAAGATATACCGGAGCCTGAGAAAGTCGACGTCATCCACACCAAGGCAAAGAAAGCAGACACATTAAAAGATAAGAAGGTAGTTCTCATGCAGACAGAAGAGAGATTCACGGGCTCCGTTTCTTGGACGACGTATCGTAAATACCTGCGATTCGCCGGAGGTACCATTTGGGCCCCAATTTTGCTGTCACTGCTAGCCTTGAATCAAATTTCCCAAGGTCAGCACCTCTCCTTACTCTATAGCATCGTCATTTATTCATATCCGCAGTTGGAAACAACCTCTTTTTGGGCTTCTGGACAGGGGAAACTATTCACGGATTCACCCAAGGGCAGTATATGGCTGTCTATGCCGGTCTCGGTACGTCTTCATGTCATCTAGAAGTCTTGCTTTTCTGATATAATTCCAGGTGTCGCTACAGCAGTCTTCACTTTCCTGGCGACAGCAGGTTTCGCGTCAGTCCAATTTAAATTAGTCGTCACCTTTGCTCCTGTACTAACTGGCCGTAATAGCATAGTTGCGCTGATCGCTAGCTTATCCTTGTTCAAAACTGCTTTGACAAGAGTAGTGAGGTCTCCGGTTTCGTTCTTCGACACAACTCCTGTCGGTGAGATCAGCGAATTCTTGCGGTTCGTGTAGTCTTGTGCTGAAATGTTAATGGTAGGTCGGATACTGTCAAGACTGTCAAAGGACCAAGATACTTTGGATAATGAACTGGCCACGATTCTTGCACAGGTACTGCAATTCCGTACCGCCGATTATTGCATCTGATCGTCTTTGATAGTTTCTTAACACTTTTAGTTCTGTCATTGGAACTATCGCGCTCGTCTTCTACACATTTCCGCTGCTCGGGATCATCTTTGGTCCTATGATCGTTCTGTACTACTTGGTGTCGATGTATTACCGCCGAACATCTGTGGAGACCAAGCGACTTGATTCCATTATGCGTTCAGCTTTGTATAGTTCTTATTCAGGTTTGTGCTGATATCTCACCATGATATTTCAATGTGCTGACGGTTCGTTTAGAAACATTGACCGGCCTTGCGACGATCAGAGCGTTCCGTGGACAGGTACGGCATGGGTCCTCAAAAATTCGTAGTTGTCTCTCACCTATCTATTCTTAGGACCGTTCCGTGAGGAGCGCTGAATCGGGTCTCGACTTGGAGAACAGAGCGTACTACATGACAATTTCCATCCAACGATGGCTTAGTGTCCGACTTGATATGTTCGGAAACATTCTCATCCTCGGGATAGCTCTTTTCGCTGCTGGGTATAGAAACACCGTCGCTCCGTCTAAGATCGGAGTTGTCTTGACATATACCTTGAACAGTAAGTTTCTGATGTGCCAACTTAAGACAGCCGTTTCTGATAACTTCCTCCTAGTTACACAGATCTTCTGTAAGTCTCCACTCGTTGACTCGTTGCTAGAACACACCTGCTAATCTAATATCCAGCTGATATGGTGGCTCAATTTGCACAAAATGAGCAGAACATGAACGCTGTGGAGCGTGTACTGGTGTATGCCGAGTTGCCATCGGAAGGGAATGACACTTCACCTGATGAGCCTTCCGCTGAATGGCCTGAAAAGGGCGCCATCAGTTTCGAAGACGTTGACCTGGCTTATCGGGAAGGACTCCCACTCGTCCTTCACGGCGTCAGCTTCAAAATCAATCCAGGCGAGAAGGTGGGGATTGTAGGCAGGACTGGAGCAGGTGATCCCAAAAATTTGCAGCCCTATGCGAGTATGCTGATCGAAATTGACAGGCAAGAGCTCCCTTCTACAGGCCCTCTTTCGGTGAGTTACTATTCCTGAACACGTTTCTACATTGACTCAAACGTGCTATAGAATTGTCGAACTTCAGGAAGGAAAAATAGAGATAGACGGCCACGACATTAGCAAGATAGAACTCGACACCCTTCGTGGCCGCTTGGCGCTCGTACCTCAAGATACGACCATGTTCCTGGGAACCTTACGGGATAATCTGTACGATACTTTTCTTCTCGTACAGTCATCATTGTCGTCTAACGCCACTTAGTGATCCTCTGGGTTCGCGAACCGATGCTGAGCTTATTTCTGTTCTCCAGCGCGCGTGGCTTCTCCCGCAAGACGGTGTCAAGGATCCTGCTGCTGAGGCCAAGTTTTGCTTGGACGCGACTGTAGGAGATGAAGGTAAGACCGTCCAGTATTCTTGCCGTTGTCTATACCAACGTACTTTTTCTAGGGTCGAATTTCAGCGCGGGCGAGAAGCAACTGCTCGCTCTTGGTCGTGCTCTGGTCAAAAATAGTCGAATCATCATACTGGTAAGTTTCAAGCGATTAATCGTGGCAGGCACTCTACTAATATTGCTCAGGACGAAGCGACGAGTAGCGTGGACGTCGAAACGGATGCGAAGCTACAGAGGACGATTCAAACCGAGTTTTCTTCTTCGACCGTCCTTTGCATAGCCCATAGACTGAATACCATAGGTCAGCCTCAAATGTGCCTGAACTGGAATCAGGAACTCACATCATTTCTGAATAGCTTATTACGACCGTATCATGGTGATGGATGCCGGAAAAGTGGCCGAGTTCGACACGGTCATGAATCTGTTTGACAAGGAGGACTCCATCTTTAGGTCGTTGTGTAACGAAGCAAACCTGCAACGGTCGGACATTGAGCGCATTCGGATAGACTACGGAAAGGCCGACATATAATATAGATTTAGTAGCATATTCTACGTACTTCTGGGTAGGTAGGTAGGTAGTATTACAGGGAACGGTATACCATCAAAGCTTTTTTAAATATCTCACTGCAAAGGCCAGTGGTGCATTTTTGATAGCCTAAAATGGGACCTTAGAAGGTTTCAATTTCAGCTCCAGTTTTTGCAGCCTTGTTTTGCGCACTGTAAAACGAGAAGCTGGTGGTGTGTGTGCGAGCGCAAGGTCCTAATCATGTGCTGTGGCCATGAAGGCTCATACCGTTGTGATCGCACAGCTGCGTACGCCTCGCAGAGTAGAGACACTTCATGGGGTCTTTTGAGAGTGAAGCAGCACAAATGTTAATTGTGAGGGACTGGAAAGCGTCGATGACCTCAACTGCAAGTGTATGGGATTCAGGATAATATTACCCAACACCAAGGCGGGGACTGACAATACGACTCGATGCGGGTTGAAGGTGGTGGTGCTCACCAGACTCGGCGGTGTGACTCATGTGAGAGACACAAAGCATCAGTTTATAGTCCGGAGTTGGTCCAATATATCTATCGCGGATTCACTCAACGATGACTTACTCTCCGTCCAACTAGTCTTCCCGTTCATGATGCTCCCTACATCGACAGATGACCAAGTTTCAACACCAGGAGTGATAGACAGATACGGGACGGGGAAGCAAACAATGGCTTCGCGGACTTTCACGCATTTGGTGATTGGTGTAATAATGGTCTTTGAATATTTACATAAATGTGACGGCGCTGGTACGTATACGCATCGCGACTCGACGGGAGGCACGGGCTATACGAAGAGTCAAACAGTTTTCATACCGTTTTACTGACGGCCTTTTCAGGACCAAGAAGAGCTTCGCTAAACCAAAACCTTTTAGGGTTTCGTTCTTTTTCTCAGATGAAATGCACTGGCCTTTGTTGTCTTTGCATCTTCCCCTCCATAACTTGGACCGCGTTGCCCGCCAGTTCGATAGATACCACTTGTCCGTCAGAGATAGTGGCGAACGCCGTTATTTCGCTTCGCCGACCGATCTCCACCCCTTGTACAAGTTTGAAGGACCAATTGCCGTCACCGTTCTGTTGTCCTAGCCAGCCACCCAACACACAAGCAGCCGAGCCGGTAGCGGGATCTTCGTAGTTCCCTTTGAACATTCGGGTCCGTATTGACCCATCCGCCATCCGCACAAATGCGTACAGCTTGGCAGGTCCTCCGGCCCCCTTCCAGTCGCCTAAATGCTCGTCTGGTAAGCTAAACCACTGAGAATACGGCTGTAATTTTCCTAGCGCCTCAGAAGAAGAAAGTTCGAGCATTATGAAGGTCATTCCTTTGACGATGGAAACCTGGGGTATTACTGAGAGAGAGGCGATATTCCAAAGGAATGAAACGTACCACCGGCTCTGCACCCTCTACGCCGTTAACATAGTCCTTATCCTCCAAGGCAGGTTACTTCGCTTTCAGAATATCGTTCAAGTACGGCGTATGCACCTTGAAGTCAACTGGTACTTTCAGGCGCACGCCCGTGTCCTCGCTAGATACCAGTATGTCGCCGGCTTTCGTCCGTAATGTGAGCTTGTCCTTGCCGGTTTTCGATAGCAGATAACGTCCTGCACCTATTGTAGGATGTCCAGCAAAAGGTAGCTCTTGGGACGGGGTAAAGATGGAGATAGCGAATACGACTTCCGAGTCTAGTGATTCTTCTTGGTTGTGAACGAAGACTGTTTCCGAAAAATTGAATTCGCGAGCGATAAGCAGTTGTTGCTGCTGTGATACTGACTCTGGCGATGGTAGATGGACGACTGCTAGTGGATTTCCTTGAAATGGCGTCGTTGTGAACACGTCGAGAGTGGTATAATGTAGCGTCGCCATCGTGGCCGTGACGAAAGCTGCAGAGGCCAGGCCAGGCTGCAGCTCCAGCTTATTAAAGTCGAACAAAAAGGGCTGCCTTCGGTGGCCATAGGGTTCGAGGGGTTCGTATCCTGTGCAACGACGACGAGGGACGCACCCAAGAGCTCGATGACCGACGATGGTGGTGGTAGCGGGATGAGCCTTGCATGGCGTTGCGATGCTCGTTGTCTCCGTACTCTCACCACCGTCATCGATATCCACATGCACCATTGAATCGATTATCTTGATTCTCTCGCTGCCCTCGACTGTATGCTATCTGCGTCGAGGTGTAGCAGCCCTCTCGAATTCGTACATCCAGACGAAGTGAGCCAACTCGCCAACTGCACTAGTCGGTGGCTCAGCTTCATCGTTTTACCGCTATCTCGTCTTTATTTCTGTGGAAGAGTATATCCAATCCAAGGCGAGGCAACTAGTATCGTAGGCCTTCTTAACGACCGCATACATCCGCTTGGAGGAAAATGTTCTGACTACGGATATTTCTGTAACCTCGACCTTTTCCGACTGGCTGCATCGGTGATGACTCGGCGGTGGTCGGTGCGCCCAGAGTCTCTTTATTACTCTTTACTGACGGCATATATGCAGTTTTGCACCCTTTTCTGTACCGTCGACTGGTCCAGCATATACCCACTGCGGAGATATCATGCTACACATGCCGAGAATGTCTGATGTTCACGTATGCATTCTAAGGCTACGGATGATTCATCCAGATATTCTCCAGAGGACGGCACTATACGGATGCGTCACCTTCCTAGGTTCTCGGAATGTAATCTTCTTCTTGATGGCTCTCCGTTCTCTCGCACTACATCGAATGTCCGTCTAACAACTGTTCCCAGTGCTACGATCTGCGAACTCGAACCGGTGCAGAACAACCAACAGAACGGCCGGAGAATTGTTGACTACCCTCATGACAACTACGAGTCAGAGGCGCTAGGTTCCTATGTATACCTCCGGAAGCTGACGCTGTTGTGGGTAAAGTGGCGCACGCTTACGAGGACGGTCTTTACAACAATTTCCCCCAACATAAAGGAGCTCGGCGGCTGTTGAGATGTACCATGAATTCGGGACTCTTGATCCCTCTTCGGGCGGGTGGGTACGTACTTCAGTATTCAGGGCGGACTGGCCTTGGACACTAAGCCGCATCTTCCGTCTTATCTCCACGCCCTGTGTAAGTATCTCTGTTTCATTTCCGCCACTTCGTTTCACTTGTCTATTACTTGAGGTTCATCCGGGGGCAAAGAGGAAAGGTGGTTATAGTTAACAAGTGCATCCGCGCGTATCTCCGACTCGGCTTTCGGGATTCGGCCATTTACGGATTTTTTGTCGTGCAGAGTTGAGACTCCGTAAGTTAGCTGTGCTCGATTTTGCAATGGACTTAAGACGCAACGCGGTGCGCATCCTCTGGAAAATAACCGATGTAAAGTGTAAACAGGCAGGCATATCTTCGGGTGCACAACAAAGTCCGTTGTGGCTTGAATTGATGTATCTGCTCAAGATAATACGACCATTTATTGTATGACTATCAAGTTTCCAGCTATAGCTGTAGCCCGGTGCTTGAAGCTACTGACGATTTTATTTTATTTTGGAAGTTTCCCATCAGGTATCGATTCTGGTGAGCATACTTCATTGCGATCGTCGTACGTATGTCCTAGAGTCCCGAAGCTTCTTTCACAGAATAGGAACTCTTGCTATCGGGCAGTCCGATTTTTGGATATCATCAAGGACTCACTGTATCGTGTTCTCTTCGCGACGATGACTTTACCCACCTTTAGGAATTTAAGACCGAGACCATGTCCGGCGGCTGTGGTAGTCGTCGAGCGGTTGCGGTAAAGTGGCAGTGTCAAGACCTCCTTTCCTCTTTACATATCTCATGAACTTTCGATTTTGGAGCGAAACAGAGCCGCAGAGAATCATTCTACAAAAAACCTGGCAGAAGGAATTTTTCGTCGCGTAAAGCCGAAAATGAAAGCTCAACGAAAGCCGACGATTGCTCGGTGGACGCAGCATTCTCGCTTTTGTGGTGCTGTAGGTTTCAAAACGTTCGGGCAGTCATTCATCTGTCGATCGGTCAATTTTCTTGAAAATAGTGGAGCTAGTATTATCTCCATCCTAATATTAGTTGGAGCTGAAGGTACAAAAGACGTCGGGATTCAAATCGCAGCATTCATCAGTGAACAACTTGCATCTTTCTTCAAAATGTTCTCTCGTCTCTCAGCTGTCTCCCTTGCCGTTTTGGCTTTGCCTCTCCTCGCTGCCGCTAGTATAGTGCCCAGAGAATCTACGAACACCACGGTATCCTGGGGTAAATGCAACACCGGATCCGCCCAGTGCTGCAAGTCTGTGCAAGATGTACGCATTTTTCCGCCTCGAAGTGATTCTAACTAATCGATATCGTTCATCAGCCCAAATCTAGCGCCGTTCAGGATGCCCTTGGTGTATTGGGGATCCCAATTGGCGGCATCACCGCTGGAGTGTAGGTCTTCTCGTGCAGCGTATCTGTTCTTCTTGAGCTAAACTTGTGCTCTCCGCAGTGGCCTGACTTGCGACCCAATCACGGTCGTTGGTCTTGGCACCACCCAGTGCGCGAACCAGCCCGTCTGCTGTGACCAGAACAACTACGTGAGTATCGGGTTATCCCTCTTGCAGAAGTGAACGTTGACGCAAACAACAGAACGGCCTCGTTGCTCTGGGCTGCACTCCCATCAACATTGGTGCTTAAGCCTTATCATGGTGGTGAACCTATTGTTATTTCTTTCTTGGTTCATGCTATACCGTATACGATACCCATTTATACCGCCTTCTGAGCCATCCATATACTCATTTTGTGGATCTTCCGCTTTCCGAACTTGAAGGAAGTGGCCAGAACATGGCATTCCTGATGCCCAACATGAAAGACTCCTCGGATCCTTGCCAACAATATTAGGTCTGTTAGCACAAGCGAGCTGAGCAAAGGGAGGTATATTGCTTCTACTCCGATCATCATCCGCCTTGGACTTACTAGTACGGCCACCATCCATGCGAATTCGCGGAAGACGTCAGTTGGACCGTTTCCGTCGACTACGGTACTGGTAAGCACCAGCTTTTTCAACTCTTCCAACTCAGAAATACTCTGGCTGTTCTTTAGACTACTCAAGAGTCTCCAAAGTCAACAACGAAAATCGCTCAAGCCCAATAAGCTCAAGCGTTACTGACCACAGGCACCCCACTGTATTGTCGAAATGAATGAACGTGATCATCGATGTCATAGAGAAGCATCAAGATCGATTTCTTTCAACTTTCATCAAGTTACCAATTTAGGCTTATTGCATGACCTATCTCGTCGCAATCCTTCGCATCGATGTTATCGATACCTCAGTGCTCGAGCGACTGGTTATTCTCTCCGAGCACCCTTAGGCGCGTTGTATTTGCTGAATTATCACGAAAGGGACCGATGCCGTACGCATTACGCGACTTTTCGCCCATAATGACCCGACCGCGCCAAATTGAACCCGCCCTAACTCTGGTCTGTCGCCCCAGAGTCCAGGGACTATCACAATGCCGTTGGCCACCCCTACACCAAGCCTATCCGAGCCACACAAAGCCTTATTTCTAAGCGCATGGAGTTCTGCGCAGAAAACTCTATGGGAACCGTTTTCTCGATCTTATCATGTGGGACCCTAACCGAGGACTTGTTCCTATTTGCATCGGTCCGCCCTGTATGTCTCCGCATGGCGCCCTCGATCCGACCTTCGGTTGTCCTAAACTTGTCGCGAACGTAAAAATAACATATCTCCTCTCTCCCGGCGTGGACAGTTCGACTCGATCTTCCTGCATGAGAATGGTAAACGACATCAGCCCTACCACGAGGCCGACTGGACTAGGAGAAAAGTCCCGGATGGAGTGTATATAAACTGGGAGGACTAATCTTTTTCGCTCAGAGTCAGTGCATCAATCAGTCTCTTCCCATGTCCCGTTCTTCAGAGAAACTCGGCCAGTCCTCCGCCACCTTGGGGGAAATTACACCTATCGAGTCCAACCTTGATCCCGTGCCTATGCACGACGTTCAGATTGAGCCCAATTGGTGGTGGAAGTATCGGTATGCCTACCTTGTCGTGGTCACGGACGTCAACTAACCTGCCGTAGCCAAATCCTCCGGGAGCCCGCCGCCGAGTTCGCTGGTACAATGCTTCTCGTTATCTTTGGTACTGGCGTCAACTGCCAGGCTGGCTTGTCCGCCAATTCAGGAGTGGCATCCTCTCCCAAAGGCGTGAGTAACTATCTCCATCTTCTAAATAGAAACTGTGCGGTTACTCAGCGAATCATTATCATAGGACTGGGCTTCAGTATGCTTAGGCTGGGGAGCTGGTCTGTACTTATTTGGCATGTCAATATCATGCTTCTTATTCATGATTGATTTCGTCTAGCTATCGCACTTGGTGCATGGGTAAGCGGCGGTGTTTCTGGCGGTCACATCAATCCAGCGGTACCGCGTTTCTCCTCCCCGAGTGTTGTGTGGCGCTGACTTGACGGTCCAGATTACTCTGGCTTTCGCTACATGGCGCGGATTTCCATGGAAGAAAGTCCCCGGTAGGGCCGTTTGACATTTATGAGATGAAGCATCGGTTAATTTTTTCTACAGTATACATTCTTGCTCAATTACTGGGTGGAATCGTCGGTGCTGGAATTGTTTACGCTAATTACTTCCATGCGATTGATATCGTGGAAGGAGGACAAGGAATTAGAACTCTACTCACCGCAGGAAACTTTGGTACAATCCCCGTAAGCGAATTTTACTGACTGCGCAAGATTTCCATGTTTATATTTTATTCTATCAAGCTTGACTACATGACGAATGTGTCTTGTTTCTTCTCTGAATTTCTGGGTACTGCGATTCTTGTACTTGTCCTTCTTGCCGTCCTCGACTCACGAAATGGCGCACCTCCGAGTGGTCTCGTTCCTCTCGTACTTTTCGTAACCTTTCTCGGAATAACCGCTTCCCTGGGTATGGAGACGTGTAAGTGAGATTATACTTTACCTCAGCACGTCTCTTAAAACCGTTGTCGCAGCATTTGCGATCAACCCTGCACGAGATCTAGGTCCAAGGCTTCTTACCTCCATGGTCGGGTACGGTAAAGCGGTCTACACATTCAGAAAGTGAGCTAGTTTTTTTACCGCACCATGACAAACTTTTCAAATTGGCATGCTCTAGTCATTATTGGATTTGGTGCCCGATTATGGCACCAATTCTCGGCGCACAAGTGGCTGCTATGTTTTACGATGTATTCATTTATCAAGGACACGAAAGTATTGTTAATAGGCGGTAAGCAATCCTCTCTCACGCTCTGCAATATCGGGCTGAAATGGATTACAGCAGCGGCAGGACCGGGAGACGCACTGCGAATATGGTTTGAATAGATGCATAGTAGCTCCAGTTAGCGGCGTTAGCGTACCCAAACTTATGGCTTGCACCAGAGCCAGCCAACATTTGTACCCCATGTATGTTAGGCCTAAAAGGTTCAAATTATATGCTATTTGGTTCTCTCGGGAGTACCACCCTGATTTTGCACGCCCTGTCCCCGGTCGGGGACTCTGACGGCACCAAGGAGGCCCCTGTGATTTCGCTGTATTTCAAGACTATTTACAGTCAGTATCTGCCTTTGATTCATTGGAATTAATGCAATCGATAGACGAAGGAACCTTTTTGTGGTAGGAATTGATAGAGAACGCTGCTTACCTTTTCCTATATGTGCCCGATGTCAATTGAAATCAGTATCGGCGATGAAAACGGGGTATCAAAGTGCCAATGACATTCTGTTGGACAGTTCCCACTGTTGTTTGCCTAACCATCTGAGATAGTGAACCCAGAAATTTGCATCAATAGAAACCTACTTCGTGATGTCGCGATAGGACACAGACACTCCGGACACACCGGTCTGCACGACTCGATTTGCTCCGCCCATAACGCCGAGTCCTCTGAAAACGTATCCTCGGACTGTTTGAGGGCGTGGAGTTCGTGACATTTGAGGATGGTTGACAATATCTGGGAGAAAGGCTCAAGACATTTGAGTACTTATGGGAGTTCGAGATGTTTGAAAACACAGCCTTTTGTAACTATTCCTTGCGGTATAGAAGCGGACGAGGGATCACGATATCGGACATGAATACTATAGGAATTGAAGTTACACGGGCGGTACGGAGTGAAAACCAAAAACGAAATTGTAAGTGCAAACCTGAAGCACGTGATCTCCGACGAGTCAAAATTTAACTCCTATTTCTATTTTTCCATTCCTCTCACTGGCAAAGCCGGGAGTTACTACGGACATTGGCAAGCACAACTTAAAGACTTTGGACTTGGTCACTCGAATATTGCGGAATGAGAGTTCAGCATGTAAGCGTTGTAGACGTCTTCACTTGATATTTGTGTACTGATCGTGAACTGTTATATCGTTTTGTAGACTAGTAATATGGCTGAAAGCTATGCTCTCCGGCCCGACACGTAGTTGGGGATCTCATGCGTTCGTTTTGGTGCTAGAATATAGACATACAAAACCCAGCATGATCTTCGAGTCTTGCTTTGACTAAGTGTGGTGTTGATATCTTCCGTTCAAGGAGAAAGGTCAATTCCGGACGCCTTGTGCTTGGACATGTTGGGCTTCCATTCCAAATGTCCTGAGGACCTGAGCCCTCCCCTCATCTGAACTCCAGGTTCGAATGCTATTCCGTCCAAAACATCCTCCCAAACACCCCGAACCATCCTCATATGTCCAGACTCCGTTCTCAAAGGCTCCAAAGCTCAGCGTTCAGCGTTCATGCACATTGCGTTATCGGCGGAGCAAGTAGCTGTGTCCACACGGAAGGAAGGAAGAAATTTTTAGAGAATAGACCAGGTACGAGGATGTCGGATTCTCAATATAGGCACACCCCGGACAGTTAGACTCAATCGTTCTACACAAGGAATGGTACATGACATCCCCCTAGTACCACGAAGCCAACGGGACTTGGAAAAAAGTCCCAGGCAGAATGTATATAATCTGTGAGGGCTTCCGGAGTCAGCATATCAGCCTCTTCCTAATACCCATGTCTCATTCTACAGAGAAACCCGGCCAGTCCTCCGCCAGCTTGGAAGACATCTCGCGTACCAAGTCTAACCTTGACCCCGTGCCTATGCACGACGTCCAGGTTGAGCCCAATTGGTGGTGGAAGTACCGGTACGCCCACATTGTTGTGGTCGCGGACGTCAACTAACCCGTCGCAGCCAATTCCTCCGGGAGCCCGCCGCCGAGTTCGCTGGTACAATGCTCCTCGTTATCTTTGGTACCGGCGTCAACTGCCAGGCTGGTCTGTCTGCCAATTCAGGGGTGGCGTCCTCTCCCAAAGGCGTGAGTAACTATCTCCATCTTCTAAATAAAAACTGCACGGTTACTCAACGAATCATTATCATAGGACTGGGCTTCAGTATGCTTAGGCTGGGGGGCTGGTATGGACTGATTTGGCATGTCGATATCGTGCTTCTTATTCATGAACGGTTTCTTCTAGCTATCGCACTTGGTGCATGGGTGAGCGGTGGTGTTTCTGGCGGTCACATCAATCCAGCGGTACCGCGTTTCTCCTCCCCGAGTGTTGTGTGGCGCTGACTTGACGGTCCAGATTACTCTGGCTTTCGCTACATGGCGCGGATTTCCATGGAAGAAAGTCCCCGGTAGGGCCGTTTGACATTTATGAGATGAAGCATCGGTTAATTTTTTCTACAGTATACATTCTTGCTCAATTACTGGGTGGAATTGTCGGTGCTGGAATTGTTTACGCTAATTACTTCCATGCGATTGATATCGTGGAAGGAGGACAAGGAATCAGGACTCTACTGACCGCAGGAAACTTTGGTACAATCCCCGTAAGCGAATTCTACTAACTGCGCAAGATTTCTGTGTTTATGTTCTATTTCATCAAGCTTGACTACATGACGAATGTGTCTTGTTTCTTCTCTGAATTTCTGGGTACTGCGATTCTTGTACTTGTCCTTCTTGCCGTCCTCGACTCACGAAATGGCGCACCTCCGAGTGGTCTCGTTCCTCTCGTACTTTTCGTAACTTTTCTCGGGATAACCGCTTCCCTGGGTATGGAGACGTGTAAGTAAAATTATGCTTTACCTCAGCACGTCTCTTAAAACCGTTGTCGCAGCATTTGCGATCAACCCTGCACGAGATCTAGGTCCAAGGCTTCTTACCTCCATGGTCGGGTACGGTAAAGCGGTCTACACATTCAGAAAGTGAGCTAGTTTTTTTTTACCGCACCATGACAAACCTTTGAAATTGGCATGCTCTAGTCATTATTGGATTTGGTGCCCGATTATGGCACCAATTCTCGGCGCACAAGTGGCTGCTATGTTTTACGATGTATTCATTTATCAAGGACACGAAAGTATTGTTAATAGGCGGTAAGCGACCTCTCTCACGCTCTGCAATATCGGGCTGAAATGGATTACAGCAGCGGCAGGACCGGGAGACGCACTGCGAATATGGTTTGAATAGATGCATAAGTAGTTCCAGTTAGCGGCGTTAGCGCACCCGACCTCACTGTGGCTTGCACCAGAGCCAGCCAACTTTTGTCCTTCAAGTTTCCCTCTGGATATATTTTATAGTGCAGAGATAAATAATAAATATATGAATTCCAGTAATTATTCCCATTCGACATTCGCAGTCAAATAGAATCAAATGTGGACGTAGTTCAGCATTATTTCAGACATCTTCTTAACATCTTCGTTCATGTTCAACTCGGATTTGAAGTTGACGACGGTGTCGACCAGTGTCAATATTCTCATTTTTCCTGTTAAATTACCTCTACGGACACTTTGGTGTCAGTGCCGCCAGGACCCATGTTTATTCCCCAAGAGGTTCGGTACGAAAATTTGCCGTTTCGAAAAATTTGTCCGGACTTTGCGTCAGCGCCTTGTCCCAAAATTTGTCCGGATTCCTAGGGTAACCTCACCCCATTCCCGAATTTGTCCGGACTTTCGAACTAGCATCAAGAAAATCGTCAAAAATCGCAAAAATTCGTTAAAAATTCGTCAGAGCCTCTATTATGGTGTCTAAGACTGCGAAAGTCGATTGGACACAGTCTAATCGTCCTCCTCCCAGCGACCTCGTCGTCGGAAAAGACATAGTCGATGTCCATATAAAATCAAGCAGGTACGAGGACGTGTCGGGTTGAAGAAGTGGTACTGTGATATCCTCGGGGGATAGGGTAGTAGAAAGTAGAGAGCGTAGGTAATTCAACAGCTGTGCCAGTCTCATTGAAGCAAATCTAATACAAGTCCGTTTTCTATCAAGTGACATTGCAGTCTTTGTTAATTAATTAGAGTACGACAATGAGATATCTGACAATATAGTGCGAAATATCGGACTCAACCTTTGTTCCTGCCTCAGTCAGCGCTGCCTTGCACTGCCACTTCAGGTTGTCCGGACTTCGATGTAACCTCGAAGTATTGTCCCATCGTGTCCGGATTTCAGATCCAAGGTCGCAGCATGGGGGGGGGTCATTTTGTCCGGATTTTGACCCAAGACCGGACCTCGAAATCCAAAAATTTGTCCGGACTTTCGACCGAACCTCTTAGGGAATAAACATGGGTCCTGTGCCGCCCCACCTTGATGGCGTTCGGCTTTAGTCGGCCTTCCCGCCACGATCATGTGACGTTTATTGCCACTTTCTGCGAACGCCGGAATGGGTTTCTTACAACCACCACCACCATGTTGACCTCCCGCCCAATTTCAAGAAACAACGACCTCGCTGGGCAACGACAAATGCTTGCTAAGACTCCTGGGCGCGTTATGCATCAGAACGAAAACGCGAATAGAGGCCCAGCGACTGTTCATGGGAAAGGCAAGAACACGCTCCTGCAGACACCATTCAATGGAGGGAAGTTCAGTGAGTCACCATCGCATTATCCAGTCTTCACATATATATTACTTTTCTGCCAAAGATAAGGAAGGAACACAGGGCAAACTGACGACCCAAGCTCCATCACGACCACTCGTTGACAAAACGCCTTTTCCAAATCGCACAGGTGTACAATTCCAAACGCCCTATGCATTCAATTTTGACAAGTTCACATCGCCCGATTCGGTTCTTCGGCCCAGCTCCCTCAGGCGGCACGTTCGCGTACCCAGGAGTGCGACAAAGAGCTTCGAGACGCCCGTCAACACGGGGAATCCTTGGAACTGCGATGTGAGCATAGGATCTCCCGAGATCGTGGTGCAACAGCTGGTGCTGGAGGATGATCTGGATGAGATTGAGTATATGCCGCCCAATACCCTAGGTTAGTTTGCTTCAATAGCTTGTCGCCTCTCTCATGTTTCCCTCAGACACGTCCTATGTTCCGCCTTTTGATTTTGACTTTCCTGATTACAAGTCTGTCGGAAAGACGCTGCTTGAGATTACTCGTGCGCCACCCTATGAAGACGAACCTCCGCCACTGCCAGAGGTAAAGGATGATGAACTGGGTATGACAGCCTGGGATAGGTTGCTGCCTCTTCCGGACCTTGGTGCGTTCTTGACGCTATGCTCGGGGCGTTTTATTAATGAGGGTAATAGAAGATGACGATCCTAAGAGGGTTACGCGCAAGAATATTCCCCCCAAGCCCAATTCCACGTCTTCACGAACCGCAGTGGGGAAGACAGTGTCCGCGACCAAATCTACTCCTAATTCCACTTTTCGTACTGGAACAACATCATCGACTAGACACAAACCGACCGCTTTCACCAACAAAGTAGCGTCGCGCCCCGCCACTGCCATTTCTCTTCGTCAACCAAAAGTGGATCCTACAAAGACCTCACGGCCAGCAATGTCACAGTCTGCAACCACAGCATCAATGCGTTCAAGAGTAGCTCCAACGCGACCCACTTGGGGTACACAGTCGCGGGTTGCGCAGAAGCCTGCCATCCCTCCCGGGCATGCATCTTCTACTACAAGTGTCAAGCGAACAGTGAAAAGGCCTGCTGGAGACCCCTTGATCGTGAAGTTGGAACAAGTCACTGAAGATTTCATGTTTGCTGTATAACGCCCGTTTACTATCTGAAATTGGAGGACATTGATAGGTATCTCAGTCTCTATCTCGAATTGCTTTGTATTCGCATTTTCTATTGATATTTATATACTTCGATGATCTTTCAGGCCTGCATCAAACATGGCCGTCGTCAAACTCTTTCGCTCTTCTTTGCATGATGTCAATATGTTATTTTTCACTAAAGCCACCGCAACATCACGCGTCGTTTCTTTGCATCCTCCGTCAACGTCTCGGTCAACACTCTTTCCTACATGTCACTACTTACACCGTTGTTTTTGACCTATTTTCTTCCGCTGTTACCCAGAAGCGTTCTATGAATGGATAGTAAATATTATTTATAAGTACAAACCTCTACCTGTACACGATTATATCTATCCTCTATCTACTGGGATATATATCCTTTGGCCTTCAAATAGTCGGTAATAATTCGGACACTTTCCGCAACATCCGTCGTGGACGTGTCAATGTGAATTTCTGGGTTCTCCGGTGCTTCATACGGTGCAGATATTCCGGTAAAGTCTACAGCCGAATTTGAGTATGCAGCCAAGGGTATTCTTGGCATAACTCACCCTTGATCTCTCCGGCACGAGCTTTCTTGTATAGTCCCTTGGGGTCGCGTTGCTCGACAACGTGCAGAGGCGCATCGACAAACACTTCAATAAATGGCAACGATGCCTGCTCGTGTATTTCTCGAGCAAACGCTCGGTCAGCGCGGTACGGCGAGATGAAGGCAGTAATAGCGATGCATGAAGAATCTGCAAACAGCTTGGAAACCTGTCCCAGATCATCAATAAAGCTATCCCGAACGATGATGGAAGAACATACTTCACTCGTACGGCGGATATTTTCATTCCTTGACTTCTCGTCAAAGCCTAGATCCTTGTTCAATCCAAATCTGACGTTGTCTCCGTCGAGGCGGTATGAGAACTTGTGTAGATGAAGCAGGTGTTGCTCCAATGCACACGCGATGGTCGACTACGACGAGCGTGTCAGCGCGCAGACTCCAAAGGGGCTACGCGGCGAGCGTACCTTTCCACTAGCACTTAAACCCGTCAGCCAAATAGTCGCGCCCTTCTGTGTGAGGAGACCCGTTCGCTCTTCAGCAGAGACGGAACCTGGGAACGCGAATTAGTCTCCAACGAATCCACCGAAAGGCTGGCTGGTCGTACCGGGGTGGAAAGTAATGTTCGTAGCCATCTTGAGATGTGGGATACTCGTGTAGTATCCAAGTATTACAGCGTTACCAGGCTTTTATACAGAACATCAAGGACCAGAAAAAAAAAGTAGTTGGTCATGGTTGCATGTGCGGAAAGGAGCGCTCGTCATTTTGTCACCATAACTGCACGACAAAAGTCACGCGCCTGACAAAGCAGACGCGTCAATCAGAGTTCAGTATAGAATACTTGTCGCGACTCGGGGCTGTTCATCCATCAAGATATGTACACAAAACTACATCCATTTTGAAAAACTACTAGACATGCTGTACAACATCTAACATACGTAAATGAAAAGAACGTCAAAAGAGTATTAGAAGTGAATTCCAAGAACGGTTAGATAGAGAGGGTCATCCAAAATAAAATGATATAGATAGTAAGTAATCCGAGCGTTGTATAGATCCGAAAGCATATGTACAGAAGAAATGAGAGGAGATTCCCAGAGAGAAAGAAATGAGAGAAAAAGCCGCTGCGTTAACCCCATTCAACAACCAGACCTCCAGGACCCGGAGCAGCAAGGCCTATTTCACGCTTGGATTCACGATCCAGCCATCTCGATGCCCGCTTATCATTCTGCAGCAGAGGCTTCAGTTTCTTGGCACATTCGGCATTGTGATCCTGTCAAACGATAAACGAATAAGTATTCCAGCGTGATAGCACATGCGACTAATCGCACCTTTATCCATGCTCTCTCTTCCTTGGTCAGCATACTATCCTTGACCATGCGTGTCTGGATGGGGACACAAGTCAGTCGCTCAAACGAGAGCCAAATTGGTCCATTGAATTCTCCTCGGGTCTACGCAAAGGGCGAGGTCAGAATGATGGACATGGGAAGGAGAAGAACCTAGAACGTACCGTGACACGACGCACAGCGAGTGCCGACTCAATGCGAATACCCCACTTCCCGTCATTGTCTACATGAAAAATCAATCAGCCATCCGCCACCCGAGTATGAATGATCACAACTTACAAAACCCAGGTTCATTGGTGACGACATGTCCAGGGACCAAAGGCACATTACTAGAGAATCCTTGCGGACCTTCATGCACGGTCAGAAATGATCCAAAGCCGTGGCCGGTTCCGTGCTATCACCCCACCGCTGTTAGCACTGCATCGTGAACTTCGGTCACAGACCGCTTACCAAGTAATTATAGCCTTCCTTCCATAGGGCTCGGCGTGCTAAAACATCTAGTTGACGGCCAGATGTACCTTCCGGAAACACAGCGGTATCGATTGCAATCTAGAGATAGAACCATGAGGACATTCCATTAATTATAGAAGCAGACTCCAAAGACATACGTGACCCTGCAGAACTCTTGTGAATGCTTCACACTGCTCCGCGTCTGGTCGCCCAAAGTGTATGGTTCGAGTAGTGTCACATGTCCCGTCTAGATACTGTCCTCCCGAGTCGCTAAACGATATGTCAAACTCACGTGTCCGTCTGCAAAGAAAAACCCGGAACTCACTTGAGATACGGAGTGTTCTTGTCAATCATCCGAGCTTCTGACTTGCGGGGCGAGTAATGGGGAAGAGCGGCGTTCGGTCCGCTTGCGGAGATGTTCTGGTACGCAAGGCCCATGAAATGCTCTTGTTTCCTGCGGAACTCTGTTAAGCGTTGTGCGGCTTCCCACTCAGTGATATCATAGCCGGCATTTAGCTTGTCATCGAGCCAAGCCAAAAATTGGACCTGTTTGTATGGGTCAGTCGGGAAATACGGAAACGGTTTGCGTTCAACGCACATAGGCAACCCCATCTCGTGTGTACGCTCTTCTGAGACCCTTCAACTCCGTCTCATTCTTGACTGAGATCATGTATTCCACGTGCGACGGTAGAACACTGCACCGATAGTGCGACAGAACAAGTGAGATAGTATAAGAAGACTGCGGTGATATTATGATCTGCGGTACCGCTTCAATTCACCGTACAGAGTCCCATATAGAAGAAGCGTCGTACCTTGCCTTCACCCCATTCTCTCTTGCGCAGGAAGGCCCAGATTTCGCTGTAGTCTCGCCGTGTTACTTTTAGTTTTTCCAAGTAAGAGGCGATATTTTCAGGTACTTTGGATCCCTCCAAAAACAGGATAGCGCTGTCAACTCCGATGAAGAGATAGGCGTGGAAGAGTGGATTGAATGGTATGTCTGAACCTCGCAGATTCAGTAAGTAAGCTGTAAGTAAATTGAGGTCAACGAAAACACGTAACCGAAGAGAAAAAAGAATGATACGCACCTATCTGAGGCAAGGCGGTGATGAGCACTCCAACCTGATATTGTGACGGCTTTGGCTCCGAGCGAGAATAGGAAGGGATATCCGGAGGCTGGTTCTTGATCCATACCTGCACCTTGGCAATCTTGGAAGAGGCCTCTTCGCCTGGGAAAAGACTTAGACACGCGAGCGCCGCGCGAAGAATAAACTTACCTGAATATTGTATTGGTTGCAAGAAAACGGGCTCTTTTGACCTTGTGAGTTTACCCTTCCATATCAAGTCGATGAGGTTCTGCACTGGATACACCAGTTTTCCTCCCATTGGGTTGATCTTGGAATTAATAAGCATAGCTTGCTCGTACGGCAGCATACGTCCGTCTATGCCGATTCTTGAATTTTGGCCGCGAGCCTGTATGAAGTTACCATGACTATCGGAGAAGGTTGTCGGGAGCATGACCACTCACCACAAGCCAGTCTATCCAATCTTTTGGTTCCCCTTGACCACCGGCACGAACCAACTTCCAATTAGCATCCAGTTGCTCTGTTGCTTGCAGCCAATACCGTGAATCAGTGATGAGGTAAGCCTCCGTCTTAGAGACGATCGCTTGTCCCGCAGATCCCGAAAAACTATCTCACGTCACTCAAGATGTCAGCTGCGAGAAACAATAACAACGCACCCTGAGATATATTCTCTTCGTTTGTCACTCTCCGCCACATATTCAGACCCGTGAGCATCTTCATTCGGTACAATGCTGAGTACAGAGGCAATATTGAGCTGCAGTAAGGTGGAAGAGAAGTAGCATACGCACTAGAAATCCAATTGTTCTTTCTCCATCTGTTTCCGTAGCTCCGCCAATCTCTCCGACGTATGCACCACATCCCGCAAAGAATCTGCAAAAGTATTTTTGCGTTCGAGCGCAGACCCGACAAGTGTGCTGGAAGATTCATTAGGCCTTAAGGCTTGGCTGCGGCCTGAACGGTTCGAATGATGCGTCGATTTGCTGCGGTGTGTGCTTTGCGTGTTCTGGGTAGTTCGACTGGCCTGCGTCGATTGGGAGTTCTGCCGGACGGGAGGCTGGTAGACAGGGAGGTCGACAGAAGGCGTCTTCGATCGCTGGGACTGTGACATGTCCCTGGTCAACTCCGCTTCCTTCTCCTTCTCCCTCTGCTTCCCCAATCCCCATCCGTATCCCCACCTGTTGGATAGTGTGGACTTCTTCGTGCCCGTCATCGTGTTTGAACGCTGCAGGCGGCCGTTCTTGCCCGGCTTTTCGAGCGCAGGAAGCTCCTTGGGGACTTCATCGTACTTTTCCGAATCCGTTACGAAGGTGAGGTTGTCCACAGAGGCGGTCATGGAAGATGAAGTAGATCTGGAAGCTGTTGAAGACCTGGAGGCCGACAAAAAGGAAGCTTTAGAATGTTGAGATTGTGCCCTCTCCAGCTGCGAGGCTGATCCGCCCATTGGTGGTACCGACATGCTCGAAAAAGAAAGCCGCCGTTTTTCTTTTTTTGAACCAAAAGGAAAGCATATGGGCGGAGGAGGCGGTGGTGGTGGCGGCATGATGGTGGTGGTGGAGAAGAAGAAAAGGGTATCGCTTGGCCCTGAGGCACTTCGGGGAAGGTATCAATCCAAGTCCCACGAGGTCAGCAAGAAAGCGGGCCACCGAAGCCAAGTTCAAACCCTTCCAGCACGTTAACGTAATCCTCTGAAAAAGGAAGATGGATCAGTGATTGCACGTGACTACAGCCTAGGCTCACCATGCATTTCGGACATTCTGCCGCTTTACCTTGCGTTCACAACCTATGCTTGTATTAATGCAATGACAAGTGGATACCGTTGAAGTGTCATTCAAAGGTTCTGAGGAGGAGTCCTGGAAGGTAGACCTCTAATGATAATTAGAGAGGACCGCCGGAGTTTAGCAACTGGTTGAGAACGATCTAGGAGCGAATTCCAGATGCATCCGTTCATTGTTCACATGCCTTGCAATTCAGATTCTCCCATCGGGGATGCGCAGTCAAAGTGTCGTCAGTTGAAGGGTCGGCGTCAATCCCGTCCAGCCGTGAATTTCTGTGTTTCGTTCGACGGCACGGCATAGGACCTCGCAGTGACGTACGGATGAGTCGCAACCTGATACGTCCGAATATATCCGGTAACGAGGCTACTAACCGAGCGTAGCGGAAGACTACAGAAAGGATTTGGGGACGGCGAAGTTCCTTGTTCAAGAAACCGCCACTTGGGGTTCCGGTGATCAAATTGCGAACGGGGAAGCCTCAAGTTACCCAGTTTGAGATATGTGCATGCGGAAGCCTCAGTGAAATACCCTAAATGCCATTAGGTGGTGGGATTTCAACCATGTCACAAGGTATCCCTGTGCATAGAAGGCCAGCCGTCCCGTGTCGAATTAGTCTATCCGTTCCTTGCGTAAAGTATTTGCCATACACAAAGGAACGGCATGACAAGACCCTTGGAACCTTGGAACCAAGAGAACTCCAGCGTAGAATCGGATCATCAGATACCGGGGTCTGAGCACGACTTCAGTCATGATGTGAGGCGATATATCCTAGGCCAACAAGATCCTTCATGTCCGGAGGCGGAAACGGAGAATAACGACTTAATAGCCGTAACACAGGGTCAATATAGAGTGGGCCTGGATGAATTGATTAAACCTTCCCGGACTCTGTTAGGTTTGGATGAGCAGGTGGCAATCGCTATCGCGGAACAGGAACTACGAGTTTGATAATCTAGAGACAGTATCCTCGTCAGTAGATCTCATTCTTACAACAAGCCCACGGTAACTCACCTGATGATTGAACGTGGTGACCTCGCTGCAAACTAAGACTGAGAGAACGAACAAAAGCACACGCATATAGACACCATAACGGCGCGACCTTCGAAGCCATGTATGACTCGATACTAAAAACGGGAGCACGGAACTTTGAAAACATGAAAGGAAGGGTAGATAATGTGATAAAACACGCGACAAGCGCATGGTAGAAGTACCGAAGGTCGGCAATTCTGTGGCTTTAGACTCAATAGTTATTGCTTTGTCGGCCGACGAGTAGCAGTGCTAGGTATTTTGAGGCAACGGAGTCCAGATTATGGCCATCGAAGGATAAAGCATCACGAGCACGACCTGAAGATACGCCACATTGTGGCGTTCGCGGTGAGGAAGACAAGACCAGGCCAAGATATAGGCAACATCAGGAAGAAACGGGCGTTGAATCACCCCCTTCTGTGGGAGATGTCTTCGAAGCGCAGAGGGAGGTAGAAGGACGAGCAACTAAACATTACCTTGGCGGTAAATTGGGTGGAGTCCAAGCTAGTCCAAGTTTCAGAGAGCAGAGGAGTATAATGACGCACAAGTCACGTGATATTACGTAGGTAATCACTGATCGCATCAAATACCTGTCTATTTATAGAAGTCACTTCTGCTTCACACCGTCTCGCCATGTCGACAAGCCCAATCGCATTGTCCTATTTGACTCTCGACGTATTCACAACAACCGGATTTCTTGGAAATCCACTCGCCATTGTACTTCTACCATCTCCACACTCATCCCAAGTCTCGCAGCAACAGAAACAGAATATCGCACGAGAATTTAATTTCTCAGAAACTGTTTTCATTTATGACCAGGAAGAATCTCCAGAATCTGGCGTGACGTTCCTGATCTCCATATTTACGGTTTCAGATGAGCTACCGTTTGCGGGGCATCCTACCATTGGCGCGGGCTGTTATCTGCTGTCCAAGACTGGGTTGGATAAGATAACTTTGCGAGTCAAAGTGGGAGATATATTGGTCACTAAAGAGGGCGATCGAGTGCGGTTAAAAGTTCCTTCAGCTTTGAAGGTGCATAAACCCTACTACAAGAAGATGCTGAAGGACAAACAATTGGCATTGGAAGACAAGGACTACGTGAATGGTGCAGCAGGCGCGGAACCTGTGGTTAGTAGTATTCCAAATTCGCCGGATGACTCCCCCGCTGACTCATTCTGAAATGTAGGTATCTATCGTGAAGGGCATGTCTTTCGTCATGATGGAACTGACCTCCGTGGAAGCTCTCGGAAAGCTCCAGCACTACGGTGAACACATCACGATACCTGATGAACATCTGGGGGACTGGAAGGGGTTCGGTGCTTTGTACGCGTTTGTGAAAACGTCAGATGGAACTATCAGAACGAGGATGTTGGAAGGCACATTTGAAGACCCTGCTACAGGCTCGGCTGCCTCCGCATTGGGGGGATGGCTGGGGCAGAGTAAAGGTGATGGTAACTGGAAGTTTGATATCGTTCAGGGTGTGGAAATGGGTAGACGCAGTGAGATCACGGTCTTCGTCAGCGTCTCCCAAGGCGAGGTAAAATCTATTGAATTGGCGGGGAGTGCCGTCCAAGTCATGGAGGGGAAGTTGGCCGTCGTGTAAAGGAAGCGCCTATTGGGTGGCAGGAGTAACTGACATACGATGATCCAATCGGATTTACTGGATGTCATATTTTCACAGGTTTGCTTCAACGACGAGCCCTTTCCGGTCGCGGGGGGGGGGGGTTTCAAGCCGTATCAAATTTCCTAGTATCCATAATCTCGACGCAGCTAACTTATCCCGAAATCATACAAGTACTTTTGATCAGTCTGTGTTTCCCACTCTGACCGCTATCTCCACCTTCTGACATCCGGAAACTGATTCCGCAAGGTCACGATCCTTCTCTATAGGTCAAGTAGACGCTGACTATCTTAGAAAACATCCGGTGTACTCGATTTCCCTTGAGACGGTAATCTGTCTAAACAACTATTTGTTGACTAGCGCTGACATTTTGCTCATCATGTGAAAAAGCGAGCCACCACGCTGGCTACGACATCTCTTTGGTCAGCAAGCACAAGCGCCGCGAGAAAAGCTATTCCGAGACGTTTCCAAACACTTCAAAGCGGCAGTACCGCTTGTTTTCCATGTTAAGGCTGTATTCGGAGGACTTCGTTCTCGAAGCCCCGGCCTGGCGAGTTCGCGCGAATCTACTATCCAGTGTTCTTCATAATGCGATCCTGAAAGCATAACATGGGTCAGAGATATAGCACGAAAAAGACCCGGGACTTACGTGCTCAGGAAATGCACGAATCGTCACGAGGCCCGCGAGCGTCTCCGTTGAATTCTGAATGGGACCGCCTTTACTTTCCGCAGATGTTTGGGATAGGACATTAGTACTAGTAAGTACTAGTACGATACCATTATTGGCGAAGACAGCGCCAATATATAAGAGCGTGTAGGAAACGAGGGGGATCTTTCCAATGACCGAACTGTACTGTGGTCAAAAACTGTGCGAACATGAGGGGGACCGTTCTAAATAAAGCGGATAGAGAGAACACACCACAATATCATAGCTCTGTGTTTGAACGTGGACAGTATCCCATACGGTTGTCTTCTATCACCAAGAGCCCATAGCAACCAGGAATTCCTGTAATCCTTTGAAGGGCTCTGAGTATGGCAAGGCTAGCGACCAGAGCCCTCCTTTTCAACGGATATAATACGGTACGGGTCCTATGACTATATAATCAAGATATTCAAGGAGGAAAAGGAACGTCTTCAACGAGAATGAGAAATGTCGAAAATTTGGCATAAATTATGTACCAAATTGTCACGTGGAAAAGCTCCAATTTTCGAACGCAATTGATTCTGAATTTCAATCTGCGGGCAATCGCCCAAGCCAGTATAGATCTTCGGAGTATCCAGCCACCGTCATCCGTTCTAGAGTAGCCACGATGTTCGACGAGGCCTTTGCTGTTCTTTCTTTCGACTATCCTCTCTTTTCCTGGAAAGAATCCAGCTGGCACTAGGATTCCTTTATCAGGTGATCCTTCTATCAGTGACGGCGCTTGCCACACGCCAAATCCTCGAGGCTCAGTGAGACGAAAGGATTGGGGCTCGACACAGCGCTGTCCTGGCCTCTGACACGATTTTCTCGAGATGTTGTTGATCCATCCTTCCAGCACTTGCGATGTCTGCTACGAGCTGTTTGTTGACGGAACAGACTTGGCGCCTCACTCGCTTCCGTGTGGACATGTATTCTGCAGAGCGTAGGTCATTACTCACTCATGCGGGCACCGTACCTTCTAATTCTCAGTGTATAGATGTTTGATGTCTATACCGACCCATGCACGAATATGTCCTTTCTGTCGAAAGTCGTTCGACGTGCAGGGGATCCGAAGATTACATTTAGCGCCTGTCGAAGAGACTGATAAGGACAGAGAGACAGCTCTTCTCGAGAGATTTTTGCTGGCGGTGGACTCGGAGGACCCAAGTGAGCTGGAGGGCATTGTGGCCGAAGTCGATGCATGGCTTGAGCAAGGCAAAGTTGTGTCAATTGCTCCTCTTGGTTAGTGAGACTGACTGAACGTACAGGGAAGCCTTGTGCTGGAGAAAGCACGCAATCTACTCACCCGGCATCAGCAGCTCAAAGTGCATCGGAAGCAGTATCGGAAGGAGATCAAGTCGTTGGAACAGACCGTCCAGCAGCTCGAGGAGACGCGGATGGGAGGCTCGACCGTTGGCGAACTACGGGAGCTGCGCCGGTATGACGACCTTTTCCTGTTCTCACTATTGGTGTCTAATTGTCATGTACAGGCGGGCCAAACAAGATCGCTTACTGATCGAGGGTCTACAAGAGCAACTTTATGGTCCCAGGTCCAGTAACAAGGGCAAGGCGAAAGAAATGTGGACCCCTCTTCCGACCCCTCCTGATATTCTACCTTATGATCACCTGGCGCAAACCAGCAAGGGCGGGGCGGGGGGATCATGGAACCCTCCTCCGACCCCTTCTGATAGGTTACCATTTGATGACCCACCACGGAATAACAAGGGCAAGGCGAAGGAACCATGGAACCCTCTTCCTACTCCTCCTGATATGTCACCATTTGACGACCTGGCTCGGATGCTCAGAGATGCGTTGGAGCACGATGAGGCTACAGCCGGTAAACATAGAGATGGACAGACTGCGGACCATCTCATTCTCCGGTGGTAGCTTACCGCCCCGACACGATTCATGCTTTTGTATGTATCGATTGATTGACTAGTACGGCAGTACCGATACTACCATTTCTTTACCTGTTGCTTCATATATATCGCCGCCAAATCCGCATTAATTATCAGCACCTTCTTCAAACTGGTCGAGTTTCTCAGGTTCGCCGCTCAGTGTCGTAAGTTCAACATAGTTTATTTTAGTCCCTATGTCACATCAGCAGATGCATTACTCAGCTGAGCGCAGCTCGTGCGAAGCACCCTCAAACAAAGCCTGTGTCCGACTTACTCGTTCGAAGATTCCGCAACCACTGACAATCGATAGGCAGGCATTTTATAGGTCGCCACTCTTCTCTTGGCCCATTACCATCTGGTTCTTGGGACGAGGCACAGCCATATCTGCCATTCTGATACCGATGATCCAGGTAAGAGTATACGCTGGTAAATTTGGACTTGTTCTTACCATTTTTACTCCTAAGTGAAACCCGATCGAACGAACAGATGCAGCAATCTACTTAGCGAATTCACATCGCTCTGCGAGGGCTTGTTACTCAAAATCTTCTACGAGCTCATCCTTGACGGTCCAGCGTCCCTAGACAGGCCTACTTCGCGGATACCTATCGCTCTCCTTCTAGTCTACAAGCGTTGAAATTTTATAATCAAAACCTGTCCTTCGTTATGGACAAACATTGTCGTCGACTCTTATTCACCTAGATCGACAGATCCGCAGCACATCAAAGGTTCGTTTCCGCAGATGCACAGAACCCTCGAACGTTCAGGTTCTCGTGTTCCGCTCTGCATTACTATCATTGATATGCGTTCAAATTCATCGATCGCCATTGCAGATCGGTATCCGACACTCTACACGTGCTTGCAGTGACCCCGATTCGAACGTTCTTGACCACAAATGTGTGGTCGTCGCAAAATCTCATACAAAGCCAACTGAAAGGGGGCCACCGCCAAAGTTGAAATCGTGGCAGGCAGTTTGTAGCACGACTACGAGTGCGACTTTGGAATATGATGGACCCGAGATGCCCCACAGCTTTTCCGGGGGAAACACAATTCCCCGTGGCTAGAAGAAGTTGCCTTGTACAATACCCATGCGCGTGAAAGCGTGTTTGAATTCTCAATCTCATGAGGTTCACGATTGCATGGATCCCTATCCTTATCCCTATCCGGCCAACACTCCCTGAATACTGAGCAACATGCATGCTTCCACTGGAAACGCTGGAGCTCATGGGTGCGCTACCATTGGGGTTGTCGGCGACGATAGAAACATCGATCACCTGGAATTGCTGCACACTCAAGGTCGTCGCATTTCCCGCGTCGAGCCCGAAGTTCTTCCGGTCACCGAAGAAAGCCTACGCATTCGGATAGATACTGAATCGATGTTCAGAGAAGTATATCGGTCTCTAGCCGTAAAACAAATTACCCACTTGGCTTTGCATCATATCGTTTTCCCGGAGGAGACGTGAATCCCTTCGGTTGACGAACTAATAGCCCCGCCTGGGAGCACCGTCGTAGCTATCATTCTTGTGGAGCCTTTTCTCTCACAAGGATCTAGATCTCTACTCCCTCGATATTGTCACCTTGCTCTGCCTCAAGTTTCTCGGTCCCGATGGTGCCAAAATTGTCGGGCCCGACGGCCTTTTGTGAAAACGCCCAAATTAGAGACCCTCCGAATCCTCACACAGTCTTCGGAATGGTATACGTTCCTTCATGAAGGAGCGATATGTCATCGCTCGCATATCCTTACCCTGCTCATCGAGATTTGAGCTGGTTGTACCGGAGAGCTGCAGATCCACGGTAATGAGCCTGCGTTACTCCTTTACAGTGCCGATTTTTCCGCCGATTTTGTAAAATATGCGGAGAATATGGAAGATGAAGTCGTATATTGGGACTCGTTTGACAAGAACCGAGTGGGCGAATCTTTTCGGATTCGATGTGATAAAATTTCACACTGGTTTGGGGACTGATGATATCCATGTAGTGGGTCGGATGCGTATACGCACAATAAAACGAACGGTTATTACCTGCTGCCATACATGATCCTCATTCTCTTCCTCCTTGTATTTATCTACTTATGTATGCTTATCCCTTTTTACTAACCTCTTCCTGGTATTCCATTCTCATGCATATGCCCTTTTTGCTGTTTCATTCTTTGGTGATATTGTATTTTGTACTTATGCTTACTTGGTTCTGATCTCAAGCGATATACTTAGTAGCCTGCAATACAGTTCGTGTGTAGATCTACTTATTTTACACCACATCTGTACCCTCCCTAGACCTCATTGGTGCGGATAGATTTCCTCGATCCTGAAATTTATGTCTTCTGCCTCTATGTCCTTCACCCTGCCTTCGTTAAGTCAAAATCCTCTGCAGCAACCAAGACGCTGACGTAGTCACGTGAGGGCGTTCTGGTCAAATTCGGATTAGAATTTAGACTCCGCCGAATCGACTGTTGAATACAGCGACACCACGAGGAGCTCGAGCGCAGTCAACCGACCATGCTATACAAAATGTAACGTTGTTCTACTGCATGACTTGCTTATCCAAGGCTCATGACATCGATAGCTGTGCTCGCGCGAACTCGAAAGCATAACGAGACTCGAGGACAGCCTGGCACCTGCTGCCCGAGCGGTGCACTGTATATGCCCCTCTACGTCTGTTTGTATTTCAGAAATCAACCTGAAACGAAACATTCAGCGTCAGTGCGTTTTGTGTACGGCAGGAAGATCCAAAAGAGGAAAATATATGACGTTCGGCTCATTCTTACAGGCCTCTTGCTGTGAAATGTTGAAATGCCTTGGCGTGAGTTTTTATTCAAAATGTTGTCCTACTTGCTCATGAGACTAAATGACACAGCAGCCAATTCTCTTCTATTTATTGAGTGCTGCGAACCTGACCTCCTGTATTACGGAGTATCTTACCCGGACCCTTACTACATCCCACTACCGTCAGCGGCAATACTTATTCTAGGTCATGCTACCATTGTGAGGCTGTGCGAGCTTGGTGCGAGCCTACCCTTTTAATGATGGGCATGAACCAGATCTCTACATACGAACGATGCTCCCCACCGAACTGTGTAACCTCATCATTGACCATCTCCACGACTCTAAGCCATCCCTCTTAGCATGCTCCCTTGTATGCCGCGCCTGGGTTCCCGAATGCCGTTTTCACCTCTTCCACAAAGTGGTGCTCTACCGTGACACAGCAGATCCATTCTTCCAGCTATTCGAGAGCCCCTATGCTACCCTCGCTTCGGCTCATACGCGCGAGCTTGATGTCGCACAGAATACCGTTACTAGAGGCGGAAACCTCGACGGCGAGCTGCTAGACGGTCTGGCATTTCAAGGCGTCTTGTCGCGGTGCCCTGCAGATGTCTTCGAGTACGTGCAGAAGTTGTCTGTGACATGGGTTGGCTGGTGGACGCTAAGTGACGCGGAGAGACTGAGTATTGGGCATAGATTCAAGAATGTGACCGAGCTTGCTTTGTGGATGGTTTATTTTCAGACCGACGAAGAATTTCAAGCTCTCGTCTTTTCGTTTCCAGCTCTGGAAATCCTATCCTTGCAGACTATACGATTCCAGGTCAAAGATTTGGAAGAAAATCACTCGCATGTCGAGCACACGCTACAGTCATGTACCGGCCAGTGAGACGCCGAAATTAAACCGGCTTCGGGCGCACCAAAAGGGATGGCGGATTGGAGATCGGACTGGACAGAAATCATCTTTAGGGTCTAAAATTTCATCTTACCAAGAATTATGTGCTTATCGGGAAGGGAGAAGGTCATATCGGACGTTATCAGTGAAAAAACCCAAGATCAGTGCAATACGGGCCAGTGAGACGCGTCACATCACGCCTGATATGCCAAATCAGGACCGGCATCAAAGTTTAGTCAGCACCACCGGATCCTTTGTTCAGTGTACTGTGCTATTTCTGGTACTCCTTCGCTCACCTATACCAAAGTATGAGTGTAATTTGTCCATCAGATGATTTTCGCAGCACTAATAGACCCTCCTGCTACCCACAACTGAACTTGATTTCGTCGGTCTAGCCTTTGTTCCATATATGGTAACCTCTGATGTGACCTAAGGAGAGGTGAAAGTAACTCACTGGCGAAGTTAACACTCCTTCCGATACCACACATCTTACTGAAGCATACTATAGTATTCCTGCATCATCTGTGAATATATGCATGAGTTCCTGTGGGTCAGAACGACATCCAGGTGGCACAATTCACCAAATAAGCTCACAATGATGCAAATTTGCCTTAGATTATGGATTTTAGTACTAGAACATATGCAGATACCCTTCGGAGGAAGGTATATATTAAATGAATTGTATTGTTGAAGATTACTAGAGCAACTCCGAGGCAAGCCGGTGCGTAATTGGTGGTTCCGAGGCAACTGTCTCACTGGCTGATCCCGTCTCACTGGCCGGTACATGACTGTACCTGCCAAATTGCATACCATCTCGCTCAACGACATATCCAACCCTCGTGTTATACGTTCCTTAATTCCTTGTCCATCCCTTCGAGTATTCAAGTGTCATTATGTGAACTTTGGTGACTTCACGCCGGCATTGGCCAAAGACTTCGGACAGCTGTTGCTGTCTGCTGGCGAACGTTTCGAAGATTTTGGGTTCACTGTCCAGGCCGCAGCGTTACTTAACGATGGTGTCGACCTTGGTATGTTTTCTACATACTTATCTTCCTTCTCAAACAATCAGTTCTCACAGATGCCCGATTCAAACTCATCGACCTCGCTCGAATCCCAAATCTTAAACGGATCAACCTCTGGATTGAAGACAACCAGTACCTCATTCCCTTCCTCAGACGGCTTGCTGAGTCAGGCTCTTTGACTCCCATGCTAGAGACGCTTGACATCTATTATCTCTCCGAACATGATTTAGATTGGGAAAGGCTCGATGACATCCTCCAGCATCCCTACTTTCATGTGCTAAGAGAGATCAAAACATCTGTCAAAACGTACTTTAACCTCGAAGATGTTGTTGGGCAAGAGCCGGGATGGTACTCGAAGCCCAACGACGGATCTAGAGCCCATATTGAGATGGGGCATAATATTGCGAAGTTCGTGGGGAGGCTACCAAAGTGCCAAGCGAGGGGGATATTACGACCGGCGGAGGGATATTATTTTTTCGATAGATCAGTGTGGTAAAGTGGCGGACGAGATGGGTGGAAGTCGAATTCTGCGCCATTGTCGTGCCTCATGCGTCGTCAGACCCCCAAACAATATATTCTCAGTTGCATACGAATGGAATTCCTGTGTAGGCCTTCGATTACTTCCTCCCATCTGCCATATAACGTTCGCTCAATCGCCCACTCTACATACCGATCCCAATGACTGGTACACCGACGAGGTAGAGGAATGTCGCCTTGGAGTCATGCGCGATGTTTCTTTCGAGGCTGCATCGACATTGACTGTAGCCTTAGGGAACATGCCTCCACATCAGAGTGTCTTCCAGCTCTGAGCATTAACCGTTGTCGCCGACCTGCTGAACGGACCTGTGGCCTCGAACCGAGAATTTACCAGGCTTGAGGATATATATGAGAGTGATCGACTGATTATGTCGACCTTGTTTGACGATACCCTTGTCCCGCCGAATGTTAGCTTCATGGCAACACTTGTCATATCGGGCTGCGCGCCCAGTCGTGGGTGTTTTGTCTAACATTCACAGGAGTCAGTTCCAACGAAGCAAAGACCGCTGCACCCGTTTATATTCCCAGTGATGTAAGAGAGCGGTAAGACACCCGAACCCTAAATATATAGATATTAGACTGAGCAGAAAGAAGAAATACTACCCACGTACTGCAAGGCCCTTTGGAGGCCATCCACAAACGTCGATTGATTTCCCAAATATTCCCTTCTTCATCATATCCAGGCGGGATTGTTTGGAAATGTCGGGAGCCATCCAGTGACGCTAAATGATTGTCGCGTGTATTCGTGAATAACAGCAAGTCCCCAAGAGTACTATGATCCACATTGTAAAACGAAATTGGGTACTGTATGCGCCACGAAGTGTCTGGGTCAATCAAGAAGACATATACTTCCAGCTGTGTCTTCCCCCCGGGCCTGGGGTATTTGTAGATCGGGCACAGAGACATGTATCGGTGGTAGCGGACACAGATGGGGTTATTACAGTGCTGTGTAACATTGGTCCACCAGAGCACGAAGGAGATGTATGGAATGTGTGGAAAGAGAGTAATGAAGCCAATGTCGTTAGGTAGGAAGAGGAGATAGTAATACACATTTATAACTGCCGTTTCCATTGCATATCTGTCGGAGTCGACGAAGCAGGTGAGGGTGCGGGCAAGTCGAGGTATGAAATCATGGTAGATGATAGATTTTCCGTCCCGGGCTATGTCGCATAGGTAGTATATGTATGCGAGGTTGGGGATGTATATATCCTGGGAAGCGATAGGGGCGAAGACAGCTTTCCATGTGCGGTTAATGCTGGGGCAAGTGGTCATGAAGGTTGTTCGGATGAAGGATGGCATTTCAGAGTGCCAGACCTCAGATACGATTATCTCTACAAGCTCTGGAGGAAGCGTAGTCATGGCGGAAGGACAGGGAAAATCAGATGTTAAATATTGTGTATAAAAGGCGATGTCTCATTCAGCAGAGACACGGACCATCGCCGGGGACGCAGCATGAAAATCGTGGTACTGACACGGAGTGGTATAGAGTCTTGTAAGTTGTCACCAACTTCTCAAATTTACGGTGTGTAGCAGAGTACCGCATTGATCGAGTTGCCATCGCATTTACACCAAAGAAAGAAGGATCACAGAGGATGAGGTGTTCTTGCGGTTCGGTGTTCACGGCAGCGGGGGGTTGGCTTCTGCACGGACATAGAATCTATAGGATTGTATATTAATGATTGGTAGAATTGTCTGTCAGTCGTTGTTTGTCAGTGTGCAGATACGGTCACTTGTGCTAAAATACCCACAAGATACGGCCGCAAGGAAATATAGATATGTGCAGAATCCGACTATGCACGAATGATTCGTTGTACAAGAAGCCCTACGGGAGTTGAAGGAGGGTACAACAGACATAGAGCTTAGAACTTACTACCAGTTACATCATCGGGCCTTGTCGAACTGCTTTTTTCCCTTTCTCTTGCTCTTCCTCATTGGCTAGTTCCAGCGCTATCTTCTGCTTGTTCTTCATTCACTTCGCGGGGCCCGCTCCCGGTCGTTCGAACTGTAGAATATTACTAATGAGAAGCCTTCGCAAGTGGGGTTTCAGTGAACTCGCGATGCTCAAGTCGTTGGATAGAGGATCCGTCCAATTATCCTGGATTGAAGCCCACAACCCAGCCGTACCCAGCCGCCGGAAAACGTGAAGATGTCCGGGAAAGATAGGCCCGTCTTCTGAGCTGCGATATTTCGTTCATCGACACAGATTGAAAAGCCGGCAAGAAGGACGCGCAGGTACCCGGGCCGTTATTAGGTTTTACTTGTAAAACATATCTCATCTCATCATTACACGGCACGGCACCTTCAGGCACGCCGGACGCAAGGATACAGGTAACTGCACTACGAAACCCTAGTAACCTCACTACCCTCTACTTATTCCCCAAGCCGAGCTCACGACCGAGAAACTCAGACAGAGTAACCCGCCATTGTAGAACTTGAGGACCTATAGACGGGAAACTCGAAATCAACAATCCCCACCAGAGCGCAATTGCCGTGCACTCCAGGTGTCCTTTCCTGAATATACTCTTCAGGAACTCGGCCTGAGAACCAATCTGAAGTCTGAAAATGGGGTTGGAGGCGAGGTAATTCCAGTTTCTGTGTATAATGGTACAGCCATGGATCCGGAGTGTACACCAGTGTGAAGCATCTTATAGATGAATTTAACCCATACGTCTAGTAACAATTCCATCAGCGACTTCGTAGCATCAGACTTGCATCGAAGAATGAGATGACCGTCCATGCGTGCTATATAGAATTGCTTAACGCAGTGATAATTTCTTATGACCTTCAATGGCTCATCTGCTATGACCGTACTAGCGTGCAAATTTCTCTTTAAGTGATTAGTATACATTGACCAGGCTCTGATGTAGTTCAGACTGAAAACGCAGCTGCGTATGGCAAAAATCTGGTGAACATGCGATGCGAGTGAACCGTACACCACAAGTTCACTCAGCTTCTCGCAGCAGCGCGATTTGAGCCGGGCCGGGATATGGACAGACCCGGCAGCCTGTGGGGGGAGAGCTGCTTAGGCACGCCTCTCGCGAGTGGGATTCCAGAGGACCGACTTCCCATCCCAGCTCGAAGATAGCTACAGACGGGGCCTCTGGATCCCGACTTCCCCCCCATGAAGATCTGTAAGGCAAACTGTTAGGTTCGCCTCAGGGAATGACACCCTGCAAACGACGGGACTGACACCCGACGGACGGCTTCCCGTTCCGGTGGGGCTGACACCCACAGGCAGACTGCCTGGCAGGGACTGGTTACCCTTCGGGAATGACACCCGGTAATGGAAAAGACGGTCACTATGGATGTCTCAAATCAGCAGCCGCCGAGCATAAGCAATGATGGTACTTTAACGGCCGGTTATAGTCGCTAGAAAATGATAGATCAGCCATGATAACTGGGAAAAGCCGATAGGCCAGCGTAGCTCCCAAGTCGAAAATTCGTAGTGATGGTGCAACGACAAGTCGCTCCAGTCCATTTCCTCTTGTTCCACGCATCCTTGCAACCACCATTAGCATTTATCACTCTGTAATGCCATTGCGGTGTGACAGCCATATTTCTTGACCCTCGTTATCCCGGGTCGACATCATCTGCAGCTGATGTCAGCGAGGCGCAGCTGGTCTGCGATGATCAGGATCACGGTAGTTTGAAAGGATTCAGAGGGAATGTGCATATTCGCTATCACTTCGGGCTCATGCGCTAGTAGATAATGTTGCTACGACCGTCACTACCTTTTACAACGAGCCATCGAGGTCGGTAGGAGTAGTTTACTTCTATTTACCTGAGCTGTATCAGCGGAGATGGCCAATCAATCCAGTTTTCCTGTTTTCCTGTACAGTTCAGGGCGACGGCATCTCGGCGCACCAATGAAGGAAACCTTAAAAAATGCCGATCCGAGATGGTGCTCGCGAGCTCCCATTAGGGTTCACTTAAGATTTGTGGCTCCCAGGGTATGAATGGGCACCCCCAAGGGACTCTGAAGACCAGGGATATGGAAGCGTAGGCTGGTACAATAATTGCCTGAGAACGAGTGGTTCCCTCAGCGGATGGCCAGACGAGTCCATCACTGACTGAGATCCTCTGAATCGTCTCAAAGACAGCGCTTGTCTGGGGTTGTAGCACGAATTTTTCGGTCTCGTCAATGACCTGGGTATGCAGAGAAACTCTGTGGTGTCTTTTCAGGACTTCTGTGTGGGTTTTACAGTGCTTGAGCACCGTTCAGACAGGCGAAGCTATCTTCCTAAAAAGGAGGGAGGAGGGGGTTTTTATAGGAGCTGATGGTGGGGCATCCATTTTGTCGTAAGTATCAGAAAATATAATTTATGCGAAGCTGTGCAGGGAGGCTGTGCGAGTCCACTAAGTATATAAAGCACCATCAACCAGATCTCCACATACGAACGATGCTCCCCACCAAACTGTGTAACCTCATCATCGACCATCTCCACGACTCCAAGAGGTCCCTCTCAGCATGTTCCCTTGTTTGCCGCTCCTGGGTCCCCGAATGCCGTTTTCACCTCTTCCACAAAGTGGTGCTCTACCGTGGCACAGCAGATCCATTCTTCCAGCTATTTGAGAGCCCTTATGCAACCATCGCTTCGGCTCATACGCGCGAGCTTGATGTCGCACAGAATAGACAAGGCGGAAACCTCGGCAGCAAGCTGCTAGACGACCTGTTATTTCAAGGCGTCTTGTCGCGGTGCCCTGCAGATGTCTTTGAGCACGTACAGAAGTTGTCGGTGACATGGGTCGGCTGGTGGACGTTAAGTGACGCGGAGAGACTGAGTATTGGGCAGAGATTCAAGAATGTGACCGAGCTTGCTTTGTGGATGGTCGTTTTTCAGACCGACGAAGAATTTCAAGCTCTCGTCACTTCGTTTCCAGCACTGGAAATCCTATCCTTGCGGACCATACGATTCCGGGTCAACGATTTGGAGGAAAATCACTCGCATGTCGAGCACACGCTACCTTCCAATTTGCATACCATTTCGCTCAACGACATATCCAACCCTCGTGTTATACGTTACTTAATTCCTTGTCCATCCCTTCGAGTATTCAATTGTCATTATGTGAACTTTGGTGACTTCACGCTGACCTTGGCCAAAGAGTTCCAACGGCTATTGCTGTCGGCTGGCGAGCGTTTTGAAGATTTTCTGTTCACCATCCAGGCCGGAGGGTTAATTAACCATGGTGTCGACCTTGGTATGTTTTCTACATACTTCTCTTCCTTCTTAAATAATCAGTTCTCGCAGATGCCCGATTCAAACTCATCGACTTCGCTCGAATCCCCAATCTTAGACAGATCAAATTCTATATTGGGGACAACCAGTACCTCATTCCTTTCCTCAGACGGCTTGCTGAGTCCGGCTCTTCGACTCCCATGCTAGAGACGCTTGACATCTATTATCTCTCCAAACATGGTCTAGACTGGGAGAAGCTCGATGACATCCTCCAGTATCCATACTTTCATATGCTGAGAGAGATCAAAACATGTATCACAACGTCCTTTGACCTCGAAGATGTTGTTGGGCAAGAGCCGGGATGGTACTCGAAGCCCAACGACGGATCCAAAGCCCATATTGAGATGGGGTACAATATCACAAAATTCATGGAGAGGCTACCAAAGTGCCAAGCGAGGGGGATATTACGACCGGCGGAGATGTATTCTTTTATAGATGATTCGGGGTGGTAAAGTGGCGGACGAGATGGGTGGGAGTCGAAATCTGTGCCATTGTCGTGCCTCATGCATTGTCATACTGCCAAACAATATATTCGGAGTTGCACATACGAATGGAATTCCTGTGTGGGCTTCGATTACTTCCTCCCATCTGCCATATAAGACGATCGCTCAATCGCCCACTCTACATACCGATCCCAACGACTGGTACACCGACGAGGTAGAGGAATGTCGCCTTGGAGTCATGTGTGATGTTTTCTTCGAGGCTGCGTCGACATTGACTGTAGCCTTAGGGAACATGCCTCCACATCAGAGTGTCTTCCAGCTCTGAGCATTAACCGTCGTCACCAACCTGCTGAACGAACCTGTGGCCTCGAACCGAGAATTTACCAGGCTTGAGGATATATATGAGAGTGATCGACTGACTATGTCGACCTTGTTTGACGATGCCCTTGTCCCGCCGAGTGCTAGCTTCATGGGTCGTGGTGTTTTGTCCATTATTCACAGGAATCAGTTCCAACGAAGCAAAGACCGCTGCACCCGTTTATATTCCCAGTGATGTAAGAGAGCGGTAAGACACCCGAACCCTAAATATATAGATATTAGACTGAGCAGAAAGAAGAAATACTACCCACGTACTGCGATGCCCTTTGGAAGCCATCCACAAACGTCGATTGATTTCCCAAATATTCCCTTCTTTATCATGTACTGGCGCGATTTTATGGAAATGTCGGGAGCCTTGAAGTGACGATAAATGATTGTCGCGTGTATCCCCGAATAACAACAAGCCCCCAAGATGACTATGATTCACATTGTAAAACGAAATTGGGTATTGTATGCGCTGCGAAGTGTCTGGGTCAATCAAGAAGACATATACTTCCAGCTGTGTCTTCCCTCCGGGCCTGGGGTATTCATAGATAGGGCACAGAGACATGTATCGGTGGTAGCGGACACAAATGGGGTTATTACAGTGCTGTGTAACATTGGTCCACCAGAGCACGAAGGAGATGTATGGGACGTGTGGAAAGAGAGTAATGAAGCCAATGTCGTTAGGTAGGAAGAGGAGATGACGATATACTTTTATCACTGCCGTTTCCATTGCATATCTGTCGGAGTCGACGAAGCAGGTGAGGGTGCGGGTAAGCCGAGGTATGAAATCATGGTAGATGATAGATTTTCCGTCCCGGGCTATGTCGCATAGGTAGTATATGTATGCGAGGTTGGGAATGTATAAATCCCGGGAAGCGATAGGGGCGAAGACAGCTTTCCATGTTCGGTTAATGCTGGGGCAAGTGGTCATGAAGGATGTTCGGATGAAGGATGGCATGTCGGAGTGCCAGACCTCAGATACGATTATCCCTACAAGCTCTGGAGGAAGCGTAGTCATGGCGGAAAGGACAGGGGAAATTAGATGCGAGATATTGTATAAAAAAGGCGATGTCTCATTCAGCAGAGACACGACCATCGTGGAAATCGTGCTACTGACACGGAGTGGTATGGACTCGTCTTGTAAGTTGTCACCAACTTCTCATGTAGCAGAGATCGAGTTACTTTCGCATCTACACCAAAGAAAAAAGGATCACAGAGGATGAGGTGTTCTTGCTGCGGTTCTGTATTTGTTCAGACGGCGACGAAGCCAGCGGGGGGTCGGCTTCTGCACGGACATGAAGTCTATAGGATTGTATATTATTGATTGTTAAAATTGTGTATCTAGCAATCGTTGTTTTGTCAGTGCGCAGACACGGTCACTGCTTGTGGCTAAAATACTCACAAGATACGGCAGCAAGGAAATATAAATACGAGCAGAATATGCCTATGGACGAATCGTTGTACGAGAAGCAGCCCTACGTGAGTTGAAGAGGGTAAAATAGACTTAGAACTTACCAGCTACATCATCTCGTCAGGCCTGCTTTTTTTCCTTTTTCCTTTCTCTTGCTCGTCATCATGGGCTAGTTCCAGCGCTATCCTCTGCTTGTTCTTCATTCGCTTCGCGAGGCCCGCTCCCGGTCGTTCGATCCATAGAATATTACTAATGAGAAACTTGAAGCCCGTGGCAACCCAGGTCTGTAGAGTCATCGTCTGTCTAAAGTCTACTCACTACTGGAGCCAGTTTCTTTTTAAGACAATGGGTCACATAGATATGTGTCTTGATATCCGGGAAAGCCCAATAAATAGGCCTCTTCTGAGTTGCGATGTTTCGTCCATCGACACAAATTGAAAGGCCGGCACGACGTTTCAACAAGAGGCGGGTACCCGCCGGGCCGTTCGATTCAATTTATTTAATTACATATCATTTTATCGTAAGTATCAGAAAATATATCTATGTTGGCCTGCTCTTGACCACTACCACGGTTCTCCACCTGCCAGTGCTACGGCCATTCGGGTGCATGAATTATGATCTGCTGCATATCAAAGACACAGCATACGGTGGACGTGGTCTATTCGCAACGACATCCGTACTCAAAAATGCCCTCGTCCACACCTGTTCATCTCCCTACGCCTCCGTGATATACCGCGTATTTCGCAAAGAAGTCTGTGGCCACTGCTTCTCCTATGCATTTTACAGCAATCGTAACTCGTGGACTATCCGATGTGACGGCGCTGGGGTATGGTTCTACTCCATAGGATGTCGTGATGCCTGGCAGGACGGTGATGGTTTGTTGGGGGAAATGAACGCCGCGGTAGATAGGCTGGCGAGGTCGCTCAAGGGAGAAATAAAGGAACCTTGCTCTAGCAAGGAGATTACCAGCAAGAAAGACCTTGATGCTGCTTGGGAAACATCGACACTCGACTTGGAGCCTCTGACAGAGCTGGAACTTGATACCGTCCGATTTCTCGCGTCTGCTGTCATCGAGCGATACACGGATGGGGGCGGATGGGCAGATTTTCTACAGCTGCAGGATAACGAGCTCAAGTACAACCGTGCGCGTCCGTGAGTCCTTGACTCTCCAATTCGAGTATATGCGTTCCTTCGCAAGGCGACACAAGCAGTGCCAATTTTTCATGCGTACGTTACTGTGGATACCGTGCTTGCTATCCTCGCCTGCGACCAGGGAAATGTCTTAGGGTTCGCGATGTACATTTGGGGGTCTTATTTCAACTACGGTATGTGTCTGATCCTGATGTACGTTAGGTTCACTCAAATTCGCGCAGATTGTTCTCCCAATATCTACAAGCAACGGGTAGGACGCTCGATGCAGTTTTATGCCACCCGGGATATCGAGGCTGGAGAGGAGCTGTGCATCAGCTATATAGATGTGAATGACCCGTCGAGAAGCGCCGTGAGGAACTGGCTAGAGAGTGGTATTTCACTTGTTTGTGTCACCGATGCGAGAATGAGTGACTCACCCTTGGAGCCAGTACATTTTCTCTGCTGAAAAACATGACCTCAAAATGTCGCGACATTTCATTTGACCGTCTAGTTGTAAAAACGAGCCCAGAAAAACGGCTGAAAGGTTTTTCATTCTGTTTTCCATATCCTGTTTTTGCGGCATACAAAAGGAAAGAAAAGTCATAACATGTTCTCAATATCTTTGTCCGTCTTGAAAAGGAACCGGCCCCAGCAGTGGGTAGACTTTGACTCCAATTTTCTGCCATTTCACCAAAGGTATCCTTTGATTCCCTTTGGCCTGACTGTCGGATGCCATCTCTCCTGATAATGATCAAAATTGCGTGAAAGGCGGATTATCCGAGGATCAATCGATCAAGATTCAAGCTCAAGGCTCGGGAGTTGATCAACCCCATAGCCTGCCAGCTATCATCATCATTACACGGCACGGTACCGTTATCAAACCTGGCCCCCTTGTTGACTACCCATTTGGTTGACTCGCTATCCGTAACACTCACCATTCAATATCAAGGCTCTCCATTGCGACTACATTCCCGAATGGACCTGATCAGGCGACGCCCTACCTGTTACTTCGCGGACCTTAAATGGTGCCTTGTTATCACAAAAGGCCGACCTTGAAGCCTACGGATCCCTGTTTTGGAACCAGATGCAGGGCTTCTTTTAGATCCGTGGGCTTAGAAGGACGATAGGCCGTTCTATAAACTAGAGGTTCGCGCCAACTTGACCTGACGCAGCTACATGGTCGCCCTCATCGAATGGACTGCCGGAGCCCTGGTACTACCAAGGCCCAGTATCATCGATCTCTCTGAGCTGTTCAAAGTTCCGTCCACTCTCCGCTCACCTAGATTTAGTCGTAATAACACTAACATTGTGTAGGTTTCCGCACCGGGTCTTGCATACATAGTTCTGGGAGGTTTCGTGGTCGCCGTATGCTCATCTCTCATCTGCGCTTGATGTTCTTTCTGACTTTTAAAGTTTTCCGTGGTCTCCCTACTTGTCAAAGATAAGGTCCGTCTCCCTGTTCGTCGCTAGGGGCCCGGGCTTATCTGACTTCCGCCGTGATAGTGGTTCATCAGCGAGGTCGTGCTAGGGACGGCTTTTGGTGTTCTCGTGGGCCCGTATGGTTGGGGTATCTTTGACCCCCACTCTTGGGGCTCGTCGCACAAAGTCACCCTGGAAGTTATGCGAATTGTGCTGGCGATTGGACTGTTTGCGATTGGGGTCGAGCTGCCTAGGAACTATATGGCGAGACATGCGAAGGGGCTGCTCGTGATGGTCGTGCCGACAATGGCTTTTGGGTGGGTGACCGTTGCGGGTACGTGTATAGAGTCCGTTGATTGGCATTGTTGATGATTTATGATGCTAGGTGTTCTACGTGTCCTGTTCAAGGACTTGAACTTTGTGTCGTGCCTAGCTATTGCAGCATGCCTTACACCAACGGATCCTATTATATGTGCAGCCATTGTCGGTAAGTTGCCTCTTCTCTTGACTTTGACTCGACCTGCTTACTTGTTCCTTGCAGGAGGCAAGTTCGCCTTGAAACACGTCCCTGTCAATCTTCGGCATATGTTGTCGGCTGAGGCTGCAGCGAATGACGGGCTTGGTGAGTAGGTTGCGACTGGAACCTCTAACCCTGTGCTGATTCTTCACTTGAAGCGTATCCATTCTTGTCGATATCGATCTACCTCACTGTGGAATCCTCGAAGCGAGTGGCTGTTGAAAAGTGGCTGATCATCGGATGGTTATGCATGTTTTGCGTCTTGATATTCATTGGGATCATATTGACTTGACCGCCAGACGAAGTGGTTTTGGGTGTCGCCCTGGGTGCTATACTGGGTACTATATCTCATAATGTCATGTTAGATTCCATTGACGCGGTCCGTAGGTCTTACGTTCTCCTGGCTAATGAAAGCATCCCTGCAAAAAGGCTACATCGACCACGAGTCGTACATCGCGCAGTATCTGGCATTGACGCTATTTACCGTCGGAATTGCAACCACCGTGGGAAGTGACGATTTGCTCGCTGCATTTGCTGCAGGTACGCGTTCTGCACTCTCCAGATTTTAGGTGTCGTCATGATCATATCTATGCAGGTACTGCTGTGTCATGGGATGGAGATTTCAACGTGCAGACTGAAGGCGAGGCGTTCGCGTCGGTCATGGATCTGGTGCTTAATTGTGGGTGTTTTGTGTATATCGGGGCGTGGCTAAGGTTTGGCGCATTTGACGACCCGTTGTTGGGTGTTACACCTGGAAGACTGGTGATCCTCCTCGCCGTGGTACTGGTGTTGAGAAGGATTCCTTCGCTGTTAGTGTTGTATAGATGGATACCCGAGATTGAGTCGTGGCGGGAGGCGCTCTTTGTTGGGCATTTTGGTACGTGCTGGACATTGGACCTGGTTTGATGTTCTGACCAGCGTTATAGGGCCGGTGCGTTTCACGATATTGCCGTCCTGAATTGTTTTCCGACTGTGGCTTTGGTAGATGGGAGTCGGGGCCATCTTTGTTTCCACGCTTGCCTTGACGAGGTTGCCGGAGCCTCAATACCCTCCACAGAACCAGCAAGAACTGTTAGCGGCTACGTTGCAACCGATCGTTTCCTTCGTGGTATTGGGGAGTATAATTATACGTGAGTGCAATAGACCTTTAATAGTGACAAGTCTAGTACAACAGATTTTCCAGACGGCCTGTCTATTCCGTTCTTTTCGTTTGGCAGAAAATTTTCGCGTACCTCGACGCTTCTTGCACCGAAGAAAGTGAGTGCTACAACCTAATACTGATGATATTGATTATCATCTTCATTTGTCGTTGTAGAGTTCAGATTTAGAAAACCAGGCAGAGGATGTACCGAGCCTGTCGACATCGTCCTGAGGTACAGGGCAGGCAACTGTTCGTAGCAACTGGTGAACTTTGAATCGAGGGTGGGATAAACGACACACAGCAATCTCAGGGTCATTGACAGCACCCCGACTGGCTCGTATTCTTAAATGATATTGCTCTATAGAAATATTCTATTACATGGACAGCTAAATTTGTCCCGTTTTCCGGGAGTAGGCGCTTTTCTTCAGCCACCCACCGCTCTATCCACCCTTCGGCCGCGATTGTTTGTGCTACTGTTAGATGCTACTCGGGACCTTCATGGTAATGACAGGCCTTTCCCGAGGTTATGTCGACATTGCGAACAAGATGGACCCGTTTTGTTCTTGCATAGTGAGAGGCGATATTGATATTGCATGAATCATTCCATATATCAATGGATTATTTTTATATCTGCGAGTTGCGAGTCACTGCCGTACCGTTTTTCTGGTACTAAGTAAACTTTAGGACAGCGCGAACGCGTCCTCAGGCTCGCGATATGATTGTGGGATTACTATCTCGGGGGGCCGCTGGGGAAATCAGAGTTCTCTGAAGATTGTTGTTAAGTTTCCTCCCATATGATGACGTCGTGTATGTAGAAAGGATGATTGTTCCTAGTATACGACCGCCTAATCGAAACCTCGGATACTTAATCATGGAAGAGTATATCAGATAATGCGAGATACACCGTTTCTTCTTTCCTTCTCGTCCTATGCCTGCCGGTCACTTCATTTCTTTCCAAGCTTCGCCCGTTCATTAATTATTCATGTAAACCATCATTCTCACATCTCACATCTGCCAGCTTCCCACATTCGCGGATCGACACTCGGGAAGAAACGACGGCGGCGCCTCTCTTCGTTTAACTCCTTCTAGCACTCTGAAAGAGTCTGTCGTTCACAGCCTTCGTCTACCCTATTTCCCACCGCGCCCTGCAGAAGTAAACCAGTTCGGGAATCAACACGTGTATACCGCATTTTTCGTCTGTTCTGTTCTTTCGGCCGTTAATGCCGACTTTTCTTCTCTCCGGAGAGTATTTAGGTTGATCTATTCCTAGGACGTCGAGAATGAAGGAGGGTGATGATGACAGTCAGACATGCTGCAGATGCATGCCGTTAGACGCCTGGTATACACATTGTCGAAGTTCGAAGGATGATAAGGCCTCAGGAGGTCTCCGGTTTAGCAAGAACGAGGTAAAGAAGATAGAAAGAAGAAGGAAATTCTCCTTGCGGTGGATAGAAGCTAAAAGCTTGGTTGTTGACCCGAGATCTCCATAAGTCATAATGCGCAAGATGCATGATTACAGGAAAGCGTAGTGTTATCGGCCTGAACTTAATCGGGAATGACTTTTGGTGGACACACGCACTATTCATGTAAGTGGGCAAGGAGAGGTAACATGACGAGGAGACATAATTACTGTCAATCGAACCTTACGCGGCTTTGGAGTGCGTTATCGTGGACTTGAACCCCCAACCTAGACTGGTTACCGTCTCTCTGGACCCTTGCTTGCTTGTTTGCTTGTCAAGGGTCCAGAGAGACGGTAACCAGTCTACCACCAACCGTGTTGGACACGCAATGGCGCCAGGCGTTTATGTGAGTAGGCCTTGCTAGATCGTTATCTAGACAAGTCGTGTAGATTACCTTCAGTGCGTAAGATGAGATTATGAGATGAGATGTGCATATGTGACGAAGACAGCAGTAAGATACGTCGACTTTGACAAGACGTGAATGGTAGCAAATCTGAGCAGAGGCGATAAGTGGCTTCAGTATTGGAAAGGTCTGATGCGTATTTTCTACCGACAAAATTGCGCGCGTCCCAGCGAATATTCGAACCATCTGTTCCGAGAAAATGTGAAAATTTTGACAATCCCTGGGCCTGAGATCTTGAGAGTGTGAGTGTTGTAGTCGTGTAACTTCATTTCGGACGATATTCATTTTGATACCCCAGGACGTGAAATCCGCATCAAAAGGAATGGTATAAATGGTCGAACATGTATGTTTTGGGATACAACAGGGTGGCCGGCCTCGATACCTAGTGACTCTTTACCAGCCCATCCGAATAGTTCGGTTACTTGGTGAATAGACGGATGACTTTTGCCGAGATGTGAAGGAAGAAGATGGAGGCAATGAATGCTATCGACAACATAAGCACGATGAATGGGTCGCTAGAGATTGTGTCATCATCAGAAATAACGACCAGCAGAAGAACGAGCAGCTACTCACACTCTCAGTCCAGGAGAGTCGTCGGTGTAGAGCTTCAACATCGTATTGGAGGATCCACCAGCACCTGCCGCACGACTTGAGTTGGGTCTTGACACTTGTGTATTGTTTGCCCGGCGTCTTCGAGAGGGTGAGTCCACGTCAGTATGAACGTGTCGCATTCAGCGTACCGGATCTGAGCACCAGGCGGTTTTGCTACAGTCGGAGCCTTGCCATTTGTCTTGGGTGAGTCTGAATCCGACTGGAAGGATATTTCAGTGTCGTAGGCAGCGTATCGAGAGAATACTGCATACCATTACGATAAAATAGAAAGAATAATGGTGGAAAGGACGAAAGTAGTGGGTATCGAAATTCAGCCTGGATTGCTGCACGTGGCAATGACACGTATTTCCTCGTCGCCCGTCACGGTCCTGTCTCGTGCCTCATCATGCTGGGCAAAATATCGTCAATATTGCTTCTTAATAAGAATATTCTTGGTATGTGATATTCTTGTATGTATGCCTCAATGCAATACGATTATCGCCGTCAATAGAACCGGTGAGCTCAACAGCGAGCTTGTATTTCTTGTGATCCGACACTGTGTCGCCGGATTTCTGACGTGTTTCTTACAGCAAAGTACGTCTCAAGTATGTCTTTTTTTTCGTTTCATGGTGGACGGCCCAAGGGGATGTTACAGGAACGTCCGTATGGGACGTCCTGCAGCAGGATATCGAAAAAAGTTCATCCTATCTCGAAGGGCCACGATACTCAGCTCACCTGTTCTCAAGAAGGTCAGGGTCGCCGTCTTCTGCAACACGCGATCTCCTTGGGTACGACATTGTACGGTAGATTCACGTTCTGACAGGATCGAGCCAGTCAGGGTAACATTCCTCTTCTAAGATTACGTTGACTGAAAACCGGCAACTTTAGTCTAGCAAGCAACGAAGAACCAGTCGTACTGCTGGGCCTTATCGTCCGTTTCTCCTATAAGCTTCAATACGCCACTCAGCTGTTGCAGAGCAAGCGCTTGACCCAAAGACGAGTCAAATTTAGTAACGTCTCTCCATTGGGCTTGGCTTTCGAAGCAAGCGATTAATCGTTGTCATCATGTATGATGCATTGAGGCCCTGACAATATCTCCCTCATCGCATTAAAGCAGTCGGATTCGATATAACGAGAACGTCTTCTGGACCCAGAATTCGGTTCACAGAATAACTAAAATCACACGTTTGTCCATTGGTGGGTGCCCATTAATGCATTCTGATGGTCAATCGCCCACAGTCTTTCCCATCCTGCGCTTTGGCAGAAGTCATTCTCGGACTCGGAACGCCCAAGGATCGCCTACACGTAGGCACATTGTTTCCGCCTTGAGCTTCGCTCCGATCGATCCGGTGCGACGGTTTACATTCTACTAAGCACGATCAAGGTCGGCCTTCAACAGAGAGCCTGGGTCATATCCGACACGCTCTCCACCACTACCACAGAGTTCAGCAGCGGTCACGCTCTTCAAAGTGTGCACTGAACAGTCAAAGTCACTTTTTACTAGATTCAGCTAGACCCATTCTGGTTCAGTGATGGAATGTGAAAAAGGCCCGGCTTGGCTCGACCCAGTTCATCTGACCGGCTTCAAAGCAGCGGCCTCGTGTTTGCGTTTGGCTCATCCAACATTGATATAGTCGCCATGCAGGGCGCTCCCCTGTTCTACTTCGATTGTTCCACCGTACCATTGGCCATCAACGAATCCTCCCACGTGTTTCCCGGCTTGTTCATACTATTCACCCCGCGTTTCCTTCAAAAGGGTGCGCTGCCTATCTATTTCAAGTTCCTGAGCCCCTTCTTTCCGGCATCCCTCCCCACCTTTCATTCATGCTCTGTCTTGGGTCTGGCTCGACGTGCGACGTTTGCCTCGAACCCTTTGGCAATGACACCAAAGCACCCTGCTCAATAGAGTGCGGGCATGTCTTCTGCCTCAAGTGAGTCTCCTTTGTTCTCAGTTGTCGACGTTCTCAATAATGTCCTTTCGTTAGTTGCCTCAATCAGATCACGCGTCTCAAGTGTCCTCTTTGTCGAAGCCGCTTTGAGCCGCAGGGTTTCGTGAAGCTTCATATTGACGTGGACGATGTTCGGTCATCGTCTCATTCTCCCGAACGACCACCCAGTGCGTCTCCAGCTGAGCTGGAGGCTCGACGGCTGCAGGAGGCCATCGCGAATATTGCCAATGAAGGGTCGACAGAGGCGAGCCTTCGGCAGCTCATCCAGGATTGCAAGTCCTTCCTCGCTGGGCAACCGCGTAATCTGGTGCGTCATGCTTAATATTTGTTTTACATTCCCTTTGTTAATTACCCCCAAAGTTTACAGAGTTGCGATTCATTCATCGGGTGGTGTCGTATCTATGCGACGTCAAGAGCGATTTAGTAAAGACCAAGCGAGAACTTGCGCATTTGACGACGGAGAAAGCTCGATCAGATCAGATGGTGGTTGATCTTGAGGCAGACATGAAGAGAGATAGGAGCAATGCGCAGGCGTTGGAGGACAATTTACGGGACTATTGCAGCAAAGCTCAAGGAGCGTACTTTGGTGTTGCAGAGTGAGCCGGCTCCTCGTTTCCAGCATTCCTATCACTGACGTGTTTCTCTCCCCCTCTCTCGTCTATCATCAATGATCACCAGGCTAGTAAGTCTATTTCCGTCGAGTTGCGAGTCTGGACGGTTACTCATGGTTCTCCGTAGTACCTTCATGCCGAAAGCGAGAGGACTAGGTTGAGAGACGTGTTACGTCAATACGGTATCACTGATCCCTTATCCCAGTCTGAGCAAGTCCACAAGGCGAGCGACGTCCGGCCTTCCACCGAAGCCGCACAGGATATCCTCTCTCCTCTGACCACACAGCTCCTGATATCCCCTCTACCAGAAGTCGCCGGTACGATCCTCCAGACCTCAGCTATGGGGAGCTTCATGGCGCTCCCTGACGTCGACGAATGTTGCGACAAGAAGATCCCGAAACCTGAGCGGTGCGGGGCCGTAGGCTGCCCTTTCTCCTGCCAGTGCCGATCCGTCGATCTCTTTGATGATCCATCTCAAATACTAACCTCCGTGACTCGCGCCGCCTCAGGGTCTTCCTCACATGAACCAGCTTACGAAGCCCCTGTACCTCTTGGCGCTGGTGGTTTGTCGTTGACCGCTCCCGGCCCAACGGCGAGCTCTACCGTGGATGATCCACCAACTCGTCCAGCTTCGCCAATGCGTTCAAGTTCCAGCTCTGGCTCCTCCACTCCGGGAGAACCACCGCGGATCAAACCCCTACCCCCTCAGAGGCACAATTCCTTCCAGCTCCGAGATCGCCTGTATAACTTACTGCAAGACGAATCATCGTCTTCTCCAGCTTCGTCGTCCATGCCGAATCTCACATCCAGTCACTTTCCCTCGACACTCACTTCTCAGCACGCTTCTACTAGTACCTCCTCAGCTTCTCAGTCTCGTTATGGGTCCCTATCGCGTCCCCCTCCCTCGCGTACTTCCGAGATATCAGCCACCTCGGAACAGGTGTACGGTAAACCGATCACTCGTGCCAGCGATGCTGCCCATGCCCTCGAAAGGTCTCAGCAATTGGAGAGAGGCCGATCTTCTCGTTCTCGTTCCCGTTCTCGGCGGAAGGAGCAGGAGGAGGAGGACGTGCCTCCTCCTACCCCCGACAAAGACGTTCATACTTCCCAGGCGCCGGCGCCCTCTACATCCCGTAGACCTGAAACTCCCAAGGCTTCCCGAAGCCGCAGCACGCGGCGTGAAGAGAGCCAGAGTCGTTCGCGCCCCACCACTACCCTATCGTATTCACAGTCCATCTCAAACTTCTATTCCGCTCCTGGCCCTTCACGGACTCCTATTTACGGACACCCCACTTTGAAGACATCCAACTCGTTTCGGGCGACACCTCCTTTCTCGTCTTATCATTCCTCCATTGGCAGTGGCAAAGGGAAGATGATAGCTTCATCGATGGTGCACAGTGGTGTCACCTATGCTTGATGGAGCTCCTGTACTATACGCTTTTGGATAATATGGCATCTTCCATCCTATAGATTGGAAGGGACATTTACGGAATTGGTGTGTTGTTATTCATTGGTCTTAATCCCCCCCTCCCCGCCGCTGTCCTTTGTCTTATGTTTATTGTCTCTTTGCCCATGACAAAGAGCATTTCTTCGTTCTCTTACCATATGATAGCACACTCGTATTGTCCTCTATTCTCACCGGAACCGCATATGTACCATAATCGCATTTTTGGAATTCATTCGTTTATATATTCAAGCGGACGTTCCATTTCATGTCTGAATTTCAGAGACCGCAAAAGTCGATACTTTCTGCTTGTCACCGGAAGGAATAAAGCTGCCTACCCTACTGCTGCGTCGGACCTTCCGATCCAGGGTTCGTCGACTCGATCTCTACATGCTGACGATTATTTGGGGTGTTGGAGCTGGTGCATGTGCGGTTGTGGACGAGTTCATGAGAGATAGGCCGGATCTTACTGACACGGACATATGAAGAATCGATATCTTAGCCGCTGGGTTCAGTGGAGAGGACGAGAACCGGGAATCCAGCTTCGGCGAGCTCGACTCCGAGTCGGATTCTATTGTTTACCGCTTCTAATACACTGGTGACTGTCACCCTTTCTTGCTTGCAACGTCAAGGGTGGTCGAAGAGTCTTCCACCATGACATTTAGATAAGATCGGAGATGCTTGATCCGAGACTGAACTCGGATAAATGTCGGGATTGCCTTCCGTCTTGAAAGACAAGTCTAGTAGTGCCGAAGAGCGAGGATAAGTACTTGGATAGTTCACCGAAGAGCTCCTAACACAGAAGACTAGACTTGTTGAAGAGTGTAGGCGCATGTTGATCTCCTTTATAAGTACGGAAAATTATCGGTGAGGACTAAGTTTAAGCATGAAGGGGTGAACCCCGGATCCTTGTTGATAGTAAGGATTCGCAGTCTCAGAAACTCCCACCACTGGAGTCAACGAACGTGTCTGAATCTGTGTTTGGGATCACGAGTGACGGGGACCTGCCAATTCAGTTTGAGGCTAGAGCATTTCGCACGATGTCTCGCAATTTGGGGGACTTTTGGGGCCCTTCGAACCACCGATGGAAGAATTTGTGGAGCCACGAGAACGAAAACGACCAACGGGCTCGAGCCTCAGGACATGTGCAAGCTAACCAGTGAGAGAAATCCTGTGGGGGAACGATCCAGAAGCTAGTGGCAAATCTGACTCCAAACATCAAAGAGAGCCTGGATTTCGGAGTATTCCTCAGAATTCAAATATTCAACCGTCAATGCTGGACGTGTTAAGGAGAAAAAGGTTCACCGCTGCAGTACTATTGAAGTGATGCATTAGAAAAGTCAAGTGAAGTACGTTGGTGCCTTAGAGGGATTTAGAGCGACATCACGCCATTCCCACTAAACGTAGATCTGCGACGCATTCCAGCGCGTAGAGTCCACGCCTATAGGGAACCATCCATTTAGTCATTGACTGTAAGTATAAACAGGGGTCCTGTTACGCCATGAATCGGCATGTCGTCGGCGCCGCTACAGGCAAAGCGGCGAGCACTCTCGAAATTCAAGCGGAGTCCGAAAATGACTCCTATAACGGAAATCTCGTGTCACCGAATTCCTCAGCCTGCCTCTAACACTCATCATGGCATACCGAAGACTCCAGCCGTCTATCCTACTCCTCCGTGCTGCCATTCCCCATGTCATCTGGGGTCAGGATGCTGGAGAATTCTACTTCGACGGTCCATTCGAATGCTATGACGAGCTGGACCTACAGATCCTCCTCCCACCTTCAAAGATCCAAGAAGCTGCAAACCTCCTCGCTCCTTCGTATATCGCCATGACGTGCAAAGAAATCGACGATGATAGAATGACCGTCCCCAAAGGCTACTCCCGTGAAGATTACACCATCGCTTTCCGCGATCGGCCTAACGACTTTACACGACTAAAGCTATCAGCGCAGCCTGACACCGATTCGGATGACGATTCTGACACCAATTCGGACGACGATTCTGACACCTATTCGGACCCCGCTTACGTGCTCCTCATATCCAACACAGTCTTCGACTATCCTCTTCATGACGTCGTCCAAGTGCCCCTTCCACATTGCCCGGAGCTCCCGTTCCCATCTGCACCAGCAATCATCCGGTTAATGCCCGTGCACATTCGAAAATGGATGTCTGCTGGATATTCTCGACAGAGCCTGACCTTTATCCTTGCTTGCAAGGCTATTCTGGAGAGTGCAATCCATTTCTATTTTGGCGAAGAGTTGGACGAACATTACGACAATTGTGATCAGCTACCTACCAGCCTAAAGGAGATGATTAGCGGTCTCAACGAGCGTGAAAGGCTATATGTTTATGGACATTTTCTCATAGGGGTGGCAGGCGGGTCGTCTGGTGACTCTGACAGCGATGCTGACTCGCTGGATGGACATGAACCGGGAACCCAGCTTCGCCGAGCTCGACTCTGAGTCGGATTCTATCGTTATCCGCTCCTATTAGATCGGCTACCGTCACCCTTTCTTGCTTACAACGTCAAGGGTCTCTATCCGCTTCAACGTCGACCCTCTGGGCCTGGTCGAAGAGTCTTCTACCATGTCACTTGGATAAGATCATAGATGTTGCTCCGGCGCTGAGCTCGGATAGATGATGGGATTGACTTCCGCCTTGAAGGGCAAGTCTAGTAGTGTCACGGGACGAGGATAAGTACTCGGATAGCTCCCAAAGAGCTGCTAATACAGAAGACTGGACTTGTTTATGGGCGTAATAACATGTAAAAAATCGGATGGGCGCAAGTTGTATTTTTCAGGTCGCAAGTTGATTTTTAATGGTTAAGTTCGGAACTATCCTCTGGCAAGTTACGGGGCTGTTTTTACACAAGTTTTCTGTTGGCCATAATTGTGGAATAAGCAAGGAATAAGAGCTGGGTCGTGATATGAAAATCTCAGTTCCCCTACTCGGATACCTAATCAGTGGTTATGCCAGTATGAACACTGACTTTCTGGGAAATAATACGGTACCTGTGCCTCTCAGCAGGCTGTATCGTGATCCCTGGAACTCTCTGAAAATTTGTTCTCAGACCTCGGTTTATGATAGAAACCGTTTATCATCGGCTCGCAGAGCAATGGAATTATCCTGAGTTAACTGTCCGAACAAGGTTGAAAGGCAGTCCAGTTCAGAAATCGATCCTCATTCGCACTGCAGAAGACATCCATACCTTGGAAAGAACAGCACTTGTGCCCATCCGATTTATTACACGCCATTACGCCCATACTTGTTGAAGAATGTAGGCGCATGTTGATCTCCTTCATAAGTGCGGCAGATTATAGGTGAGGACTAATCAATGAGGGAAGTCTTTGGCGAACAACAATCCAGTAGCCAGTTGATAACTGATTCAACTTGATAGGGCGCTGCGCCGGCAAATACATTTCGCCAGTCGCAAATCTCGCTCTGAACATCAAAGAGACCTTGAATGTCGGGGAAACCTTTAGAATCCAACCGACATTGCTGAACGTGTTAAAGAAAACAAGGTTCGTTGTTAGCCATCTGATACTTATATCCATCAAGAACTGTCAACTGATATAAAGTATTTTTTAAAATCGTCCAGTAAAGTGCCTTATCGTCTCCAAAGGATCTAGTGCGTTATCACACCGTCTCCCATGAGTGTAGACGCGTTCGTGCGAGTGGAATCTACCCCAATGGTGATGTACCCGATAATACCATTCGCATAATCCTCCCCATCCATAGGAATGACAGCCAACTCGGGGAACCATCCATTGACGGCCTCGGCTGCATAGATGACGTCCTCTGCGTTGGTGGTCCTCTCGATCTCGGTATGCGAGACGTACGGTTCAGTCGACATTAGGTACTCCGACAGGTCATCCGACAAGAAGATCTGACCCGTGTTGGCAGTGGTATCAGTCTTGACGGTCCCGTTGGACTGGAGCACCCAATCTTGGTGGACCTGCATAGCATGGTTAGCTAAAATTCCGTATCGAAAAAAAATTGACGCCGATTTACCTGAACGTGAATATGTACGGTCCTCTGGACGTAGAATCCTGGAACGATCGTCTTCATCTCCATCACGCCGTTGGCATCCGTGGGCCACATCCCTCGGAGGAAGGTGGTGTCGTCGGTGTGAAGATCAAAGTTATCATCAACGATGGTATAATTCAACTGCTCGAGCAGCTCTTCGAAAGGCGTATTGGGGGAGAGCTTGGTGAACGAGGAATATGAACCCGTGGCATTGCAATGCCAGAGGTCGACAAGCACGTTTTGCATAGGCTCGCAGGTGTTGATGTCGATCACTCCGATGTCCTACGTCGAAAGTCTCAGCAACTATGTCCCGGGTATCGATTGAAGCTGAACATACCATGACCAAAGGAATACCCGACTGGCCCTCGGACATATCCTGGCGCAAAGTCTGAGATACCTCCCAGATGTACGGACCCGTGGTGGCCTCTGGGGTAAGAATACACGTCTCGTTCTGAATTGTGGGGTAGTACGGAGACTCGGTCGTGACGGTGACCGACGAGTTTCGCTTGGTCAAGCCCTGTGCACGTTTCTCAACGCGTCGCTTCTGCATCTCGCCGACATGGCGCGCGCACTTGCTCGAAGCGAAATCGCGACGGGCCAACTCCTCCTCGGAACGCTTGTTGGGCGCATGGGGGCCGGGATGGGCAGCAGCAAGCAAGGCAGAGACGAGAAGGGAAGTGAGAGTAGTAGCCTTCATGTTCGCAATCAGTGGGGGAATGCGATGAGAATACTATGTGGTGCATTTGTACGTTATATAGGCCAGAGGTCGATTCATATTTGTTTTTTTAAAACTTTACGTTGAAGGATAAAAAAAGAGAAGTCCGTCCTTTCGCTCGAGGCGAGTACGCGGACATTCACCATCAGAGGCAATTGGATGGTGTACCGTATGGAGACCCAGGGTTGCTATCCATGTACAAAACGTCTGTGGCCAATAGAAACCGAATTAGTTACCAATATCAGTCCGTAGACAAAAAAAAATGACATCACCAGCAATCTGCAGACCAATCGGAAAAATGAGATCCAGAAGTGCGAGAGGGCGGGGGCGCAACGATACTCAGGCGAGAGATACCCCGGTATTTGCCAAGACATTTTTTGATGATTGACGTGCAAATTCACATACAATTTTTGGCCACTGGAATCATCTTGATTCAAATAGACCGCCTCACGACTGGTAGAAAGACAGTAAAACGCGTCGGTATAGGTCTGCTGCTTGGAACCTTGAATCCTACATCAGACGAAAGAGTGTACCTCTTTCGCCTGCGCGACATCCTCGGCAAGGGAATGTTCTACGACAGGTAGCTTCCACGAACCTCCCCCGTCTTCTACCCCATGGGCGACTAGATACTCGCGGTTCCCTTGGCAATTATTGCGGAAGTATCTTGCATGCAGCTAACGTGGATTTAGTCATAAACGTTAAGGAGGTTAGTAGACGAACCATGCTAACGAGGTCTTTTAAGTCATGAGGATAATGGCAGTACAGATGAGTTTGGAGTCTTGCGTGAACTCTAAACATAGCTGTTGAGTCGTGCTGCTTCATGACATATCGTGCCAGCCTGATTCGAATTTCTAATTTGCAGATTCCATTTCGCATTCGATTTTTGAGTGTCACCCTCCGCGGTCAAAGAAGATGGAGGTCCTTTAGCCTAGAGGAGAGGAGAGGAGAAAACTCTGTTAGTACTTACATCGTGATGCAGCGAATTCGATTCTTCATTGCTCCGGCCAATCCTTGAGTTCTTGAGCGCATAGGGACAATTCCGAACGAACACGGCGACTTCAGTCTGAACAAATTAGGCTGCACGGTGAACCGCACTATGACACCAGTCACATTGAAGAGCGCTGCGATAGCACGCTGAATCGAGCGACTAGTATCAAATCTGCGCAAGTTGCCGACTCACGGGAGAAGGATCAAAGTCTAACACCATCCATCATAGTAACTGACTAAAACGGAAAGGAGTGCAGCAATTACCTTCACAATGGGAGGCCTCGGATTAGTCGCGGGTATCTGCTGGTTTTTAATCAGCCAATGTAGGTTGGCTCAGTACGGCGGAGGTTGAGGAGTAACCAAGGAGGAAATGCTGGTGCGGATGATCGGGTAATGATTAGAGTTTACATCTAAAGACAAAGCAAAAAAGTCCGTAGACGAATAGGTCAGGGGCTGCTTGATTGTGATTTCTTACTAAAAAAATGAATAGGGATCAGTCCGTCCTTTCGCTCGTAGAATCGTCGAGGCCAGTCCAACGAATTCATCATCAGAGAAAGGTGAGGTGTACCGTGAGGAGGCCTACGGTTGTTTCTATATCCAAAACGTCGGTAGCCAATGAGAAACGGGTCATTTGATTGCCAATAAACGGCCCCGAGATATAAAAATGATATCAGCGGCTTAAAGGGCAACATTGGGTGACTTCCCGCAGGATTTAGAAAACTAAACTAAATTCTAGACGCATAGCAACCACCCCATATGGAAGGATGCCGAGCAGCCGCCATCAACTTTTGACCCTGTTGATGGAATTTGATGGGATTTCAGCTTTTCTAAAATTTAATCTAGACGACCCCTACGACCCCCCCTTCCAGACCTAAATCCTTGTTGTAGATTTCGTTGCTAGGATATTTCAAAGTCCGCCAATCTCGATTCGCAACCTCCAGCTTATCCTCTCCTGCTGCTAGGCTTGTATCAAGTTGTGACTTATGAAGTAGTCTTCCAATCGTTGCGCGACACCATATCTCTCGTCTTTAAGGGATCCGTGGAGGGAAAGGTCCACTTTCCTTTTATATTCATTCCCCCGGCAATACGGCACATGGTAGGTATCATTTTATAACGCGGTTGATGATGGTTGGCTTACGGTCTGAAAACATAAATTCTAAATGTTCGGAATTTGAATTTCTTTAGATTTAGAAAATGGTCTGTGTTTCTAAATCCTGCGGGAAGTCACCCATTCGCAGAAGATTCGGGGAAAAAGATGCTGAGCAAGTGCGGGAGGGCGGGGGTGTAATGAGCCTCAGGTGAGCATCTTCCACATGCGACTGAAACTTTGCCAAGGCGATTTCGGGACGTAAAAATATTCACCTATTGTTGTCTGGATACTGTCAATAGGTCAAATAGACCATGTCGTGTAATATGATAATGAGAACCTGAGCGCTTCACGACGGTGGAAACGGAAGACGAACAAATTTACGCTAATGTCGCTCTGTTGCCAACTTGTCTGGTCAGGACCTTCAATCCTTCTTAAGAACTCACATTTTCGTCCGAATGTCGTCCTTGTAAGAGAGGGTTCTAAGGTTGGTGGAATCCACCGTCTTTTCAGAAGCCGGTAGACGACAAAGTGATACAGCTGACCTCGCGGCACGGTTTTTCTTGGTAGAAATTGCGGCGGCCAGTATGTTGTAGGCAAGCCTTGATGAAGAGTTGGCTAACTTCGCCTCGGCCCAGATTATTTAAAGACTACCCTTGAAGGGTCAATCACTACGCGGGAAAATTTGAATGCATGATTTGCACAGATCAGAATTATTTTGGAATCGTACCTTAGCGGCATCTCTCAAGTTATCCAACCATGACGCATGTTGAACCGTATGAAAAATTCAACCTCAAGGGTATCGTTCAACTTCAATCGTTGAAGTTCGACTCTAACCGCAAAAATTCACTCAGCGGTCCGGACTTTTCCGCACGTTCCGTCGGCACAGTCCTCCTAATTTGGACTTCTACCGCACTTCTTGTTGGACAGCAACGAGCACGTCGACATTTGCAGGCAGCAAGGACACAAGGACAGCTCATGCCACGAGCTCACCATGCCGCTCATTATCCATGCCGCTAGCCAGTGTGATATCTGTTTCTCGACCTATGCTTGGGACGAGCCGGATCAGGCGCCTCATGTTATTCCTTGTGGCCACACTTTTTGCAAAGAGTACGATTTTTTTTCTTGCACCAACTTTCTACTCACTTCTTTTGCAGATGCTTAACAAATATCACCAGTGTCGATGACAGGCCACCAACGTGTCCCTTGTGCAGGAAAGGTTTCAAGCGAGATCCCGTGAAGATTCGGAGGCTGCATGCGAACGGTCCCCCCTCAGATGAAACGAAATACACCGATTTGCTAGAGAGATTGGTCCTCGCCTGGAAACTGACCGAACCAGACCCGGAATTGGGTTCAGAGATTGAACAATTTCTTGAGGGACAAGACGAACACAAGGTATAGGTCCGCTCTACGTCCCCTGTTTAGTATCTGACCACCTGTAGTATCAACCTCTTCGTAGCGCGCTTGAGGGGACAGACACTCTCCGAAAGTTGAGGATCAAGTACGAAAAAACGAAGGTGCTGATGCGGACCGCCACACTGAAGGTCAAGGAAGAGGAGCGGAACAAGGAATATGAGGCTCATTTAGTCAGTGAAAATGAGCAATTGCTGTCGTACGTATTTATCTTCTTTTCCTGACTCATTCTGACCTCTTGACAGCCGGGTAATTTGGCTCAAGCTGCGTTATACAATTAGTAACATCGTATTTCCAGATGCGCAGATATCGAGACGAGGTAGACCACTTGCGCCAACAACTTGCCATGGTCAATTCGTTCTTCGATGATGGCCCCAACAATGGCAAGGGAAAAGGAAAACAGAGGCCGAACCCTCTTCCGACGCCACCTCAAGACATCTTCCAATTACCTGAGTACCAAATGTTGAATACTCAGCCGTCTTTACCCGCGAACGCGGGCACTAGCCTTACCCAGCTTCACCCGCCAATATCGTCAAAACTCTCGCAGGCGATCCAGCAAGCGCAAAGTCAATATGATCCTGCTCTCGGAAGGCAGAACGTCATTGTTGGTGGTGCTCAACCAGAATCCCGTATCACTATTCCCCCGGAATCAGAGTCTCAGGATGGGCCTTCTTTCCAAGGAGCGGGAAGGCTGACCGGATATCTACGAGGAGACGATGGCAGTTTCCAGCGTGGCTATTTCACAGAGCAGTCTCTTTCTCAACCCGGACCCTCAAAACATTCGAATGCTTTACAGACTATAGCATCGACGGCGTCGGTCTCATCTACAGGCTCCGAGTCGTCGTCTAAGTCGCGGCCGTATCAACGCAGCAATACATTTCCTCGTGTCAGCTTTGGCACTTCTGCTGACACTTCTCAACCCAGCGCCGAACATCCTATCTCGAGGGCTCATCCTCCCTCGTCTGTTACGGATTCTCGAGCCGGGGGTCGTGCAACCTTCTCCCAGCAAGTCTCTGGATCTACAGAATCTCGCACTAGAACCGAGTCAAGGCTGCCTGAGGCTGCCCAGCAACCCCAATCGTCCCAGAGCGGGTCGCAGCAGCGTAACGCTAGAGCAGGCGGAACAACAGCACGAAGACGAAGTTTTCACACGGGATTACGAATGCTTCTCCAAGAGCATCCCGCGCCCCCTGCCATGGACGCCATCTCTATCGTGTCGTGGGGAACTTCAGCCATTTCAGACGGCAGCTCGTTGCGCAGCATGAATCTTTTGTCCTCTTTTGTTGCAGGTTCTCCTGGTGCACCCGAGTCGTACGTCGTGCCTGTAGGAGACCCGAGCGCGTTCCTGCCTCTTCGAAATCCGGCGCGCGAGGAAGAAGGTGGTGCTTTGTCACCTTTGGATGTTGAATGGATTCCTCAGACAAGGCCTGCCCCGCGTGGACGCCATCGACGACTTTCCTCTGTCCCGAGTCTTCCGCCGGCGTCGCGAGCGACGGTCAGGCCCACGTCGGCAGAGGGTCTTGGCCGAAGGGGATTGGTTAACGAGACGGAGGAGGAAGGCGATAACGCATTGGGCCTGGTGGATTTGAGGAGGCGTGAGGACTCGCCTTTCATTGCCCAGCCTACGCCGATGGTGCCTGCAGCGCATTTCCTGAGGTCGTTCAGTCATCATGGGGCATAACATACATTCTTTTCCTCACGTTCAGGACACTCTCTGCAAGTGATTACTTATTTTACCGTCGCTCTCGTGCAAATACTATCATCCGGAACATTCAGTCAGTCGCACATCACATCGCTTTGCATCTATAATCATTTCCTCGTCGAACGGAAATACTAATACCCGCTCTATCGTATATATATAAGTAGTAAAAACATACCGCTTCGCGTCTAGACCAATGCATGTGTCCAGATGACTCTTCCATAGTGTTCGAGGTCACTCATTCCTTCACGACACTTATCGATTTCCAGGCAATTACCGAGTGGAGTTCAAAGCTAAACTGTGACCTCCGGGAATGAAAGGTTAGTGGCGTTAGGCTTTAGACATTTAATGTGCGTAGTAAAATGAGAAGCGTAACCAATCGATGTCGCTTTTGAAGTAGGAATATGGGAAAGAGTGTCCAGCCCAGATTAAGGTATCAATTTAGCCGTGGTGCCTATGTGCGGATCAGAAAGTTAGACGTCCAGGTGAGGACCACGAACCAGTTCATACCTTACTTCCTTCTTCTCATTCATACTTAAGGAACACATTCCTGCGTGGCTCATGACGGATAAGGCCATGCAGTTATCTCCATGGATCTTTCATTTCTCTACTGAGCAGCTTGACACGAGCAATTACTTTGTCTTCTTACTAGAGAGATATTATGGGAAATTACATGTACCACTACATCCTCCGGGTCCTAAATAACAAAGAGTCCACAATACATAATCACCCTACAGCGTTAACGAGGAGAATCCATCGCAGCCGTCGTCAATTTCGAGATATCGATAAACGCATCAAACAATGCTGGAACAATGAAAGGGACCCTACACTCCCGCCGAATATCCGTTAGCACCGTCTCATACTCAATCCTTTGCTTCCTCTCTGTCTCGATTTCCAGCTCAAGATCCCTCACTTGGTCCCGGAACACTATTGGGCAGCACGCGTAAGCGAATGAAGTAAGAAACGAATAAAGAGACATACGAAAATCAGGCTCAGGGACACTTTGTGCTCCCATGTCTTTAAGCTTCTCCCGGATCCTCGTCTGTCGCGCAACAAGATACTTTATCTCTTCGCGGAGCGACCCAAGCTCATGCAACAATGAGCACTCGTCGTCGTCCAACGGGCTTCTACGAGATCTCTTGGCTGATAGTAGCGGGGATACCGAGCGAGAGGTTCGCTTGCCAATCACGACCTGAGGAGTGCATAGATTGGTAAATATCATGAACGAATAATATCAGCATACGGATGTGTCTTCTTCTTTCACGCGTAGTACAGGACTCTGAGGTCGCGAGGGTGGTTCTAGTTGGTGTGGATATGAATTGATGGTCGTCGGTACTGGCTCTGTATATTGAAGGTATGGCGTGTCTGACCATGGAGTTGAATTTGATAAATATGTTTGAGATGATGAGCCCAGTCGTTGTTCATCCAAATTCCTCTCTGGGATAGGTTTTGAATGGGGAATGAAGCCCTGAGGGCTGAGGGCTGAGTCGGGAACATGATGCGGATGCAGGTATGTTATTTTGGGTGGAGGCGGTGGATCGAGCTTCTTGTTTGGTCTGGACAGAATCGGTCAGGACTCAGGAGTACCCGGAAACATACTGAGGTACTCACTCTTGCTTCAAGGACATCTTCGAGCTATCGGGAAAATGATGAGACGTGCAGAGAGCAGATATGGATGCCACACTAACATTGTCCGCCTGGACAACTCTTCCTGTGACATTTTCGTGATTCTTTTCACCAGTTGCACATGCAGCAACTGTACACTGACGCGGTAAGACACGAATCGAATGGTAGAGGAATACAAGAAAAGCGTACACTGCGTATCCCAGTCTCCCAACAGAATCTGACCACTCCCCTAGAAAGTATCTTTATCGTATATGCCTTGGGGTGGGGGATGCCCAGAGAAGTCAAGTCCTCCCGTAGAATGGCGATAGCGGCCGTCAAATCTTCTGGTGTGAACATGGCAGCCTTTGGTGGCAAATACGTTACGCGAACAGTAAGAAGGACAGAGGGGGCCATGTGGCTAGGTTCGCGCCAGGTCGCTGTTGACGAAGAGTACCCAAAGTAAAATATTCTGAGGACCAGTGCAAGGGGGAGATGATAGAGTGCAACTATGGACACAAGACCCACGGTAAGTCGATAATGCGAACAATGGAGGTGGAAGTAGTAGAATGTGTTGCCGGCGGGCCGTCGCCGTCGATCCGATACTTAACATGGCCTCGTCGGATTCCGCACCGACCGTAGTCCCCGATCGAGGCCCAGTCTCCTTCAAGTCTCCTTAGTCTGGTGTTAGTGTAAAACACGTCAAAACTGGAGCTTTTTGGCGGATTGTGGAAGTTGTTCTCTAAGAATTGAACGTAGAATCATCCCGTAATCTAGCTACTAGAAAGACGGAGTTACGAGTACTTGGCAGAGCGTAGCTACGATCAAGGCGCTAACTAGAAATACGGCAACTTGACAGTGATGCGCTACTGCGGTTTGGCGGTCGTGATCAAGGGCCCAGTGCGGTCCGATAAGGGATGAGGGCCACCTTGATCAGAATGCTCTTCCTCCAAAAAAACGAGTAAAAATTAAGAAATATCTATTTACGAGGACTACTACGATGCATTACATATCATCTCTTCTCGGTTATTACTGTAGTTCAACGAGTGATACTAATTCCCATTCAATCTGGAGAGGAGAATTGAACGGAGAATCCCTCCGTATTCTGGCTACTAGCATTGCGGGTAGTTATCCAGAGCGTCGCTCAGATCAAGACCCTAATTTGAAGTCTGGCAACTTTGCGATAATGCGCTGCAGCTTGACGATTGTGACGAAGGCCCTCTTCAGCTTCAACGACGTTTTCAGTATACTTCATGGGCAAAAAACTATGAAACCGGATGAACGTAATGGGAGGACAATGGAAGAACAAAGGTTCGAGACTTTTGGTAGTCAATTTGAGCCCATAAATGGAATGCCGATGCCAAGCCGAGGAGATTGTCTGAAAGTAGTGTTGCCGCGACTCGGCTAGACTCGGCTCGGCTAAGCTTATGCCGACTTTGGTAATTGCTTTGAGCCGAGTCGGCTTGAGTCCGTAACCGTGATGCCGGCTAAGCTAGACTTCGGCTCAAGTCGGCTTGAGCTCGAACTAATGATCCAAAAAGGAAGTTTCTAGGTAAGATGCACTTTCCGAGGCGAGATGGGCCTGTAAATCCTTCAGAATCAACACCTGATGATATATAGGTGTTCGACTCGCAATTCTGTAAGTGCATCTTCAATATAGCCATAAACTACAGCCCCTTCACCTTTTTAGGAAAAACATCGGCTTGACCTCGGCATCTGTAGGGGCACTGATGCTCAGACTTCGGTTGTTCCGTTTTACGATATTCATGAGCATTTCGAATGTTTATCTACCTCGATTTGTATTGGAAGCTTTATTTTACACGTACATGGTGTGAGTTTATGTGTCCTGGGGGACAATAAAGGTCACGAACACACTGGCCAAATCAGGTGCTGCCATTCGGGCTAAAGCGACTCAAGTCCGGCTTTAGCCGGCTCCTAGATGAGCTTGAGCCTAGAATGAGTCTGAGCCAATCAAGACTCAGACTCGGCTTATTAAGACTCGGCTAACCGGCTCAAGCGGCTTTAAGCCGAGTCGCGGCAACACTATCTGAAAGCCAAGCACACGAATTTGGTCCTCTCTGACACATCTCTCTCACGTACTACTAACGACCCATAAAAGGGAATACTCAGTAGCCTCCAGGGACCAGGACAATGTCAAAAGAGCCGCGAAAAATGAGGGCCCCCCCACTGCACCTTGCCCAGTACTACCACCAGGATACGTCCTATACACCTACTGCACACTATCTTCCCCGTTGACCACGAAAAAACGCGTCCTTATGGCTCACTCTCTGTCTGCATACGGTCAGTACTACTTCTCGATCAATCTTACCGTCTATCTTTCTGACTAATCTTCACAGGCTTTGAAGCGAACTTCAACGGCTTGTTGACCCAAGCTAGCGCTGAAACACCGTCTACGGATGCGTCCACGCCTGTCTCTTCCTATACATCCTCTCCATCCTCTCCTTCCACTCAGTCGGATGAACCTCACATCCCTCGTCCATCGAACGCCTACATTATATTCCGATCTGAATTTGTAGCTCTTCACAAGGAGTCTCTATCGAAGACACAGCAAAAGGCTAGCAAATTAGCTGGTGCGGCGTGGCGTGAGCTTCCGAAGGAAATTCAAGATCATTACAAGGGGCTCGCGAAGGAAAGGAAGGAGGAACACGCGCGCGCATACCCTGGCTATAAGTACAAGCCTCGCCAATCCTCGCCAATCTAGTCGCGGGAAGAAAGTAGATGGACGCAAGAAACCCGGCGCGTCGGTCGCGCAGATTAGTATGGATGAACAGAGTTTCTACCATCGTTCCCCGAACTCGATCACGGCCGCGCCTGAGGTTCTTCTACTTCTTAGCCCCATTTCTTCCTCTGTCGACTTATCGCATCAGCCTTCTATGACAACCGTAGACGAGATTTCTCCCGTTTTCGATGCGAATCAGGTTATGCACCTGATGCAGAGCTTATACCACCCTCCACCACCTTCTGCGAGTCCTTTTGACTCGCCCGGATTTCCTCAGCTCAACGCCTTTTCTCCTGACACCACCGTAATGATGAATGAAAACGGCGGCTTCCGCCAGTTCCTCATGACGTCCGATCCTGATGTTTGTGATAAATCTACCTCGCATATACATTCTTACTCACACCCACGTATAGCCTTCTTTCCTCGACTTATTTGGGGTATATCCGGGCAACGCCTGGGAGTCTGCGTCAAATGCGTTGGACCTGCCAGATCCTACCACCTACGAAAGTGTGGGATACCCTGTTGTTGCTAGCCCCGAGGATTATCCTGAGCTCTTCGATCTATAGCAAGAAGAGGCGGTGCACCTTCCTAACTAATTGTACTAAATCTATTCGAAAGTTTATTTAGCTAACCAGCATGTAACCCTCGGGTGTATAACGACTCTCTGATTAGTATGCATTTTTACTCCCCTGGAAATGTACTATTACGATGCCTCCAATACGTATAAAAATCACACTAAGACTTACGGTCAAGCACGAATGCTTCTACTGAGGGCTTTAGTCTATATACTTTGATATGTATGACTGAGTCAATGGGTCGTACGCTCCATGGCCAAGCTATAGATCTTTCTCTCGTGCTCTATTACTGTTATGACTTGGGAAGCTGATGAGGATGGTCTGGATTGGTGACCTACAACATGGCTCGTGAACGGGCGAAGACGCGGGTATATTTCTTCTGATACGGATGGCTATACCGCGCCTCGTCTGTAATGATATTCTACTTGTCAACTCTATGGGATGGAAAACTCTCGGGGAAATTTCTAAGCTTTTTGTGGTCTGGATGACTGTCCTTCGTTGCTTAGAACATACTACCTAAGGAACAGAGATAAATATATGGAATAAGGGGAGGACTCAGCGGCGTTGTGATGTTCTCTTCTATCCATCTTTATCCTCTTGTTCATGCGGCTCTAGGTCGGTTTCCCATAGCGGCATTCCCACTTCAACTTGCTGAGTCGGAATTTCGGTCTTTGTGAAGTTCCAGACGCCTCTGGGGACATTAACTGCTTCGATGCCCTCTGTTGTGCCAAAGAGGTCGCACATCGCTAGGTTCTGTGCCCCTTCGCGTACGATACAAGTCCGATGGTCACTCGCCATACCTCGGACACGGCCGTATGATGCGCTCCCATTTTTATAGCCACTTATCATATTCGCAGTCGGTTGTGACTAGGAAGCAAAACACAATGTACGAGTTCCAAGTGACGCGTGTTCTAACTTTAGACACTCTCAAGTCTGTCAGGGTTCTTCCGAAGAAGGCGTTATAGAAGAGTCATCCACGTGGCACTGAGGAGAAATATCGGACTATCACCGGCTGTTCCTTCAATTCCACCACTGAGATGCTCAGTGCAATACAATCCTTTCCTTCCTACTACGTTCGCGTAGAACGAAGGCTTGGAACTATTTATACAGGATGTAGCTTGTCTCTAAATTCTCCATCGGCTATAGTTTTACCACTGGCAATATGCGCGCAGAACTCTCCTTTCTACTCGCTGTTCTTGTCATTAGCAAGGATTTTAGTGCAGCCTTCGCGACATTGACTACAGGCGCGTCTACTGGGATTCCTAGTACTACTGCTGCCTTGACCTCAAATTCCGCTGTCTCTACGGTGGTTACCACTCCGACTGGTTTCCCTCCAGTTGGCTCTATTCCTCGGGACTACTCGTCCGAAGGTCTCGAGAGACTATGGGATATGGTAAGTACTACACCGTTCTAGTCGGTCGAAAATTGTAATATAACCGTGCTATTCCCAGGTAGGATCAGTGGAGCCCCCACCGTTCACTACTACCCGAGTTCCCACTGCATCCGTTACGTTACCTCCCTCTCCTCCGCCTTTATATCCATCATTCTATGCCCCGGCTCCAAAGGATATCCTCCCTGGCTTGAAGTTCCCGAACGGCTTCTTATTCGGTGTCGATACCGCCGCGTACCAAGTCGAAGGCGCGACCAAGAATGATGGCAAGGGACCAACAACGTGGGATTGGGCGTCGAGGCAACCGAATGCCATCGCCGATAATACCACAGGCAAGACTTCGACTTGTGTTTGAGTATTCGGTCAATGTTGACTTCGAGTTTTTGAAAGCCGACGTCGTCGACCTTCAGTACTTCTTATACAAAGAAGATATTATGCGATCTGCCGCACTCGGAGTCAAAGCGCATTCGTTCTCGTGAGTATCTAGACATTATAGCCTCGACAGAGCTGACAAGCTGTTAGCATTTCGTGGGCAAGAATATTCCCTTTCGGTACGGCGGACTCGCCTCTCAACCCTGTTGGCATTGCGCACTATTCTGATGGCACGTCGTTCAAGTATCTTGAATGTAGGATCTCATACTGATAGTTGAAACAGTGATTGATTATCATTTGGCACATGGAATCGAGCCTGTCGTGACGTTATGTCAGTGGTGCCATTTGGGCCTTCTGCAATTTCACTGTCACTAATGTATCTTTCTCAATGTGCGGCAACAGTCCACTGGGACGTCCCTCTCGCTCTCCAATCTTTCTATGGCGGTTTCACATCCCCGAATATCGTGGACGATTACGTTAAGTAAGGTTTACCGCCAAATATCATTCGTACACCGGCTAAGGACGTTGCTAGCTATGCCAAGACCATCTTCAAAGCATTCAACGGACGCGTCAAGACTTGGTAAATTTCGTTGCAGTCCTTTGCCTCGACAATATTTCACAAAACATAGGTATACTTTCAATGAACCCCGTGTTTTTTGCGGTCAACTCGGTTCTTACCCGTTCAGTGAGCTTTATGAAGAAAGCAAGTCAAGTTCACGGATTTACTGCCAGAATAGATGAAACCCTCGCCCCAGGCGTCAATGCATCAATGGCCCCATACCAGTGTTCTTATAATCTGTGTACGTTTCTCCCACCTATTGTTTCTGCCTTGCAAATAAATGCCCTGTATACAGTAAAAGCACATGCCGCGGCCGTGAAAGGTTCTTATCTGTCCGTCTTTCCTTAGTGAGTTCCTAAAAAGATACGTTGCAGCATTTCGAGAGATGGGCATATCTGGAGAAATTGCTCTCAAGAACGACGATTACGTGTGAGTATACCCCTCTGGTTTTTCGATTAACAGGTGCTCAGAGTGCAATTATGTAGAGGGACTCCATGGCGAAGTAACTCTACCGAAGACCCACTCGCCGTCGAACGCCATGCAGCGTTTCAGATAGGCGTCTTTTCGGATCCAATATACACTACCGGCGACTGGCCTACGATTTTAACCGACACGCTCTCCCCGGAGTACCTCCCGCGCTTTACCGAGGACGAAAAGAAAGATATTCTAGGTTCAGCAGACTTCTACGCCATTGATTGCTACCGTTCCCAGTTCATACGAGCCCCGCCCGAGGGTATCGACGCCTGTGTTGCCAATACCTCGCACCCACTTTGGCCTGTCTGCAACGACCCAGTGTTTTATGACTCTGGCTATGGCTGGGCTGAAGGTCCCTCTGCCGATCCGTTGTCATCATGGCTCCAGGCAACACCAGTAAATGTCCGCGGTGAGTTGAATGAACTTCACAAACGATGGCCGACGAATAAACTCGTAAGCTCTTCCGTACTCAATTCTTCGACCGACATACTCATTTTACTGTGAAAGTACGTCTCTGAAATTGGGTTTGCGGAACCTTTCGAAAGCGAGTGGACTGACATGTTTCGCATCATGGAAGACGTCGCTCGAACAAGTATGTGAGAAGAAATTCGTAGGGGATAGTTGATTGATTGATTTCCTAGACTACTTCCTCACGTATCTTGGCGAAATCCTGTTGTCGATCCACGAAGACGGTGTCCCTATCCAAGGCACCTTTGCTTGGGGTGAGATCACGACGGATAAACGCTCATATACCAGATACTCACTGTTTATAGCCATGATTGACAATGCGGAGTGGGCAGATGGGTTATCAGCTCGGTAAGACCTACTATCTTCCACTACCGCATTCATACAACCGAATTAGGTTCGGGATACAATACGTCAACTACACTACACTGGAGCGAACATTCAAGCGATCAGCGTTATCCCTGTGTGCGTATGCCCATTGACTGCAGTATTTCCTGTCTCATCGAGCACGATTTCCAGCCGAATTTTTCGGATCTCACCTTCAAAACTAAATAACCTTCCGAGCCATAGACTTTCGCGGCAGATATCCATTTCCACTTGTTCTACTAAGTACAATACGTTCATCATGTCCTCTTCGAGCACATGGTGGACGTTAGAGATTTTTAAATATATTCCCAACTCGATGATTGGCTGGATTATTGTATCAGTGTCAGCACAGTGCCTGTACTGAAGTTATTTAAGGAGACGACAGAAACTGTGGACTAAAGCCGTCAGTGGAAGCCATAGCGCTTGGGCGGCCGTTGACAGGTGCGTCCCAGTACGATTTCCTAAGGATCGTAAGTTGTCGCAACGGTAAATTTCAAGTTCCGGGGAGTAAAAATACATGATAATGAGAGAATAGTTGTACACATAAAGGTCGCATCGTTAAATAAGCTACGGAGTAGATTTAATACAATTGGCTAGAAAAGGGCACCACCTCTTCTGGCCATAGATCGAAGAGCTCAGGATAATCCTCGGGGCTCGCAGTAACAGGGTATCCCATACTTTCGTGGGTAGTAAGATCTGGCAGGTCCGACGTACTTGACGCCAACTCCCAGGCGCCGCCCGGATATACCCCAAATAAGTCGAGGAAAGAAGGCTATACGTGAGTGTGAGTAAGCATGTAGATGTGAGGTAGACTTATCACAAACATCAGGATCGGGCGTCATGAGGAACTGGTAGAAACCGCCGTCTTCATTCATCATTACGGTGGTGTCAGGAGAAAAGGCGTTGAGCTGAGGAAACCCGGGCGAGTCAAAAGGACTCACAGAAGGAGGTGGAGGGTGGTATAAGCTCTGCATCAGGTGCATAACCTGATTCGCATCGAAAACGGGAGAAATCTCGTCTACGGTTGTCACAAAAGGCTGATGCGATAAATCGACGGAGGAATAAATGGGTTCAAGAGGTTGAAGAACCTCAGGGGCGGCCGCGATCGAGTTCGGAGAACGATGGTAGAAATTCTGTTCATCCATACTAATCTGCGCGACCGACGCGCCGGTTTTCTTGCGTCCATCTACTTTCTTCCCGCGACTAGATCGGCGAGGCTTGTACTTGTAACCAGGGTAGGCAAGGGCATGTTCCCTCTTCTTTTTGTTCGCGATCGCTCTGTAATGGTCCTGTCTTTCCTTCGGAAGCTGACGCCACGCCGCACTAGCTAATTTGCTAGCCTTTTGCTGTGTCTTCGATAGAGACTCCTTGTGAAGAGCTACAAATTCAGATCGGAATATAATGTAGGCGTTCGATGGACGAGGGATGTGAGGTTCATCCGACTGAGTGGAAGGAGATGAGGCTGGAGAGGACGGATAGGAAGAGACGGGCGTGGACGCATCCGTAGACGGTGTTTCAGCGCTAGCTTGGGTCAACAAGCCGTTGAAGTTCGCTTCAAAGCCTGTGAAGATTAGTAAGAAAGATAGACGGTAAGATTGATCGAGAAGTAGTACTGACCGTATGCAGACAGAGAGTGAGCCATAAGGACGCGTTTTTTCGTGGTCAACGGGGAAGATAGTGTGCAGTAGGTGTATAGGACGTATCCTGGTGGTAGTACTGGGCAAGGTGCAGTTGAGGGGCCCTCATTTTTCGCGGCTCTTTTGACATTGTCCTGGTCCCTGGAGGCTACTGAGTATTCCCTTTTATGGGTCGTTAGTAGTACGTGAGAGAGATGTGTCAGAGAGGACCAAATTCGTGTGCTTAGCTTTCACAGACAATCTCCTCGGCTTGATCGCGGCATTTCATTTAAGGATTCAAATTGACTACCAATGTCTTGAACCTTTGTTCTTCCATTGTCCTCCCATTACGTTCATCCGGTTTCATAGTTTTTGCCTTGAAGTATACTGAAAACGTCCTTCGTCACAATCGTCAAGCTGCAGCAGCGCATTATCGCTAAGTTGCCAGACTTCAAATTAGGGTCTTGATCTAAGCGACGCTCTGGATAACTACTCGCAGTGCTGGTAGCCAGAATACGGAGGGATTCTCCGTTCAATTCTCGTCTCCAGATTGAACGGGAATTAGTATCACTCGTTGAACTACAGTAATAACCGAGAAGAGATGATATGTAACGCCTAAATATGTGCATCGTAGTAGTATTCGTAAATAGATATTTCTTAATTTTTACTCGTTTTTTTGGAGTCGAGCATTCTGATCAACGGTTTCTTGTTTCTTAAAACAGCGTACGCCCAAATGGTCTGACCACGCCCTCACTACCTGCATTCTTCCCAATGGTGCGTTGATGTCCCTGATATAGGGAGCTGGTCGACGACTCCGGAATAGTATAGAGTAGCCTCTTGGTGAATTTGGAAACGGTGAGGTGGGGCATTTTTGATGAAAAGAGACGAGTGCGAGTGCGTAAACGAGGTTGAGGCTGAGGCCGGCGAGGTGGTAATTTCGAGGGGGGTTGGGAAGTGAGACGACGGAGGTCAGAGGAGATGGATAATGAGGATGCAAGCATGCCTATTCCCAACGGATCCAAAGATATCGGTGGTGATGATACTAGGGGTGATGCGGTGCGGAGGGAAATAGATGGAGGAAGCCCGAGACCCAGGCCAGCTGGTTGTTTACGAGTGTCGTTTTGGCTCGGATACCATGGGAGAAATTCGTTGAGGAGCAAGAGAAGTGGAAGGCGTGTCCAGTATGGCGTTGTCCTCGTCCCAACGAGGGGATGCGCCTGAATCATCGTGAGTACTGTCTCTACTTCTCGTAGGAGGGGCGCCAAGGCGCAATCCACTGTATCGCTTGAAAATGGAACCGGAAGCTACAGTCATCGTCAAACGTTGTTGAATGGTCGAAACGACATCCACATACCGCTGGTGGGGGCAAGTTTTTCTCTGGATGCCGTAGTGAAAGCATTGGTGTCTGAGGCACCGCCGCATTTCGAAACAGGGATAGCTACTATGAGCCCGCCAGTTAGACGATAGACGGTTTATTGAAAAATCTATACCTTGATCAAGAATTGCTGTTTTGGAATTCGAACGATCCAAGTCAATACCTTTGTAAGGCTCTGGATGGTGAGTTCTTGTTAAGATTACAAGTCGAAGCTCATAGCACGTAATGACATACCAGACTTTGTGGTCTGGCTAAGATGCGTAGAGTAGGAGGTAGAAATGGAAGGATGAAAGATGGGAGAAGACGAGTCGAGCCAAAATTTGGCTCTGGAGTGTGACATGGATGGTGAGGCGACGATGGCGATTCGCGCCTCCTCTTGAGAGGAAAAGTTGAAGGGAAATATGATACCAAGGCCGATAGTTTCCTTGGAGGCAAAGAGCGACTAAGAAAGGGCATTCATTAGGACATTGCATGAATGGGGGAAAAGACGACTAACCCCTATGGTCGACCGTGCAGAAAAAACGGCATGATTGCAAGCAGACATGGTGATAGAAGGGGCGAAAATGTAAAGATACGCAGATGGAAGTAAAACGAAGAAAAACACTACGAGCCAGCCGTAAGTGTGGCAAAAGTGTGGCGACGGCGCGTGTACGGTGTCTTGGCCAGCATTTTAACCATGTGACCGCATTGAGGTTAGGGTTCCGGTTGTATGTTAAAATAAGTAATTTACTGTACTTGTCTAAGTTGTCTTTGCTCCACCAATTCTCGAGATGCGTGCCGTCGCGCTTCCTGCAATCATGTTCTGCATATGCATATCATCTGATGGCATGATAGCATTGAAATGCTCTTAGTGACTACTGAGCTGGCGGCATTATCTGGTTCTCGTCTGGTATTGTGATTTACTATGATAATTTGCGCTCAGCATAGAGTGTGATTCCTTTGACAGTGCTCCAGTGGCTGTGGTTTATTGCTCTACACCTACACCTTTGTCAATGGATTTCCGAAAGCCGGCACCGCAAGCTTCTCTTGCCTAGTATCGGGCCGTTTTTGCAAGTCATCTGCATTTCTCATGACCGAGTAGCCAAGGAGAAGCAAACATCTGACTCTGCATGGATTCTTCTCTCGTGAAATGGTTATATACGACTCAACAGCCTGCGGTCATTACAGAAGTTCGATTCTCTTACCTCAAGATGCCCAACCAAATACTGTTACTCTCGTTCGCCCTTACCCATGGGTGGAACGGGATTTCCGTTGCGTTCGCAACGTCTGCTACCAGAATAAGCTCTTCGGGGATATCAACCGCTATCAGTACACTGGGTCCCACAAGCATCCCAACTGCCACCGCCAGCTTTCCTCCAATCGGATTGATTCCTCGCGATTACACCCCGGAAGGACTGGAACAACTCTGGAAGATTGTTCGTGGGTATTGCTTATTGTCCCAGAACTTGACATTACTAACATTGATCTGCAGATCGGACCTGTCGAGCCGCCTCCGTTCACCACTACCCGTGTTCCCAGCGCAGCGGTCACCTTACCACCCCCTCCTCCGCCTTTGTATCCATCTTTCTATGCCCCTTCGCCGAAAGATGTTTTACCAGGCTTGAAATTCCCGAAAGGCTTCGTATTCGGACTCGATACCGCCGCATACCAAGTCGAGGGCGCCACGAAGAATGAGGGCAAGGGTCCGACTATGTGGGACTGGGCTTCCAGACAGCCAAATGGTGTGTCCGATAACACAACTGGTGAGTATGCGTAGCGCGAGAATGATATTAATCATCAAACTGAGATTATTGTAGGTGACGTTGTCGATCTTCAATACTTCCTGTACAAAGAAGATGTCCAACGCTCCGCTGCTCTCGGTGTGACTGCACATTCTTTCTCGTATGTGTTGGACTGCAGATGATGCGACTTCTCTGAACACCGCACCATAGTATCTCATGGACAAGGATTTACCCGTTTGGCGCTGCTGATTCTCCCGTTAACACGGCTGGCGTTGATCACTATTCTGATGGTATGATCTCAGTTACAATATCATACGTGATGCTGATTGTAATGCAGTCATTGACTACCACTTGGCTCATAATGTGGAGCCTGTTGTAACATTGTGTAAGATTTTCTTTGTCATATTCGTGCGCCCATGTTTAATACTTATGAAATAGTCCATTGGGATACACCTCTCGCCCTTCAGGCTTACTACGGTGCTTTCACATCACCACAAATCGTCGACGACTTTGTAAAGTGAGTGCTAGAAGGATGCGACAGTCTCTGTGCTTATACGATTATTAGCTACGCCAAGACCGTGTTCAAGGCATACAACGGGCGGGTTAAAACTTGGTCAGTGTCCGTAGTTTCTTGGCACTACAATATACTCAACTGGTTCAGGTATACTTTCAATGAACCCCGTGTTTATTGTGGCCAAGTCGCATCCTATCCTTTCAGTTAAGATTCTGTATGTCAAAACCTTTTTCTGCAAGCTTACAGTTGAGAATAGATGTCACCCTCGCACCTGGTGTAAACTCATCTACAGCTCCTTATCGATGCACATATAATCTGTGTGCGTAACGCTTCGTTGTCCTATCCTCAATTCTGATACTTTATTGTAGTGAAGGCCCATGCAGGAGCCGTCAAGGGTCTGTCGACGTACTACGATACAGCACCTCTTACTAATCCGTTTCCTTCCCAGCATTTCGCGAGATGAACATATCGGGAGAGATTGCCTTCAAAAACGATGATTACGTGTAAATATATCCCTTTCTCCCGCTTGTATTTACGCAACTTGAACATTCGTCAGAGGCACGCCATGGAGAAGTAACTCTACTGAAGATGCCCTTGCAGTCGAACGCCATGCAGCGTTCCAAATAGGCATCTTCTCAAACCCCGTATACACAACAGGCGATTGGCCCGACATTGTCAAGGAAACCCTCCCAGCTGAGTATCTCCCGCGTTTCACAGAGCAAGAAAAGAGGGACATCCTCGGCTCTGCAGATTTCTTCGCCATCGATTCCTACCGCTCGCAATGGGTAAAGGCTCCGGACGAAGGAATCGACGCATGCGTGACAAACACCTCCGACCCTTTGTGGCCTGTCTGTAACGAACCCGTACTTTTCGACTCGGATTACGGCTGGGCCGACGGTCCTGCCGCTGACCCATTGGCCACCTGGCTCCAAGCAACGCCGGTAGCCACTCGTACATTGCTGAAGGACATCCACTCCCGATGGCCGAGTAATAAGTTGGTGGGTGTGAGGGCTTTATATTACAATGGCTATTTCTGACCGCTGGTGGACAGTATGTCTCCGAGTTCGGCTTCGCGGAGCCTTACGAAAACGAGAAAACGGACCTGTCGCAAATAAAGGAGGACGTGGACCGAACGAGTGAGCCAAGAATCATTTTTAAGTTTATTAAAGATTCATCAGCTATTTCCAGACTATTTTCTTACGTATCTCGGTGAGATGTTACTGTCCATATACGAAGACGGCGTTCCAGTACAGGGTGCCTTCGCTTGGGGTTAGTTTTAGTAAAACCGAACATCAAGTTTCGCTGCTGACCGGTTCTAGCAATGCTTGACAATGCGGAGTGGGCAAGTGGAACCTCCGTCAGGTGCGTACTCTTTCTTCTGGGTTCAAATATTTTCTTGTCTAAGCACGGGCGTAGATTCGGTATCCAACATGTCAATTATACGACACTTGAGCGGACGTACAAGCGTTCGGCGCTGTCTTTGGGTGAGTTGTGCGATGCCTTACGATGAGCCCCAATATTGACGAGTGAACACGTAGCGGAATTCTTTGCATCGCACCTTCAAGACTGAGGTCAGATAGTATGACCAATGTTGATTTCTGTCGAATGCGAATTCAAGAACAGGAAATACGCTTCTTCTATCGCAGTCAGCAGACACAGAAATAAAGACCAGTCGCCAATAAAGCCTCCATGTATACCCATTCCTGGAATTTTTCATCGTCTTCTCCTTCTCAACTGTATCGATCAAAGTAGAAGTGTCGAGGCTTGATCTATTGCGTTTTGTAAAAATGAACTGATGTTGAGTTTGTATCGAGTGTTACGGCACTTGCCAACTCAACAGCTTGAGATTTTCAGATTCAGAATAGCGTTGTCGCGATTTGGCTTGTCTCGGTTGAATGCCGAGGATGGAAAAACAGGAGGAGGGACTGCACTGTCGCTGATACTGTCAATAAGTCTTGTAAGTAAATTGGGACATCAAATTATCTGCGATTTTGAAGTTTGGTGAAGTCAGCGCAAGCAACTCAAAAACGACTTCGGCATTACTTAAGCCGAGTTGAGTTTGTCGCGGCCCGGTGTTATTGATCGAATCCCGCGAATTTTTATCAAGTACGCCGTCTCGACAGCTGCTTTTATTTTCCGTATTTTCAAGATGAGTTAAATCGTATCCATACATTTTGTTCACATGTTGACTCTACAGGAACATTATACGGCAGTTGTTCTGGCAGCACCGTCGATCAGTAGCAGCGGCAGGTGGTAAACTCGCGTCTGAGGTTAGTTTACTCAATACCATCATGATTTTGGGTTATGTAAATTTAATGGCTCGTTAAATAACTTCTTCAGGATGTGGCTAGGCATGGCTTTGTTGTGATCAGGTGCCGTCTTGGTAACAAGCACCAATAGGCGCCCATCGATGCCTCGAGATCTCCCTTCTTCCCATACCCATCTACCATGTCCAACAGACGTGGCAGGCAAACCTGCCGGATGTTCAACACTCCTAGGGGGTGCCATTACCCGAACTGCAAGTATCTCCATGAAAGAACTGGAAGTCCAGCACCTTCGTCGTCGTCAACTCCGTTGCCTTCTCCCAGATCGCCAGGAAGGCCTGGCGGAATTACAGCTGGCCGGGGGAATTGCGAATTCTTCTGGACCTCGGGAGAATGCCGACGAGGATTTGACTGTATATTCCGACATATTCGTCAGCCGCAGATTCAGAATGCTGGCACTGCAGAGTCGCCTCCAGAAGTGACGTCCCCGGAAACCGACACCCTCGACTTCCTGACGACCGAAGGATTGGCCGGAATTAACAGCATTTCCTTAGACAAGTTACATACAATGGGCCCTACGGAGGCGCATAACATGCTCAAGTCATTCAATACCCCAACGTTCCAGTTCACAAGCCCGGATCGAGTCATTCAGTTCGTCCAGATTCTAGCCAGTGTTGATCGCCGGAATCTTCAATGGGTACGCTATTTGCATAACACTGGCACTTCATCAAACCAGACGCTTTCACAGAATACGGTCAGCGCCCAGTCATTCCTTGAAATGATAGTGGATTTGAAGGTAAAGTCCGTGTACTTTTTTTACTGCTCGTGTTCTTATCAAGCCATCTAGCACCATGTCCTCGGTCGCATCCGCGAGGTCTTGCAATATTCTCCCATTGCTTGCCGTGCCGGTACAGGCTTCACGGTTCTTTCGTTTCAAATCGGGTACTTCCCGCTACTTCAGGTAACTGTTATCTCTCTGCCTTCTACCACATCTCTCACCAAAATCCCAGTTCTTTGGGTCAGACCTCATCCTCAAAACCAATCTCCACCATAACATCCAGTATGCCGTCTCAAATAAGTGTACACTCTTTAAGAAGCTGACGTTCTTTAGCGCCTTGTACAGCGCCCTGGATAGTGGTCTCGATCATATGCTCGACGTCGTTTCTTCATGCATGGAGCAAATGATCCAGAATCGATCTTGGAAAGATCCTACACCAGCCCTTCCTGCCATGCGGCAAAGCAGCCTTTCGGGAGTGGTCGTTTTCGGCACGATTACTACCCTGCTTACTCAGTAAGAATTTCTGGATATTCTCAGTTGTTATCGTGCTAACTCTTCTCAGATACTTTCAACGTTTCAAACATGCGATTAATAACCATCCAGATATCGCCGTGTTCGTTGGCAACCTTGTTCGGTGGTACGATGAATGGGCGAGACTGATAGCAACGTCGAGCTTTGATGATTCCATTGACCCGACCGTTCAGAGGTTGACCTTGGAACAAATCAAAGAGTCTATCAGTAAACTGGAAACAATAGTAAAGCGAGAGCACGCAAATGCGGAGAGCAAACGAAGGCCGGCGCAGCCACAAGGCCTGAGAGAAGAACATCGATATGAAGCATTACAGGCTCGTCTTATTCAGACTTATGACGGTCCCGGTGCCCTTCGTCTGCTTGGTCCCCGCCATAGCAATGATCACCGTGACATAGCCGACATACATATTGTCCCTACCCATGACGAGATGATCTCTGCTAGTCCTCCATACATTCCCGTCAATCTCCCAGACGCTCCACATCATTTAACTTCAAATTCAATGGAGCGGCATCTGGACATTCAGTTCCGTCTCTTGCGTGAGGAGCTCGTGTAAGTCGTCCTATAATGTTCTCACAATAAGTACTGAGCTACACATATTATAGTGCTCCCATTCGCGCGTCGATATCTGCTATTCAACTTGACTTTGATGCTATGCAGGCACCAGCTTCGAGACGTGAAGCGCAGCCGATCCAATTGGAAAGGTTACTCAAGGCAAATGGAGGCCAATATCGGACCTCTGGATATAACTCGGCTATGTTCCATGTCTATACAAATGCCGAATACTCTCCTCTCCAGGCAGAGCGACGTGGTTTCACAGTTGGTCTTGTTGTTGATACGGCCCCCTTAGACCGTGCCCGACACTCTGATGCCAAGGTCAGAAAAGAGTTCTGGGAGCACGCTGGTTCACGACGTCTCAGCGCCGGTAGTCTTGTCGTTTTAGTCGTCGCACATTCACGTCGTCTAAGGATTTATGTTGGAAGTGTTTCTTCATCGACGGATGACATTGTCGAGTCGTCGAAGTTCCATCAGAGCCGCATAGAAGTACGCGTCAAATTTTTCGATCCTGACGTGGAACTCGGTGCTTTGCGACAGGACAAGATTACTGTTGATGAGCATCGGTTTGCGTTTTTGGTCGATAACAACGTCATGTTCGAGTCTATCAGGCCCTTTCTGGAGAAGCTGCGTTCCGTGGAACCTACTTCTATTCCATTTTCCAATTATATCTGTGGCGCAACCGCGACTCCTCCCAGAGTGTCCCCTCCGAAGTACAGCCAGAACCCGTCTTTCCGATATAACCTAGAGTGCCTATCGAAAGATAGAATGGAATATATCCATCCATTGAACACAACCGACCCTCTATCGATCCGGAGAGCCCGACTGCAGCTGAAATCATCAAGCCTTTTAGACCCCAGTCAATGTGACGCTGTGGTCGATGCTTTGACACAGGAGGTCGCTCTAATTCAAGGGTATGTTCTTGCTATCATCGAGGTGTTGAATGATGCTAACAAGGTCTTTGGGAATCTAGACCTCCAGGTACCGGAAAGGTGTGTAGTGGTATTGATTCTTGGATGTGACATGCGTTCTAAGAGCAGATATAGAGTTTTACCGGAAAAGAGCTGCTTCGGGTCTTATTCGCCAACAAGGTCAAGCCCATTGTGATGATCGCTTTCACAAATCATGCACTGGATCACATGCTGCTATCCCTGTTGGACGCGAAAATCACGACGAATCTTGTTAGGCTGGGATCGCGGTCCTCGGATGAACGTATCAATGAATATACCTTGGACAAGCTGGAGAGGATGAAGGATGGATCTTCTTCGCCGTTGGACCAGATTGTGCGCAAGGAGCGTTTTTCCATGGGCCGACTGGAGGACGAGATGAGGACAATCCTACAGCATATCCAGACGCCTGCACATACCTGGGAGACCGTTACCAACTATCTGCAAGAAACCTTCCCCGATCATCTCGACTCGTTCATGAGCCCTCCTTTCTGGATTGATAAACTGGCAGAAGATCTTCGCCAGGATATTAAAGCAGAAGGGCAATGGATAACCGTGAGCCAAAAGAAGAAAGGCCGCGATGTCGACATCCCCAATACCATATATTCCTTTTGGAAAACAGGGCAGGATATCTCGTTCCTACAGCCTCCACAGCCTCCACAGAGTACCGCGCGGTCATCTAAAGGGAAGAAGGGGAAACAGCAACAGAAGAAGCAGGAACAGGAGCTGATCCTTGCAGCGGAGCTCCAGCAGGATTATTTGACACGCATGAACAACTTCTTCGTGCCATTGGGATTCTTAGAGGGAGAGGTTCCGTCTCCTTCGACGACTTCCAGACCAATCGATGAGCTTCTGGTCGACGATGCCATCTGGAACATGTCTGTAGAAGAGCGACAAACACTGGCCGCATTCTGGGAACGCGAAATGAGGACCTTCGCATATAACAAACACAGACAAGATTACGAAGAACGTCGGGAAGAGTATGAAGCTGCTTGTAAGCGGTTTAACGATGCCAAGGACGAGGTTAGTAGCAGCTCCTGAGCACGGTGCATTCACTCAGCTTATAAATCACAGAGTCGACGACAATTGCTATCTCGAATAGACCTCATCGGGTGCACCACTAATGGTGCTGCTAAACTTACCTCGCTTTTGACGGTAAGTACAGTTCACCCTTTTTTGTCGTTTTCTTAGTATTCGCATTAGACCGTGGCACCCAAAGTTTTGATGGTGGAAGAGGCAGGACAAGTCCTTGAGGCACATATCCTGTCTTCTCTTGTGCCATCTGGTGAGTGAATGACGGTAACCTATGCTTCCTGATTCGAATACTAATCATCTCCAAGTGCAACATCTTATCTGTATAGGTGATCCACAGCAACTCCGTCCTACCTTGGCCAATTTTTGTGAGTTGGATGTCCAGACCCGGTCTCTGCTTCATATATTCATTCTCTTTATAGCTCTTTCTATGGATAGTGAGCGAGGACGCGAATTGTACAAATTTGACCGATCGTTGATGGAACGACTGGCGGATGGTCGGTTCCCAATGTCCCAGATCAATGTTCAGCGAAGAATGCGTCCTAGCATTTCTCATAACATCCGGTGTGTTATCTCTCTCTCTCAACTACTCGTTCGAAAACTAACAACCTATGTCTCCATCAGAGAGATTTTGTATCCCAACTTGGAGGATCACGACCTCGTCAAAAAGTACCCTCCCATTCAAGGGATGGAAAAGGACCTTTTCTTTTTCACCCACACAAACCGGGAGAAAGCTGCAGATGAAGGCTCGGTATCCAAAGTTAATACATTCGAAGTGAGTTGACCTCTCCTTTTAGAAAGGAAAAGGTGCTTAAACAAAGACTAGGTTAAAATGATTGTTGATCTCGTCGTCTACTTCTTGAAGCAGGAGACTTATAGTGCACCTGGAGATATTGCTGTCCTTTGCGCATACTTGGGTCAGTTACGAGAGCTGAGATCTGCCCTGAATTCCCTCAAAGTTGCTGTTTCTGTCGATGAACGTGATCAGGATCAGCTAGTCAGAGAGGGAATAGACGATGAAGGGTATGTAGAGCAAGTTACCGTGTCCAAGCATGTATGACCTCCCTTGTCTTCCTTTCCTGGTATTGGTGGTGACCCTTTCTAGGTTCGTCTAGGCACAGTGGATATTTTCCAGGGCGAAGAAGCAAAAATCGTCATCGTTTCTCTCGTCAGAAACTCTGGAGCTTTCGATAGTGATGAGTCAATCGGCTTCCTGAAGGTAATTCAGACGTTTTCGTAAATTCAGTTTAGTGACGTATACTTTTAGTCTTCCAATCGAATCAATGTAGCTCTATCGCGTGCTCAACATGGGCTGTATGTTCTGGGGAACGCCTCCAATCTTCGTCAAAATCCAACCTGGAAGACTATCATAGATGAAATGGAGCAACGAGACCAGATCGGGTACGGCTTTCCAGTAATATGCCCTCGTCACCCAGATCAGAGGAATATAATCACGGCACCTGGTCAACTCAATGTTGTGGCACCAGAAGGCGAGCAGCTACATACCAATGACTACGACTGCCAGAATTAACAAACTACCTACAGGTGGTTGCTGCTTGCCTTGTGATTACCGTATGGACTGTGGTCACAATTGTCCTTCTATGGTATTCTCAATTGACTATTCTCTGTGCCGTCGATACTCAAGGTTATCGTTTCATTAGTGCCATCTCGACCTTGACAAACATCGCAATATGTGGTGCGATATGCCATGTCTCCGAACTCCATGTCCTCGTATGCACCCATGCCCTAAGAGATGCTCGGACAAATGTGGCCCCTGTGAATTTCCGCTTTACAATGTCGTGTTACCTTGCGGCCATGAGGCATCAATTTCATGGTACGGTGATCAACTCTCGTGCTGACGCTCGACTGATTTTAAGTTGCTCTCTTCTAGCCATCAAGCGGAAAACCTATCTTCAGTTTTTTGTCATGCAGAGGTCACAAACCGGTTGTTGCTTTGTGGACATGACGCAACAATGCGCTGTTCTGACGATCCTCGGAAGCACAGATGCCTCAAGGTTTGCGGAGGAAGTATGTCGTGCTGCGGAAAGACGTGCAAGACCTCTTGTGGAGACTGCACGAAACTTAACCTGGTTACTCGGGGAATCAAGGAAGATATCGGCTTAAGAATCAAGCGCACCTTGCACAAGTCACACAAATGCGAGCGCCTCTTATTCTGTCAACATCAATGTGGTCTCGACTGTTCTCAAGACCATGAGTGCAATACCTCATGTAAGCGGGCATGTCGCCAACGTTGCTCTCATCACAAGTGTCCCAAACCATGCGCTGAGGACTGTCCACCTTGTGCTGAACCATGTGACTGGATATGTCCGCATCTGTCCTGTCCAGTTCTATGTGGATCGGCAAGTCGTCTCATCTTGTTCCTTTGTCATGGCTGTTGACGTTGAATTTGACTCAAGATATGTGCACGCCTACCATGTGATGAACCATGTCGCACCATTCTTCGATGTGGCCATATCTGCCCTTCAGGTAAGTCGTCCTGGTGTTCGTGTTCTCAACCAAACCGAGCTTCATTCCAGTATGCGGTGAACCATGCCTTCAACAGAAGTGCATCGAATGTCTCTCCGATGAAGACAAAACAGACATCGTAGATTTTGTCATGCAACGGACGCTGGCTGATATACCTGTTGAATCGGAGGATATCAGCGAAAAACTGATTACTCTAGATTGCGGGCACATCTTCACAGTGGAGACGTTAGATGGACATTGTCAAATGGCGGACTATTATGAGGTCGACGAAATGGGGTCCTACACGGGAATGAAAGCTCCTCCTACCGAATTTCAACGACCGCCGACCTGTCCAACTTGCCGGGCACCCATTACTGCTCGGCGCTACGGAAGGGTCCTCAAGCGAGCGAATCTCGACATTTTGGAACAGAATGTGGCCAGCACGATGTCCCAACGTCTTGCCGAGATCGTTCCATCTATTGAGACCCTCAGCAGCGGTCTGGTAGAACTAGAAGCTCGGGCCAAGAAACTTGAAGCCGCGCCCAATTTCGAATGCCATCCTGCTGATGGCTTTGAGGACCTCGTCGAAACAAGGAAAGGTTCCATGACGGAGAAGGCAGACGAAGTCTTAAATCATGATATGCTCACTGCTAGGTCCATGGTTACTCGTCATGGTTTGTCAGACTCCGAGGCCAGAGCATGGATGGGCATTGTTGTAGACCTTCATAGAGTCTACAAAAGGGTAGCCAGCATTACGAAGATGCGGTCCGCACATGTCCGTGCCTACGAGTCAGCTCTCTCTACTCTCTACCGCTTGGAGATTGCACACCTTGCTGCCGACCCACCACCGGAAATGCTACGGGTCTCCCCTGAACATATTGCAATGCGCAACGTTGACCGAAAGATTGGACAACCTCCTCATAAGGCTGATCGTCGCTACCTCCTGGAAGCATTCATATTGTCCGTCGAGTTAAGGCTCATGTTGGGAAGCATTGCTCGTTCTCGTTTTGAGGGACTTTCAGTAACTTCCAACGAACCTGAAGCTCCTCATCATCGTAATGTCTGGTACTCATTCACCTTGTTCATTTATCAATCTTGCGTCGCCGACTGTCAGAAGGCTATTGCTATCTCTCACGCGACTTCTTCGTCACGTCTAGCCGCTCGTTCTGCTAGCCTAATGCTCTGTTCAGACTTTGAACAGTTCCGTTTTTCGATGTTGGAGAAACGCAGAGATGCGTTCAAAAGTGGGGCGTTAGCGGAAGCTCAGGATGGCTTGGTAGCGGAGGTTCAAGCCGACAAGAAGAAGCTGAAGAGCCATTTGCGAGAGCTCGAACGGTCATACTTTACAAGCCGTCCAGCGTCGAATGATCTATCCGAGATCAATGAAGATCGTCGATGGTTCCATGGGAATTGTGGCGCCAAAATAGAGCGCTGCTTCGCAGAATACGGGAAATTAGAAGATCACATTATAAAGGACGGCGTCTATCAACCGGTGTCCCTACAAGAGAAACAGGACATTGTGAAAGCCTTAGGATTTTCGCACCGAGGTCATTTCTACAACTGTATAAATGGTCACACATTCGTTATCACAGAGGTATGAACGTCTTCTAAACTGATGTCCGACAAACTGAAATATCTTTTCAGTGCGGAGGAGCGATGGAGGCTAGCCGATGGTCAGTTCGCGAATTGGAACAATTGTTGTCTTTTGCTAAACACCAGGTTCTCTTTTAGTCCTGAATGTAGAGCGCCGATAGGTGGTGGCGACCATAATATTGACCCCTCCAATACCCGCGCTCGAGAATATGAAGACATCTCACAGCAGCAAGGTGGAGCTGCAAGCCCATGGAGATGGGCGGCAGGCGCTTGAAGAAGAAATTTTGGAAAGTAAGCAACGATCATGATCATTGTAGTGTGTATGTAGCAGAAGTGTCAGAATTGTTTTGGTCATTCGTTCTAAGCTATCGTACCCTTGTAGAAGAAGCCCCACACGAGGTATACTGATGTCGTTACTGCCTTGCTGAGACGTTACAGACGATGCATCTGTATCGTACGTGCCTCGATTGCTGGGTAAACGTTACTCCAGCGGCAGGGGACGTGTGGGCCTGGACGTGTAACGTTGGCGTGAGGGGTAACTCCGAATCGAGGGGATCGAGGGTAACAATATGTACGTCATCGGATGTGCCGATCTCACCGACGTTTGCCACGCAAAACTTCTTGACTACTGACCACCATCACGACAATGGGCGGCTTTCTATGGTTCATCGCTGGCGCAACTGTCGCCACTATTTACTGCAACGGTCGCATACAGGCAGGATATTACTCTGCTAACCCGAATGGGTACTATGAACGAGGATGGGTACATCAAAGCGCACCTATCAACGAATCCGATGAAAGGGTGCCAGAGAGTGAAGGGAGGGAACGACGGTATGCATATGGAGCTGGCATGCGGCTAGAGGGTCAGCAAAAGTTTGGATTGGAGGTGCCTCAACAACAAAGAGAGCGACTGGAAGCTCCACCGCCAGCGCCGCCTCAACCACCGCGGCAGGAAGAACAACCCTCATTAGAGCGTATCCGAGAGCTCAGTAAGCAAGCGGACGAGGCTGTAAGTTTCTACTATCTAATGCATCTAAACTACTGAGTCTCTTTCCTCCTAGATGTCTGACCTCTCGGAAGCTACACTCGATTCTCTCATGGCGACTATCATAGCGGCTAAGAACGTATGTTAGCATCTTCATTTCGAGACTTGGCTCTGAACTCAAATGCTTCTAGAAATTGGCAGAACGTCGTACCCAGCGGGAGCAGGAGGAGAAGCGGGCGTCGGAAGCGAACAAGTTTCCCCCTCGCTACGTCTAATCTTCATCGTGATAACGGGAGTAGATGACAAGGGCTGAGCTCTGACTTGCCGTAGGAGCCATTGCTGTTCGTTTTCGCTCGTAATTCTGATTCTCGATTTTCAGTGCAGGCATGTGCCCTTCGATACCTCTATCTCTCGAAAGCGGGCGCGCAAGTCGTTGCGTGCGTCCGTGGTAGCGACTTGGTTACTGCGGTATCATCCTTGTAGAAAGCGATATATACGCAACAACGTAATATGAATGTGACTCCATTAATATGGGATGCGGTGAGAATCTTGCAAGTGAGAATGACTGCGATTCTGTCTGTTTTTTTCTCCGTTTTGGCTCAGTGACTGTTTTTCTGAATCATGCAGAGCAACCGGAGAAATCGGTCCGACCTATCTCGGCTCCGCCGCTACAGAGTCAGACGTTCAAAACTGCCGCAAGATAACACCCAATCAACCATCCTACTGACGCCCACCCCCAGCAATAGTAATGACGTCTCCCAGCCATTCCCTTCCTCCCAGAACATCAAATCTAGCAACAGTTTGGGCGTATCTGGAAGAAGGATTGGATACCATCATGATGTCCGAGTCGCTGAAGGATATTCCAGTACAATATGTATGTTCCACTGAGGCTTTATTTTCTGTAGCTGATGATCACGCATATAGACAGCTTTCCTGAACACGGTTGTATACAATTTTTACATGTCGTCAAACGATAGGTTCAATAGTGCGGCCACATCAGCCCTCTATGACAAAGTCCTTCAATACTTATGTACCCGTCTCGAAAGCATTTGGCATGTACGTTGGTTCTCTACTTCCTGTCACTTTATTTAATTTTGTTATAGATCGCTGACAGCTTACAAGGGGAGGAGCTGTTGAGGTACTATGGTGCTGAATGGCGGCGATACGAGATTCGAGTTCACTACATGAACCGTACAGTGTTCTCGTACCTCAATCGATACTGGGTCAAAAGAGAAAGAGATGAGGGAAGAATAAGGATCTACCCGGTGCACAAAGTGCGTTGTATTAATCGGCGCCTTTAACATACTAATAACCCTTGCAGCTTGCTTTGGTACAATGGGAGGCAGAGGTATTCGTCCCGATAAACCAGGAAGACCGGCTAGTTAATGCTCTGTTACTTGCTATCGAACGAGAACGAAATGGGCAAGTAGCCGATGAAATGCTGGTCAAAAATGTCGTCGGCTCTCTCTTACGGCTTGGGGTGAACTACGCAAACCTCGATGAAGAATGTCTCGACATCTACAAAAACGACTTTGAGGCGCCCTTCCTCGTTGCGACAGAGATGTATTACAGGGGGGAAGCGGCGGCCTTTATGGCGGCAGCTAGGGACTCAAACTTCAATTATCTCAAGAAGGTGCAGGATCGACTGCAAGAGGAGGAAGATCGTGTCGAACGATACGGCCTGATTCGCAAAACGCGGACCAACCTCATTTCCGTGCTGAAAGATACTTTTTTCCCACCGTATTTCCATGCCATATGGACGAGCGTTCAAGGGATACCCGAATTTTTCGGAGCTGAGAACTTACCTGCGTCGTTATCGCGCACAAGCAAGGGACAAGACCTTCTCAGGAAGAACTTCGAGCAGCATGTCGAGAAGGCTGGTCTCGATGCCGTCGCCAGCCTTGTAGAAAAGGACTCGGAGCCTGATCCAAAGACATATCTTGATGTGTTGTTGGAGGTCCACGCAAAGTATTCGACGATCATAATACAACATCTGTATGGAGATGGCGGATTTATCGGTAGCTTGCGCAAGGCATGCACAGTCTTTGTTAACCGAAATGCGGTGACGGGACCTACCGGCAGCAAATCACCAGAGGTGCTGGTCAAATATGCAGATCGGTTGCTTCGAAAGGACAAATCACTAGAGGAAGTAGACGTAGAGGGAGCCTTGGATCGTTTGGTGCATTTCCATTTCTCCCTGTTACTTAGAGAACGTGTGTTGATGTGCATTGTAGAAGGTTATCTTCAATTATCTAGAGGATAAGGATGTCTTCCTCCACTTTTACGCTGCGAGGCTGTCGAAACGTCTTATATACGGCGTGTCGGCTTCCGATGAAAGTGAAGCCAGCATGATCTCCAAGCTCGGAAAGGCCTGTGGATCTGAATATACGAGCAAGTTACGACAGATGCTCATGGGTATGTCCTCAACAATATTCAACTGTCTTTGTATCATTGATATCTCGATGTATACAGACGCAAGAGTGAGTAAGGATCTAACAGAACAGTTCAATGACTCGACATTCAACGTTATGGTCCTTGGTTCGAACTGTTGGCTGTTAAATCGCCCGGCGCATGGATTCACCATCCCGAGGGAGATTTATCCCACGTATGATCGGTTTCAGAAATATTACCGGACGAAGCATTCGGGTCGGAAGCTGACTTGGCTGTGGAATTACTCGAGGAGCGAGCTCCGGACGAACTACCTCGACCAGAGGTACATTCTGATGACGAGCTCGTTCCAGATGGTTATCCTGCTCCTGTACAACGATCACGACCTGCTTTCTCTGTCTGAGCTCGTCACGGCCACGTCGATTCCGAAGGAGATCATTACGCAAGTCGTTTCGGTCCTTGTCAAGGCAAGGATCCTCGTCAACGAAAAGTCTGAGCAGTATAGTCTTAATTCCGGTGAGTTATGTGTTGGGTGCGTTGTCATCGGCTGACTGGAGTTTTCCAGATTTCAAGTCGAAGAAGATTCGAGTCAATATCAACCAACCTATCAAAGCCGAGGGGCAAACGGAAGTGATGAGAGCCGTGCAGGAGGACCGGAAGTATGTTATCCAGGCCACCATTGTCCGGTATGTCTAAGGCTTTGTGCTGGTGTTCTGGACGTTAATATCTCTTCCAGGATCATGAAGGCCCAGAAGTCGATGAACGACGAACATCTTGTCCAGGAGGTCATTAAGCAGATCTCTCAGCGATTCACGCCCCAGGTTCCTACTATACGAAAGGTACGTTCCGTTTGATATCTCGAGTATCATCTTGGATTCACTGTCGCCCAACCAGGCTATTGATATTCTTCTCGAGAAAGAATACATTCAGCAGCTACCAGGGGACACGTTGACATACGTTGCGTAGAATCGTGTGCCATGAAATCTATCCCAGAATACTATATATGCCGGTCGGCTGTACTTTGGCTGTACTGTTCCTCTCGTCAAGAATGACTTGTTGCCCGCAGTTGAATGATATCTGGACAGCGGAAGCGCAAGACACTCACCGCATCCGTATCGACGAAACGAAACCTAGCAGACGGCATTGTGCCTCGATTCCTGAATACCTCGGCAGAGCAAATACAATGATAGTGGCACATCGGTCCGCGCGGGTCAAGCGCGGCTGCCTAAGCTGCTTCCGTCCTTACTATTATGGGATGTACGGAAAGAACATATCAGGATTCAGAAAGAGATTGGTTCTCGTTTTTGGATTTTGATTATGCTTCGTAGACATTCAGGAATACTTATTGGAATAAATTTATAAGTCACTTGTACATCCGATGTAAATCCTGCATATGTGCGAGCTCGGCCACTCGGCCTTAGATTTAAGCTCCGACACTCACGAGGATCGGCATCTCACTGGGGTTTCACTGCCGAAAATGCCTCGTCTACCTTGACTGTTGATCCACAGTTACGAGTACTGCGAGTATCTATAAAGTCGGCTCAACAGGTTACGTTGACTGCGACACCGCCAGGGTGGGATTTTACTTGACTTTCCTGATAATAATATCCACCCGGATGGATTATCCTGAAACACAAAACGTAGACTTTGGGCAAGATTTGACAAATTCCTCCAGTAAGTCCTTACCTTACTGCCACACTGTTGGTGCTGGAATGAATTTCATACAGGCGCTACCAATATCCCAAAGAACCTGTGGCTGCCCAAGTCTTATGAAGACCTCGAATCTGTTCCAGAAGAGCAAATTATCGACAAACTCGACCCAAAGCATCCTTATGCAAAGTATTTTCGCGTCATCAGTCCGTCTCCGGGAATCATCACCAAATTCAGAGGCGAGCTTTCTGAGTAAGTCCTCGCTCAGCGTTTTGCCCACGAGAAACTTGGTGCAATTGTTCCTCGAGTCCTGTATCATCCCCCTCTCCTCATAGAGGATACCCCAGCACCAGCCAAGGGGGAACCCCATGCCTGCTGGTATATGGCCATGGAACGTTGCCCAGGTATCCCTTTGAGCGACGTCGTCGACACGATGTCCCCGTCCGAGCTCGACCACATCGCGGAGCAGCTCAAAGCCTTCCTCGCACGTATGGAAACCATCACGTCCCCTACGAACTCGATGGGCTCAGTCACCGGTGGTCCCTATCGCAATGCTTTCTGGCCAGACGGACTCGCTCCAGAGAAGCCTTTCGCCACTCTCGAAGAGTTCATCGCGTACTATCGCTGGATGATCATGCTCGGGTGCACCGAGGCTTGGACGGAATCTGTCCTCTCTCAGTTGCCCAAGGAAGCGACCATCCGATTCGCTCATGCTGACCTCGTTCCGAAGAATATCATTGTGGAAGGATCGACGATTACTGGTATCGTGGATTGGGCTTTGTCGGGGTTCTTTCCCGACTTTTGGGAATACGGTCGCATGTATGACCCGGTGGAGATGACGCCTGGATGGGACTATGTGCTTCAAAGGGTTTTTCCTGGTCCTCGACGCCAGGCGGAGATCAACTCTGTTAGGCAATTGCTCCGGATTCTGTTCACTGTGTTTTGAGTAAGTTATTGTCAATGTGTTACTTTCAGTATTTGATCTCTTGTCTCTTCTAGATTATATTTGTCTCCTTCATGCTCTTTGCGCTCTGAAGTTCACACAGTCTTGGCCTTGTACAATCACAGCCTGCTTTCTCTATCTGAGCTCGTCATGGCGACGTCGATTCCAAAGGAGATCGTTACTCAGGTTCTTGCTGGCCTTGCCAAGCCAAGGATCCTCGTCGACGAAGAGTCTGAGCAGTACGATCTTAACCCCAGTGAATCTATTTTGGCAAGTTCGCTAACATCGGCTAACTGGGATTTTCTAGACTTGAGAGCCGTACAGAAGGACCGGAAGTATGCTATTCAGGCCACCATCGTCCGGTATGTCTGCCGCTTTGTGCCGGTGTTCTGGGCGGTAATATCTTTTCCAGGACCATGAAGACCCAGAAGTCGATGAGCAACGAATAACTTGTCCAGGAGGTCGTTGAGCAGATCTCTCAGCGATTCGCGCCCCAGGTTCCTAACATCCGAAAGGTACGTTCCGTTTGATATCTCGAGTATCGTCTCCGGTTCAATGTCGTCCAACTAGGCTATTGATTTCTTCTTGAGAAAGAATACATCCAGCGGCTAATAGGGGACACGTTGACATACGTTGCGTAAAATCGCTCCCTTTTTAAGCTGTACGATACTGTATTTGTATCAGACACATTCTGTTCGCCTCGTTACCGATGAACGGCAGGCGTCTCGCTGCAGATACAGCACTCACCTTGTGGTGAACAGCATCTATGACCGTGCGTAGTGCATGTGTGTCCTGCCGGCATCCAAGCATTGATCTAGGCTTGCAGACGCCTCCTGATGGTGAAGTCAACTATATGCCGGAATTCGCTACAGCCTCGCCTCGTGAAGAACAGCACGATTACCTGTCACTACCGCTATTCAGGAATCAGAGTTGATGTGGAAATCAAGGATATTCCGCGTCTGAAAGTTGAAAGATAGCAGACAGCCTTCCCGCTGTGCCTCTGGATACCCCCAACAAATAGTAAATAGTACAGGAGAAGCCTTCTACATACGTGCCATTCTGATGGTTGCCCATCAGAGCGTAATGGAGCTGTATGCTGGGGCAAAAGATCATATGCATGTCAAGGGCGATGTAGGAGATTATTAAGAACATATCAGAAAGAGGCGCGCGCTTAGGACGGTTGTCCACTGTAACCTGATGACCAGAGCTGATGTTGGCGGTATTGAGAACCATCCCAGGTGTTCTCAGGCGGATGCTCATAATAAATGGATGATCCTCCTCCGTGGTTGGGTAATCCTACCTCCAGGGAGGATGATCCTACCCCCACGGAGGACGAAGCGGAAGCATGAGAAGCCAAAGGCTCGCCCCAGCCTTGGTTGTATATGTTCCCGCCAAGCTGGTGATGAGTAAATGATGTAGCGACTAGCTATAAACTATTATGTCAGTGCCGGCTTCAATGCAGAAAAGATGAGAATCGACGAACGTTCGGGTGACGAGCAATAGGCGCAACAATAGGAGCCGAAGGAAGATATTGGGGGATCGCAGTTTGGTTCATTATCGCGAAACTTTGACCGGAGGTGTCGCGGTAGTAGGAGACAGGGTTAGGAATCTGCGAGTCACTGACAGAGGTCTCAGCGATGGCAGTACGGATAGAGGCGGAAGCCGGCCACTGATGAGAAGTTTGCAAGCCCTGTGTAGCCTGCCCGTGATGAACATCGATCATGCCCTGTCCTTGAGTCGTGTGGACATCGTGAAGCACCTTATCGGTGTTGCCGTTCATCATGAAAGATATAGGGTCTTGAATACGAGGCATCTCAGACGCAGCAGCGGGTGCGATGGTGGGAGCACGGTAAAGGAATGCCTGTGCGTCCATGTCCTGGGCGCCGGGCCCATGCAGTACATTAACCGCCGACTGAGAAGGGATCATCCTGTGCCCTCTACTATTCCTCGAGCCACTACCCCCTGCCGCGGAAACGCGACGTTGCGATGCGGGTGCAGGGTTGCCGCGTTCATACGCCTCCCTCTCTAGCCTAGCCAGCGTCTGGTAGATGAGTTGTTTCTCGTCTGAAAGTCCACGCCAAACCGCACCAGCAATTGCGCTGACTTCGGTTTGTTGCCTTGGAAGCATGTTCTTGTTTACAGCGAGGAACACATCGCGGAATATGATGAAGGCGTTTCGTGGACGGCGGCCAGGGGTTTGATAAGGCTGAGTGGGAGTCGAAGAGGAGACAGGCGTCAAAGCATTTGAAGCTCGAGTAGCTGGCGCGTTCAAACGTTCAAGTGCAAGATCTGAGGATCAAAGTCAAGGAGACGCAAGTGGCATATAAACTGGTCACTGACTACCAGGAAACGAGGCGTAGTGAGCCATGAAGCGGAAAACACGCTGAACAAGAGGAACGAGAGATTTGCCAGGTGAAGCATTTTGGTATCAGGCTTTAGTAGAGGCATGGCGGAAGCTGAGGATTTTCGAATGGTTGCGTCGCGTTATATATCGCGGCGGATTTCCACGGTAAGACCGCCGGGAAGCACGTGTCCGGTAGCGCCTACATTTTAAATCAAACTTCAAAGAACCACCAAAGCATTGCTTAGTTCCTTTCCGTACAGCAATTCCACATACATCACACTGCTGTGGATAACATGATTAGGGTAAAAAGACCCATTCGAAAGGGGCACCTAATTTTAGACGACCAAAAGACCAGCACGTAAATCCATATTTCTCTCCGGGGTACTTTCTGTAGTGTTTCCGGCTTAAAGCTGCGCGCCATGCCAGTCAAGTCGAACGTCACACAGCTATTGCCGAGTGATTGCGGCAGAGTCACAATACGGTGCCGGCTCGGCGCATGCCCAAGCTTCGACTAGTATAAAATTGGTAAAAAAGTACCAAAATGCCAACAAAATGCTGGCACTAACCCGGGCAACAGTTTGCTGTTATCGCATCTGGGAAACAGAAAATTGCTTGTTTTGATGCATATAGAGATCATGACTGCCCTTTGGCAGGTCGTGGTATGTCAATGCTTCCTTTCATCATGAATATTGAGTGCGCGCTGTGTACAACCGCGTTCATTGATTCTCGCGAAAGCTGTGAGCGAAAGAATGAAGTCTCTGCGGACTGAGAATGTCATAGCCTTGTCGGAAAGTACCGAAATGCCTTATAAGGAAGATGACCAAATAATGTCCGGATAAGAAACGGCTCGGCAAGATATGCCGCATATTAGCTCCGGGTTACCCGATAAGTAGCTGACCCCTATTATAATTACAATTACATGCCGCGACGTAGTTGCAGTTGGTTGAAGGCGCCGGAGAAGTATGGAGAAGCAAGTAGGGCTTATGTATTGCAGGTAGTACATTAAATACTTGACTTTTGGACCCAAAATAAAGATCAGTAGTGCTCTGAAAGAGAATAAGAGACAGAGAATCAAATCCGGGCCTACTACTTGCTTCCGATGTCTTTTTTAATCAAAATTTCAAAGTAGACAGTGACTGATCATCATGACAATATGAAGCGCTCGTGTAAGAAGACGGAACCCATGTCCTAGCTTGAATCAGATGACCTTGTGAGGCACGCAGTCACAGAAGAATTCAGTGACATCATGGCTGTCATTAATGGAACGATTGTCCCAATCATTGTGGTGATAATGGTCACGATAATTGATGCAGCTGTATCATTGGGCCCAATCCACTGGTTCATCTCGAGAACATGTTCACATGAGGGTAAAATGATTCTGCCGATAAATTCCATCAACTTCAATGTGACCAACACTGCGCAGCGCACTGTAGCAAGAATCAAAAGTCTTCATGGTACTAGATATCTCAACAGTGACAGCACATTTTTTGAACAGGAGATTGTATCTGTGTCTGTAATGAGTACTACCAATTGTGTATTATCTTTTCTCACTTCAATTCACAGGCTGTTAATTTGATGCTTGCCAATCATGATTTCAGAACATTGATTTTGATGCAAGTTCGGAAATTTCTCCGAGATCTGACAGGCGGAACTGGTATATACCTGAGGCGCAGCCTCTTCTGCCCATCTTTTCCCCCCATCATTCTTTCCCAAGCCTAGCATGTCCTCAAGCATTATACCTCAGCGCCACCAACAGCAGTGTCCCTACTGTGGCCGCCATTTCAGTGTTCAAGGGATAGGAAATCACAAGCGAGTCTGTAAGCAGAAAGTGGATCAGCATTTGTTGGATTCCCAAATCCATGATGAGTTAGAGAGGCAGACAAGCGGTGAGTTATTCATCATTTAAAGTGATTTCAATGTGTTAAAACCACTCTCCAAGAAGCCACCCCAAGCACATTCACACCAATGGACTTTGAAGAACCTGTGGATTTGAATTACAATGTGGAACTTGAATGTATGTCATATCCCTATTATGAGGAAGCAACTGAGCAAATGCTCACAAATTAAATTTATAGCTCAACACTTCCAAGAGAGTGACTAAATGTCTACTCCAGCAGATGATGAAATTTCTGAGGCTACTTCCTTGATTCTCAACTCTATTGATCATGTCAATCTGAACGATGGAAACATTATTACTGAGTATCATCCTTCCGCTATTTTGGACCCTCAGATTGTACCACTCAAAGAGTATCTGGCCAGCAGTACTAGGAAGCCAGATTCTGTTTTTGACAGCTGTCCATGGTATCCATTCTCATCTCAGCTGGATTTTGATCTAGCAGAATTTATTTTGCGTACGGGCATGAATCATTGAGCCCGGAGTGATTTTTTCAGCATCATTGACCGGTGCGGAGGCAATCAATCAACAGAGTACACTATTCGAAATGAGAATGATCTTGCAGAAGCATGGTCTCGGGCAGAAAATCGGTTTACAAAGGTACATTTTCATTTTTTTCCTATACCTATATTTAAATACTACTACACTTTCAATAGTTTAAAAAGGAAACAATATCAGTTCCATATAAGGATGAACTTTGAAATTATGATGTCCACTATTGGCCATTATGGGATTGGACACTTGACTTATTGAACGATAAAGATCTTGCACCACATTTTGTATGGGATGCAGTTCAATTATTTCGTGAAGATAAGAATGGTATTCGAACCCGGTTCTTTGATGAGCCATGGACAGGAAATACATTTTGGGAAATTCAAGTAAGCTAATATTATTATTAGTCTAACTAATGTGTTTAATATTAGCTATAGAGTTCTCTTCCTTCTGGGGGAAAGCCTTTGGCATATATTTTATATGCTGATAAGTCACGTTTATCCTCATTTGGTACTGCAAAGGGCTATCCAGTCATGGCACACTGTGGTAATCTTCCTGATGAAATACGGAATGGAAAGAATTTTGGTGGAGGCTGCGTAGTTGGATGGCTTCCAATTGTAAGGCAGATATTTTAATGTGTTTGATTTATTGTTGACTCTTATTTTACAGGTAGAAGAAGAAGAAGACAATAAAGGAAAACCATTATGGATCAATTTCAAGCGAGTTGTTTGGCATGAAGCTTTTCGAAAAATTCTAGGATCTATCGCACAATATTCTCGTAGCGGCTATGCATTTAAACTGCCAAATTCAGAGAAAGTTATTATCTTGTATCCCTTTATTCTTATTCTCTCTGCTGATTATGAAGAGCAGTAAGTAGATTTCAAGCTTTAAATAACATATACAAGCTGAAATTCCTATAGCTGTATGATGACACTAACCAGAGGTGTTAGAGCTCATTATCCATGTCCAGTTTGCTTGGTGCCATTGTTAAATCTCTCAGACCTTTCGATAAATTATCCATTACGGACAACAGAGTCTATGAAAGAGATATATGAACAAGCCTGCTTGCTTAGTGCAGAAAAGGCAGAAGATCTTCTGAAATTGCATGGTCTTCATAAAGTACCTGTAAGTAATAAAACTGAAATATCATTCATACTATTAACAACCAGTTTAGAATGTCTTTTGGGAAATAGAGAGATCTGATCCATATCGTGCTGTATCTTGGGACAGACTACATGCTTTTCTAATTGGACTGTTTGATCATTTGCTTGGGCGGCTTATTGAGCATATTGATAGATTGCCAGGCCGACAAGCTCGACAAGCTAAAATCATTGTTGATGAAGTGTATGTTAGAAATAGGTGCTTTGATTATAGCTGAATCTTTTTCACTAGGATCAAATCATTTCCACGATGGAGAAATCTCACTCATTTTACATCTGTGTTTTCTTTTGATTTTGCAGATGGAAAAAAATATGAGCATATGTCATGAGTATGTATATGTATTTCTTTGATTTAAATGCACTATTAATGATATTTCTAGCAAATTCTCTTTGCAGCTCAGGCTGTATTAACAAAGACTGCAGATCCTGCAGGGTATTTGCTTCTTCAATGTATACGGAGTCATCTAGAGTTGGATGTATATGCAGCAATGGATGTGCATACAGAGAATACGATAAAGGCAGGACAATCAATAATGCAAGTTTTTGGAGAAAGAATGCAGGTACGTTGATTCAACAAATTAATAATCAAGGTTTCATGCCACACTGTATATGGTATATGAATGTATAAAAGCCATATCGGTGATGGTGTGAAGCTTTATCAATAAATTTGTTACTAATACATGTTTAGGCATATATAACAGCTACTGCAGACAGTGGATTCAAAAATCCAACAACTTGGGATATTCCAAAAATGCATACACAAAAACATCTATTCAGTGATATACAAGTGAAAGGAGTAACCAAAAATTATAACATCAAGATTAATGAAAGTATGCATGGACCACTCAAAAAGGCTTATCAAACACAGACAAATTTTAAAAATGTTGCTGAACAAGTAAGTCTTGGTTAGTTTGCTTATATGATCCAATTTAATTTCATAAACTTATAGATTCTTCGAACTGATCATCGGTACAATGTTGCTATGCAAATTCGGCAAGGAATTGATCGATGGGAGAAACATATGAAGTATAAATCAATCTCACCTGAGGGTGATAATGATTTACCTGAGGAAAAATATTTTAATGTTGAGACTCAGACTTCAGATAATCTTTCAAAAAAAGCACACCTGCATGGGATTAAAAATACATCAATGGATCCCCACTCAATTTTCGAGTTGGAAAATGCCTTCTCTCATGATTTAGCCTATAATCGTTTTCGAATTCGTTTAGGACGTTTCATGTCAGGATTTCTTAATCTTATATCTGAAGGTGGCATTATTGCACAGGGACAATGGGTCAATTACACTCCAGATAACAAGGCTAGTATTATTTCTCTTAAGAAAGAAACAGATTTTGCTAACATTCAACTTATAGATTACAATCTATCAGACACTCTCTGTCCATTATCAGTCATATGTAAATCTAAAACAGGCTGCAGATCTACTACGGTGTAGCCCAATGTTCTATAATCATCCACAGTATGATGGTGTTATTATTAATACCACTGATGGCCTATATGTTGCGCAATTAATTCAACTCTTTGAGTGTGAATTTGATGGACAAAAATATCCATTAGCATTGGTTCATCCCTATGATGCTCCTGTCACTGATGGCCATCTGCATTGGAAGCATCAGAGAGATAAAGATTTAGGGTTTTATCGAGTTCGTGCACACCCCCGAATCCATTCTGCCTTTGTTTCTATATATTCTATTATTCGTGGTGCACTTCTGGTTGCAGATGCGGACTCTGACCTTAGTAATGGTCAGGATTATTTTATTGTAGATATTATAGATACTGATATGTTTCTCTGACTCAAAGAAATTGGATCTCAGCTTCGGCACAAATTCCGAGGCCAGGCTAATCAGAGATCTTAACATTGGAGATGATATACAATCAGAATATATAACATAACAATAGTACTATAGTGTCAATAAATCCTTCAGCTATATAAAGTATAGCATTAAACCTTAGAAATAGCTTGCATACCTCTGTAACAAGACAGCAAGTCATTTGGCATTTCATTGTCATGAGACACAGCCACACTTTGGCCCACAAGGGGGTTGCGGATTTTTGGAAAATGATATTGGGTCAATTATAGCATTATATATAGAATATGCCTACACTTTTGATAGGAGACCAATGGTAGCTTTAGTTTCCTATCCCCTCACCTTCCTTGAAGTTCATTCCAGTCACAAACATTTCTTGTGTACAAGCCCAGGCCTGAGCCCAAGCCTCATCAGGCTAGGGCTGTGCCCGCTATGCAGATCCATATCTGTAGGGTGCATGATCTGCCACAGATACAGTTGGGTCCATTCCCATACCATAATTCCCTAGCCAGGCCTTGCAATTAGGGATGTGCACCATACCGTTACGGATACGACCGTAACAATACAGCCATAGACCGTATGAAAAATCTTGCCTACGGTATGGTACAGTTGATGTCAGGTCCGTACCATATCCGTACCGTTGTCCGTATATGGACTGTTTATTGATGACGACGAATATCTAGAGTCAAAATGTGAGTTGTATTCGCTTCATTAAGATCATATATACTTACTTTGATGGCATTACATTGCCTCCAATCACTCCCTCAATGACTGTATTCCATTCATATGAATATGGCTGTATTTTGTGTTGTTGAAGGTGCTCACAGTACGGGCCCATATCCGTATTCACTGTACATATCCACCGTAGTACAGATATGGTGCACATCCTTACTTGCAATAGTACCAACAGTCAAATATACAGCCTAGGGATGTGCACCGTATCCATACTACGGTGGATACATACAGTGAATATGGATATGGGCCCATACCATGAGCACCTTCAATGACACAAAATACAGCTGTATTCATATGGTTATAATATGGTCATTGAGGAAGTGGTCAGAGGCAATGTGATACCATTGAATGATCTTAATGAAGTGAATACTACTTACATTTTGACTCCAGATATTCGTTGTCATTATCAAATGGTCTGTATACGGACAACGGTACAGATATGGTATGGACTTGACATCGACCATACCGTACCATGGGTAAGATTTTTCATACAGTCTACAGCCATATTATTACAGTCATATCTGTAACGGTACAGTGCACATCCCTAATACAGCTATAGGTATTTCATACAGCTATACTGCAGAATTAATCATCAACTGATATAGCAGATACTTTTAGACCATGGTTCGAAGATCCTACAATCACTAGCAAACAGCACATAGTATCTGTTATATCAGTTGATGATTAATTCTGCGTTATAGGTGCATGAAATATCTATAGCTGTATATTTGACTGTTGGTACTATTGTGGGGCCTGGCTAGGGAATTATGGTACAGGAAAACGGTAATGAAAGGTACTGTACTATTACGACCGGATCTTCACACCATGTTACGCGTTATATGCATCTTCACTGGAACAGATCTTCACAAGCTGGCGTCACGCATTATGGTCAAAGCAGATCTTCATTTTGTCAGCTTGTATTACTTGACGTGGTATCACATCAAGACAACTACTACTCCGGAGCTGGAACTGGAGATGCCTCTTTTAAGCTCTTGTTAGTAAGCCTGGCCAAAAAATTAAGTGATCCACCTGGTACGAGGACGACCTCGCCACAGATATTACAATGCACGGCAGTGCAAAATTTTCGAATTTTTGACTGGAAAAAAGGCTATTTATTGATACAAAGTGTTCCATCTTCACTGCACTGTGTTACGCGTTATGATATTCACCGATCTTCACATTACAAGCCCGTGTTACGTGTTACGTGTTATGTGAATATGTGGTCGTAATAGTACAGTATTGCTTTGTACTTGGCTTCTGAGCCCGACGGATAGCCTGAATTGTACTCACCAGTGATTCAGGGCTTGACACTGTACACATGGCCATCAATACAGGTGCTTCTCAAGCCCTTGATGGTACAGTTACAGTACCCATATTATACAGTAACAGTGCGAAGCCCTGATACTTATTGAGTACAAATTGTGGGGATTTTTACTCAATAAGTATCGCAATGGTTGCTCATGCGCACCGTTTATTACATTGATGGTCAGATGAATTAAAGGAGCAAGGGCAGGATGCAAGACAATGAATTATCTCGATGAAAAGCAAGAGTTCTCGCACCCAGGCCAGGCTATGTTGTGGTGCAAATAAGACCATACAGATTTCCAAAATGGGGATTCCGCATAATTACGAAAAGAGCTGTAATCAAAAAAGTCATCAGCTACGAGAATCAAACACAGGCACTACTGCAAGCGGAAGGGCTGCTGCAACCACTGCACCAACAGTGCTTTATTATACGGCACAATTAATTACTTATATTGATGTATATTTTAATAAATACAAATTTAGAAAATAAAAACCATGCAGTGAGCATGGTGGGCAAGCGAGGCAGCGGCGGGCACTATAAGAGGTGTCATCGGTAGGAATGGCAGCCTCTGCAAAGATAAGGGGGGTCGCCGCGTCAGAGGGGATCACGGCACACCGGTGGGCAGGAGAAAACAGGGCAGGAAGGCGCCGAAACCTCGTCGACGATGATGATGGGGTCGGAGGAGGAAACGGACTTCACCACTAGATCCCCCGATGTCAAAAATGGGGGTGGTGAGGTCGTCGTTATGGTAACTGAGCCATGGGGGACAATATCGGGGAGGGAGACTGGGGATAGGAACGGGGTGCCGACGCACGACGAACGGGGGGTCGGGGGTCCTGGTGCATGGCAGATTCGTGTTCTCCTACCCTAAGAATAGGGGAGACATGAATCTGGGGTGGCTGGGGTGGCTGGATGATGCATAGGAGGCCGAGGTTGGTGTTCGGGTGGGCGGGCAGCGGTGGGCGGGCGAAATGTCGTAAGGCCATGATTCTGTGCGCAATCGTTGCGCCCTCGACTCCTTCCTCGATGCCCAAAAGGGCGTGGCCATCGTCGTCGTCGTGGGCCATCGGCATCCCAACCTTCATCTCACCCTCCTCCTTGACGTCTACCGCCTTCCAGAATGCTCCCTCCACGCTCTCCTGCTCCAGTATCCTTCCACCAGATACTCCCAGGGCCCCGCATCAGAGCATTGCCTTCCCCGCCCCCGCTGTTGTCGTTGTCGTTGTCGTCTTTGTCATTGTCTTCATGGCCGTCTCGCCTTCTGTAGTCCCTCCTGCACCGAGATGACGGTCGATATCGAATCCAAGTACGTATCAAGCACTCTTGTAGTGCGCAGAAGTCGTGTTCGATGGCGATTGGCCCCGATGTCGATGTGGGGGACACTGGGTAGGTTGAGATGGGGATGCCGCGTATTCGTGGCCGTTGCGGGGCGTGGGTGAGCGTCTTCATCACCATCGATGGTGGAAGTGTCATTGTCGTCGTTAGTGGGGGTAGGACATCGTGCTGCCTCATTCGAGGGCTTACGCGGCTAGTGGTGGGAGCATGTACCCCATCCAGGGCTCTTGAGGCCACTGGATGTGTTAAAAAGACCTAAAACAAAGTCAGAAGTAATAACATAAATGAAACATACAATTTTTTGCGTGATTCGAGCTTGGTTTGCGTTCAACGCAAGCGTAGAGGGAGGTGGTGGTGGTGGTCTGAGGAAGAAAAGAAGCCATACAGCCACTCGATCGCTGTGCGGCTTCACGGTCCGGGGTGATCGAGCGAGCGGAATGCATCCTTGAGATGCATCTGCTGCTCGATTTATGCCCTCTGAGGCCCCAAAATAAATTGGTATATTTTGTTTCAAGTATGTATAATTAGAAAGTGTACATATTTTCATACAACTCACTGCTGAGTCCGTTGACCACTCTGACAACACAGATGTTTCCATTACGATGGCGCCAGCCATTCCGTCTCACCCCTGCGCAGCAACAAGAAGTGAAACGGCCACCCACTCAGTGCTCACCACTTTACCTTAAGAATTACAAACACCATTCGAAGCTTTTGCCGCGGTGTTCTCCGGCTTATCGATGGTTTCAAAGTGACATCCACATCAATACCCAACATGCATAAGCCCTCGTAGGTGTGCTTCGCTGTCCCTCCCTGCATCTGGTACTTACTTCTGCCTCAGGTGATGAAACGACGACTGCATTCCATTCACGTTCACATCGGCAAAGTTGTGGCGTACCTCATGAAACCCGCAGGTATGTTTACGGTTTCAGGTTGATTACTATGTTCTATACTCATGTTTGAATCATGTAGTAGTACGTTTGCCAGTGTACAATGTTGTACAACTTCTGGCACATGCCTCGTGTCCTACTACATGGCTGTTATCTTTGCCATGCTTTCTTATTCGTCTCGTCGTTTAAAAGCAGGGACCAAAGTGCGTCTTTCTCCATTACTGCAACTTGTACCAACTTCTCATCTTCCTCCATGCAACCTGAATCCACACCAAATACATCGCAAGAAAGCCCTGCTGGGTCCGTCCCAAATGCCCCTCCTCAACTGCCACAGGACACGCTCGATATTATTCAAATACAGCAGTATTTCTCCTCGGCCAGTGGGGTCTTTGAGCCGCAGCGCCTCCTCGAAGGTTATAGAGATCTCAGCAAGGTAATATTAATTTTTTTCGGTACTATTTAATGCTCACTTATAGTCAGACTCTCCGTGATACTCAACTCCAGGTTAATGCACTCCTTGAAGCGAATAGGCTGCTTGAATTATTGGCAGCAGGCACTACAAAGAAGAAGAAGGGTGGGAAATTGGATTCTGCTTTAACGGCCGAGCAGGAGCGGGACATTCTCCGGTTTGCAAAGTGCTGTATTGTGACCATTGACTTATGGGTAGAAGAAGCCCATGTCTTCGAGGAGAGGCCTTTAGCAAATGCAGACCTCATCTATCGCACTGCGAGATATGAATCTGCAGATTCAGAGCAGGACGTGCTGTATGCTGAGTTCTACTCGGCGCTCAAGAAGGAACATCACTTCTTCTTTGCCAAGAATTATGGTCCGGCGAGAGACTTGGTACGTTTATCTTCTATCTATCTCAAGAACCTCGTTGCTGACATATTTTTTTACAGTTTCAGAAGTCCGCATCTGATGGCCGTTCCACTTTTCTCAGTTGCGTGAAGAATGAAACATTTCAACCTATCTTTGGTACTTTGATTCCATCTGCCGGTACTATGGGATTTGATGTGTCAACGGATCCTCAATGTCTCGACCTTCTCGGATATAAGTCCTCGAGCAAGACTTATTCACCACTTCCACCTATCCTCTGGGACAACGGAGAGAAAGGTGACGTACAGTTTATCTTTCGGAGCACAATCCTTATGAAGGTAGTGTCACTGATTTCTGATTTCTGATTTCGGTGGATCTTACATTGCGATGACAATAATTCAGATTCTCTTTGTAATTTTCTATGGACCTACAAGTCTTAAACTAAAGGATTCAAACAAGCCTGTCAAGAGCAAGACAACCAATGCCATTCTCTGGAAGTTGGAAGAAGTCACTCCTGGAACTATAGCTTATGCCGCCACTGTTGTAAGTCTATTTTCATTGTTCTATATTTTACATCTCTAATAACAGAACTATCAGGCCCGTTTTGTTCTTGCCGGTGATGAGTGTTTCGATAAACGTGGTGCTCAATCAGGCATCAATTACGCTTCTGACTACTACCAATACAAGAAGACAATCATCGAAACCATCAATACGCCATACATGAAAGAAACCATCACTGTGTACAACCAATTTCTCTTTGATGGAAGACCTTTGAGGCATGGGTCAAATCGACGTGGAGCGTCAGATGACGATGTCGAGTTTGTGCAACTGCACGAGGCTTTTGCAACTGCATCAGATTCTGAATCAGACACCCCTGCAGTTAATGATCCTACTCCCGACACCCCTGTTGTTGATCCGGAGATTCAGAATCTGATTCGAGGTGTCGAAACTGTTGATATTCAGACTGCGGCAAGCTCTCACGACGAGGTCCAGAATGTGCACATGCCAGAAGCTAGGCGTAGTCAACGAGTTCGTGTTGCTACAATTCCAGGAGATAATGATTTGGCTGTAACCGCAGAGGCCAACGTCGCTCAAGCCAAAGGTCGTGGGCGTGGAGTCATTCCTCGTGGAAAGGCAGGTGGTCGAGGTCGCGGTCGAGGTCACGGTCGCGGTCGTGGAACTCAGAAGCAATCTGATGTGCCTCAGCCGGATGCAAGGCCCACTCGTCAAAATACTCGGGTTGATACTCAGCAGCAGGTTGTGCAGGATGAATCGGAAGGTCTAGAAGATGATGATGTATATGGATAGTCTGTTTTTCCATGCATATATATATTTTCTCTTGTCTCGCAGGGGCAAAGCAGTCTTGTAGATTGGTAATGATGTCATCACAGGTCAGGATTCTAATTCTCTACCGGAGATGAGGTCATAGGAAAGTGAATTCCTTTGCGGAAATTACATTGCTATTCCGGGAAATGGCATAACATATTAACCGCGGTTGCTCTAATATATATAGCACTATAGCTCAACTGTAATAATACACCATCTTTTCAACACTGTCACTGACTGTCGCGGGTTCAACTCCTTATCTTGTAAGTTTTATTTCCTGTTCACTGATTACTTAATAACCTAATTCTCCATTCTGAGCGTTGAGATAACATTAATTAAATGGTTTAATAAGTAAATAACAATTCGATTTTTACCTTTCCGGGTGCTGGGCTCCATGATAAGATGTCTTATCAGCTACCTTATCATGAACGGCTTAGCCCCCGGCCCGATCAAGGGGGTTCAATATAATGAGGCTTATCGTAACCGATAAGCTTGCGCGCTATCCTTATTACGTTCCCAATATGCCGGAACTTGTTTCTTATCGGGCCGGATGCACGGCACCTTGCATTACAGCATTATGGTACCTTATTGGTCATGATAATCTATTTCCGACATTTCCGACAAATTGCACCGAGTTTCTCGTAGGCAAAACGCTGGGCAATGACTTCTTCAGAGAGCTCGCCTCTGAATTTGATGATGATTCCTAGAGACGGACTGATGACGCGAAAGTACTTTGCAAAAGCATGCTCAGGGTCATAATTTGCTCTTCCGGAACAGATTGGAGGTCTTCGGCAGACTTGAGGTCCTTCGATATGTCTGTACAAAACACGTCAAGAGAGAAAATGAGACGTTGAAACGAAAAATTACTGGTCAAATCTTGCTCGATTCCTTCGTTTTGTGATTTTGGATAAACTATGACTTTGTAGGAGTAGCCATAGCAGTATCAAGAAGCCGATTCGTTACTGCTGCGTGCCGCGGCGGCAACTCAGAAATTCATGCCGGCCGCGGACCGCGCGTCATCGTGTGCCGCTTATTCGGATACGTCGATGTCGTCTGCGGCCGAGTCGATTCGCGTCGTCCATCCACCATTTAAATAATGGCATCCGAGCCCTTCAAACCCAACAATCACCTCTTTCCAACACCCCCAACTTGACTCTTACAATTCATCATGGGCGGTTTCTTCTGGTTCCTCATCGGCGCGGGTACAGCTACCATTTGGAGCCACAACCACCGGAATCAACCTGGATTCTGTGGACGGACGGAATACACAGAAGGAGGATACGAACGGAGAGGATTTGGGTCGTGGGGCCGTGGATGGCATGGTCGGTTCGATGGACAGAATCAGAATCCCCACCGTGACAGCCGCCGCGACGACCTGGACGCGACTGCTGCTCCTGCTCCTGCTCCTACGCAGCCTCCAGTAACGGAGGGACAGGGATACACAACAGAGAGGCAGGCATATTCCGAGCCTCCCCCATCTCCGGATAAGGAGCGTATCCGGGAACTCAGCCGACAGGCAGGCGATGCCGTACGTTTACCACCTAATCTTGTCATTTTTGTGCTGATTGCGTCGTAGATGTCTGAATTATCCGAGGCTACCCTGGACACACTCATGTCGACCATATTGGCGGCGAAGAATGTATGGAGCACCTTTCCTTTTATCTACGAGACGAAAGATTGATGTCTGCTTTTGGTATAGAAACTCGCAGACCGGCGCATCCAACGCGACTTGGAAGAGAAGCGAGTTGCAGATGCCGCAGAGAGGGAGAAAAGGTTTCCTCCTCGTTATGTATGATTCTAAGACGTGATCTCCGCATTCTGTATTTCTATTGCTCCCACCTCTATTCGTTTAATTTTTCTTGGACGCGTCGTTATTTTATATCAGCTCTGAAGGAGATAAGCGCTACAATACTTCTGAATAATCAGTTGAGAACAGATGAAATGTATGGCAATCAGAAGAATCGATTTCGGGCTGGTATGGGGGGAACTTTATTACAATACATGATATGCAAGTCATAACTGAGGAGATTCAACTACAGCGAAGGCGACACAATCACGCAACATAGGCGAAACTGTCTTTCGTACCTTGAACCCGCTCGATGTATTCTTTCTCGAGAAGAATGCCAATCGCCTATATGTGGAGTTGAGAAGGACGCCTGAAATTCACCCAAAAACCCAGACCTTTTTAACATCAGCAACATTGGGCGTAAACCGTTGTGAGAGCTGCGAAATGACCTCTTGTATGAGCTGTTGGTTCGTCATCGACTGCCGAGCTTTCATGACCCTGCGGAATAGGATGATCATTAAAATCCCCCATATAAATATACATCCTAGTAGAACACAAACCGGACGATGGTGGTCTGGATGACATACTTCCGGTCCTCGTTGACGTTCTTCAGTACCTCGCCCTTTTCTTCAGTTTTGATCGGCCGATTCAAATTGATTCGTATCTTTTTTGACCTAAAGTCTAAAATCCCCATCGGTCAGAACTATCAAGACTAGGTTCCTCGACACAGACGCACCGGGATTGAGATCATATTGTTCGGGTTCTTCGTTGACGAGAATCTTAGCCTTGACCAGGATGGCGAGAATCTGGGTGATGATCGACTTTGGAATCGACGTCGCTGTGACGAGTTCAGTGAGAGAAAGTGTGTCGTGGCTATTATACATGACCAAGATAGCCATCTGGAACGAGCTTGTCATTAGAATGTACTTCTGGTCGAGGTAGTTTGTTCGGAGCTCGTTCCTCGAGTAATTCCATAGCCATGTTAGTTTCCGCCCCGAATGCTTCCCCTGATAATACTGTTGGAAGAGGTCATATGCAGGGTATATGTCCCTCGGGATGGTGAATCCATGTGAGGGTGGGCCCAACGGCCAAGAGTTCGTACCGAGGACCGCGACGCTGAATGACAGGTCTGTGCCGGAATCTTGCTTGCGCTCCAGGTTGAATTGATCTGTCAGATCTTTGCTCAATTTCATGTCTTCGGAAAAAGCGTCATCAGTAATATGCAGACTGCCGAGAATTGTCGATACTGTACCGGTCAGCATCTGCTGCAACTTGCGTGTGTATTCAGGTCCGCAGGCCTCCCCAAGTTTGGAGACTGTGCCGGCTTCGCTTTCATCCGACACTGATGCGCCATAGATGAGACGCTTAGATAGTCTGGTGGCGTAGAAGCATTGGAATATGTCTTTATCATCGAGGTAGTTGAAAATAACCATCTAAAAACGTACTGAACATTTCTGGAACGAAACATAGTTGGAATAAAGACGCACCACGCGATCCAAGGCACCTTCTATGTCCTGTTCCTTCTCTATCCTACTGTCCTTCCGCAGTAACAGATCTGTGTGTTTAACCAGCAGTTCCGGAGATACACTGGTCGAAGTTCCCGTTTGGTTCACAATGTCCCTGCAGGCCCTGTCGAGACAGGGCATGCATTCAGGGTCTCCTTTGAGATTTTGGGCCACGAATGTCGAATACTTGGAACGTATTTCCAAGAGCGCATCGACGTAGTCTTGTAAATCAGGTGCGCCTCCGTCTTCTCCTACAAGGGTGGAGACCGCATCCAGTCCAGCTTGCTTGAAGTCCTCCTCGAACTTCTTCCATGAAAGATCAAGTTCCTCACGAATGCGCGATAGTGGCACCGAGTGCTGCAAAACGACGTCTCGATGGAACTCGGGAAGACTTTGAAATGTGTCCCACATGGCAGTGGCGTGTGCATGGGTGAAGACCTCTTCAAACGCGGAAACGATGGTGGTCTGCGTTTCGATGGCCAGATATCCCTCGATGCGGTCCTGCTCCTCTTGTAGCCACTCTGTGGTTTTCTTGCGAGAGTCCGGCACGCTGTTCTCGAGCAAGAATGCCTCCGATTTCTTCTTGTAAAGTGTTTTTGTAACGGCTAGGAAGGGAGTCTCGATGTGGTCTTTGTATACGTTGAGACATCGCATATTCAGATCCTCATCGTTCAACCCAAGAGCTACGAAGGAGTCGACAACCCTTTTGAAAAGGCTTTGATCGATGGTTTCTCCATTACGCTGTCGTTCAACGAGGTGCAGTAGTGGGATGGTCAGTCTGTCATTCTGCTGCTGCATTGGAACAAGTAGATGGTCCTTCCATTGCACCAGAGCAAGCTACAATGAGACATGAGTGCATGAGTATTGATATCGACGAATAAAACATACAGTATAGACCGGGTAAACATTTATCTTCCCGTCATGTCTTTCTCTTGCGACCCAATATCGATTTAAATATGAGAATACCCGGTGGACGGTGTGTGCTCCTGTTGTGTAACGCTGCAATTCGTCAGCATAATAAGCCAACAACGCTTCCTCTCGGAGGCGGTTGGCGTTCTGCAATGAAGCTAAGCCGTAAACGCTCAACATGGCACGAAGGAGTTTAACAAACATCTCGAATGTTTTTGAGGTATGCAACGAAGTACTGGATGAGTTTGATGTAAAGGCTGGCCCCTGCGACTCTAGAGTCGTCCCTTTTATCCTTGACTTGTGGAATGTTCAATGCGTTTCCGTTAATCTTACTGGATTCCGCGAGTGTGGGCGGCGACGACGAGCTGCAATAGTTGTATACAACGGTGTATAATAACGTGTACTGCACATCTGGCCGTCAGGCGATGAAATGGAGCCAGGATTTTAACTCACCGAACCGGATGGGAAACTCTCCGGCGAAGTCATAATAAGATCTAATCCCGTCTCCAAATAGGTCCAGATCGTTTTGAAATCCGATGATTTGGCAGGTAAAAGTGTCAAAATCCTCGAGGATGCCATGATGATAGCAGGAGTGCAGAGGATTCATGTTATCATCAAGCGCCCAGGTACATAGTCCTACCTCGGCAGTCGTGGAATAAAGCTACCGGCATGCCGGACTTCGTGGAACGGGTACAAAAAGGAAAGAAGGCAAACTGTATGAGACCTGTGACTGGTCTAGTTAGGACGACTCGGATCAGTCCCATCCTGAGGCTGCAAGGGATATTCATGCTTGCTCAAGGATTTGGGGTGTGACATAAAATACGAGTATTAGTGCCGTCCAAGATAATCTGGCTAAGCGGGAAAGAGACAAAGTACACATGTTTTTCATGCTGTGAATTACCACACCTTTCACAAGAGTAGACGGCAAGATTCGCATTGAAGTGACTATCTTGTAGAGAAGATAAATTTTCCTAGGGATGTCGTCAGTCTCATGAATAGTTCCTAGACAGTTTTTTCCTTGTACCTAGTGACTACACCGGTTGCTGGAGGAGCAATGTCCATTCTTTCACCAGGGATGCAAAAGCACAACATCTCCCCAATTCCTTACCCACACATCTCAATTTGTACTCCAAGATCCATCTGAGGAAGCAAGGCCGGTTAGTGATGATACTATTTGTGATGCTCGTACTGGAGCTTAGACTGCCGCACATGACTTCGTTAACAGAACGGTACCAATGGCAATGCGGGGAGAGATTGTAACAAATGGCAAGCTCTTTCCCCGGTGATCGACTCTGCGCGTATAGAGTGAAACGAAGGGTGGCTAGGGAGATAGTTACGAGTCCAGACACCGAATGGGGGACGAACCTAGTTCCTTGATATATACGGAAAGTGAACAATCAAAACGAAGGGTCTATGTCCATTGATGATGGTTGACGAGAACAACCGAACGGCGGACTCGGCGCGCGAAGGACCCGGGCCGTTATTCCGATCTGGCGCGACAAACGGAAGCAAACAAAATTTCTTTCAATTTCAATTCAATTTGCTCTTGACTTGCACCACCATCGTCTGCCGCTCCACTTGCCGTACTTATCCTCTCTTCTAGACTATCTTCGTATATTCTCACGTTTCACTTCTTTTCGGGACGGCATGGGAAACGCGTACGACTACTAGTCGACTTGGTCAGCAGCAGTTCAATATGCTCACTCAGCAAGAATCCGCCCTGCTATCTAAAATAGCCCGGGGGCAATCTTAGCCGGTATAAAAGGCATATGCTATCTATGTCAAGGATTGCACCATTCTTACCACGACAATGTAGGTCCTTATCGCTTCTCTTGACTGGCCTGAAGCTTATTGCTTTTTCCCCCAGTGATAACACCTTCACGTTTGCGAATCGCTACCATGTCGACGACCTCTACACCACCAGATTTTGACCCTAAGAACATGCTGTTCCGGAGGCTGGGCCCCAGTGGGCTGAGGGTGCCGTTGTTTTCTCTCGGCGGATGTTAGTGATATTTTTGATATTTTTGGTTGAAGCACCAACTGTTCACAGGGCTAACCTATGGAGGTACTGTTGTCGGTGACCCAGTCAAAGTACGCTCTCTTCATACAGATACCTGTAGCTACCTTACTGACCTGATGATGCACAGGAAATCATCAAGACGGCATTCGAGAATGGTATCAACATGTTCGATACCGCAGAGGCCTACGAGAAGGGCAAGTCTGAAATAGAAATGTGAGTCCCTCCCTTTTTCTCTTTCATTCAATGTTGAATTTTGGATTTGTAGGGGTCGTGTCATCAAAGAGCTCGGATACCGCAGGTCGGATCTCGTGATATCGACGAAAATTTTCTTTGGGCTACGCTCTGGACCTAACGATGGTGGCCTGTCCCGGAAACAGTACGTTCTCATACGTTTCTGTGTGAAGCGTAAATTGACCTGAGCCTCAGTATCATTGAGGGCACACAAGAGAGTCTTGCTCGCCTTCAAATGGACTACGTCGACGTGATATTTGCCCACCGTCACGATGCTAATGGTGCGTGTTAGGTTACAGGCCAATTATCATTCACCAACCTACGTCCCTCTAGTTCCAATGGAGGAGATTGTTAGGGCCTTCAACTTCGTGATTGACAAGGGTTGGGCCTTTTATTGGGGAACATCGGAATGGAGCGCGCGCGAAATAGAGGAAGCGTATCGTGCGTAATACCTTTTTTCTGTTATGGATTCTGTGCCTCACCTCCATGCAGACGTTGCTGATAGACTCGGCCTTCAAGGACCCATAGCTGAGCAGTGCCAGCACCAGTATGTCTCTTTTTTTCTCTACGCCGTCCTGCACCTTTTTAATTGGTTTGAAGCATGCTTCATCGTGAACGACCAGAGAATGAATATGCGTACGTTTTCTAAGAAGATCTCCTACCCATTGATATCTTATCATTCATAATGACCGCAGCCCACTTTACAAGAAGTACGGTATCAGCACCACCACGTGGTCATCTCTTGCCAGCGGACTTTTAACCGGAAAGGTGTGTTACTTTCTTTGACCTGCATCACACACACTAAAAGGTCTTCAGTACAACAACGGGATCCCACCTGGTTCGCGTTTCGATCTCAAAGCCGACTTTTTCAAGGATACCCGCGCCAGTTTGACAGCCCCTGAAGGACAAGAGAAGATCCGCAAGGTCCAAGAGCTCACCAAGATCGCTGAGGAGCTCGGAGCATCGACCGCGGCTCTGGCTCTTGCGTGGGTAGCAAAGAACACGAATACAGGAACGGTTATTTTAGGCGCAACGAAACCTGAACAATTGCTAGAGAATCTGAAGGCCTTGGAGGTGCTGCCAAAGTTGACGGATGATGTATTGGCGAGGATCGAGGAAGTGCTTAACAACAAGCCAGCGCCTTTGGTGGGTTTAATTGGGTTTTGTTCTTGGACGCTGAAGATGCTGACGCACTTTTTGTAGCCCGTGTACAGCAGACCGCCTTTGGATCCTCTTGTGAAAAACCGCTTCTGAATGGCAGCACTCAGTTTTTGTTCGTTACTTGCCAATCATTAGTATCGGTTTGATATTCATTTTGATAATAGGCTCGTAAACAAAAATCACTTCAGACCATTTCATAGGTTAGTTCACCTGTTAACTTACGGTAGTTTTCTAAGGACTAAACCTCCTTCAGTATAGGCAATGTACGGAGCACGAATGTTCATGTTATTCTGTCAGTGCATCCAAAAGTTGTGGCATACCATTTTGTGGTCGTCACGGAAAGTCGAATTCATGTTTCCGAGTATAGCCACTTTCCGATCCTGTTCTCCGGGAACGGCTATTAATAGAGGGTGTGTATGATGATGGTGGTGTACCGGCGCCAGGTCCCAGTGGTGTGGGTGCAGAAATCAGCTTTTTTAAGACTGATGTGCGCATGGCTGGGATTTTGCGCCCTATTATGCTCCTTGAAAGCAATTCGGTTTATTGGCTGACCAATATTTGTTTGCCGATCATAGGTCGTGAAAGGTCATCGACGTGTGAAGAGTGGATTATGCCAGAAACTCGATGAGTTCAGGCTCATTTCAGTACACTCTTCAATCCACATCGATTCATGCTTTGCAGGTGTCTATCTTCGGACCTTCATTCCGTTGGCGTTCATTGCCAAAATGAGGTAACGAGGACGACTGCTTTTCGGATGAGCCGTCCGTTCGAGCGGCTATCACTTTACACACCGGAACATTGCTACTTAGGCTCCGCTCTTAGTCCGTGATACAAACTGCGCAGGTACCTTGACTTTCCAGTGGCTGAACAGGGCTGATCGCGCATGCATGCATAAGTTCTTCACTGTTCAACTGTTCAGATCTCCATTTCAACTTGCTCGTGACAAAACTGGTATTTCCTGTCCCACGTAGTCGTCATGCTTCGCTGATCAGAATGCACACCTCGCTTCTCGATGGTTAGTAGAATGAATCATGTCTCCTTTACTTCTTGTCCATCATTTGTGGCGCCAAGCGCTGGGACCTTTTCTCGGCTATCTGTCATCTGTATGTGAATCGTATGTTTTTACGTCTGCAAACCTCCATCTTACACGCCCATCTGGCTAATCCTGGACCTATGTTCAACGTTTATCAGATCTGGGTGTCTTCAAAAATTCCAAAACGTGTTGCATCAGTAACTTCCCGATATATATGCCTAGGCTTGGCTGGCTAGACAAGGCGCGTGTTTTTTGGACTTGACAGGGAGGCGCGTCGTTGGCGTACACGAGGCAAGATTCCTTCAATCTGACTCACCATCAGGGTTAGGGCAACGCGTTTGAGTCATATAAAAACCGTTCTTTTCGATTATTGGACTCCAGCTTCAAGCCACCCGGTTCGCGTCTTACCCCACCATCCATCTCTATCTGCTCGCTGCACGTCTTTATCATCATGTGCTTCATCAGCTACACCTCCAACCGCTACAAGCTCTGCGGAAAGCTCATCTCATCCTCGAAGCAGATCACGCGCTGCAGAGAGTACACCGCGTGGATGAAGGCCGTCGAGGCAGGGATGGCCCGCATCACTGACGTCCCCTACCATTGCGACCCACGCGTCATTCCGCCCCACAACAATCCCCTCTCTGCGCCCGGGAGGTGCAGACCCGATTGCCCATATGGCAGGACCCGCCCTCGTGCTGATCAGTAAGTACATCTTCGATGTTTGGCGTTCCTTGATTCTGACGCCTGCGGAGCAGTTAGAGTTGGGCTATTTTTGTAATGTGCGGGGTGTTTGTTGGCTGGTCTGCTTGAATCCTACGTATTTGTTGCTTTTGATTTTGATAATCATCCCTGCTGCGTTCTGACCTCCATTCCCGAGTTATTGAAATAACTAAAACAGCTTAATTACATGTACATACATGATACAATCCGTACCTATAGTACGAAGCTACTTTCTAATATCTTGTTTATAATGTTACATCGCTTCGAGCTATATAAAGGTGTAAAAGTTTCCAGAGGTCAACGTTGCAGCTGCTACAGCCAAATTAAGTTCGCGTTCACAAACCTATAGTGCCCTGCGCCGCATTTCTGACACACCGTACCAACGTTGACTGTGGCCAAGGGTGTCGTCTACGTACTAGATCTATGCCATGGGCAGAGGGTTGGATAGCATCGCGGATATCTCCGTCGAATGCGTGTTATTTTAACTCGAACCTGCCAGTGGCTGCAGCATATATCATTGTGACGCGCGATGTCAGAGACCGTCAATCATTCGGGTTCAATCAGTGAAGTATTGAAGGTCGAAAAACACCGCAACCAATGAGTCACCACCCATTGCTTCACGGAATATTCACGGCTATTTCATGTTCAGATCGCCAGTCGGACCTAGTAAGATGTTTATACATGGAGCGTCATGTAAGTATCAGGTCAACCAAGCATTGCAGTTTCGTGTGACCCTAGTTTAAAGGGAAACAAGTTTGAAGTCGAAACTTTAGATATACAGTATCAGGATCATCAGCCGATATAGCCACAGTGATTGACGACCGTCGCCTTGCATTCTATACTGCCAAATAGTAGTACTTCGTCTCACTGTCCTCATGGGAAAAGGTCGAACATGGCTCATAACAGACTCGGGCCGAAATGATACTACTAACGTTTTTCCAACTCTTGTTCAAACAATTCTGAGCTACTGAGTCCAAATGTAGAATTTTCTATATCGAGTCTTTTAGTGTAGACGATGCAGCCAGTACGTCTATTTTAGCAAACGACGGCTGGTTGTGTAATGAGTCCTTAAACGCCGTTTCTGCCATTCTTTTCAAGCGTTCCCGCTAATTTCAGAATAGCATTTAGTCAACTGTACTTATGCATGTCAGATCGTCAAGCCAGAGGTGGAACGGGTGATTGGGACGGAGTATCCTTATACATTCCAGTGATCACCGCCGGTCTCCACGATCCGTCATGCAAATCTACCGCTGTGAAAGTAACCGGCAGTGGCTGAGCTCCAAACGTCTTCCACAACCTATCCGTAACAAAAGTATCGAACTTGAAGGGTCCATTCTTGGACACCACCAAGCTCCAAGAACAAATCCTGCCTTTGCCGGCGTCCATCTTCTACACAATCCTTCACGGGTCACTTCTCTTCCCAGGTCATTCGTCCACTAAGTCACCTTTGACGGCGACACTATGCTGGTGAAAACGTTTTGATATTTGGTCAATTGATCCACGACTTCCCAAACGCGTCAAGACAAAGGACAAGATAATGCTTCCACATCTCAGTTGTGATCAATGTGTGATCTCCGTTTCTCGCTAAATGGGATGCATTATTGACAGCGGGTGTTTTGTATTGCTTTCACACTGCAATAGAAGAAGTGTATTCCTTGTTCTTGCATTCACATTCGACAGAAACTAAGCGAGTATCATACCAGAACATTCACCTCAGTCTTGAAGGTGTGACCCAAAGAATTCCGCTATTCGTACTTGTAAGCTTTGGCGGTCATGTAAAGGTATGGTAAGACTTACCCAAGGATAGCGCCGAACGCTTGTATGTCCGCTCCAGTGTCGTGTAATCCACGTGCTGAATACCGTATCTACACTCATGCTAAGACCAGAAGATCTCTGAACCCGGAACAATGAGCACGCACCTCATGGATGTTCCAACTGACCATTCTGCATTGTCAAGCATTGCTACAACGAGTCAGTGGCGAGTTTTTATGTTCCAATTGCTTGAACTGACCCCAAGTGAAAGCGCCTTGGATAGGGACATCGTCTTCGTAGATGGATAGCAACATCTCACCAAGGTACGTTAATAAGGAGTCTGGAAATAACAGTTGAATCTTCAATTAGCCTGAAAAGAGTTCCAGTGCGCACTCGTTCGGAGCACATCCTCCTTTATTTGAGATATATCCGCGTTCGCGTATGCGAAAGGCTCCATGAAGCCGAATTCTGAAACATACTGCCCGCCAGTAGTCAGAAAGTAGCCGCAATAAAATTCTCACACACCCACAAATTTATTACTTGGCCATCGAGAGTGGAGACCCTTCAGCAAAGCACGAATGGCTACCGGTGCCGCTTGGAGGGGAAGGGCTACTGGGTCACCAACTGGACCTGCGGGCCAGCCGTAATCCGAGTCGAAATATGCAGGTTCGTTACAGACGGGCCACAAAGGATGGGAAAGATTAGCCACGCATGCGTCGATCCCTGTGTCCGGAGCCTTTACCCATAACGAGAAGTAGGCATCAATAGCAAAGAAATCCGCGGAGCCGAGAATGTCAATCTTTTCCTGATCCGTGAAGCGCGGGAGATACTCGGCCGGGAGAGTGTCTTTGACGATGTCGGGCCAATCGCCAGTTGTGTATACAGGGTTTGAGAAGAGGCCGATTTCGAACGCTGCATGGCGTTCGACTGCAAGTGCGTCCTCAGTGGAGTTGCTTCTCCACGGCGTGCCTCTGCAGGATGTCCAGCGTATGCTAACAAGAGAGAGAGGGACATAGTTACATGTAATCGGTGTTCTTGAAGGCGATCTCTCCAGATATGTTCATTGCGCGAAATGCTGGGGAGAAAACGGATGAGTCAGTAGCGCTTTATGGTGGTACATCGACAAACCCTTGACGGCTCCTGCATGGGCCTTTACTATGATAAAGCATCAGGATGAGGGGTGCTATGGGGAAGAAGGATGCAGAACGTACATAGATTGTATGCGCAGTGATAAGGGGCGGTGGACGAATTTACCCCAGGAGCAAGCGTGGCATCTCGTCTCAACAGTAAGCTTGCAAAAGCAGGTCTTGATGTACAGAAAGTTTACCGAATGGAGAGGTGGCAACCTGGCCACAATAAATTCTCGGCTCATTGAAAGTATACCTAAAGCAGTTGAGCATATTTCGGCGACAAGAAACTACAAAAACAAACCAAGTTTTAACACGCCCGTTGTATGCCTTGAATACAGTCTTGGTGTAACTGAAAATCCTATGAGTACAGAAACCGTCGCATCCTTCTAGCACCCACTTTACAAAGTCGTTGACTATTTCTGGTGATGTGAAACCCCCGTAGTAGGCCTGAAGGGCGAGAGGTGTATCCCAATGGACTATTTCTCAGGTGATAAACATGGCATATTGAATAGAACAAAGAAAACCTTACACAGTGTCACAACAGGCTCCATACCATGAGTCAAATGGTAATCAATGACTGCAGCGGAAACATTAGCGTCACTTAAGATACTGTCAGGATGATATTGTACCATCGGAATAGTGAGCAATCCCTGCCATATTAATAGGAGAATCGGCGGCACCAAACGGGTAGATCCTTGCCCATGAAATCCTAAGAAGTATTGTTCAGATAAATCGAGTCAATGGGGTTCCAACACGTACGAGAAAGAATGCGCAGTAACACCAAGAGCAGCAACGCGCTGGATGTCTTCTTTGTACAGGAAGTAGTGAAGATCGACGACGTCAGCTGCAATAATCTCAGTCGCACGATTAACATCGTTCGGGTACCACGCATACTCACCAGTCGTGTTGTCGAGTACACCATTTGGCTGTCTGGAAGCCCAGTCCCACATGCTCGGACCCTTGCCCTCATTCTTCGTGGCGCCCTCGACTTGGTACGCGGATGTAGCGACTCCGAATTTGAAACCCTTGGGGAATTTCACGTCCGGCAAGACATCTTTCGGGGAGGGAGCATAGAAGGATGGATACAAAGGCGGGGGAGAGGGTGGTAGGGTCACCGCAGCGCTGGGCACACGGGTAGTGGTGAACGGAGGCGCCTCGACAGGTCCGATCTGCAGTCAGTGACAAGTTAGGAACGCCACACTCCAGGACGATCAGCGAGACTACGAACGATGTCCCAAAGTTGTTCCAGTCCTTCCGGTGTGTAATCGCGGCGAATCGATCCAATTGGAGGAAAGCTAGCTGTAGCCGTGGAAATACTTGTGGAACTTAGTGTATTGGTAGTGGTGGATACTACCGAAGAGCTTGTTCTCGTACTACTCGACTGTGCGAGTACTACGGAAACACCGTTCCACCTACTGGGGAAGGCGAATGAGAGTAACAGTACCCCGATGAGCATCTTAGGGAAGAGGGTCGAAGAACACTGGGAGCAGCCGTAAGGTGTCGCGCCGTATATATAGCCTCTTCACATATACATATGCATGGAGAGTCACATGTTTTTCTTTGGCTACATGGCCCTTCGGAGAAATGTGGCGAAAGGTGCTTCCTTGTTCATCACTCTCGCTCTCGGACTCGGACTGCTAATCATTGTGACAGCATGGCACTTTTTCGGCACTGGGTCATGGACAAGGCTGCAGACGACGATGGCTTTCCCAGATTATCGTGGTAATACCCTGCAAGGAACCTCTCGATTATGATACAGCCACTGCCTGGACCGAGCTGAGTTCCATTCCGTATAGGTACTTAACACACGTACTGAATTGTTTTCTTCTTTTCTAGCACGTCTCTATGTCCTCTCGAATTTATATGATGTTTCTGGGGCCAAAAGAGGGTGATACAGTCGCTAAAAGACTTGATTCAAGGGGAAACGGTGTGGGGAACGAAGGGATGCAATTTCGACCAAGGCGGTAAGACGAGACAGACTTGTCAAACACCGCGTCGTTGCCAAACCTTCTTCATCTCTTGAACAAGGTCATCACGGTCGTACCGTAGTAAATCGATGCCCTTGACATAAGAATTATCTGGGAGTGGAGACGGAGCTGCCGTGGGAGAAACCAAGTCTACAGGGAGAGTCACCGCTGGGACGCGTTTTCCCTGCAATGCCTCGAGGTCGTAAGCGCGGGTTGGTCATTGTGCAAGAAAAAAAGCGCGGTGTTCTTTATAGAGAAGTTTGGTGCAAAGATGCTCTCTCGGAATACACTTCGACACTAGAAACGACATCGCGCATAGTGTTCTATAAGGTAGTTAGTCCATCGCGAGTAGGGAAGACTCGTCCGAAATGCTCACCGTCGTAGACGGGACAAAGGCTGATTGAAATTGAACACACGACGCCATCTGCTGACTTTCCAGCAGTGATTACTGATTACCGGTCCAAGTTCGTGGAAAAGAAGCCACACCGCCGGATCACACCTAACCAATAAATGAACATTGAACTTGAAGCTCCACATAGGAAGCAAATTACCACTGATACTTACATTCAATGTATGGCCGCTGTCCTTGTCACTGCTACAGTTACAAGTGCAAATCTGGCCATGTAGTCGGCTATGGGAACAGATACAGGAAACACAAACTACGGAATGCGAAACAGTTGGCAAGCTTCGAAGTTCGGGAACTTTGAAAGCCTATTTCCACTGGTCATACTAGTCTTGAGTGTCGACCCTTTTACGATGATTTTCTTGGGGAATGGGTCGCCAAGCGGCGAGCGTAGATCAAAAAGTCGCTTCTTTGAGCAATTGTGAGAGAGGATACTTGTTCTGAACCCCGGGTAAACGTGGCTCAAATGTGGAGCCCTAACCTCAACACGGTCACCTGCTTGAAATGCTTACTAAGGCACACGCTTTGTGATCACCTGGGCCCGGACCGGGACAACCGAGCCCAGGTTCCACAACACCACCAACACACTATTGTCGCTTCCCCCAATGTTTATGAAAAGAAGCCGTAATACGTACGGGAAGCCTCCTGTATGGATTTCTGGAGTCAAGGAAGCATGTATCATATCGATGACGACTCGGAGCGCGGATGGAAGAAGATCTTGGGGAACGCGTAACAGAACGAGAGGTCCCTTTTCGTCGTGGTGGAAGCGCTGTCAAGTTACGGTGGCAGGGTACCCTTCTGTCCCGTATTGGTCAGGATTGGAAAGGCAATGGTTGTACTACTCGTCTCGAACAAGAACCGCGTCGATGAGAACTGTCCATCCTAACTGGCGCGCGCAGCTATTTGCAGTGTACACAGACGCCTAGCTCGAATCCAGACGAAACCGCCATAAGGCGGAATACTTTTCAAATCACGCATGCTTTGACTAGGAGTGAAAGTGTTGGAGGTCGCTTTTCATATAGCGGTGCCGGTGAGTGGTTCATCTCTCATTTGCAAAGTGCACGCGTGCTTTGTTCATACCCAATGGTAGACAAGCCGAATACAACTATTGGGGAGCCCTGGTGTTTTCGAAGTTATCTCTCTCTCAGCTTGTGGGCCGATTGCGGTCGTGCACATACCAGGTTCCGGTCCTCAGCCAATTTCTGGTACTCGTCGTCGCATAATCTTCAATTGAACAAGCGATCCTTCTCTAGCCATACAGTTCGTTCAACGGTTTTCAGGGCCACCAGTTCTTTGGCGAGCGAGCCTTACTCAAGCCTTACTTTTCAGAGGACATTCATAGTAAAGGCCGATGCGCGGATGGGTAAGCACTTACTTTCCAGTCTACTGAATCGGGAAATAGAAATCACCGATGTATAGTCGAGGCGCTATGGTGTAGTGGTAGCACATGGGATTCTGATTAGAATCATAAGTTCCCATAACCCAGGTTCGAACCCTGGTAGTGCCTTCGATGTTTGGTGCAATCATTTAGACGTTTTGCATCAAATTCCCCATAACCACCTAGGACCTAGGACCTACGGCACTTTCTGAGTTCTTTCGCATACTTGGTCAATGGTGGTGCCAGAGCTTCTCCACTCTCACCAGCGGCGTTACATACCCGACTCTGGAGGAGCGTTGGAGAGATGTCTATGTTCTGGTTTGTACCAAGGGATTCCGACGGCTTTTTCCTGCGTTGACATTTTCTGTTTGGAGATACATGATATGGAATCGTCAGTACAGAGACAAGACAAGCGTCTTCCGGGAAGATACTTCAGTAATTTACATGTTTACCGAATACTGAAAATCCTACTCATTCTCTCATCCTAGAATCATCAACCGACCCGTGGCTCGTCCCCTGCCGAAAGTAAATGCACACACTTCCGCTTTGTGACTCGCGAGTTGAGATTCAGCCTGAGAATCACACATTGGCCCGAACAATGTGCCAGGCGAGAACAATGGACGGCAGTCTGGGAACGAGTTCGAATGCGAGTCCGAGTGCGATGAATTGACAAGCCATCAAGGAATTTGGAGTATCAAGCTTCAATGTAGAGTATCCGAACAAAGGTGAGTCGGCAATTGCCGTGTACGCGTCGTCTTGATCTTTTGCGCGATCCTACGCCTACCCTACGCCTCCTTTCGCAGCCTATCATCGCATTGTCAGGTCCCCGGCAGTCGCTGTGAACTCAAGGGCGAGGAAGTCGTCCAGCCATTCCCTATGAAGGATTGCCCCCGAGCCGTAATAGAGTGCGTGCAGTCGCGTATACTGTAAGCTCGACTGAGTAAGATCCTTCTATTATAATATTCAAACATCTTCTCAGGTAGATCATCTGACTGAACGATGTCTTAGAGGTGGTTTTAGTGAGCTCGGACGCTCTGATACACGCGCTTAACACAGCGGTCCGTCTTGGGGCCGTCACTCTACGGAGGTTCCAGTGTAATTGTCCAAGCTTCTGTTAAAGAATTACTTCCGTGAACGAAGGTTATGTTGCAAGCTTCTCTGTCCCTCATCCGCATCCGATCCACTTCTCCGCAATGCCCGTGTTCCAAGAAAAACAAACTGAAAATATGACTCTACCTCCGTACTACGCGAAGGTGCTATATATATAGTAGCCGCTGCTGTTCGATTCCCTTACCCCAAGATGCTCATCCAAATACTGTTGCTCTCTTTCGCGTTTCCCAATTGGTGGAGCGGATTTTCGGTAGCGCTCGCACAGTCTGCTGCGGGAGCAAGCTCTTCGTTAGTATCCACCACTACCAGTACATCAAGTCCCACAAGTATTGCGGCCACGGCTAGCTTTCCTCCAATCGGATCTATTCCTCGTGATTACACACCAGAAGGACTGGAACGACTTTGGGATATCGTTCGTGGTCTCGCTGATAGTCTATCCCTAACTTCTCACTGATCTGCAGGTCGGGCCTGTCGAGCCACCTCCGTTCACCACTACCCGCGTTCCTAGCGCAGCGGCCTACCGCCCTCTCCCCCTCCTTTGTATCCATCCCTCTATGCTCTCGTGCCGAAGGACATCTTGCCAGACTTGAAATTCCCCAAGGGTTTCAAATTCGGAGTCGCCACGGCCGCGTACCTACTACCAAGTCGAGGGGGCAACGAAGAATGAGGGCAAAGGTCCGATAATGTGGGATTGGGAGTCCAGACAGCCAAACGGTATATTCGATAACACAACTGGTGAGCATTCGTGATACCGCAACAATGAGAATTATGCCACTGAGATTAATGTAGGTGACGTCGTTGATCTTCATTACTTCCTGTACAAAGAAGACGTCCAGCGCATTGCTGCTCTTGGTGTCACTGCCCATTCTTTCTCGTATGTGTTGAAACTCAGTCAATGTGACATTTTCTGAACAATGCTCCGTAGCATCTCGTGGGCGAGGATCTATCCGTTTGGCGCCGCCGATTCTCCTATTAATACGGCTGGCATTCCGATGGTACAATTTCACCCTGACAGTATCGTAAGTGATGCTGATCGCTTCCGCTGCAGTCATTGATTACCATTTGGCTCATGGTGTGGAGCCTGTTGTAACACTGTGTAAGGCATTCTCTGTTCTATTCATTATGCCGTGCTTACTACCCTCACCTGAGTTATAGTCCATTGGGATACGCCTCTTGCCCTTCAGGCTTACTACGAGGGTTTCACGTCACCCGAAATAATCGATGACTTCGTAGAGTGAGTGCTAGAATGCGACAGTTCGTGTACTTATACTACCTTTACAACCTTCAGCTATGCCAAGACGGTATTCAAGGCATATAATGGCCGTGTTAAAACTTGGTTCGTGTCCACAGTTTCTTGATACCGCAACAAACTCAAAATGCTCCAGGTATACTTTCAATGAACCGCGGGATTATTGTGACCAGCTCGCATCTTATCCTTTCAGTGAGCATTCTTTGTATCACAACCAACCTCTGCGGGCTTACTGTCGAGACTAGATGCCACGCTCGCTCCTGGTGTAAACTCGTCTACCGCCCCTTATCAATGTGCATACAATCTATGTACGTTCCGCACTGCGCTTCTTCCTCCTGCCCCCGGTCCTTATACTTTATCATAGTAAAGGCCCATGCAAGAGCCGTCAAGGGTCTGTCGACGTACCACAATGAAGCGCTACTCCACTCATCTCTTTTCTCGCCAGCATTCCGTGCAATGAATATATCAGGAGAGATCGCCTTCAAAAGCGACAACTACATGTGACTATGTCCCTTCCTCCTGCAACCTTTACGCAACCTGAACATTCTCCAGAGGCACACCATGGAGAAGCAACTCTACTGAGGACGCACTTGCCGTCGAACGCTACGCAGCATTCTAAATCGGCCTCTTCGCAAACCCCGTTTACACAACTGGTGACTGGCCCGACATCCTCAAAGACACTCCCAGCCGAATATCTCCCGCGCTTCACCGACCAAGAAAAGAGTGACCTTCTCGGCTCCGCAGATTTCTTTGCCATTGATGCCTACCGCTCGCTTTGGGTAAAGGCTCCGGACGAAGGAATCGACGCATGTGTGGCAAATCCTTCCCATCCCTTGTGGCCCGTCTGTAATGAACCCGCATATTTCGACTCGGATTACGGCTGGCCCGCAGGTCCCGCTGGTGACCCATTGGCTACACCCCTCCAAGAAACACCGTTGGCCATTCGTCCGTTGTTGAAGGGCCTCCACTCTCGATGGCCGACTAATAAGATGGTGGGTGTGAGGATATTTCAATGACTAGTGTTCCTGACCGCTAGCGCAGTATATTTCAGAATGTTGGCGATAGGCCACGGTGTGGAGTCTTCGCCAGGAAAAGTGTCTCCCTGAAAGATACCTTAGTAATTCATGTCAACAAAGAGGTGCAAATCCTACCTCATCCTAGAGTCAATGACTATCACTCGGACCGCGGCTTGTCCCATGTCCAAAGAAAATGCGCACAGTTTCGCTTTGGCAAAGTGAAAATCCCACGTTGGGCTCAACACCCGAACAATTACGCTAGGCCGGCACAATGGTTAGAAGTCCGAGCACATGTCCGAAAGCGAGTCCGAAAGCGATGAACAAGCCACGACGCCCAATGGCTAAAGACCGAATTCTCAGCATGATCCTTGATGTTCTTCTTCCTCCTGTTATTCCTTCGAAGTACAGATCAGAAACCTAATGTTCTTCCTCCTCCTACTCCTCTTGTCACACCAAACACTAGCAGCAATCGACCGACACACATTAGTGTCACGGTACAATCCCACCCGCAATGCATCCAGTCTCACTACGCCGATGCAAGTAGGCAATGGAAACTTTGCTTTCGGCACTGATGTCACAGGTCTCCAAACGTTCCAGCCATTCGCCATCATGTCTTCGTGGGGGTGGAAAAACGACACTTTGCCTCAAGGTAAGACGATGGACGATTTGAATGGCTATCGAGGTGCCAGCTGGTATAATCACGGACGGCTTGTCGAGTATGACTTTGGGGGCAGTGACGAGGTGATTGAGCAATGGCTCACAGCGAACCCCAACCGTGTTAATCTGGGACGGGTGGGGTTGGTGTTCCGGTCGGTAGAAGGAGAGGTACTCAACGTGACGGAGAGTAATTTGACAGATATTCACCAGGAACTCGACCTCTGGACAGGAACGATGACAAGCAGGTTCTCTTTTGGAGGGGTGCCGATTACTGTGACAACGACATGTGCACAGGAACGAGACACCATTGGGATTAGCATCGAGTCCGCGCTGCTGAGTGACGGCCAGCTGGGCGTGTTCGTAGATTATCCGTGGAACGATGGTTCGGCCATGTTCAGCGGACCGTTCGTCGGAAATTGGAACGCTCCTGCTAATCACACAACTTCGATCAGTACTGATGTGGATGACCACAACGCTGAGATTACCCACACGCTCGACGAAGCCTCCTTTGTCACTTCTTTCGACAGCGATGCCTTCACTATATCCCGTGATTCACCCGATGCTCATCGTTACACCATCCTACCCAGAGATTCTACGTCGACCTTCCGAATGGCAGTCACATATGGCATCGCAAGCCCTGTCAGGACGAGTTATGAAGCCACCGACGTTTCATCGCGAACGACTTGGAACACCTTTTGGTCACGAAGCGGTTTCGTCGACGTGTTTACCGAATCTTCCGACCCAAGAGCAGATGAGTTGCAAAGAAGGATTATCCTGTCGCGGTATTTGATGCGGGTCAATGAGGCGGGAGACACGCCGCCGCAAGAGGCAAGTAGATTTCGGACTGCGTATAGAAGTCAATTCTCATGCACGTTGCCAGTCCGGGCTAGTGAATAATGGCTGGGTGAGTGATTTTGCACTATCCTACAAAAAAGGACTTACAAAACTTTTTTTTACAGTATGGGTAAGCATCTTCGAGATATGTCGCATATGCATCGCCTTGAATTCACTACCCGGATAATATAGCAAGTTCCACATGGAAATGTACTTTTGGCACGCGGGACACTGGGCGCTCTGGAACAATTGGGAGCTGCTCAACCGGTCTACCAGTACCTATGACAAGTTCCTGCCGTCCTCAATAGCCAGGGCGCAGGAGCAGCAACACTGGCCCTCCGGTGCACGGTGGCCAAAGATGACTGACCCTTCAGGCCGTTCATCCCCAGGCGAGATAAACAATCTGCTGATCTGGCAACAACCACATCCGCTCGTATTTGCTCAGTACGAGTATCGGGCATCACCAACGATAGAGACTCTGCGTAAGTGGGAGGATGTGGTTCGTGAAACGGCCAACTGGATGGCAGCGTTTGCGTGGTACAACGAATCCACAGGCGTATATGACCTTGGACCACCCATGTACGTCGTCAGCGAAGATACCAGTCCCAATGTGACTGTGAATCCCACGTTCGAGTTGGCGTATTGGCGTTTGGGATTGGGCTTCGCGCGAGAATGGATGGAGAAGCTCGGCGCAGAGGTCCCAAAGAATTGGACGGTGGTCAAAGACAATCTGGCAGCACTTCCTGTCAACAACGGCACGTACAAGGTGTACGAAACCCTTGAAAACGACTTTTGGACGGATCCAAAGTATACTAACGACCACCCCTCGCTAGTGGGACTATATGGATGGCTTCCGGAGACAGAAGGATTGAACCTCACGATTGCGAAAGCAACGGCTAAGAAGGTGAGGGAGAATTGGAATGCGACGAACTTCTGGGGGTGCGTTGAGTCTATTCATTTTTTCTTGGTAACCGAAGGGTTTACAGGTGGGATTTCCCGATGCTTGCGATGTCGTCGGCACGCAATGGGGATGCTGAGGAGGCCGTTGAGTGGTTGTTAGACCCTCTTTTCAATTTTGACGAAGTTAGGATGCCATTGACCCACGTACGTATACCTCCGCCATATTTTCCGGGTTCAGGTGGGCTCTTGTATGCTGTCGCGATGATGGCATGTGGGTGGGACGGTAGCGAAGGGGATGCGCCAGGATTTCCGAAAGACGGCTGGGTCGTTCGCTGTGAAGGTTTGAGTAAAGCGTTGTAAATTGTAATCAACAGCCTTTTGTATATTTTACTGGAGAAGCTCGTAGTCCACAATGATGGCAGCACTCTTCAAGTTTCAAGTCATCATAACGGCTTCGGCGATGAACATATCGCATCTATATCAACCTCAGCCGGCGGACTTTTGGTTAAGCCTAAACCAATAGTATATATTCTACAGCGAGGGAAAGCTTCGAGAATAAACTGTCAGAGAACCCAACAGAGAATGGATAAATGTGAGGCGGAATCATGGCATAGCTTGAATCAAGGTGAAGGAGAGTAAGGACGATGAAGGGGATGGCGGTAAATAGAGAGCTGGCAAACAACGCGTCATCATTGCCAAACATTCCTTTTCCTTTTCTGGAATTCACGAGTCCTACCACATCCTCGACATCACCGCGACGCGCTCACAGACAACCAAAAAGCGATGTTTTTGGATACACGAACTCAGATTTCTCTCTCTCTCAGCACAGATGGTAGCCTCATTCATACATGGCTGAATTTTCGCCAGGGGAACTTCGAGTAGATTCTACGATGTCCTAGTTCCTATTTCCGATGCCGCACCTAAGGCCTCTTCCTGCATTTTCTGTTTGGCGATCAAGATTCCAGAATAATATGCCGAGCGAGTACACAACAGTCGGCAGTCCAGGAATGAGTCCGACAGCGACAGCGAATCTGAGAGCGATGACACAATGAACCTTCGAACAAATGTGAGTCAGTAATTGCTGCATACGCATCTACCAACCTACACCTCCTTGTGTTCTCAGGTATACCACCTGACTCCACAGCGTGGTTTTAGTGAGCTCCGACGGCGGCAAGGTTCCTCTTAAGCACACGCTCAACAGCGTGTAGTCCTTCTGATGTACTGCAGTGGTTCCTGGGCAATCTTAGAGACCATTCACTGGGAGGACATCTGTTTTGTCCAGCTCAAGAGTCGGCTACTCGTTCGAATCGAAAATCTGCATTTTGCAACTTTACCACTTATCCGACGTTTTCGCAAATATATACAAATAACCTCCTGCAGCGATTTTCCTTGTGTATTTGGTGGTGTCGGAACTTCTCCCCTCCCAAAAGCCGGAGTGTGGTGGCCTTACATATCTGACTCTGGAGGAGCGCCGAAGAGATCTCCATGTTCTGGTTTGTGCCAAGGAGGCTTTTTCCTGCATTTGACTTCCGCTTTGGCAACTCGCGAGCTGAGAATCGCCCGGATAATGTGCCAGGCGAGCAGGTGGCAGTCCGAGAACGAGAACGATTGACAAGCCACGTTCATCAAGGAATTTGGAGTATAGTATCCCTTGGGCGATGATCTATCCATTTGGTGCCGCCGATTCTTCCATTAATACGACTGGCATTGCTCGTTATTCTGATGGTAGACTCGGTATTACTGGACTTAATGAGACAGTATCGTTAGGTAATGCTGATCGTTTTCGCTGCAGTCTCTGTATCACCAGTGACATAGTCCATTGGGACAAGCTTCTCACCCTTCGAGCTTCCTAGGGGTTTCTCATCACCATAATTCGTCGACCATTTCGTAGAGTGAGCGCCAGAACGCGGCAGTTCGTGTGCTTTTACAACCTTCAGCCATGCCAAGACGGCATTCAAGGCATACAATGGCCCTATTAAAACTCGGTTCGTGACCATAGTCTTTTGACGCCGTATTAAACATAAATGCTCCAGGTACAGTTTCAATGAACCATGCGATTATTGTGACCCGGTCGCATCCTATCCTTTTGCATGGCTGTAGGTTCGGTATTTAGCACGTCGATTACGAGACACTGGAGGGGATGTACAAACGTTCGGCGTTGTCCTTGGGTGAGTCGTACAATGTCATCCACGAGTACCAAGTCAAGTACAGGACTGAGGTGTATGTTATAGTATGATCATTGATATAGTCAGTGCTTTCGTCGAATGCGAATTGAAGTACACATGTCCTACTTCATGAGGAATTCTGACGTTGCATCCCAAGACCTATTCCAGAATGTCGGCGATAGGCCACGGCATGGAGTCTTCACCAGGACAATTGTCTCCCTGAAAGATAATAGTAATTCAAATGTCAATCAAGAGGCAAATTCTACCGTCATCATATAGTTAATGATCATTACTGAAACTCGGACCGTGGCTTGTCCCATCTGACCGTCCAGAAAAAATGCGCACAATTTTACTTTGGCGAAGCACGTTGGGCTCAGCACCCGAACAATTGTGCCAGGCCGGCACAATGGTTATAAGTCCGAGCACATGTCCGAAAGCGAGTCCGAAAGCGATGAACAAGCCACGATAAATTTGGATATCAGCAAGGCCGGGTCGAATTGTTGTCAGCGTTCAGGCATCATTCTCAGGGATTTGTGCATGTTCTTCTTCCTCCTGCTATTCCTTCGAAGTACAGATCAGAAACCTAATGCTCTCCCTCCTTCTACTCCTCTTGTCGAGCCAAACGCTAGCAGCAATCGACCGGCACACGTTAGTGTCACGGTACAATCCCGTCCGCAATGCATCTAGTCTCACTATGCCGATGCAAGTAGGCAATGGAAACTTTGCTTTCGGCGCTGATGTCACAGGTCTCCAAACGTTCCAGCCTTTCGCCATCATGTCTTCTTGGGGGTGGAAAAACGACACTTTACCCCAGGGAAAGACGATGGACGACGTGAATGACTATCATGGCACAAGCTGGTATAATCACGGCCGGCTTGTCGAGTATGATTTTGGTGGTAGTGACGAGGAGATTGAGCAATGGCTCACCGCGAATCCCAACCGTGTTAATCTGGGACGGGTGGGGCTGGTGTTCCGGTCGGCAGAAGGAGAGGTGCTCAACGTGACGGAGAGTAACTTAACAGATATTCACCAGGAACTCGACCTCTGGACAGGAACAATTACAAGCGGGTTCTCTTTTGGAGGGAAGACGATTACTGTGACAACGACATGTGCACAGGAACGAGACACCGTTGGGATTAGCATCGAGTCCGCGCTGTTGAGTGACGGCCAGTTGGGTGTGTTCGTAGACTATCCGTGGAACGATGGTTCGTCCTCGTTCAGCGCACCGTTTGTTGGAAACTGGAACGCTCCTGCCAATCACACAACTTCGATCAGTACTGGCGTCGATGGTCACCGCGCAGAGATTACACACACGCTCGACGATGCCTCATTCATCACTTCTTTCGACGGTGATGCTTTCACCATATCCCGCGATTCTCCCGATGCTCATCGTTACACCATTCTACCACGAGACTCTATGTCGACCTTCCGAATGGCGGCCACATATGGCATCGCAAGCCCTGTTGACAGAACGAGTTATGAAGCCACAGATATTTCATCACGAACGACTTGGGACGCCTTTTGGTCACAAAGTGGTTTCGTCGACGTGTTTACCGAATCTTCCGACCCAAGAGCAGATGAGTTGCAAAGGAGGATTATTCTGTCGCGATATTTGATGAGGGTTAATGAGGCGGGAGACACGCCGCCGCAGGAGGTAAGTGAATTTCGGACTGCGTATTGGAGTCAACTCTCATGCACGTTGCCAGTCCGGGCTAGTGAATAATGGCTGGGTGAGTGGCTTTGCACTATCCTACAAAAACAGACTCACAAAGCTTTTTACAGTACGGGTAAGCATCTTCGAGATATGTTGCATATACATCGTTTTGAACTCACTATCGGGATAATATAGCAAGTTCCACATGGAAATGTACTTTTGGCACTCGGCGCATTGGGCTCTCTGGAATAACTGGGACCTGCTCAACCGGTCTATCGGCACCTACGACAAGTTCCTGCCATCCTCAATAGCCAGGTCGCAGGAGCAGCAGCATTGGCCCTCCGGTGCACGGTGGCCAAAGATGACCGACCCTTCAGGTCGTTCATCCCCAGGCGAGATAAACAATCTCCTGATCTGGCAGCAACCGCACCCCCTCGTGTTTGCGCAGTACGATTATCGAGCATCACCAACAATAGAGACGCTGCGTAAGTGGGAAGACGTGGTGCAGGAAACGGCCAACTGGATGGCCGCGTTCGCGTGGTACAACACTTCTACAGGTGTCTATGACCTTGGACCACCGATGTACATCGTCAGTGAGGATACCAGCCCAAATGTGACTATGAACCCCGCTTTTGAATTGGCGTATTGGCGTTTGGGGCTGGGCTATGCACAAGAATGGATGGAGAATCTCGGCGCGGAGGTCCCAAAGAATTGGACGGCGGTCAAAGACAAACTGGCAGCACTTCCTGTTGACAACGGCACGTACAAGATATGCGAAACAGTTGAAAACGACTTTTGGACGGATCCGAATTTTATTTTCGATCACCCCGCGTTAGTGGGACTATATGGATGGCTTCCGGAGACAGAAGGATTGAACCTCACGATCGCGAAAGCAACGGCTGACAAGGTGCGAGAGCATTGGAATGGGACGTACTTCTGGGGGTGCGTTGAGTCTATTCATTCTTGCTCGGTCACTATTAACTGAAGAGCTTATAGGTGGGATTTCCCAATGCTTGCGATGTCGTCCGCACGCAATGGAGATGCCGAGGAAGCTGTTGAGTGGTTGTTGGACCCCGATTTCAATTTCGACGACGTTGGCATGCCATTGGCACCAGTGCGCCATCCGCCATATTTTCCGGGCTCAGGTGGGCTCTTGTATGCTGTTGCGATGATGGCAAGTGGGTGGGACGGTAGCGAAGGGGATGCGCCAGGATTTCCGAAAGATGGCTGGGTCGTTCGCTATGAGAATTTGAGTAAAGCTTTGTAGTCAACAAACTCTTGGATCTTTTACCTTAGAAACTCGTAGTCTATGATGATGGCAGCACTCCTCAAGTTTCCATTCATCATGACGCCTTCAACGACGATATCTCACATCCGTATCAACCAATCTACAGCCTTTGGATTGCGGTTAAACGTGTAAATCCAAGCCAGTACATTCTACGGGGAAATTTGGGCGCAGCTTCGAGAATAAATCATCAAAAAATCCTACAGAGATGGGACATATGTGAGGTGCAGACATGTCGTAGCCTGAATAAAAGCGAAGGAGAACGAGTAAGAAGATCGCGAATGGTAGATGCGAAGTAGAGCTTGGCGGTATTGGTGTCGGTATCGATATCGGCACAAGGTTCAAAAGGAACGGCGGTGCCTACAGCCCTGAAGGCCTGACACCGCAAGCCATGTACTGTAGCCACGAAGGGTCATACCGTTGCAATCACACTGTTGAGTGCGCCTTGCGGAGGAGACTTTTCGTGGGATACATTGGAAATCATATTGACAGTCACGGCGAGAATCTTCTCGGAGTTTTCTTGGCGAATATTCAGCCGTGTATGAGTGAGGCCACCATCTGGGTCGTGATAGGGAGAGATCGGAGTTCGTGTATCCATAAACATCGCTTTTTGGTAGTCTGTGAGCGCGTCGCGATGTTGACTCAGAGAGGTCAGAGGTAAATTCCAAAAAGGGAATGTTTGGCAATGATGACGCGTTGTTTGCCCGTTTGCCCGTTCTGCTTTTCTGGTTCTGCTTTTCAAGCTCATACTTTTGCAAGTTTTCTCTGGACTTGAGCTTGAAGCTTGAAGACTTCACCCGTCAGAACTAGCTGCAGGCTGACCATGACTCATCCGTATCTCTTTACCACTGCGAGCAGAATATGGACCGTGGGAGTACCCACATTTTGCGGACGCAGACAAGCACGTGTACTTCACACAGAATGGCTGGACTTTTGGGTGCAGGCGGGACCTCCGATGAAAAAACCGAGGGCGGACAATACCGGCACCAGCAGGCAAATAGCAAGACGATAACGTACTCATCTTCACCGGTTGAAGAGCGACGGAACGATTCTTCATACGCGTAAAAACAACACTGTCAAGTCTCAAAGCGATACGATAAGGAATGAAAGAGATACGGCGCAACAAAACGACGAGGACGACGCCAAAAAAAGTTAATATTACTGGGGACCGTAACATTTGCAGTTGCCGCTGGGCACACCGCGCCGGACTGGTAATGTCTCGCATGTTAGCCAAATCTATTCGCTGCGCTCGCAATGAAGGCACCGTCATAGTCGAACCATTGGGTTTCCCGTGTATATACCAATATGGCTTCTCCAATTCAGCGACACGGTTCCATCGTGTGCCTCCTTTTTGTGTTCTAGTCGACTGAGTCTTTTATTACTTGTCCCGTTGCAGTTCATAATTCCGATGCTGCACCTGATGCCTCCTACATCATTGCACCTTCTGTTTCGCGATCAGGATGCCAGAATATGCCAGGCGAGTCCAGCGGTCGGCACTCCAAGAACGAGTCCGAGAGCGAGTCCGAATCCGAGAGCGATGACATCAATGAACCCTGAACACACTGGCAGCGTACACGAATAAAGGTGAGCCGGCAATTTCCGCATGCCCATCGTCCGGAACCTACGCCTCCTTTCGCAGCCTGTCATCGCGCTATCAGACTGCTATCATTCTCGGTCAAATCGACGGCGAACTTGTGGCCTTAAGACTGTTACCTAGCCGCTATAGAGCGCGGGCAGTCGCGTAGAGGTCGACTCACCAATATGTTTTGTATAATATTGTAAGTATCTTCTCGGGTATACCATCTGATTCCTGACTTGGAGGTGGTTTTAGTGAGCTCCGACGGCGGCAGGGTACCTCTGAGACACGCGCTCAACAGAGTGTAGTCCCTCTGATGTACTGCAGCGGTTCCTGGGTAATTGTCCAGGCCTCTGTTAACGAACTCCTCGCGTAAAAGAAGGTTGGTGTCGCAAGCTTCTTTGTCCTAGTATCGGACCTCATCTGCTCCCGATTCATTTCTCCGAAGTACCCAGGTAGCCAAGGAAAACAAAATGGAAAAGCAAACATATGACTTTACATGCGTATGTACGCGAGGGGGCTATATATACAGTGGCTATGGTTGTTCGTATCTGCTGCCAAGATGCTCATCCAGGTACTGTTGTTCTCAACCGCGTTTCCCAATAGGTGGAACGGAATGTCTGTAGCACTCGCACAGTCGGCTACGGGAACAAGCTCTTCGGTAGCGTCCACCACTGCTACCAGTACACCGAGTCCCACAAGTACCGCGACCACGACCAGCTTTCCTTCAATTGGATCAATTCCTCGCGAGTACACACCGGAGGGACTGGAAAAACTTTGGGACATCGTTCGTAGTATCGCTGACCTCCTCAGAAAGTGACGTTCCTAACTAATCTGCAGATCGGGCCTGTAGAGCCGCCTCCGTTCACTACCACCCGTATTCCCAGCGCCGCCGTGACCCTGCCGCCGTCTCCCTCACCTCTGTATCCGTCCTTCTATGCTCATGCGCCGAAGGATATCTTGCCAGACTTGAAGCTCCCCAAAGGTTTCAAATTCGGAGTCTCTACAGCCGCGTACCAAGTTGAAGGAGCCGCGAAGAGCGAGGGCAAGGGTCCGGGCATGTGGGACTGGGCTACGAGACAGCCAAACGCTGTATACGATAACACGACTGGTGAGTATGTGTAGTACGAGAATGACGTCAAGCACACAACTGAGGTCATTGTAGGTGATGTCGTCGATCTTCAATATTTCCTGTACAAAGAAGACGTCCAGCGCATCGCTGCTCTTGGTGTCAATGCCCATTCTTTCTCGTATGCTTCGAGACTCAGTCTGTGGGACCTTCTCTGAAACATCCTTTTTAGTATCTCTTGGGCGAGGATCTATCCGTTTGGTGCTGCCGATTCTCCCATTAATACGGCTGGCATTGATCACTATTCCGATGGTACGTTTTAATCTTGACAGTATCGTAAGTGACGCTGATCGTTTCCGCTGTAGTCATTGATTACCACTTGGATAACGGTGTGGAGCCTGTCGTAACATTGTGTAAGATGTGTCTATTATCCAATATACCTTGTTTACTTATCACCAGTGACACAGTCCATTGGGATACGCCTCTCGCCCTTCAGGCTTACTACGGGGCCTTCACGTCGCCAGAAATAGTCAACGACTTTGTAAAGTGAGTACCAGAAAGACGTCAACATTTGTGTACTCATACAACTTTCAGCTACGCCAAGATCGTATTCCAGGCATACAACGGCCGTGTTAAAACTTGGTGGGTGTCTGCAATTTATCGACATCGCAATGGGCTTAACTGCTTAAGGTATACTTTCAATGAACCGAGTGCTTATTGTGGCAAGATCATAGCCTATCCTTTCAGTAAACATTCTGTATATCAAAATCTTCTTCTGCAAGCTTATCGTTGAGACTAGATCTCACGCTCGCCCCTGGTTTTAATTCGTCCACTGCCTTTTATCACTGTGCATACAATCTATGTACGTCGTGCATCCTTCTTCTTCTTACCCTTGACCCTGATACTTTACCATAGTAAGGGCCCATGCGGGCGCCGTCAAGGGTCTGTCGATGTACCGTGATGATCTATCACTCACTCATCCCTTTTCTTCCTAGCATTTCGCGAAATGGGCATATCGGGAGAGATCTCCTTAAAAAACAGCGGTGACATGTAACTATATCCCTTTCTCCTGCTAATATCTATTGAACGTCCTCCAGAGGTACACCTTGGAGAAGTAACTCTACCGAAGACGCACTTGCGGTCGAACGCAATGTAGCACTCGATCTGGGCCTTTTCTCTAATCCTATTTACACAACAGGTGATTGGCCCGATATTGCCAAAGACACCCTCCCCGCAGAGTATCTCCCACGCTTCACCGATGAAGAAAAGAAAGACCTTCTTGGTTCTGCGGATTTCTACGCCATCGATGCCTATCACACAGTATGGGTAAAAGCCCCGGACGACGGAATCGATGCTTGCGTGACCAATACTTCTCACCTCCTATGGCCCGGTTGTAATGAACATGTATACTTTGACTCGGATTACGGCTGGTCCGCGGGTCCCGCTGCTGGGCCCCAAGCCTACTCCGTCGAAGCAACCCCGGTGCCCATTCGTGCTATGTTCAAGGATATCCATTCTCGATGGCCGAGTAATAAGATGGTGCGTATCATAATTTTACAATGGCTGTTTCTGATCCCTGGCGGGCAGTATGTTTCCGAGTTCGGTGCCGTAGAGCCTCTCGACTACCCGGGCACAGATATATCGGTAGTAAAGAACGATGTGCTCCGAACGAGTGCGCATTGAGACACATTCTACTAATTGGTTAAATGACGATTTATCTACCATTTCTAGACTACTTCCTGACGTACCTCGGTGAGATGTTGACATCCATCCACGAAGACGGTGTCCCGATTCAGGGTGCTTTCGCTTGGTGTCAGTTCTACCAAAAGGGTCATAGAAATCGCTTCTCACTTATTTGTAGCAATGATTGATAATGCAGAATGGTTACTTGGAACAGCGGCCAGGTGCGTGCTCGTTGTTCCGTGTTTGGATATTTTCTGGTCTTAGCATGGCTGTAGGTTCGGTATTCAGCACGTTGATTACACGACACTGGAGCGGACGTACAAGCGTTCCGCACTGTCTTTGGGTGAGTTCTACAATGTCTTTAATGAGCGCCGAATTTTACAAGTACGAATAGCGGAATTCTTTGAGTCCCACCTTCAACAGTGAGGTAACTTCACCGCCCCTTGTACCCTTTGTTTATTGTTCTTGTATCACGATAAACTTACCGATACCAATGCACTGCACTCTCACCTTTTTTCTCTTCCATTCGCCTTGGTGTTTTTTCTCCGCTCTTTCAATAATGCTTTCATAGTAATGCACTCTATTTGTCCGCTATCTTCCTCTCCATACACGTGGCGCCTGCAGCCTCTCTCGACGCCTCCTCCCTCCTCGCCCAAGGCCAATCTGCACAGAACATGACTTTCATAGCCCTCATCGTCAATGATTTATAAGTATGCAGAGCCAAAAATAGGGACGCTGCCAAGTGTTTGACGAGCCGCACCGTTCAGGAAACAGGTTGAACAACGGGCGGCAATGCAACAACGTCATCTATAAATCTACAAGTAATACAGTAGGCATGTTATATTAGAATCTGCGAAGACAATGGTACTGGACAGATGTTGTGGAAGAATAAAACAGGAAACGACCAGAAAGAGTACAATTTTACACCACAGACAAGGAGGCCGACGGTGATAAACTTTCCAAGAATTCGCCAGACCACTTCCAGGCATTGCACTGACTTTAGTTCGGTGGAAGTGCTTGAGCCTCACCCAACTTGAGGTTGAGAACGCCATCGTCGCCCTGGCAAGCAATGGCGGCATGTAGTCTAAATAACAAACATATGCCCACAAGCGGGCCCCAGAGCATGACAAATACACACCGAGAGACAGTCTACGGTCAGGGCGTCCCTGAAGAGCAGGGATCAGTCGGAATATACAGAGAGGATTCCACGATGAATTTGCAGTGTGTGAAGTACATCTCAAATATAGGATTCTTGTACAAAAGACAGACAGCCAAAGCCAAAGATACACTGTGTTGAAACGTATTTGATGAGTCCTTGAGCATCTGCCGTACTTAGATGAGACGTACCGAACGAGAAGAGAACCCAAAATGGACCGCAGAAAACACGATCAAAGATTATGTGCCAGAAAGATAGGCGAGACATGAGACAAAAGTAATCGCCAGGCAGGAAACAATCGAGGATGATGGCGTAGTGAAAAAGCGAAGTCAAGCGATGTTGGCGAGCAGTGAACGATATCTCTCCTCGTGTTCGAGACACTTCTTATACGCATCTGAAGCACCGTGAATGTAGGAAGTTTGTAAGAGGAATATAACGCACCAGAGTCTTCACCCTCCTTCTCGCGCACGGTCGCCTTGATTTTCTCAAGATTAGCCAACACCGCTTGTAGAGGCCATTTGTCCTCAAGCCAGAAGTCCTGCTCGTTGCATTCAACCGTTGCGGGCTCTTCTTCGACAGTGGACTCTGTCATCTTGAGGTCTTGCTGGGCGTCTACTTGCTTGCTGAGCTCTTCTGATCCAGTGTTTGCCATGGTTATGAGGGATGACGGGAAGCAAACAGGAGTCGATGGTGGTGGTTGCAGCCAGGGTTGTATTTCAAACCCCGACACCAGGCTCAACAGACCAATGCAGCGCGAATTTGGCGGGAATCCTACCTACCCTCCCAGAGCAAGGCAATGACGGCCTCCAGCAGTATAGTGGTTGTCAGGATAACCATTCTCTACAATAGAAACCAACGAAATGCGCCTTGAATGTGCCAGGCGATAACAACAAATTAATGCTAAAAGAAACGGCAAACACCGACACATGCCGAACCGAAGAGAATGCCGAGAACGAGCCGGGCCGCCGTACGAATCTCCGACAAAGACAGACTTGATTTTGAAGCTAGTGGATTTTCTCACGTCCTGCTTCATAATTTCGATGCCTCTTTCATCTTCTGTTTCGCATTGCGTGCTTCATTGGACAAGATTCCAGAACAACGCGCCAGGCGACAACGGCCGGCAACGATTCCGAATCCGAATCCGAATCCGAGAGCGCCAGTCCCTCTGACGTACTGCAGCAATTCCTGTGTGATTTCCTAGACCTCTGACAACTAATTCCTCCCGTAAAAGAAGGTCGATGTCGTAGGCTTCTCTGTCCTAGTATCGGACTCCATCTGTTCCCGATGTATTTCTCCGAAATGTCCATGTAGCCAAGGAAAACAAAAGTAAAGCAAACATATGTACGCGAAGGGACTATATATACAGTGGCTGCGGCGGTTCGATTTTCTTGCCCCAAGATGCTCCTCCAGATACTTTTGCTCTCCTCTGCCTTTCCCATTAGGTGGAATGGAATTTCTTTAGCACTCGCACAGTCGGCTACAGGAACAAGCTCTTTGGTGGTATCCACCACTACTAGTACACTGAGTCCCACAAGTATCTCCACGGACGCGGCTAGCTTTCCTCCAGTCGGATCAATTCCTCGAGATTACACGCCCGAAGGATTGGAACAACTTTGGGATATCGTTCGTAGTCTCGCTGATCGTCCTAGTACCTAACTTATCCTTGATCCATAGATTGGGCCTGTCGAGCCACCTCCGTTCACTACTACCCGCGTACCCAGTGCATCGGTCACCTTACCGCCCTCTCCCCCACCTATGTATCCATCTTTCTATGCCCCGGCACCGAAGGATATCTTGCCAGACTTGAAATTCCCCAAAGGCTTCAAATTCGGAGTCGCTACTTCCGCGTACCAAGTCGAGGGGGCCACGAAGAACGAAGGCAAGGGACCCACGATGTGGGACTGGGCTCCGAGACAGCCCGGCGGTACGTTCGATAACACAACTGGTGAGCATGCATTGATACCTCAATTCCATGCGATTGAGGTTATGGCAGGTGATGTTGTCGATCTTCAATATTTCCTGTATAAGGAAGACGTCGAACGTTCCGCTGCTCTGGGTGTGACTTCACATTCCTTCTCGTACGTCTAAGAGAATACATTTGACTTGGCTTCTCTGAACAGCACTTTGTAGTATTTCGTGGGCTAGGGTCTACCCGTTCGGCGCTGCTGACTCTCCCGTTAACACTGCTGGCATTGATCACTACTCCGATGGTACGATTTCATCTTTACAGTATCGTCAGCGATGCTGATAGTTTTCGCTGCAGTTATTGATTATCACTTGGCTCATAATGTGGAGCCTGTTCTATCATTGTGTAAGGCTGTCTTCGCTGTGATCATATGCCATGGTTACATCTGGAGATATAGTCCACTGGGATACACCTGTCGCTCTTCAGGTTTATTACGGGGGTTTCACATCGCCTCAGATAGTGGACGACTTTGTAAAGTGAGCGTTCGAACAATACGGCAGTTCTTATACCTAAAACACCACTTTCAGCTATGCCAAGACCGTATTCAAGGCGTACAATGGCCGTGTTAAAAATTGGTTCGTGTCTGTGATTCCTTGTCACCGCGACATGTTCAAGTGCTTCAGGTTTACTTTCAATGAACCAGGTAATTTCTGTGGCCAGATCTCATCCTATCCTTTCAGTAAGCATTCTATTTATCAAAGCCTGTCTCGGCAAGCTTACACTGAGTCTAGATGTCACGCTTGCCACTGGCGTCAACTCGTCCACTGCTCCTTATCATTGTGCATACAATCTATGTACGTTCCGTACGCTTTTCCCACCTGCCTCCGATCCTGATCCTTTATCATAGTAAAAGCCCATGCAGGAGCCGTCAAGGGTCTGTCGACGTACCTCTATAAAGCAACACTCGCTCATCTGATTTGTCCCAGCGTTTCGGGAAATGAACATATCAGGAGAGATTGGCTTCAAAAACTCTGATTACATGTAACTATGTCCCTTTCTCCTGCCGGTATTTATGCATCTTGAACGTCCTCCAGAGGCACACCATGGAGAAGCAACTCTACCGAGGACGCCCTCGCGGTCGAACGCCATGCAGCCTTCCAAATAGGTCTTTTCTCGAACCCTGTATACACCACCGGTGATTGGCCCGACCTTGTCAAAGAAACCCTCCCGGCCGAGTATCTTCCGCGATTTACTGGACAGGAAAAGAAGGACCTTCTTGGCTCTGCTGATTTCTTCGCCATTACTTCCTACCGCTCGTTGTGGGTAAAGGCTCCGGTCGAGGGAATCGACGCATGTGTAGCAAATCGTTCCCATCCCTTGTGGCCCGTTTGTAATGAACCTGTATATTTTGACTCGGACTATGGCTGGCCCGCAGGTCCTGCCTTTGACCCTGTGGCTACCTCCTCTCAAGCAACGCCGTTGGCCATTCGTCCGTTGCTGAAGGACCTCCACTCGCGATGGCCAAGTTCTAAACTGGTGGGTATGAGGGTTTTTCCATAGCTGTTTCTGATCGGTGGCGGATAGTATGTTTCCGAGTTCGGCACCTTCGAGCCGTTCGCATACGCGAATGCGGATATTTCGCAAATAAAGGAGGACGTGGGTCGAACGAGTACGCACCGCGACTCATTCCAGCTTGGCCAATTGAATATTTAACTGTGATTCCAGACTATCTCCTCACGTACCTTGGCCAGATGTTGTTGTCCATCCATGAAGACGGTGTCCCGATACAGGGTGCTTTCACTTGGGGTCAGTCCTTACAAAACGGAACATAAAATATCACCATTCACTCGTTTATAGGAATGATGGACGACTCAGAATGGGTAGGTGGGACTACCGTCAGGTGCGTGTTCATTGTTCCGGCTTCAAAGATTTTCTGGTCTTAGCATGAGTGTAGATACGGTATTCAGCACGTCGATTACACGACACTGGAGCGGACCTACAAGCGATCGGCGCTGTCCTTGGGTGAGTTTTATGATGCCGTCCAATGAGCACTATTCATTTATAAGTACGAATAGCGGAATTCTTTGGGTCACACCTTCAAGACTAAATGTCATAGTATGATGTAGCCAGTTGAATTCTGCTGAATGTGAATTCGAGAAGGGGGCCTACGCTTCTCGGTTTGTTGCAGTCCACATGAGTTACTTCTAGAGCTCTTAAGGAAAAGAAGAGATGACTTGATGGACTTTGGTTATATACAGCGGGGAGATGGAAAAGATCGTGGGAAGAAATTTCCCGATCATTATTGTGTTCCATCGCTCCGCCTGATCGATTAACTCCTTCGACTTCCTTCCCCATCAACTGGCTGAGACACTGGTTCGAGTCTACACATACTTATGCCGGCCCATATTGAAAACCTTTCTGAGTCGATACATCCCATGGCACCCAAAAGACAGCTCGACGCTAATTCCACTGGAGGTCCACTTTCAAAACGATTGAGAATTGCTCAGCCTATTCTCCAGAAATGCGAGGCACTGCTTGAGGAGGCTGGTATAATACCACGAACTTACAGCCCTCTGGAAATTCTGGGTCTCCTATTGGATGGACAATCACAGCAAGAAGAGCCACCACGGGACGAGGATGAATTGCGGCGAGATGGCGAAAATCGTCTCACGGTACCAGACGAGTACGTCTCGGAACCTCACCACGTAAATCGAAGCACACTTCTTCTTATCGTTGCTGAAGCTGAACATTCTTAGGCCTACAAGTTTTCAGAAGTATCACAAACAATACTTAAAGAGCGTTTGAGTTTTCGCTTTTCCTTATACGATTGGTCTCTCCGGGGTTTCTTTCGTAATGCGACCCTATCTAATCATTATGCCGATGATCTTGAGCCCTTATACAAAGAGCTGGAAACTATTTATTCGACTTCAGAACCCAAGGCCAGTACCTATCCTTTCATGCATCTTTAGTGACACCAACATTTTCTCGCACAGAACCTGGATGCAGTTGCTCGTCAGGTTACCGACGCCTATCTCTCCTTTGTGTTCGCAACCATAAAGCAAAGCCGTGAGACCGACATAAGAAACGCTATCAAGGCCAGACTCGAAGCCGATCCCGGACTCGATATCAGGTTCCTCATGTATGGCCATTCCGATGCAGAGTCTCATGAGCAGATTCTCTCAGCATATCTAGAGTCTCCGGAGGGCGCCGGCTTACCTTCGACACTCTCAGAGTTCAGCGTCGACGACAAGGTGAATTATATTCTATGGTGTAACCGGTACGTATACCCGAACCGGCTCTTAAACATTGACGGCGTCGGGAACACATCCTATATCCGCCTTTACCAAGAAATAACTATCGACTCTGACGATGATGACGCGTCTTATCATGATCAGAACGGTCGAGAAATCACACTGTCTGGAGTTGTGAAGTATGCGATGCTGGTATTCAAGACACGGGATGAGGGTGCGCAGTTTATCGGTTTTTAAGCTCTCTTCTGTTAACCATTTTTGCATTCAGACCAAGTCCGAAATGCTAGCTTCGGTGAATTTCAAAAGCGTCTGTACGAGGAAAAGTCGTTGGAGACTCGGCTCCTCTTTCTCGAAGCAGGACTTGACAACGGAAGGGAAAGGGACCTACGCAGGGAGCCGCTGATCGAAGCATCGGCTCAAGCCCTTGCTCTAAGTAGACGGTTCAAGTAAGTGCTTACATGGTTGGAAGCCATTTTTGAACTTGATTCGTATATTTATTGTAGAAGGTCTAACGTTCGGTTCATCGTGACGGATTCCAATGATTGGGTCATTGCCCATTTGCACAATCCTCTTGATGGAGGCCCGCCGGAGGTCACGTCATACCCACTGCCACATTTATACTCTGAAATCCCCTTCCAAGCTCGTTACGGTACGACACTGGGACGAGTCAAGGCAACACAAACGTGGAAGACGTTTGTACGAGGGTTTTATGTGACGTTGCTAGAATGGGTGCGTCGCAATGGTTTATGGTCTGCATCCATTCTAAATTCTTCCAGCTCTTGCCAGAGAGTGTTTCGGCGATCCCGACACCACCACGGTTTGACCAGATACCTGGTTCTAAAATTTGATTCGAGTCAGCTGAAAGCTGTGTGGTGTTTTTCACATTTCTCGCTGTTATCTTTCTTTCTTTAATCATGCTCCCTCTGTGTAATATAGCTACATGAAACAAATTTCATGACTGCGAGCTGTTATGGAACACTGTTCGCTATGTGATATGGAAAGACAGGTTAAATGAGTCTGGCGTCTTAATCCGAGTCCTATATGGTGTTGGTGTTGGTGTTCTTACCGGCACAAGGTCCCACAGCCCTGACATGGCGAACCATGCGTGGCCACGAAGATACCGCTGTGATCACACCATTGAGTGTGTCGCACGGAGTAGAAACTCTTCGAGGGGTACACTGAAGACAACAGACCATGATGTTTGAGCATGAGAGCGGGAAGGCTAGATGATGGAGGAGGCATTTTATGGACCTGGGATCGTAACTGCATTTTCCGGCACTAGTCGCGCTTGATACCCAGAGCGGGGCATACCAAGAATTCACTCGCGAAATAACTGGAATGCCCTCAGTGTGTCGATACAAATATGCCGAAATTGTATCCAACAGCAAATTCTTCTACGTGGACTGCGCGCTCGGCGAGACGAGGACGTCAAAGGTGACGAAGGGGAATGGGAGATATAAGACAGATAAAACGTTCATCTATGAAGAGCGACTTCTTCGTATCACTGTCTCGGAACGTCTATTTCCCATAACGGACCTGACCGATGTCAAGGTAATTGCTCAGGTGTTTGTTGATATATTGCAAAGTACATTGCACTGCATGGTGGCCTCAATAATTGAGCCTTGAATATTGAATCTGAACAATATTTATTTTCAGTCGCTTTCTCGCCTAATATATTGAAGAAATAAGTAGAATATCTTCTCAATATTTGGAATTTTATGCAGTTTTGAGGCTATTTTCACAAATATAGAAAACATACGAGCAAAAGCTTTTGCCTATTTTAGGCTCAAATATGATAAAATTAAATATCTTTCGAACTCAATATTTAAACCTCGTTTATCGAAGCCATCATGCAGTGTTGCATTGAGTCGTTTCTATAGCTGGCAGAAACTGACGACTTTGATCTAAGTCACAAGTCCATGCAAATTTTCTTCATCGCGATCAGCATGGCCAATGAAATGTATCGAAAAGCGTGTCAGACAAGTTTGCGGCGTACTGGATAATCTCGACCTCTCGTTTCCTTCCTCTTGTAGAAGCCTCGTCTCTTCATCGTACCGGTACGTCGCCTTACATGGCTCACGACCTTCTCAAGGACGAAGACATGAGCCATTTGTACCGCCATGATCTAGAAAACCTCTTCTACGTTTCGTTGATACTCTATCGCCGTCGCCAAATCGTCGAGAGAAACAGCGGGCGAACGCTGCAAGCGATTTCACCGAAGGATAATGCTTTTACCGACTGGTACAACCGAACGTTATCGTGGCGATCTTTGTCTTCCCAGAAAAGGACTGGCTCACAAATCAAAAGTCACCCTTTCCTTTGTCGCCGTCGTTTTCCGCTTTTCGCCCTTGGCTTGACAAGATTAGGCGCACATTCAATAACCTCCAGCCTATATGAGTCCCCGTAAGATTCCGAGCCTGAAGTGGCTGCTATCGACGCAAGATTCGTGCCCGTTACAGAGAGAACGATACTCCTTACACAATCAGTGCCTTTTAGTACTCTCCAACCTTTCGATGAAGATACTTTTGCTACTCGCAGTTTTTGCAGACGATGTGGGGTTTTGATGGCCAGAAGATGGTTGTGAAGTACGAACAATGAAGCTAAGTTGAAACTTGAAAGGTCCGTTTGGATTAAGGGCTAGACTTCTTTGCCTAGTACTATTACGGCGGCGGCTACTACTTTATTAAAGATTTCCATACTTATTGCCTCGTCGCGGCAGTTGTCACAGCATCTAAGCCTCAAATCTGTAAGCTACTCAATTGTTACTAGTATGGCGCTCTGCCACGCACCTGTAAAAAGACCTATGGCGTGCAATAAGTTTCGCACGTAGACCGCTTAACTCAGATTAAGCAAGTGCCAATGCAGCACTTGCGCATCTTCTGATTTTTGAGCGCACAAAGTCACAAAGAGTTATTCCCTGTGCCTGCCCCATCTCAGTGTATAACGGCAAGTATCTGGAGCGCAACTTGAACGTGGAGGAAGAGAACCCAAAGAGAACCGATCAAAATGTTGTAAGGACCGGAGTTATTATACCGGTGCCGAGGTTCGGATTGGCAATTACAAATCATATGGCTCTTCCACTTTCCGAGCATGCGGTGAGCACAAGCAGCCTTATGAAACATCGCATAGGTGAGTGCTAAATACCTGTATCGTCGAGTCAAGAATTCATCCTGATTCTTTTTTTTCTAGGACTAATTATTGACCATGCATTCATACACGTGCCGGGTTCCTCGGAGAACGGAGTCATATCATAATCCCCTTCCATCCGTATCTACTCTCTGTGGAGATACTTATGGTTCCCATGTATTAATACTGCGGGCCGTGCCGTCGACCCTGAAGAGCCCTGAAGGCGAGAGAGCGGGCGCCTGCGAAAGCGGTTCAAACGGAGAACGCTCCTTCAACCTTGCCTCTTGCCTCGAAGTTACCCAAAATCACCCTCGCGCCTTCCCTTTAATTTCTTCTCCATTATCTCAAGTATATCGCTAAGTCAACGCTGGGAGGAAGCCTTGGACACTGGATCTTCACCCCCACGTGGACTGCCAGTGCCGCGTAAGCTGTGCTATGCAGTATTGAGACATGAAGATGCTGATTCGATCACAGACTTGTCCACCACCCTTGTCGTCCTAAAATACTCGACCATGGTTGTTCGCGAAGTATACCCCCTCAGGCTGTCTTCGTTGTTGTGGCTGGTCGTGGCGCTCTGTCAAGCAGTTCAGGCGGCATCGAATTACATGGATCAGGTGAGGTTTCACTTCGGTTACCTCTTTGAGAATACGTGTTTTGACGCTCCGTAGTCGTTCTACTTTGACTATACCCCATCCTCAGAAGCAATAGCTGTTCCCGTGACGGGTAAGCCTCTGCACCTTCATTGAGAATTAAACGTTTGTTCAAGTATTGTCGATTCAGCCCAATGCGACACGATACATATTGAATGGCAACGAACTGCATCATCTACAGGGTGCGTTTCATCATTGATCTTCCATCTTTTTGCCCAGCTAATCAACGTGGTGTTGGCAGACCAAGTCCTTCTGCCCCGTACTTTCTTCAAGTATACACTTCGTAAGAGACATACCTCTCGCAACCGCTGCACACGTTTATTCTGTTACAGGGCCTTCGTGTTTCCGTTTATCATCTCCGCCGGTAGTGATGTGACTTTTGTAAGTTATTGCTCCGATCTGATCTGCTCCTGCTAAGCGCTCAACCTTGATCAAATCGTAGGATTGGGAAGTACCTTTCGGGCCCGGAACACTAGTAAGCATAATGAAGGCTTAACGTACGTCTGGCTTTTTTTGACACTGCCTGCACAGTATCAAGTGTGTATGTTCGACAAGAACGGTTACACTGGGGGATGTCAAGAGATTTACACGATGATCGCCAATACCACCACCAGTACCCCGTCATGTTCAAATGCCTCCTTCCCTCTCGGACCTTTAGAGATTGATGCGCAGGTGCAAGATGGCCCACTATCTCAATATGGCTGGGTGAATCAGGTGAACGATGCACGACCAACTAATCTGAAGTCAGCTCACCCGAAGGTTACAGTGCACCGATATCGCAATTACACCAAAGAATGGTACTCCTCCATATACCCTGACTATAGCGCCTACACTTCACCCACCACGTAACATTACGATTAATGACATGAGCACTATGAATTGGACCGTTGATCTCTCATGGGCATCACCATTCTTCATCAGCGTCGTCGATTCCCAGTTTAATTATTGGTCATATGGACCTCTTCACAGTGGTGGTGACGGACCCACCGCATGTCTTGCGCAAGGTGATGTAGTATCCAAGTGAGTGACGTTTTTAATACACTTCGGGTAAGTTATACTCAACATCCCTACTAGTTCATCAAATGGCCTGTCAACCGGGGGAGCTGTGGGTGTCGGTATAGGCGGCATAGTCGTTGGTTTGCTCGCCGGTGCTCTCGCCGCCTTCTTCTTCCTCCGACGTCGATTACACAAAGACTATCCCCCATCTTCGTCCAGCCTCGATAATTTCGGTCAAATTGCGTCCTACCGACCCGCACCCACCACGTCCCCTGTTCACCACCATTCGCCACTACAAAATGACTCGTATCAGGTCGAACCTTTCACGATGGGAGGAGAGGTCCGGAACCATGAGCTGCGCACATCGCCAAGCACCACCACCGAGTTCGGAATGACCTCATCCGCTTCGCCGCCTCCGTCATCACGGCAGGCGGGTCAGGTGTATGTAGTACACCATGATGGCGGGAGGGCACCCATTACTGTGTATCATGAGGATGGTACGCAAGTGGTGGAGCTACCCCCACGATATGCCGATGGATCAGATCCCTCTCCTTCGGATGCAAGGAGTAGGAGTGACGTTGGGAGTGGAAGTGATGGCGTTCTTTCGAGCAGTGATGGACTGGGTTCAGCGCTTAATCAGCCACGACAACCAAGAAGCAACCCTCGCAAGAATTCTTCCCTCATAGGTCCCCGCAGTCCGACATGAGGTGCTTCTTTTGGTTGCAGGTATATATTTATTATATGATCATGAACTGTATAATTCTATCATGTCTATACCACGGCTTCTTACTTATAGCATTCGTGCTGATCTTTTACATCTTTATTACAACATTTCGTTTCTTATTGCTTGCAGGTACATCATGATGATTGATCACGGCGTTTTTCGAGTACTGTATTATGAACAGTCTACTACTTATATTATTGCAAGAGACTAAAATTATGCGTATAAAATTACCAATGTTTTAATTCGAGAACAACGCGCGGTAAATCTTGACACTTAGAGGAGCTTTTGCGCGCTCTGCACGGTATGCTCTCATTTCTTCCACCGTTAGCCAAGATTTCCGTCCAGACTAGAGGGATGAACGAAGTTATACATGTGGATTGGCAGATAAAACGGAGAACACATACGTCGAGATCGATCTCCGAGGCTCGCTTAGGCAGTTTTCGTTTCCATGCAAAGCCGATAGCGTAGAAGAGGATCATCACAGGTGCGGCGAGGTACACCTCTGACAAGAATCATCAGAAAAGCACAAGCCATCACTGACAGAAGTACTTACCGAAGAAGGCTTCGGCGGCGGCTTTCCCATGAACTGTCTCGCCAACAGGGAATAAAGCCTATATGCAAGAGTAAGATGAATGGTCGAATGACTCCAAGGGGAGCCACTTACGACGTAGAATTGTGCGATAAGGATAAGGCAGATGAGGATGACTCCGAACCATGATCCATAGACACCACCCATGGCCCGATAGGGTAGCTCCTCAAGGGAGTGTCCCTGTACTTTCCACGCAGCCCTGAACCGGATGCTAAACGCGAAACATGAGCGATTTCTGCGAGACGAAAATAGATTTACGACGTACTGGCACAGACAGATTGCTAGCCATGTGAACAGAGTCGAAAGACCCGAGATGGCCAAAAGCCAAGTGACTACCCAGTCGTCAGCATTGTCACATCATGGGGATGAGGAGAAATGGCACCCACACACGGTGTCACCGGCAGCAACCACGTTGACGTATGCGATGGGAGCAAAGAGGAGCAGGCAGACGACAGAGGCAAGAGGCCGACTCGACTTGTCAACTAAAACAAGATGTGAGATAAGGATATCCGAACCGAAGCAAAGGGCGTACTATATTTAAAGATGCTAGGAGCATAGCCTTGCTCCGCCAACGCGGTTAGGGTTCGAGAGCCTCCGTACACACAGGAGAGACCGATAGAAAGAACGGAAACACAGATGGTGGCGTTGACAAGATCTGATGCACAAGTTAATTTTACACAGATGTATTGGAGTGTGACACTTACGATTCAATCCATTGATGTTGGCCAAATCTAGAGCGATAACGAAGGGTGATGCGGAAGCACCACTGCCGCCAATAAGTCGGTCCTCAGTGTAAGGAAGCATCAATCCAATGATCGTCAGGGAGGTAATGTAGATAATCGTCTAGAAGTATGTTAGAAGTCGATTTGACATCCACCAGAGCGGAAGACGTACAATACGCCAGAAAGTACCCTTAACAGCACCTGAGCACAGGAAATCAGTTAATGACCACGCCAAGGAAACCAAGCTAACTTACCCGGCATGGTTTCCCGAGGGTTGGGAGTCTCTGAGGCTGCGAGACCGACCAATTCAGTACCAGCTGACTGGCTGTCAGTAATTTCTGCGGAGATTCACCGGCAAAGGCATACCAAAGGAAAAGGCAGCTGCGGATAATAGGGTAAGAAATACGTACAAGATTCGGTAATGAAACGCTTACCGGTAACAAACACTGCGCAAACACCTTTAAATCCATTGGCGAATGCACCTGGGTCGGACCAGTTTTTTCCACCGACGTATGAACCAAACTCTCCACTCTTTGGTCCCCCGCCAGCAAGGCAGATACTTATTAAGGGCTCAGTCACTCACAAATTCAAGCAGACAAACCGTAGAAGACGCACATGCCGAGGAAGATGAACATAACAACGACCAGCAGCTTCAAACATGAAGACCAGAATTCTTCTTCTGCAAAACCGAGAGTACCAAAGATACTGGCGATCACTGTTACGTTTTCAGCATTCATGGAGGGGGGTAATTTCCATAGAACATACTGATGACTATCCAGAAAATGGTGATCCAGGCGGCGATAGGTACGGCATCTGTCCAGTACTGCACCGTTGTACCAGCGACGGTAATTTCCAGAGGCAGAGTAGCGAACCATTGGAAAACGTAGTTCCAACCCATGGCGAAAGCGAATGCAGGGTCAAGAAACCGGTCCGCAAGCGTATAGAAACCACCAGACACGGGGTACAGAATGGACATCTCACCAATCGCCTGTGTACGTATTAACGTGAGAATGGCACCACGACCGAGAGAGAAAAAAGGCCTCACCTGAGTGACATTTATCAACATTATGCCGATGAGGACCCAGGCGATCAAGACGCCAGCAGGACCGCCAGTGTGGAGGGCAGAGCCAGAACCGACGAAGAGACCTGTACCGATACTTCCACCAACAGCGATCATGTTGAGATGGCGCTTCTTCATCTTGGGCTGGAGCATCGGCGCATCGGCCTTTAGGTGCTCGGCGTCGACATGGTCTCCAGCTACCACTTGTTGACTGGAAACCCAAGTCAATTTCCCTCCTCAATCAACGAGAAAAAGAACGACGCACCCGGTAACACCTGGTGCACGCTTGAAACTCTCGAAACTGAGTCCAAGACGTGTCCATATGCTCTCCTGTGAAGGATCGTAAAAGGCAGGATGGTCGACTGGGTGCACATCGCTGCTGCTGGAGATTGCATCCAACTTTTCCTTGTGCTCCATGGTGGTAGAGGGCGAAGGAGGGGTACAGGAATCTACGGATCAAATAGAACCAGCGTTTATACAGCCCACGTCATGTTGCCTGGATCAAGAGTCCGCATGATAAGAAACCGATGCTCATGGAAGGGTCCCATATGGTCGTGTACCGATAAGAGGTTCCTTCCTAATTCGAACAACTTACCGTAGAATCCACCTGGACCCTCAATTCCCCACTTTGTTTCTGTTTCGAGTATACACCAGGCATGGAATTCCTCCAATAAATTGGCTGTAATTTTATGAGTCGTAAAGGGCTTGATTAAGACCCGAAGGGCCATGTGCTGAACTTAAGGGCTAGAATGTCCTCGGAAGATGCACACAACCTGGACCTTAAATATTAAGTGCGTGTGCATTGAAACGCGAACAGGGACTATGTAACCCGGCACTTATCCTGAGCTGGGATCACAAAAGGGAACCTTTTTTCAAAACCAATTTTACGCAGCTCTTGGAATAGTTGGAGCCCCATGCGGAATGATAGATCAATCGAATTGCCATCGCTTGATGGTGGTATTGGTCGCGTAACAACGCAGGCCGCTGCGAATAGAGATCCACAAGGAATGCTGTACCTCGGCGCTGAGCTTATACTTTGTCTTCTAATTCATCTGGGGGGGCATAGATGCGCCACAAAGCGAACCCGCCCACCATGTGAAGCCGTCGGTCAGGCGGAGTAGGATATGATCGATCAGTACTATAGTCTGTATTTGTGACGGCCCGAGCGGTGAGTGTTCGTGTTGCACGAGCTCCTAGTGCTGTCAAGACGCTTAGTACGGTCACAGATAACATGAGCTCCAAGGAGTACAACAAAAGCGGGAGTGGCGCTACAGCTATCTGATGACAATCAACTTCGCCAGTTAACTTTCCGTTATTAATTTTAGAGTAATGATGTTGCCATGTGTCTTTGTGCTTCAGGTGATAGCGGTACAAGCACCCAGAAAGACGAATCAGGCCCATTCTGTTTAGTCTCGTTCTACATGCAGAGACGTCGCGCAGAAGTCGGCCCTGGTCCGTTGAATATGTATGAAGTCTATTTTGACATCAGGAGAACCGGTGGTAAGATAAGCGGTGAATGTGTCCTCAAAATATATACTTGGGCTAGACCCCACACCCCCAGATCAAGAGAAGCCGCACGCGCTACGAGGAGCCAATGACTGAACGGGAATTTCAACAGTTCGCGAGCAGAATTCAGGTCGTATGACAGTAGAAGTCTTCGTCTGGTCCGGAGAGTGGTCATCCAGCGGGAATTGACAAATCTACTGAAACATGCCCGCCAAGTACTGCGCCATCCAAGAGCTGTTGACACCGAGACAGCATGGAAGTGGTTTTTCGTTTCGATGCCATACGTCGTCGATCGAACAATTTGACTGCCGCTTCAGGGGACTGCTGATAAGCACTTGCTCGGGTAGTGAACTCCGAACTCGTCATATAGTATAATACACATCTATCGAGGCCCGCTTGACTTTATTAACCCAACCAGGAAACTGGATTGATTTAGAAGGAGGGTCTGTGATGTGAAGGAGGACTCACCATGGCCATGGCCATCAGCGCTACCCTGTCTCCCGGCTCAAGTAGCCTCACGAACTCGTGCGAGAGGCCAACCAGACCTTTCATCGATCGTTGCTTGATCCCTTCATCCGTACGTGGCCAGACAATCGTATGTTCCTTGTATAAGCCTTCGGCAGTAACATTGACTCCGACATGCCATCTGCTGCCCTCCTCCTCGTGGGATGGTACTTCGGCAGCTCGTGCTGCACTGCGCACGTCCTCTGCTAACCGGTACAGATCTACATACCTCCCCAAGACTTCGTTGAGCCACCACGGTTCTCCGCGTATTATTGCCGCCTCAAACCACGTCCATGACCCCTCGTAGGTCCCTGTTGATAGGTAGTTGTGAGATTCAAGGAAGTGATACGAGAGGCAGAAAACATACCTCGGTGCTCTGGCTCGCCTCCAACACCCTGGTCGCAACTCTCAATTACGAACTTCACCAAACGCACTTTAGCGTCTTGGGGAATAGGAGGAGAGACGAGATAGCACCACTCGGCTTTTGGAAATGTCTCTCCTGCCAGAACAGTTTTGGCTCCCAGGTCTATGCGGCGCCTTTCGCGAATACGGGCCCAGTACTGAGCCAAGTCGAGTATATCATCGATGATCTCAACGGGGAGGTAGCTGTTCAGAATAAGTTTGACAGAGATGACATCGCCGTCAGATGGGACGTGATCTGCTCGTTTGTTCGTGTTGTCTGTCCTCGTCCAACCATTGAAAATTGGAGACGAAGATTGTTCAGATCCCATGGCCTTCAGGTGAATGAGACTCGGACAGATTCGATACTTGAGAGTAAGCTCTTGCTAGGCTGCGAGTGAACGAAAGTCTGTGTGACGATTTCAATATTGATACACTCACAATTGAATGAGAACCTACAAGGAATCGAGGTGGTGGTCAATAGTAAAGATGAAATTGAACACATCTCAGTAAATGTCTGTGAACGTGGTCCTTCATCGGGATCTCTTTGGGGCGTTGTGTGACATGTCACGTGACGTCACAACTCTTCGTCATCGCGGTCGACGCCGGGTCGCAATTTCATTCTCTACTCTCATGCTTTCACGAACGGTGCAGCGGGTGCGTGCACAGAATCCGTTTTGCTTCTCTCTAATGCTCTACAACAGACCGCCGCGCGTCGGCTTCGACAGCAGGCTGGCCGATGGACAAGTCAGCGAGGACTGGCGACCCCGACCGAGCCTTATGACGTTGTCGTCATTGGCGCCGGTGAGTAGAGCGCTACAAGCAACGGCAATCTCAAAGCTCATTGTTTTCAGGTCCTGGAGGCTACGTCGCCGCCATAAAGGCTGGCCAATTGGGTCTGAAGGTGCTCTCCACATCGTCTCCGAAAAAAATCGGTTTACTAATGCAGTTTACAGACCGCCTGCATCGACAAACGCGGTCCTCCCGGTGGAACTTGCCTGAATGTCGGCTGTATACCGTCAAAGGCCATGCTGAATAACTCTCACATTTACCACCAAACGCAACATGACCTGCAACGGCGGGGTATTGATGGTGCGTCTTCTGCGTGCGCTGAATAGCGTGTCATTGATGATATTCTCAGTTAGTGGTGTTAGCCTAAACCTCCCACAGATGCTCAAGGCCAAGGAACAATCCGTGACTGGTCTTACAAATGGTATCGAATTCCTGTTCAAGCAAAACAAAGTCGACTACTTCAAGGGCGCTGCTTCGTTCGTTTCTCCTACACAGATTGCAGTCAAGCTGAACGATGGATCCGAGAATTCGCTCGAGGCAAAGAGTGTTATCATTGCTACCGGCTCCGAAGTCGCGCCTTTCCCAGGTGGTGGTATCCAGATTGACGAGGAGCAGATTGTTAGCTCAACCGGAGCCCTCTCACTACCGAAGGTTCCTGAAAAAATGGTCGTCATTGGTGGTGGCGTCATCGGTCTCGAGTTGGGTAGCGTTTGGAGTCGTCTCGGAGCTGAGGTCACTGTGGTCGAGTTCTTGGGTGCAATCGGTGGTGCCGGTATTGACGAGGAAGTCGCGTAAGTTTATCTGCTTCTTGCATTATCTGCTGCTGATTATCACCAGTAAACAATTCCAACGATTATTGACTAAACAAGGCGTGAAGTTCAAGACCAACACCAAGGTTCTGTCTGCGGATAAGGAAAACGGCAAGGTTACCATAAAGACGGAGGCCGCCAAGGGTGGAAAGGAGGAATCGTTCGAAGCGGATGTTGTTCTCGTCGCTGTTGGACGCCGACCGTATGTCGAGGGCTTGAATCTCGAAGCCATCGGTGTGGAATTGGACCCCAAGGGCCGAATCGTCATCGACGACCAGTTCAACACCTCGATACCTAACATCAAATGCATTGGTGATGTTACTTTTGGACCTATGCTCGCCCACAAGGCCGAGGAAGAGGGCATCGCTGCTGTCGAGTTCATGAAGACCGGACACGGACACGTCAACTACAATGCCATCCCGTCCGTTGTGTACACCCACCCCGAAGTGGCATGGGTTGGAAAGACAGAGCAAGAACTCAAAGCCGCCGGTGTACAGTACAGCATCGGCAAGTTCAGCTTCACCGCCAACTCGCGTGCCAAGACCAACCTCGACACGGACGGTTTCGTCAAGATCATCACTGAGAAGGAGACTGATAGGATCCTCGGTGTGCATATCATCGGTACGCTTTTATGTTTGAATCCATATGTCCTGCACGGCTCATCATATCTAGGTCCCAATGCTGGGGAAATGATCTCGGAAGGTGTCCTTGCTATTGAGTACGGTGCTAGCGCTGAGGATATTGCGCGCACGACGCATGCTCATGTACGTTTCCATACTCTTCTTGAAGATTTTCATCCGACACTGATGATGTATCCAGCCTACACTCAGCGAAGCTTTCAAGGAAGCTGCCATGGCTGCGTATGGCAAGCCCATCCATATGTAATACCTTCCCGCATATCATCTCGCATACATAAAATAGATTTCTTTAAGCCTCCGGTAGTCATTCAGTGACACTTCACTCCTTATCACCACTAGAGGTGTACCTTTGAACAGGAGTTGGGTGTATAAGTTCTCGCTTTCGAACGGGGACAGGGTGCATGTTTATGGCAAGTCTCTTCTTTCTGTTCCGTGGTCTAAAACTAGTTCTGCGGCAGTACCGTCGTTCCGTTGCAGTCATAGGCTCTCGTATTGCGGCAGGCACGTTACTTGGCTCCAAATCGCATGTCTGCTTCTTTGCAGCACCCTGAGACTAGTCATAGGCTCTGGCACTGTGACAGGCATGTCTTTCCACGGATGCCCAACACCTGCGTTTCTTGGTTTTAATAGGCTAAGGTTTGAGTACGGCTACAAGCCCTCTGATGGAGGACTTCGTCAGTCATGTTCGCCTGACGCCTGCGTTTCCTTCCACTTTTGTTGCCCATGTCCTGTAGTCTGTGATACCATCTCTGTCCATTTGTTTGTGGTCCGTGCGTATGTCTCATATCTGTCTCGTTCTCTCGCAGAGCCATATTACATTAAGTCCGAGTACTTGCTGGGACGTCGGTTGGCGGTACGTCATTCCTTTTCCTGCCAGTCTTTAATCGAATTAAGTTGCACAGCTCCATATTATGGTTTCTAGCGGTCTTTTCGACTATATCTTTGCCTTGATACTTGTATATGTACGTTTTATCTGGATTTCCTAACGATACGCACATACGTGCTAATAGTTTTCTCCCAGAAGCACTATCTTGCATACCTGGGGTCGGAGGCCCTTGGCGATCATTCATTTATCAATCTGGCATCAAGGTGTTCATATGTGAGATGTGAGAGAGCTCAATCCTCATTGATATCAACGCCTCCGAAACCCATCAGCAATCCATTTTGACTGCTCATGTGCTGATCAGCCTATTCTTCGGAGGTTTACCATCCGCCATCAGTACAGCATTTCAGGAATGTTGGCGAGCGTGCAACACGTTCGCTACCAGCTTTCTCAACAATGGCAATGCTGGACTTTTCTCATGTGCTGATCAGCCTATCTTTCGAAGGTTTACCATCAGCACAACATTTGGCAAGCGTGTACCAAGTTCGCCACCAAATTCCCAACAGTGGCAATGTTGGACTCTGTTATCTGGTCACCGGAACATGCATGCTCATAGCCTCATTTTTAAACGGGAAGTTATCTAATTCTGATTTTGTGGAGTTTGTGGGTAATTTGCCCGTGAAGTTGAAGAGAAGGGCATGCCAGAACAGGATACCTGCAATGACGAGGTTTTTCCGCTAAAATATGTGCGACTTCAAAGGGCTCCTTATCTGATTGTCGTGTATTTGGCGCGCTTGGCAAGTTGAGGATGGTGCATCGAAAAATTCGTGTTTCTCGCAGGTCCTTCGGGGCTTCCAGTTGGCCGTATGTCTCTTCATCATTTGGTTTCCTCAGCGGTGCTGACAAGAACTCGCTGACAGTCGAGTTCATCATGGTAGATCTTTTACCTGGTCAGAGTTCCGTAACCTCTTCTGTATATTTTTAACCGCGGAAGTCTCTGTTCGCTCGCAGCTAATGTTCATATGGTCAATTTGATGAGCATCGCTTGCTGCTATTCTGGTCTCTATAGAAGACAGCTCTATTCCAAGATCGGCTGTGGATGGACCGACACGAATTTGGGTGGCATATACGTTCTCCTGCTGCCTTCAGTTCTCCTGAAGATGTATATTGCCCAAGTGCAGGAAACGCAGAAGGGTGAACGTCACTATTGCGGCGTCAACACCTATCTGAAGTTCTTATGGCGCTCTGATTTGAACCCTGATCCGGGAAGTATCATCTCTGTGAGTACCTCAGTTGATCATCTATTGCTGTACCCTACGGCACTGCGGGACTTACACAGAATCAACTACACGCGTCAGCACGATGGATAGTCATGAAACTACTTAAAAAACATCATGATGCATCTCCTCGTAGCTCTTCGTCTTCATCCTCATGTCTGATTCTTCGCCATGCTCCACAGCGAACAGTATCAGAGAATCCACGGTCTGCGAAGATCCTGCCTTTGAAGTATCCGAAAGTAATTGGGCTATCGGTACGGCTACTGTGCCAAACGCAGTACCAATCCCATATACTCGTGGAAACATCTGGTTTATTGTCAGTCTCGTCTCTCTTGCTGGTTTTGCAAGGTTAGTTCCTCATTGCGTCGCAATCCTGAGAAATGTGCTCAAGAATAAATCTTTCACTAGCCCATTCCCCTCAACGATATATTAACCCTCTCTCCCCGTTTTGACACAGGTCTTTCATGAAACAACCGAACGATTGAACCTGACTCTTACTATATTTATGGTACCTATGGCCGTTTGTGAGATATTTTTACATCTGTATACGGCTCCAGATCTCATATTGGATCGACAGTCCCTATGATATGGGGACCGCTATCAGACAGATGGGGTCGCCGACCCTGTATCGTGGCGAGCTTGGCCATTTTGACTCTTACTTGTGTCGGTCTTGCACTCGTACCAACCAATGCGTTCTGGTTATTAATGGTTCTTCGATTCCTTCAGTCTGCAGGATGTACTGGCACTGTTGCTCTAGGTTCGAATTATTCTTTTCATCTCCATGATATCTTTGATGACCCATCCGGCTGTGGATGATTAGGTGCCGGTGCTATCGCTGACATCACGACGCGCGCCAATCGTGGCGGTTATTTCGGAGCTTTTAACGTTGGTCCTATGGTTGGTCCTTGTGTTGGTCCTGTAGTCGGCGGTCTGCTTGCTCAGTATCTCGGTTGGCGGTGAGCGAATATTTACAGACGGTTTTCCCTCGCTGAAGTACACAGTTCCATCTTTTGGTTTCTGGCAATTTTCTCGGCAGTATTACTAGCATTATTGTTTCTGTCTGTGCTTTTCCAGCTTTGGTTTGATGTATCTCATTCGTCGCCATGTTTGTTTCGGACAGATTCCTCCCAGAAACTTTGCCTTGTATCGTTGGAGACGGCAGCATACGGCCGTCATTCATTTACCGACCTTGGATCAAAATCTTCCACCGAAATAGAAGTCCCCAGAGCTCGATAATCGCACACAAACCACCTCCGAAGCCCTTTTGCAATCCGTTCTCACTGATTGTACATCCCGATATTCTCATCGGGCTTTTCTATGCAACCATTTCATTCGCCATACAATTTAGTATTTCTGGAACTCTGGCGAATGCATATAAAGTGCACTACCCATTTCTCAACAGCGCCAATGTCGGTCTCTGTTATTTAGCCAATGGAGCAGGCATGAGTCTGGGCGCATTCAGTAATGGCAGGCTTCTTGATTTCGATTATCGTCGAGCATGCAATAAACCCCTGCATTCTGCTCAAGGCAAGATAATAGATGAAAATGTACAAAGCAATGACACCTTTCCGCTGGAGTCCGTGCGGCTTCAATGGAGTCCCCACTTCGTTATCATGTATGCGGCATGTGTGATAGGCTGGGGCTGGTGTGTAGAAAAGTCGGTGCTTCTCGTAGGACCACTGGTTCTACAAGCTGCTCGTACGTTTGCTTCAACCATTTTGTCGCCTCTAGCTGCGCTTACGAACATTGCAGTTGGTTTCGCCTGCACGTCTATTATCAATACTATTATGACGCTTATGGTGGATCTCATACCGGATCAAAGTTCGTCAGTAATCGCCTGTGTATGTATTCTATGCGCCGAGGTCTTTATTTCCTAGATCTGACATTTCGACAGGTCAATTTCATGAGAGCTTCGCTTGCTGCGATTCTAATCTCGGTACAGGACAAGGCCATCTCGAGCATCGGCTATGGATGGACCTACACGATATTGGGAGTGATTTGTGCGCTTATGCTTCCTTTGGTGTTTTTGGAGATTGAAGTTGGTCCCATTTGCCGAGAGCGTCGGCGACAGAGCCGCGATGTTTCATCGATGCCTGTCTAATTTCTTGAGTACAACTTGGAAGTATTATGAAGAGCACAAGTTACACACCACATTTCCAGTGGTTACGCTCGGTGTATTTTTTTCCACGACTACTATCATGTACCATTTTAACATCTTGCTCTTCCCGACTTCAGTCAGGCCCCTGCTCGTCCAAACGGTGTATTTTAGAAAGGGTCAAGCCACTACCCACGCAGAAACATAACTTCTATGTGGCTTGCCACGTCAAGGCTGTAAACCGAGAGCCACGAGACCGGGATTTTCTCACTGTGTGCGGATCGATGTGGTAGGAAGGGCTTTTGCTGTCACAGCTATTTGCGGTACACACCGAAGGTGTCGAACATTTTTTTCTCATATTGGCTCCGTATCAGCTTCAGTCAAAACGGAAGAGAAATGAGGGTCCGGACTTCGAGGTATTTATGACAAGTTTTGTGAAATCAAGCCAAGGCGAGAAAAAAAATCACTGGCGCCTTCCGTACCATAGTTAAACTCGTTCCTAATGATTTATGTCCTCGTACAAAACACATTCTCCACATTGTCTAACTAAAGTCCCATAAAGTTTGCGCAGCCGGATACTTCTCCCCTTTTCCTTCATACTCGAAATGTTTTGCCGTCAATTGCGCTGCGCGTAGAAAGAGTGTACCATCAAGTTTCTCCGCTCCCTCGAGTTCCGTCTGCGAAAAATCGGGCTGACCGCGCGGACGTGCCCCATAGAGCGTCGCATAGTGCACAAACGCTCTTTGGATTTTACATAAATGATCATCTGGATGGACAACTGCTTGCTGAATGATCGCAAACCACGGATTGGGAACGGAAGGTAGATTCCAGGTTGGCGTGGAGATCATAGGCTCCGAGTCCTGGATTGCCGGCGGGTCGAAGAATTTGGGTATGTCGAAGCCAGGCCGACCACGAGCGACCCACCAGGCGAGGGACACGGCCATGTAACTACGGAGAAGGAGCACTTGTGAAGGAGGAGTGAGATAAGCTGCGAAAGACGGTAAAAATAGCGAAGAGGTGACGAGATGCATGCTATATCAAAAGTCAATGCGTTGGCTCATTCGTTTATGTGAGAATCAATTTTCAAAGCACACACTGGAAGAAATCAGCATAAAACTTCTTTCCAGGGCGAAACCCCGCGATAGCATATAGGATGGTGTTCATCCATTGCAGTTCTTCGATCTTACGATTCACATCCTTGGGACCGAGCGTCCACTGGTTCGTATATCCAAGTAGGGTCTTTCCGTTGTCCCGAAGCGTATATGCGAAAAATTCGGGGTCACTGGTATCCGGAAACTTTAGCGTGTCGTCCTTGAGGACCCGTGCGAGGATATCGAAAGCGTGAGTCTCCGTTTTAGTGTCCCTCGGCTCCGAATGCAGCGTGAGATTCGCAGAAAGCTTCTCTGCGAGGGGATCGACCGGTTCGAAGAAGGAAGGGGGGAAGAGGAGTTCGAGTTGATCGTGATGAACTGACGCCTGTGCGAGACCTACATCCAATGATAACATTAACCTGTATGGTCGAGGCGATTCTAATGTTATACTACCTTCGACTGTCATACCCGGTAAGCCGAATTCAAGCCCGTATCCGGTGTGGATGATGGGGTGCACCAAGCCACTGAGCAGACGTTTAAGCATAGCCGGCTGCTTCTCCTCAGCAGGGCTGACATTAGCAGACGGGGAGAAGACAAACTCCTCCAGCACCGCTGCGATACCTTTGTCCTTGATGTTCTCTCTGAAAAAGGTCTTGTACGCTTCATAGTACCTAGAATGTTCTTCAGCATCAGCTGCATTTGATGAAATCCCGTACATACTGATCATCTCCCAAGTGAGTAGTAAAATTCTCCGATGATATGTTATTCGGGGACTTGATGGCAGGCCTTTGCATGGGAATATACTCTTGATAGACGACTTCAATGGTTTTCTTGTTCGCCCCAAGAGCCCAAATTGCGAGAACATGGTGAGTGATATGGCTGTGGTCGGTTGTAAACTTCGTAAACGAAGCAGCGTCCACCACGAGGCTCTGAACTCACTTATGAAACCTTATGTTATTGAAAAAGACGTGCCATTTCTCATGGTTATCTCGGAGAATATTCTGTAGCGAAAGTGTTGATTCAGCGTCGATGCCCGGGATGGTATTCGGAGTGGACTCGAAAGGAAGGATGGTAGGTGGTGGGAACCATTCAAATGTAGGGGTAGACATCGTGATTCCTGTCAGGTCAGGACTCTAAGTCGACGGCCCATGACTTACATACTTATACGAAGTAAGGCGTAAAGAACATCCGTTCAGAAGTCGCAGCTGACCTTGGGGCATGATCATGATGACGAAGGAGGCGTACCATCATCTCCCAATGACTGACAGCCCAAATTGAAGCATATAAATTCAAGTATTTCCTGAACGAATCAGGATGCGTTTATCAGTAATTAATCGACGAAACATCGGAAATACTCATGCGAGTGATAGATATAGGCTTCGTTTACTGGGGGTGAGGGACAAGTGAGGGATTCGCTACCAGTTCAACATGGGAAAGCCAAGGGAAAGCATAGTCCCAGACCCATGGGCACGGTAGGAATCCACCTAAGAGGCCGACCCAGTCATGCGGGTCTTTCAAGTAAATCTCATGGTTGCCAGCTGGCTAGTAAGCCATCATATTGATGCTGATCGACTCTGTGGCTAGGCAGTGGTCAGAAGACAAGTCCAAAACAGGTCAACTCGGGATGCGACACAAAAGGCAGTTCGGCGGCAATCTTTCGACATTGTTCAAGATATTTTTGGACTTCAACATTCAGGGCCCAGGATTATTCATAGTCTTGTACTCATGCCATGTAACCATTAAAATACGAGTATGAGGCTACTGTAATGGGTAGTAAGATAAAGCATGGCGTCGATCAACAGCGGAAGGGTGCATCATCAAGATGGTACCAAGTAAATATCGAAAAATTAGGTGCGTACATTAAGAGCAACATAGTGACAAGCGAGCAGAAAAAGCAAATACACACTAACTGCGAATCGAAACGAAAATCATCCGAATGCTGACTGTAGTAAATCATGGGGGCGAAGATACAGTCAACCCCAATTCTTTGGAGTACGTCACTTCCAGCCACTCCGAGTCTTCCTCGCGACCCAGATCGCGTTTCGCGCTAGTCCAGAAGCTTCGCTGACGTCCTGCTGATTCTTCAGGTATATCCCACAGGAAGCTCTTCTCCGAATACTCCGATGCGGGTGAATTACACTCCGAGGAACTCGAACTCAAGCTCAGAGTCCTTCGTCGGGTCTCGAAGGGTGATGGCGGATTAAGAGGTGCATCAAGTTCGGAAAGATCGAAATATGGTACGGGCTTACGCTTCACCTTCCGCACCGCGCGATGAGGAGAAGGATAAGATATGGAGTCCCGCGATTGAAGAGGCTTGGGAGGCACAGGCGGAGGTGAAAGCAACACCGGAATGAATTTCTTCTCCACCTTGGCCTGAACCACAACGCTCTCCCTCTGCTTGGGAAAAACAAGGTCCACGGGGACACCATCCCCGAGCTTCCTTCGTAATCGGTCCATTTTCTGCCGCCGCAGACTGTTGTGAGACGGAATTATGAACTCTGGGGCCATCGGAGAGTCTGGGGGGGTCATAGCTGACGAGGAGAACGAGTCTGCGAAAAGAGGTGACGCTGGAATACTGGGCAGAGGCCCGGGGGACTTTGACAGCTTCATAAGCGGTGGCTTCGAGCTTGGCCATGGTTCCTCGACGCTCAACCGCCGAGATGGCATGGACCGCGACCGCGGCCTGTCAATGGACGTCACCCGATACAACGAACGCGAAGAGTCCACGCTGCTACATGACGATGTCGACGGTCTCGAAGGGATTGACTCAGAATCTCCGCTGAATGGAAGATCGAGGACTGTTCGAATCAAATATCAGTTTTTTGGTTGATATTTGGTATGATAGATTGAAAACTCACTGAGAGGATCGTCAATGAAATGGGGCGCGGAACCTAATACACGCTCGAGTTTCTTCGTCTTGCGGAGGAGGCGAGATCGCTCGAGGGACGAGAGGCAGTTTGTCGTCGGTGGTGGGGGAGGGAAAACGATTTTCGTCGTAGCAAGCATTGCGAGTGGGGACCGTTAAGACCGATATTCATCAACATCAGTACTTATACACCTCGCCATTGTGCATCACAAAAAGAAGGCGGACCCGAAATGAACTAGACAGCCCATCTTATTGTCAACACGGAGTTATTTTTCCACCCAAGGCACGTAACCACTTACCTTATTGTTCGGAGAACAAAAACAAAAAAAGCATGAAGCCAAAGCATATTTAGACACGTAAACACCTAAATAGAACTTCCATGACGCTCTGACGTGAGTATACGCGTGTACCTGGAAAGATAGAACGGGGAACTTTAGGATTCAATCAAATAGTCAAAGATGCAGTACAGTAGCGTACAGTAGCATAGCAGTTACAGTTAGATAGTCATTATGACGGGAAAAATGGAAATCCATGATAGAGAAGCGGTGGATCATTCGGGAAGGGCTCCCGAAGAAAAAATTAAGTGAGTTGAACCTGCAAAAAAAGAACACGAAACCGAACACACGCGCTGGCCCGTTTCACCGTAATCCCCCCTCCAGATCCGTAGCAAACCTGCCCTCTCCATACCCTCCTTTGCTTGGCGACCCGTCATTGACAACCTTAACGTTCCCTAGAGACCCAAAGTCTTGCTGCATCGGGCTTCCGTCTGCGGGGGGTAGCGATTTCCTATTCGTCTCATGTTCGTCCACATACGCATCGAGATAATCATAATCATCTGATACCGGTGAATCCGACCGTTCCCTGTCTGCAAAGCTGTCTCCCCTACCATCCTGGGCTGGAGGAGGCACTGATACACTCCCCCTGTTGGGCGGCAAAGGTGAACTCGCAGCAACTGACCGTTTCTTGTTGAACGATAGCGGACTCGTATCAGCAGGTCCAGGGACGGGAACGGGGGGTAGAGGAGGTGAACCTCCTCCGCCTAAACTTGCAGTGGGGCTAATGCTGAAATCGGCCGAGCTTCCATTGTTCACTCTAGGTGGTGGTCGCCGGAACGCAGCTGCAGATATGGTCCGCGCCCCAGAAGGGACCTGCGCGGACGAGGAACTAGATGAAGAGGATCTAACACGCCCTGCAAATGCTGGTCGGGGAACGGGGAACTCGGGGGCATTGGGGCGGTAAGGAGAGTTCAGAGAGGGTCCAGGAGAAGACCGACCACCTGGGAGATGGATCGTGGGCGGCAATGGGCGGCTTTCGACTAATGGACTGCTCGCGGCTTCACTGCGCGATCCAAATGAGCTCGATGAGCGATGTGCTTGTGCATACGACTGCGCTGGAGTAGGTACGGTAGTCTCAATATTGGAGATCGAGCGATGCGCGAAGGGAGCTAGCGGAGGAGCAAGAGGGGATGGTTCACGGTTTGGAGGTGGACCATAACCAAGCGAAGAAGGTGCAGGTGCAGAGATTAGTGGACGACCACGTTCGGGCGATTCTTCTGACTCTTTGCGTGGAGAAGGAGGCGGTAGAGGTGGATTAAATGTCAGCGCATCTAATTCTCTACTGACTTCCCTAGCAGCAGCTGCATTTAACTCTCGTTCCTCATCCTCTGTTGACACCGAAGGCACAGGAACTCGACGAGGTGAACGACCCGGAGGAGAGTCCTTCTTAGGCTCCGGCTCCACCTGGGCCTGGCGTCTCTCCATCTCCTCGTCTACATCGCTGACGCGCCCGAATCGAACATGCTTGTCGTCTCCATGCTCATGCGCAGCATCTCCTTCGCCCGCCATATAAGCGAGCTCTACGTCATCAGACAAGACTGTGGATACCCGGTGCGAGCCTGGTTCAGAACCGAGCAGCACCGCGGCACCAGGAGGCGGACCAGGGGGCGGGGCATACAAATGCGAATGAGATACCTCGTAAGATGGCGCAGGGTCATCGATGGGGCCCTCGAGACCTGGGGTTCTCAACGCCTCAGCAATAGACGTTGAGAAGGATGGTTCAGGTTCATGACTCTTGAGCAAGGGAGGTTCAATGCCAAAGGGTGATTTTACTGGGAAAGAACTAGGTGATCCCGAGCCAGAATACCCAAACTTTTCCGGTTCTCTGCTCCGTGGGCCAAAACTGTCTCCGTTGCGAGCGATCTGAATGGGAAGCGAGTTCTTTCGGAGCACAGGCGTTGAAGGACCATTGACTTGGCTTGACGCGTCTGAGGCATCGAGGAAATGACCTCCGCTCATGCCTTGTGGCGTAGACAAAAAATTAGAGCTCGACGGTGTTTCATCCAGTCCCGCTGGTCGGGCCGGTGAGCCGGGGAGGGAAGGTAGTGGAGGTCGCTGCAGCTGCTCCCGGGGGTCAGAAGCGACAGTGGAAAAACCAACCTGATTAACGGCCTTGTACGTTTCTGAGACGAGCATCTCCACCTTGGGATGGCCGGTGTACATCAATCTAGGCATCCCGGGCTGCGTCACATCCTCTGGAATCTCCGAGACAATCAGTTTTCCATAGTCCCCTACAATCTGAAAAATAGATCAGGACATGAATTACAAAATGAATGGTTGAACAGGTAAAAATGAAAATACGTCGGTTTGGGGGGAAAGGACATCTGCGGGAGACCGCCGATTCGAATCCTTGGCATGGCAATCCGCAGGCGCACGCGACATTCGTAAAGGGAATTAACCAGAACAAGCATTTAAATGCCATGTATGCGCGCGGAAAAGGCCAATTAAGATAGAAATGAAACAACGTACCACTCCCTTTTCGCTTAACTCGAGCAAACCTCCAAATTTCAAGCCCATCATCGACCGTGTCGTAGACCGCTTGAAGTCTCCCAGCGCCGCCTCCTCCGTCATAATATCAGAGTCCAAGGACCGAATCTGATCTCGGAGCTGATTGAGGGTGTCCGTCTGCATCGCGAGGTTCTTGTGTTCGGGACTCATTTTGCTGAGCTTCCGCTCCGCAGCCTCGGCCCTGCTGACGATGACCTTTCTCTTTCGCTTGAGTTCGTCAAGAGCTTCTTCTCGTGCCCGTATGGACTTCATATGATCCCGAATTGCATGCTCGTGCGTAGCATACGACGTTAACGCATGAGTGAAGTGGGCTATAATTGACGTCGATGCGCCCAGTGCATCCTAGTAAGGTTCGGGTGAGGATTTGAGATATATAGGGAAGTAAAACTCACCCCAAGGTCCTCTCCTTCTCCTATACCCCATGCTCGCAAGGCTTCCGCAGCTTTCGTCAAGTCAACACTGAGTTTCTGGAGCCTGACTTTACTGAGCGATAAGCTACCGCATAAGCGAGTAGAGTACATACGATATCAGCACTGTTTTCTCCGCTGTGATAAGATCCTGGAGAGGACGTATATTGCTATGACCGGCTAAGGACGGTAACGTCGAATTGTGCGCAAGTCTCGTCGTTGCAGTTTTGAACATTACTGAAATTTCCAGACGTTGCAAGCGTAGCAAGTTGTAATGATATACACCTAGACGCCGCAGAGAAATGTCGTCGTCGTGGTCGGATGTAAAGAGACGAGCCCGCTGTCATAGGCGCGAAGCACAGCCTCATCGTATGACCAAAATTATGTCATCCAATATTCATTAACGCCGCGGCCCGGTCCCGACGACACGTTTTGCAATGTACAGTGAAGAAACCAGTGCGTGGATTCTATATTGAATCTCAGGCGTCGTTAATCTCTTCTTTCCCGCGACACAGCTGCAATCCTTGTGACTATTGTATAGAGCTATTCTGAGGCAAGGTATCGGTACCACATACTTAGTGGGAAGCTCCACTATCACGACTTTCAGCATTGGCATCGCACTCTTCTTCCCAGAAAATCATCCGTAACAGATGGAATGTCCCTTGATCGGCGACTCCCAAGGACGATACAGGATCCACATAGTGGGGAATTGTGGCGAGTCATGTCATGCAAGTACAGAGCACGACTCAGAAAGTTGAATATCTCGCAGGTACTGGGAAGGCGAGAACCGATATTTTTTCCATAACTCTTTGCCAATCGGACTTTTGCTGAACAGAGCACGGTTGCAAAGAAGCTATCCCAACTCCTTGACATCTCCCACGTCTCGCTTGACAGCTTATTCTGGCGACCGAATTGGGAACAGACCCCCGACGCAGAATTTAAAGCTCTAGTGAGCAAAGCGATGAATAATAACCCAAATGGATGGATTATTGATGGTAATTACCAAAGCCACATCGGAAAGCTTGTGCAGAACACCGCTACCGACATTATCTGTGAGCGTTTGCGACAAATTGTAGTTGAACTTGTGACCAATCCTTCACAGGGCTTGACCCCCCTTTTCTCCTCTACTTCCCCCGTATGCTTGTGCGAACATTTCTCCGACTTATTGGTCTTGGAACTCCGTGTAGTCCAGGCTGTAAAGAGTCCTTCAGGGAGGTTTTTTTCTCGCGTAACAGCATTTTGTGCTGGTGTTGGTCGGGTCATCGAGGTCATCGCAAACGCGGCAGAAACCGCATGGAAGAAATCGGGCTTGGAGTAGGCACTGACATTGAAAATCAACGGATGCGTCGACTGGGTGGATGGGGCAAGGAGCTAGGCGAATGGATTAAGCGCGTCGAGAATATGGTTCGAGGGAAATGACACTGGTTTCGTGCTCGTGTCTGCACAACAGGCACATCTTCAATGGGCTTCGTGCGTTCGCAGAGCTTTATTCAACATTCTCTCGTGATTTTCCCAATTCTGTGAGAGCTGAAGGTACAAATGCGACAGATAATGGACTTCAGTCCACAAGACGCAGTATGAACCTATGGCTAGTATGCAGCAAATTTGCTGATAATACTTTTGCGATAATGAAGTTTGAAGTTCTAGAATGGGTAATCCGGCCTCGTGCCGAGGACGTCGAGCCTTGTTTTCTTACTACCACCATCTGACTGGCTGCTTACTTCGTCTTCGACGGAGGCTGGTTCAATTTCCTTGTAACGACTTCGAACCTTGATACGTTCCGTACGACTGAGTGGATCAAAGGCTTATGTTTGATCTGCCTGCCGTACTCTTGTGAAGTTAAAGCCTTTTTAATGACGAGCGCTTACTATTGTCCTCACATCCATATTACTAGATGGACGGGTAATAGGATAAAAATTGACGAATCTCCTCGGCAGTGAGCACTCGTCTGTCTTTCTCATACAAACGATTCCGAGGCCACCGATGACCTTCGACAAGTAGTAACTGGGGTTTTGGGAGCTCTGGGTATATATATAATGCACTCCGCTTGATTGGTTTGTTGGTACATACACATAACCTCTCTGCATTGAACATGTCTTCCGACACACTCGAGCTTTTTCCAGCGCCATCCAGCGCTGCCTCTAGTTTGACCCCGGTTTTTCTTCCTGGGGCTGATGCGGACTCCACTCTTGCTTTGCAGAGCGTTCTTCGGGATAACCATGACAAGTGGCATATATTTTTCAATGACAGGGAGTTCCATAAGTAAGCTGCGCGTTTGATTACTACATGGCTTGGGCTTACTACTTAGGACAGTCATATCTCTCACCACGTATTAGCGGTCTGGACTCTCGGAGCCAGTAAAGAAATAATCGAAGCCGTATATCGCGAAAATGTTCCTGCTCAAAGGCCTGCCATCAAACCTCCCGGCCCGATATCGTCTGCAAATTTCAACGCTCATCTCGGAGATGAGAAGTTCGTACTGCATTCCCAGCATGTTTTCGAAAAAGTCTGACGGACACCTTAGATATTTTGGCGCGTACATGACCTTCTTCAAGGAGAAACTATCCGAAAACGGAACTGCTTCTGTATTGGAAGAGTTCGTCTTTTCCGAGTCTGCAAACGTCGACGTGACGACGAACGGTAACCAGCAGCCGAGCATGCTCAACCGGTTCATGGACGGCTTGATTCACCCTCTGATACACACTGCGTATGGTCTTGAATTCGGATTGCCGGGAATGGTCATCGAAGGCATGTCTTGAGTCTTCTTGTGCGTACACGCGTACTTACGATAGTCCGCATAGGTCTCGCTCAGGCGGCGGTCCATCATGACAACCTTCAAAATCTCCTCCCTTATTCTGCCTTGACTTCCGTCGCGGCGTTAGATACGCGTGCCGAAGAGGCTACTAGTCTTGAAATGCCTCATATTCCCAGCGGAAAGAAAGGAACTCATGCTTTCGATGTCCTAGCGCGTGTTCTGAAAGATGACGCGCTTGGAATCCCTCTCGTTAGCGATGAAATCGCTAATTTTGAGACTACGATCAGCGCAAAGGGAGAAGCGTTATTCCGGTATACGAATCACTGGACGTTAAATCTGTCGGACCCCAAAGAATTACGCCGGAAAATCGAGGAGTTGCAGTGGATGAACACGATCATTTACGCAGTAAGCGGCTCTCGGCCTGGAAAAAGATTCCATGCAGATTTCTTTCTGTGCGTACTCACTCCTCACTGGCATGAAAGAAACGGTAGCTAATCGTCTTTTCAGTATGCATCTTGTCACATCGTCCTTATTTTTGCTGTCTTTGACGAATTTCCTTTCCACCACGTCCCAAGCGTTACTCCTCCGCAGCTATATGGCTGTATCTTTCGCCTGGTGGATTTCTCGCGGCCATCCTAGCTTCGATATACGAAAGTTCCTCGAATCAGATGACGAGTCCGTGCACCCTGACTCCGCTTCTACGAGTACGCCACCTGGGGACTTGTCATCCACACCCAATCCGTGGTTTGCGATAATTCAGCAGGCCTTGTTCCATCAGGATGATCATCTGTGTAAGATACAGAGGGCACTGGCATATTTTGCGGCTTTGTATGGCACGCGTGTTGGTGGTCTCCCCGATTTTTCACAGACGGAGCTTCCGGGAGCAGAGAAACTCGATGGTACTTTCTTCCTTCGAGCTGCTCAACTCACGGCAAAGCACTTTGAACTTTATCGAGGAAAGGTGTACACCGCCGATCTTCCTCTCTGGGACCGTGGTCGGCTCCCTGAGGACCATGTATGATCCACATAATGTAATCGTATAGTAGTTCTTGAATTTGACCCCGCTCATTATGTTTGGCTAAGTAACAATCGAATTAGTGATTTTCACTTCATGGTCCGTTTAAACAAGATGAACCGTTCTAGACTCTGTTGTAGGCATTATAAACCGCATGGAGTTTTTGGCTACTCACGCGTGACACTTACATCTGTCGCTTGGTCGCATATCTTCCCATCCAGGTTCTGGCCTCGACTTACGAAGAATGAACACTGAATCACCTTGTCATTTCTGCGGCGAAAGGAGCAGAATGACGGCACATCGAATTTTCTCTGTAGCAGAGACAGATCCAACTTTATGATGGCAAAACGACTGTAACGTACAAGGTATAAAACATCTAACATCTCCTATATTTGCCAATACTATACCCCAAGAAATAGTAGAATAAAACACTCGGAACTAGTAGCGTAGGACAGGGTGCTGATCTGGATGATGCCACAAGGAGGCTGGCGCGCCGTACACGAAGTAGAAAACAACATGGTGGCGTGAAGGTGTCGCTGATATGGCGCCAAACCAAAAATAGTTCATGAATGAGGCAAGGGCATAGATGCAACGCCTAGCTAGCACTATAGACGGGGGGCAAATCATCTTCTGGTTGCGGGCGTGTGCGAACCCCACTGTCTACATGCTGGATAGGTTCGAAGTATCCAGCCACGGCCTCCCCTTGGCGTTGCTTCATCTCCGCTACGCTATCACCGGCAAACCGACTAGCGGACGAGGATGACATCGGCGCTGTCGACGACCCTGGGGCCGCCGGTACGTATGACAAAACCGTCTGGTGGTGTGACAACTTGGAAGACATGCTAGAAGTCGGACCAGCAAAGATGGGTTCTGTGAAAGAGGAGGTATCCACGCTGTCTCTCGCACTATCCCTATATGAGACAACAGGGAAGACCGGTATCTGTCTCGTCGGTATAAAGGGTTCTGCGAACCCAGAAGTAAGAAGCGGAGGTCTAGGACCATTAGAACCTGAGAAATTGCAATTGAAGAATGTCACACGAGAAGAAAATGGATGTGGGCTTACCCGGAAATGGTGGCGGGGGATCACCGATTGCACGGGTATGCACATCCCGTCGCTTTTGCCTAGAACGATACCAGACAAATACAACGGCGACGACCAGAAAGACAAAGACACCGCCAACGATACCTCCGACAATGGCGCCTATATTGGCTGATGATGAATCGGAAGCAGCCAAGGAAGCGGCAGCATCAGAGGGATTTGCCGTAGAACTCGAAGGTGACGATGAAAGTGTTGCGGAACCGGTGAGTGTGGAAGCTGATGTTGAGGTCGTTTCATTGTAGACATTGAAATAATCGAACCACACAGTCCCTTCGAGATCGCCATAGCCAGTATTGACGTGCACCATCGTCACGACTAGTTCGCTGTATAAAGTGTGAACTTCCTCGGCAACGCAAAGACGTGTTAACAACTCACTGTTGCTGGAGCTCCAAAGGATCCGACTCCCAAAACATTTCGTTGTAGGTATCTCCGCTACCAGACGAATGTGTAACTCGCGTTGCATTACCACCGTCGACAGCGTAAGAGGTGATAACTCCCGAAGAGCTATAGTCGTACGTTCCATAAACTGCAATTTGAGTTCCTATAATTATAAGACCGTTGGTCATATATATATCGCAGGCGCAAATTGGACGCACCAGTGAAAGTGACCATAAGGTGGTCACCATCAGACTTTGAGCTGGACACTGTGCTATCGTATTCGTGTGGAGTCCCGCCGTCTGTCCAGGTGCCAATACGGGACACGGAACTATCTCTGTCGTCGATAGTAGTCGGACTCATGAGGGTATGTGGCCGTTTGCGGAAGAGGGCACACGCTTATCTCATAAAAGACTTGACGGGGGTTAACGTACTCAATCGCGAGAGATTGGGTCCGTGCTTCTCTGAGATATGATCTCCATCCTTGGAAGAACGTCCGAGTTTAGGCTGTCCGCGACGTCTACGACACCTCAACACCCCAAATTTGCTATTGAGCGTTTCTTTAGAAGAAAATATTGTTTGACGGCGTCTCCAGGGGGATTGAAATGGGGTGTTAAAGCGCGCACCTCATGTCGGACCGACCAGCGGACTCGATATTGGTCTTATTAACGATGCAGCACGAGGGGATTCAGCAATGCAAGTATTATCTGAAACAATACATGAGCATAATTCTCACTATAATGGATGGTATGCTCACCAAGAATCGGAACTGAATGGAATGGAAGATGTAGATTACGCCGCAACTACCATCATTTTTCTTTTCGAGATGTCGGTAAATCACTATATGCAAATAACCGCGCAGTTGCTTTTTAAACGCTGGTCCGAATAGTTTCCGATCTTTCGTTTTTCACGACAAGGATGATTTCGTGCATTCCCAAGGCGTTTGTGCAAGTAGGTGGGCGCGTTTATCTGGGTAATAACAGAGAGAAACGGCAAGGCTTATCGCTTGATTATCCCATTTAATATGACAGGCCAGATCACAGCATTACGGCAGAGCAGAAACATGTCGCTATGTAGCTTTGAGTATGAGACCACGAAACAAGCCAACGCAGCAGGGAGCTATGAGCTTTCAAGAAGTCGTGGACACGTCGTATCAAAATAAAGTATGAACGATTGAGCGTCATTGAGAGATGTTGTTTCAACGATGAGTTGGGAGATGAATGATGAATTGATCCGGAACCCTAACCTCACTTGAGTCAGCGTGTTATCAACACGATCACATGCCTTCTTTGCTTACTAAGACACACGCTTCGCCTTCCCCCAGAGATTTAGGACTGGCTTATATACATATATAGCGAGTAGGTAGCTTCAACGCATCATTTGTTACCTGACCCTCATTCAGCGCTACGGAGAAGCATCCGAGGAACTTGAACCGGGCTCCGGCACTGTGATAAACCGTCGTAGCTTTTCCCGAAGGTCCTTGTCATTATGTAACCGGTTCAGAGAATCCTCTATGCATCAATGTCAGCATAATGGGACGTAAACTGAACTTGTCATACACACCAAACTTGACCAAATGTGATAAGGTCTTCTCAAGCAAACCATCGTACCCTGGAGAATACAACCGCAACCGCTCTCCGGATTCTGGCTCGTCCTTGAATGCTGCAAGGATATTTAGGAGTTTATTTACTATCTTCTCGTCAAATAACATCATCCGTGCTTTGTCTTTTGACATTGTTAGAATCAGGTAGTGTCAGGACGCAAGGACTTTACTTACCGATTGTGATAAGCTTTTGTATACAACGGACACCGGGTTCTTGGGCTTTGACATTCTGTCTGAGATTGTGTCCTTCACGAAAGGTATGAGCGACATCCCAATCAATATCCTTGGTAAGTATCGCAAAGACGTCTGGTTTTAGAAGCAGGTCGTCAAACGTGTATGGAGTGCAGTCACTGGTTCCGGGAGTAGGTTCCGGATGTATAGGCATACTAGCAAAGACTTCCAAGGCCATCCTGACAGCAAACAGTGCATCATAGTCGCTACCGTCACCGATTTCGACAATCTCTTCAAGTAGATGGATTTCGCGCATAACTCGAACTGGACGGTTCTCAGCTAAGCAGGTTATCAGTTTCAGTTGGTCCTACCAATGAACGTTCGTACCTCTCATTGCGACTGAATTGAGGAACTCCACCGCCTTCATACAGGAATGCGGATACGTCATGGCTTTCACGATCGTTTTCATGACGGAGGCGTCTGGAGCTAAGACCGGGTTGGCTTCAAGGATCCTACCAGGGCCATATATTGCGCAGAAGAAGTGTTGAGTTCTGTATAGATTGGCGCCGTTGGTACCGATGGCCACAAGCGCATCAATGATTCCGTTGATCATTTCTATGCGGGGATCTAGCGCGGGAACAGATCAACAAAGGTAGCATTTGGCTTAAATGACCAGCTTACTGACCACTCAGAATTATTTTTTCCAGGAGGGTGACGCCCTCTTCCACACTGAGCCATCGTTCTACACACAGGATGTCGACCAGAACATGGGTTACCCTTTTTTGCTCTAGCTGCATGAGGCTTTCACCTAACAGGAAGTTAGATAACGTGCATTAAAAGAAAAGACAACGTTACTATGTGTAGCTATGGATTCAAAGGCATTCACGACAGCGCCCTTGTCGTGGTAGTGGCAATGATTATGCTCTCCGAAGAGGCTTGTCATCAAGTCCACCAACAGGTTGTCCTCCCGCTGTAGGATGAGTTTACGCATTCCACTGTCTTTGGTATTCTGTTAGCAACGATACGTTGAAACCTGGGAAAAATAATGGGGCCTACCGTTAACGAAATATTCACTAAGACATGCCACACCAGCTCCTTTTGATTTAGAATTTTTATGCTTGATCATCAGCATCAGATGGTGCAGCATCTGACTCTGGTAGGGGGCAATCACATCTAGTACGACACCTTGAGTAACCAAATTATGACTATACGGCGAACGAACATACCCTTTAAACATGTCGACATGCTTCCAAGTGACGACGCCGCATGCGCTTGAGTGTAATGCGTCCCCAGGAGACGTATTAGCTGCTCTATAGACATAGGCAGTCCTGACAGCGTGATAAACTCACTTGCGTGGCATCCATGCCAAGATAGAGGACGCACCATCGTTCTTCGAAAATTCGTCTCGAACAGAATCTAGACATCTCGATTCGACATGATGGTGTGACACATGATGAACAACACATACCTATTTTAACCAGGCGAGAAAGGCAAGATGCACCCAGCGTTTCTTTTCTCTGGTCCTTCGAATCAAGGAGATCACAGAGAGTCCGGATCCAAATGCCTGGCTGTTCCGACAAAATACTTCGAGCCTCGGTTTGATGCTTCCCCCAAGGTTCAGCGTCCTTATCGTGCACGCCAGTCCGATCTGCTTCATGTTCGTTTTCTTCCTCGGGATTTAGGATCAACTGAGAGAGACACTGAATACTGGCAAGACGCGCTCCTTCCGGTTCACCATGCATCATTGATCTTAGTCGTCGGACGACATCTGAGTCTTCTAGGATCTGACGGTGATGCCCTATGATGCGTTGGACGGTGAGTCATGAGGAAGGTATGATATGAGGAAGAGACATACAATGTTTCGCAAGCTGGAAAAGACAAGAGGCGCTTCCTGCTTTGATTCTGTCATCCTCGTCCGACAGCATAACCACAAAATCCTTTATAATTTCAGAAATTTTGTGAGAACCTTGCCCTAATTTGAAAGTGAGCAAGTGATAATCAAGTACGAGATATGAACTACTAACTGGATAGCGCCATAAACGATAAGCGTTTCAGAAGAACCACTTGTCGAACTACATCGCGTTTGTCGGCGTCGCTGTTGGACCTCAATGATTGAAGTTCTCGCATTGCAACCTGAGCAACAGATTGGTCAAAGAGATCCATCTCAAGAAAATCTTCCCATTCGTCAGCCCAAGATAGATCTTCTACATTGCCTATCCCAATAAGAGGCTTCCAAGCCGCTTTTGTGTTGCCGAAAAACACGGCCGAGGGAGTATAATCTTTTTTGAACGCCAAGGACGCGTGAATAAGTTGCGACGGAACAATTAAACGACCTCGACCCAAATGAGGTATCCTAGTAAATGGTTTCGTGAGTCAGACTACATGACTAGCCTGGAAGCAGAAGTACCGTGTGGTGCTCCCCTTGTCACTATATTGCAGATGCTTGACCGGCAGTAACTCGATTAGCCACCATAACCAACCCAACGTGTTCTTGGGCTTGTCTAAATGGTGATCGTCCCATCTCCACTCAACTCCGCCACGACGTGGTGCGAGCTTAAGACCTGCTGCACCGGCTTCATTCTCCATCCACAGAAGAGGGACTCGGGAAAGATCGATGGTATGCCCTCGTTGGCTACTCCCACCGCTGAAGGAGCAAATTAAAATCCATCAAGGATGGAATCGAACGACCATACATGTCAGAGTGTCTTCCTGGAAACCAAACCTCCTTCGCATTTGGGGGCTCCTCATAGTGTTCGTTCCCAGTTAGCGGTGACCGGCCGCCAGCCAGGTATTCGGGCAGGAACTTTACCCGACGTTCGTCTAAAGCCAGTCCGTGCCGGAAGAAACAGATATGAGAAGCAGATTTTGTTAATGGTAGAGGTTGCGTCTGCGCAATTCCCACTGAAGAGACGGTGTCCCTGAAACAGGAGACTCAGCAATAATTCGCGAGAAAATTGGTCACAGAACGTACCAGACACCCACAAAATGAACTCTGACAGATCTCGCAAACGTACGCTTGAAGTTCAATGCCAGGGCTTCTGCTTCTGCTTCACTCTTGATTTCTAATCGAGGAACGTCAGATCTGATCTGAAGAACATGGATATAGAAATATCTAGCTCACTTATGCCCTTGTGTCTGTTGGAGTATAACTCATAGGCACTACAAGTACGTAAGCCCGGAACGAAAGGAATTGCAGAAAGATCTTACAACGGGATTAAACCTTTATTGCCAGAGAAAACGAGACCGAGCTGAATCACGCTGATAAATATGATAGGCGGTGTACGGTAACAAAGGAATACGAACCGTCTCAATCATTCCTGCCAACGCACGAACTTGATACGCCCCGCGTGAAAATCCTTCAGGATGCATTAGATCGATTTACCTCTATCCGAGCAAGAAACAACCTACCGAACAAAAATAATCTATCCCCGGGCTGATAATGATCTGCTATCCATCTGTACGCTTCTTCGACAAGGCGCTTGAAACTCCTAATGAAATCACGATCAGTGGGATCAGAAAAAAAGCGATGACAGTGTAATTACCAAGCAAATGCTTTGTCGAAATTGTGTAGCCAGTGAGCTATGGAAAGTCTGCTTGGAGGAACATAGGTCCCAATACCGCTGCTGTAGAAGGTAAGCTGGGGAACGTCTGGGTCGTCCTTCAGTATACGATTGTGCAGCTCCACGACGTTGGTATTCTGAAGGGACGTGTCAGCAGGAACAAGAGGCAACGAATCGGAATGCAGACTCGATGACCAAACTGATTGGATGTTCCGTCGAGACATACAACTAGATTTCGGTAACCCTTGCGTGAGCCGCATTCCCCCTTGCATTTGTACTTGCAGTCTTGGCTGCACTCTTCGTTGCACGTGTGATTGTCGCCGTGTTTCGAGAGGCAGAGGCAGTGGTCACGACATGGACATGAACAATTGCAGCTGGGACCGCATTGACATTTGCACATTCGATGGTTATGGAGTCCAGATCCCACGGTGGTCGTAGATGAAGCTGTCGTAGAGGGTATTGTGCTCGCATCAAAGGAAGGCGTTACAGAGGGATCAGGGTAGGCGTTCGCCATACTTTTCTGGAGAGAACAGCCAAGCGAAGATGACGTTAAATAATCGACGACATGCGGTCGTGCCATTCTGTGAAGGCACTACGGAGAGCGACGAAGAAGTGCATTTACTCCGTTTCCCACCACGGGCGCTAGTGTGAAGGAACAAATTCGAAAATGCGGCTGTGGAGTATGACCATGCCGATGTCGAGCTCGAAGAGGGTAGAAAAAGCACTGTACAAGAGACGTCTTGAGCGCGAGAAGATACAGGGACTGTGAAACATCTTCTCTTCTCCTACAATGCGCAAACAGACGCGCGTCTCCTATTTTTGTGTGTGAATGCTACAAGACATGACAGGAAGAATGACAGCGTCTCGTAATACTGTAAATGTGGACCAAACTCGTGTTCACTCAGCATGGAGGAGCCTGATCCAGTTTCGGGACAGTCTTTCTGTGAATGCGAGTTGAGGCGATTGTCGTAGACATTGTTGCTCAGCTGCGTGTAGGGTGCATGGCACTTCCTGAGCACAAATATGTGATAAGCATTCAATATTCAAGCACAACAAAAATATACGGACCATTTACCGTGACTTATCGAGGAACGGAGACGCCCGATTTGGTGGAAACAAGCGCCCGGACTATTATATCGATGTTCTAGGCTCTTCACAGAATATCCGGGAGGGCATTGGCAGCGTCGCAGGAACATGGAATGTGCTCTTCTTCCGGAGCGAAGGACCCAAAACTTCGGATAGTAAGTAGTGAACCGATCGTACAAAAAACTGCTAAAAGAAGCTTAGCATCCACAAAGAACAGGACGTAGGCCCTTGTTTCATATGAATGACTACAGCAGATGAACGTTATACCGTGAACATGCATGAGACAAGCAGAACGGGCTGCTCATGCCCGGCCGAACTAACAGGTGCAGTATTCATGCGACATCGAACCTCGACTTCCAAGAGCTGCCGACGGGCTTGCTTCAAAAGCGTTATTTGCTGGGCCGATATGCTGACCATTTTTTGGCCTTCCACCTCCGCATCGCTGTTGCCAGAATACCAGAAGAAAACAAGAAGCCAGCGCAGCTAATTTTTAATTTTGGGACGACTCTAGATGTTGCGCTTTCGCTGGAATGGAATTCATATTGTAGAGGGCGTGGATTGAGTGCGTTAAAGAAAAACATAAGTATAGTCGTACTTAGGTGAGTTCCAGCTGTCGACAGCGGTCACTTCACGGTGCTTGTTGATAACTTAAAGCCGCTCGGCATAAGAAACGCGTCGTCTGAGTTCTAAATTCTCATCAGCCACGTGAAGCCGAAACGAGCCCTCGATAAACTCTCGCCTCTTCCCAACTCTTCCACTAAGCCGTAAATACTGAGTTGGCTCTCACACAAATTTCTTTAACGGTTCTGTGGTCCTCGTACCGGAAAAGGTTCCGTTGCCCCTCGTAGACTCCGAGAGGTAGAAAGGATCGATGGGGAAAAGACCTGAAAAGACTAGCTGCGACAACTGTGAAAACTACGCCTACCTGCCCTAAACCCTCACGTGATCCGGTCCGACTCTGCCTTGGTCTCGACTCTCCTCTGAGGCTTGAGCTGTATCAGCGGAGATGGCCAATCAATCCAGTTTTCCAGTTTTCCTCTCGTCTATGCTCCCACCGTCACCGTAAGGGCCGAGCCAAAAAAGAAGGTCTATCAACTTTAATAGGCCCTCCAATCCGGTTTTCCTGGAAAGAGAGGCGAAGTGCAGGACTGCAAGCTGCTGAAACTAGTATGGACGTAGGCGTCCAGTTTCATACCTACCCGCCAGCAAATATGCCGTTAAAAGGAAGAAATTAATCGAACATGACGTCCTTTTCTTAACTTTTCTTGGAGGGTCGCTGAACTAGTACCACATACTATTCTCACCCACACCATGGAGGGTGGATTTGGAGAGGCATCGTTTCCAGTCTACCGGAGTAATACAAGGTCGCAATAGCACGGGCTTTGGCCGCGGCCAGCGTGAGCGTCGGATGGATTTCCATGTCCTGGTTCGTACTGTACCATTTCGATCGATTCGTCGGTCACGCGTCCGAGGACCCCTTGACGGCGACGAATTTTGGTGCAGGTCACAGGTCACAGGGCCTCTAGGTTGTGTACATCTGCCTTAAAAAGGTAATTTATGGTCAAATTTTCGCTGCCTGCGGCGCCAAACCTGCCTATATAAGGCACTTGACGAAACCAAAATTTCGTCAACACGGTCACAGGTCACACGGCCTGACGAATCGATCGAAATGGTACAGTATTTAAATCCTCTACATTCCAAGGTATTGGCGAAAGGTGATACATAGAGTCTTCACCAAGACAAGCGTCTCCCTGAAAGACACTTTAGTAATTCGTGTATGCTGGCAACTAAGCTCTGCAAATCCTATACTCATTCCCTCCTAGAATCATCGACCGGTCCGTGGCTGGGCCATTCCATGTCCGAAGCAAATGTGCACGATTCTCAATCCGCTGTGGCGAACTGATAATCACAGTTTAAGAAGATTGCCGAACAATGTGGCAGGCGAACACAATTGTTAGCAGTCCGGGAACGAATCCGAGTGCGAGTGCGAATCCGAGAGCGATGAACACGCCGCAGAGTAAAGGTGATGGCAAATGCCGAGTACGCGTTGTCTGGGACTTATGCCTCCTTTCGCAGTCTATCGTCGCTTTGACAGACCGCCGCCACTCGCGTTCAACTAGACGGGGAGCTTATACCCAATCACTCCCCCTATGGAGGAGTGCCACCTAGCCGTGGTAGAGGGCGGACAGTCGACTAAGATCTTTTTGTATAATATTGTAAGCATCTTCTCAAGTATATCATCTGACTGCACGGTGTCTTGAAAGTGGTTTTAGTGAGATCAGACGACGGCAGAGTTACTCTGGTACACGTGCCGTAGAGCCTCTGATAGTATGTTACAACAGCTCCAGTGTAATTGTCCAGGCCTCTAGTATCGGACCTCATCTGCTTCTGATTCATTTCTCCGAAATACCCATGTAGCCAAGGAAAACAAAAACAAAAATAAACATATGGCTCTGGGCTATATATACTGGGGCTGCTGCTGTTCGATTCTCTTGCCCCGAGATGCTTATCCAAGGGCTGCTGCTCTCTTTCGCCTTTCCCAATAGGTGGAGCGGAATCTCTATAGGCCTCGCACAGTCGGCTACGGGCACAAGTTCTTCGGTAGTATCCACCACTACGAGTACATCAAATCCCACAAGTAGTATCGCGACCACGACTAGCTTTCCTTCCATCGGATCGATTCCTCGCGATTACACACCGGAAGGACTGGAGCAACTTTGGGATATCGTTCGTAGCCTTGCTGGCCTTCCCCGGAATTGACTTTCCTATCACTGATATGCAGGTCGGGCCTGTCGAGCCGCCTCCGTTCACCACTACCCGCGTTCCTAGCGCAGCGGTCACCCTACCACCCTCTCTCCCCCTCCTCTGTATCCGTCCTTCTATGTGCCTGCACCCAAGGATATCTTACCAGACTTGAAATTTCCCGAAGGCTTCAAATACGGAGTCGCCACAGCTGCGTACCAAGTCGAGGGCGCCACGAAGAATGAGGGCAAGGGCCCAACAATGTGGGACTGGGCTTCCAGACAGCCAAACGGCGTATTCGATAACTCTACTGGTGAGTATGGGTGGTACCAGTACTGTGTTGATCACGCGACTGAGATAATTGCAGGTGATATCGTCGACCTTCACTACTTCCTGTACAAGGAAGACGTCGAACGGTCTGCTGCTCTTGGTGTTACTGCGCATTCTTTCTCGTACGTGTTAGAACCAATTTGACGGGACTTCTCTGACATTCTGTAGCATCTCATGGGCGAGGATCTACCCGTTTGGCGCTGCTGATTCTCCCATTAATACAGCGGGTATTGATCACTATTCTGATGGTATGATCTCAAAACCGTATCACAAGTGTTGCTAACCGTTTTTGCTTCAGTCATCGATTACCATTTGGCTCATGGTGTTGAGCCTGTTGTAACATTGTGTAAGATTTTTCTATTTCTATTCAATACAACAATGTAACCCACAGAGAAATAGTCCATTGGGATACACCTCTGGCCCTGCAGGCTTACTACGGGGCTTTCACATCGCCAGAAATAGTCGACGACTTTGTAAAGTGAGTACTAGGACGCGACGCTTCGTATGTTCAAATGATTTTCAGCTACGCCAAGACCGTATTCAAAGCATACAACGGCCGTGTTAAAACTTGGTCTGTGTCCAATTTCTCCTCTCATCGCAGTAAGCTCACCTGCTTTAGGTATACTTTCAATGAACCGAGTATTTATTGTGGCCAGGTTGCGTCCTCACCATTTGGTAAACTTTCTGTACGTCAAAGTCTATCTGTGCAAGCTTATTGTCGAGACTAGACGCTACGCTTTCCCCTGGTGTAAACTCGTCTACCGCCCCTTATCAATGTGCATACAATCTACGTGTGTTCTGCGTCCTTCCTCCTAGCTCTCCCCATCCTGATAATTTATCGTAGTAAAGGCCCATGCAGGAGCGGTCAAGGGTCTGTCGCCATATCACGCTAAAGCGCCTCTCACTCATCCTTTTTGGTCCTCAGCATTTCGCGAAATGAACATAACAGGAGAGATTGCCTTCAAAAGTAACGATTACATGTAACTATATTCCTCTCCTGCTAGCATCTGCTGAATATCCTGCAGAGGCACGCCGTGGAGAAGTAACTCGACCGAGGACGCACTTGCGGTCGAACGCCATGCAGCTTTCCAATTAGGCCTCTTCGCAAACCCCATATACACAACAGGCGATTGGCCTGACATTGTCAAAGAAACGCTCTCCGCCGAATACCTCCCGCGCTTCACTGACGAGGAAAAGAGTGACCTTCTCGGATCCGCGGATTTCTTCGCCATTGATGCCTACCACTCGCTATGGGTAAAGGCTCCGGACGAAGGAATCGATGCATGCATAGCAAATCCTTCCCATCCTTTGTGGCCTGTCTGTAATGAACCTGTATACTTTGACTCGGATTACGGATGGCCCGAAGGTCCCGCTGGTGACCCCGCAGCTACCTCCCTCCAAACAACACCGGTGGCCATCCGTGCATTGCTGAAAGAAATCTACGCTCGATGGCCGAGTGACAAAATGGTAGGCATGCGAGTTTCTTTTTTTTGAAAAATCATAGCTGTTTCTGACTACTGGCGGACAGTATATCTCGGAGTTTGGCTGCATAGAGCCTTTTGCCTACGCGAACGCGGACATATCACAGATAAAGGAGGATGTGGGCCGAACGGGTGCGCATTGGGATTCGTTTAGGCTTAAGTATTGTGAAGATTCATACGTGATTTTCAGACTACCTCCTCACGTACCTCGGTGAGATGCTGCTATCTATACACGAAGACGGCGTTCCGATACAAGGCGCTTTCGCTTGGGGTTAGTTTCAGGCAAACGGAATACAAAAATTTGCCACTGACTCGTTGCAGCAATGATTGATGATGCGGAATGGCAAGGAGGGACGTCCGTCAGGTGCGGCTCATTGTTTTGGATTCAGAGATCTTTTGGTCTTAGCATGAGTATAGATTCGGCATTCAGCACGTCGATTACACGACACTGGAGCGGACGTACAAGCGTTCGGCATTGTCCTTGGGTGCGTTTTGTGATGCCTTCCAATGAGCACTGCGATTGACAGTACAAACAGCGGAATTCTTTGGGTCACACTTACAAGACTGAGGTAGGTGAAAACACGTAGCATATTGTGTATCTATATTGGCCTAGGACTGTTGAGATACGCGATTGCATACAAAAGAGGAATCCAACTTACGAGAATTCCTAGCCGTCCAGCAGTACCAGTAATAAAGATGACGTTGCAACGCTTTCGAACCAGTAAGTAGTACTTAAGAAAGCAAAACAGCGTGAGAAACCACTCTTTTGGCCCGGCCCGGGCACATCCTCCTTAAATTGAAATAGAAACGGCGACCGACCGAGCCTTCGCTTGTGCAGCAGTCGCTGATGTATGATGCATCCACTCTTTGCACGAACCACAACCTTCTTTTACACGCAATGGTCGATATAGAACATCCCAAATGGCGTGTCGTCGTGGGTGTGAGCCTGTCTCGGATGCTGGTGTTCAATACAAAACTCGCTAAAAGCCGACCTTGGGAAGGATCCTAGGTTATCGACGTCGTCGGTTCGAATGAGAAGGTCTCTTCGCTGCCATCGACGCAAAGGAGATCATCGCAGGCGAGGTTGACCGTGGGTTGTTGGTCTCAGCTGCGTTATTAGGTTTCAGCCGTCGCCAGCATCTACACATTGCTTTTGTTGTCTTCCCACAACGCCACCATGCCAATCCAACACGCTCAGGACATTTACGTCCCGTCGCTGCTACCCCAGGGCCATGGATATCCGCTGTGGCTCCCGCAACCACTTTCGAATCTTCCACCTGATTGTGTTCGCCGTGGAACACAAATTGGTGATCTTGGACATCTTGCAAATGACGGGGGCTTCGCGTACCTCTTCAATGTGTGCAAGGATGCAACGGGTCCTGTCAATCTGGATAGGGTCCCTCCCGGCTTTGCACCACTGACAAACATTCCAGGTGTACGAGAGGACTTGGAAGCGCACAAAAGGAACTCTGTGATTTCTAGTCCTGCCGTGGAGCAAAGGTACAGCTATTTTGGGCACCTTTAAGCCATCCTCCTTTTTGATTGTCATGCAGGAGGGTGGCTTCTGGTTTCGAATTTACGAGTTCAAGAGTGAGAGCCGCCGTCCTTGTCCTTCCTGATGGCGCCGAGCGTTACGATTCTGAACAGCCTTCACTGTTCGAAGAATATGCAATTGCGAATGCGCATAGCTGGTACAAGTATTACAATGGACTTGAACAAGGGTGGGATCTCGCTAATGGTTCGCTATACCTCGTTACCGGCTGTGATAAGTGCCACTGTTGGGGCAACGCATGCTACTCCCGTCGCACTGAGTCCAAGAGTGTGTCGCTCAGGTTTTCGGCTAGTGATTCGGGACGCAACGGAACATCACACTGTAATTGGGAGCAAACCGATGGCAGTATTCGTCAGCAGAGTCACCAACGCGACGCTTCACCGGGAGCTACTGCAAATCAGACTGTCTTTATGCGCGGATACTCGATATCTGTTCGTACTCAACCAATGTCCCGTGCGCTAGGCATAAAAAAGGTGGCACTATACAAGAGCGACTCAAAGCTGCCACGAACGTTCAGGACTAGTGGAGCTCGGGCTCCCTATGCCCCTCGGAGCCAACTTGGTTTCATGCCGGCCGTCATTAGGGCGTTAGGCTTCTCGGGAACCGCGAGAGTGCGCCTATTCTCTTCTTTTACAAGCCATACGGCTAAAATCTGATTACAGGGTGCGGGGAGGAGAGATACCAGATCTCTCAGGGAGCAGAAATTATTGGAAGACGAGGTGGAAACCAGTGCATTCGAGAAAATCGATATTCCCTACCACACGACTAATGGGCTCGCGGTTAAGAAGTTCCTTGGACCGAGCTTGAAGGTGATTATCAATGCTTCGGTGCGGTGGAGACGTAATTTAATCCTTATTTCGCAGGTTTCCAATCCTTCAGCGTTGATAAATGATTATATATTAGACTCTGTACGCTACCTACTCCGTAAGAGCATGCTCCAGCTCACCTTCCTGTCTAGTATCCTGATGCCACTGTTGCGCTTACTCATGATGACCACCTGTGGACGGGCATCACAGACAAGGTGTGTTGCTGTACATTAGACAGGTCTTCCGGTTTCATTAACGGCCTCGCTAGATTCATAATCCTCTTGATGCCGCAGGGCTTGCAAGATATGCTATCGATAATAAATTAGTCGTTATCAACAAAGGTAAGATATCCTTTCTTACAGTTGTACTTGAGCCGTGGCGTATCTACTTCAGGTTCAAGACCGCATAATGCCTGGATAGCGAAACGAAGGGGGCATGGTGAATAAATTTAATTTCGCACGTAAGGTCAGAAACTGTATTTCTAGTAGAAAGTATTCTAGCGGGTCTGACGGATGGTCTGTGAGTTTTTGACAAGTGACTAACACGGAGTAGGCTGAAATTTAGAATTCCTGCCGTGATATCCTTCTTGAATTCATGTTCTATCGCTGGAGAAAACGCGTTCAGAGATTGCCTCGGAGTCAGACTTTGATGGTCGTCTCTCTGCCGAAAACTCTTACAAGCAGCAAACCGTGTAGGCGAAAATCGAAAACCAACGTGAGAATGTCCCTCAGACCAATCGTTTCCGCTATGAACAAAGCCACTATCCCAGTTCTCGCGGTGTGAATTGGATCTTTGTGAGGTTTAGGACCGTCGAGTTCAAATTGAAGGTTCAAGTCTGTCTACGCAAATATACACTTGGGCTGACCCATATTTAGTGCCTCCCTACCCTCCCTACTGATCGACTGATCGTTTCACAGAGTGACCGTCGATTTCCGACATAAGTTCCATAATTTCCGTAGGTATGATATACCCACCAAGTGTCTCGTTGTCAAAGGGCACAGAAGGTTGCATGGTTCCTAGCTGCTTTAAATGAGGTTGTAGACATGTCAGAGGGAGATCAGTCTTTGAATCTCCGAGCGCAGATATCCCTTTTCTAAACAAAAATCGAAGGGCGTCGAGCCACGGGAGGAAGGAAGAAAATGATGGCGTTGTGGGAATGACCTTGTAATTGTGGAGGAAGCTGTGTTTGAAGTCGGAGAGTACTTGCCACGATATCGTCCTGTCAAACCACTGTTGAAAAGGCATGTCGTTTTCCAACCCCAGTTCCTTCATGACCTTTCCTTCTGCAGACTGAACAATCTCGTAACGACAGCAGAGCATCAATAGAACGTAGTAGAAGGCTTCGACGTCATACCGATACAGATGGCTAACGTCGGACTGATCCAGAAGCTCATGAGCCATGTAAGGCGGCGTACCTATGCGATGCAAAGATGCTGCATCTTTGAAAGGAAGAGAAGAGGAAAGATCGAAATCGTTGAGGACGCCAAAAATTTCGAATTTCCGTTTGCTGTTGTCATGTCTTTTTCGATACATCATGTTGTTGAGGCTTATGTCGCGGTGTAGAATCTTGGGGTTTTCGTAGAGCCAATGATGACCTAGACCGAGGGATTTCAGAACTTAAGGATGGGAAACGAAAAGAGAAGCTACAAACATCGAAATACATCAAAGAACACTTGGGCGATGTCCTTGACATCGGTCAGGTCTGTTATAGGAAACAGACGTTCGGAGACAGTGATACGAAGAAGATGCTCCTCATATATGAACGTCTTCCCGTCTGCGTGTTCTGCCTTGGTCAACAGCTCCACCAGCCTTCTCTGCGACGTATCTTTATCGTTGGAGCAGAAGTCTTGCGAATGAAGGATCTCAGGAAGATGATCCAAAACCCAATGCCTCTTGCCCTCACCAGCCATCTCATCAGCCTTGGTCTTTGCGGCGTCCATCAACTTCTTCTCCGAGTCGCGATGGATGTTTGGCCAACTGATCTTCACGGCGAGTTCTCGACCAGGCCATGCTGACGAGCGAGCGAGGACAACGCAAGTGTCCCGCCCGAGGAGGCCCCTCTGGCGATGAACAACATCTCCGAGAACGAGAATGATCTTGGATTTGTCAGATGTCTTCAATGTCATCTTTAACCCGTTGAAGAGATTCATAGGGTTCTTCTTGTCAAGGCTAGTACTACACAGCATCCGCATCGCGTAAGTCCTACACTGGATCCGAGCTTTCTCATCGTTCAGAAGATTTGTGGTGAAGCCGTCCTCATCAATCGGGTCTAGTGTCCGTCTCACAGAAGCGATCGCCTGACTGTCATAAGTTCGACGCGAGACTTTCGAAGAAGGCTGGGAAGCAAACAATCAGCCTGCGATCAGATTGAGTGGACCAGCAGCGTACCTCGTCGCTACTATCCGATTTGCGCTTCCTAGTCCTCGAAGAGACGCCCAGTGTCGAGGGGATGTCGTCTAAAACTTGCTTATCTAGCGAGGTGAGATGCTCAGTGGCAGCACGCAGACCGCCACTGTCGAGAAACAGAGCACCCTCAACGCGCTTAGGAGACATTTGTTTCAGCTGCAGGTCTTGAGCTTGGTCGGCTAACATTTTTATTGAGCAAAGAACGAAAAACGCGCCGTGAAGTGACCAAACCTTCTAACAATCGAATCGCCTTCATTCCTTCGTACAAGGTATTGTCGTTGGCCTTCATCCCCTTGATATCAATGAGCTGCGAACACGTCGTAATGTTGTCCTGTGCAATGTCGACTTCTGCTTCCCCCTCTCATCCAATCGCAATCGTCGAATCAGGTCGAATCCACAATTGAATCGGTCGAATTGGTCACGGTGCAAGTTGCTACGAAGTTGAAGTTCGGAAATAAAGTTGCAACCACGTGGTCGGTGAACGAGCTCCCGATATGGTATTGACCGCTTCCTTTTATATAATTCCATGATCAAGCTGAAGTCGTCTTTTTATTGCCGTTGGACGCGATATAATTCCACTTCTCGTCTTTTATTACCCACTGTGAACTGCTCGCCACCAGCAGCAGCCAATAACAAGCAAATTTTGGTGGATGCCGAAGGAAACACTGTGGCCGACCTGAAATTTATCGAGGAACCGCTAGGACTTACTCAGGAGCAAACATATGGCTACCCCAGGATAGTCGTCGGAGACCTTCTAGGTCAAAATGCTCGCTACGAAATATTACGCAAGCTAGGATGGGGCCTGAATTCGAGTGTATGGCTTGCCCGTGATCGCTCGTCGATGTTCGTCCTCTACATTCACCTATCCAATCTTCCGAGTACTTATTATTTCCCAGTGAAAACAAATTTGTTTCCGTTAAAGCCTTGAAAGGATACGCGACTGAAATCGTCAATCGTGGCATCTCGCGTGAGCTCACAGTTCTCCAATTACTTTCTACCGCACAGGCACCTGCCGCATGGCCTTCCCGATGTCTCAGTCTACTCGACCACTTTATCATGCCCGGAAAAGTGTCCACTGACGGCGAGCACCTATGTATTGTCACTGACCTCATGGGGGGAGATGTCAAGTCCCTGGTCAGAGGACTCCCCCGCGGAAAACGCTACGTTCCTCTTCCATTAGCGAAACGCATTATTCGCCATGTATTGGAGGGCTTGGTGCAGATCCATAGCTTGGGTGTTGCACATACTGATCTAAAGCACGACAACATCATGTTTGACGTAGATCCCAGCTTGGACATCCCATCGCTGTTGACACGCGACCCTCCTCGCCTTAATATTCCAGAGCAAACATGGGAAGGCACCATGCAAACCGCGGTTTCTCAGCCGCTACCGTCTCCCAGCTCCCTGGATGACCTCCTTACACGCAATTTCTTTATTGCTGACTTTGGGAGCGGTCTGTACACCCTCTCTTCATGCTGCAACTCTTACCAATGCTTTTATGGTAGCCCAAATTGTGGAGCCGGATCACAGGACTACGGATCACATAACTCCGTGCGCACTGCGCGCTCCAGAGACAATCCTGCTTGGTCCATGGAACCAACGAGTGGACATTTGGACATTTGGCTGTCTCGTACACTCCTATTTATTCCGTTTTCTATGCCAGGCGATTGATCTAGCTTTCCTCCAGGTCTTTGAACTTATCACTGGTCACAACCTTTTTGAATACGTGCCTTACCCGGATCGTGGTCTCGACGCTGCTGCAGGGCACTTGTGGCAGATGATATGTTTTACGGGTGAGGAATTTGAGCCTAAGCAACTTAGATGGAGCCAGCGAGCAACGCAGTATTTTGAGCGAACGACTTGTGGGTTCTGCCATCTTTTTCCAGAAGAGAATGTGCTATTCATCATTTATTTTCATCCAGGTTATCTCAAAGAAAATCCGCCCAGATTCATTTACCCTTTCGAGACGCCGTTGAGGAAATACAAGGTTATCAGCGAGGAAGATGTGCTCGTGACAGCAACCTTCATGCGAAGGTGTTTGCGCTTAGACCCGGATGATAGGCCTTCGGCGGAGCAGCTACTCGATGATCCGTTCTGGGCAGAGAGGAGTGTTTGAACGGATCATGTTCGTCGTGAAAGCGAAGGCGAGGATCTGTTGAAGTTTACGTATTACAATATCCGACAATATTAAATATCATCTGCTCTCCAAACGAAGCGCGATGAGTTAGGATGTCTGAAATTCGTGAAAACAAGTTCTCAACATCATACTTCTCTCCATGCTCAACCTATTCGACTATTCGAGGATAACTGAGCAGCTTGTGCCAAAGTGACTGTACCCTTGCAATGTTCAATTTCATCTTAGAAGTTCCGCGGAAAATATAGTCTCTCACAAAGGTGGAAAAATCCCTGGTCAGTACGCAATGGAAGTTGGGTTGGGCTTGTAGGATGTACCAGGAAGAATGCTGTGCGCTAAAAATCACAAGATGTGTAAGTGTTGGACTGAACTTAAGTAGTCGATTTGAAGATCATTGCGTGCCATGGAACTTTTCAATAGTCCCTGGTTATATCCTGTATTAACTATAGCTTATGAGTTTTAGGAAGCTTAGTTGAGGCGTCGTTTTTTACGGGATGATGAGTACCGGAGAGGAAATATGGCCGTTAACTCGACTTAATTGTGATTAACATAATTCGTCTAGGTCTACCTACTTGCTATTCGTATCATACCGTTGATGAAGCTAGATTTCTATAGCATGAACCGTTACCGCTTTTCATACGGCAAGTCGATTTCCTGGCCGTCTATAGATATCACTGACATGAATCTCACGAATTTGAGGTACGTGATGTGCCCGCCAAGCGTCTCGTCATCGAAAGGTTCATCAGGGATAGGCTCTTCGTCGTCCGGCTGTGACTGCATACGCGCACTGATGCCCTTCGCGAAGGCACGACGAATAAGTCTAAGGAAACGGAGAAAAGGAGAAAAAGACGGTGATATAGGAATTGGCGGCTTTAAATTTTTACGAGGCGTCAAGGAACTTGGCCTTTTTTTCAGACAGAATTCCCCATATCAGGGATCGGTCGAACCATTCAGCGAACGGCATGTCCGAGGGGTTCGTCTGCTTTCAGCGTGTTCTTGTATTGCACACCAGCATCCTGTCGACAGATTAGTCTTGTTACAAAACAAAACAAAGCCTAACTTACATCGCAACCCACGACGACGCGCCACTTTGGAGGTGTTATACTGGTTATGTGGAAGGGTGTAATGGAGAATGTAGTCCGTGTAAAGAGTGCGTTTATCATGCCAGCAGTGAGCGCTCCGACCATGGTCAGTTGCCATTTCTATTCGGGAAACTGGACTCGGATGCATAGTATGTGCCCGGACCGGGCTAATGTTTGTTTCCCAGATTTTATTCAGCAGAGGCGGTCAATAAATCCAGTTTTCCAGTTTCAAAGTTGTTACCGCGGATCACGCTTTCGAAGCCTTGCAGGCACCCGGTACATATAAAACAGCGAACTTGGTATTCCTAGTTTATTGTCTGCGTATAATTTCCTGAAGATCGAGATACGGCGTTGAGCTTGGTCGTAAAGTAACTTGGTCACACCTAATATTACAGTTATTTTATGACTATGATACGTATCTGACCTCGTATGAAGATAGCGGGTAGCGGTGGCCAATACTTTCGAGGTCGAGAGTGAAATTTGACATTTGAACACGACAGTGATACAGGGTTGTATAACTCTTCATATCTCCTACTGATTATCCTTAACGACTAGGGAATGATTGCCGATATCCGACATGATTTCCAAAAAGTCTGAGTAGACAACATGTCCACCAAGCGTTTCATCGTCGAAAGGGGCAGGAACGTTGATGCCGGGACGGTTCATGACATCCCGCCCACTCTGCGGAGTGAATTTGGCAGGAAGTTTTCGCTTCGGATTCTTGGAATTGGCGCGCGCTTGGAATCCATTACCGAATGCGTACCGGATGTCTTGAAGCCAAGGGAGAAAGGCGGTAAATGATGTCGAAGTAGGAATGGTCATGTCACTGGACAAAAAGCCGGCCTTCATGTCGGACAGCATATTCCATGTCACCGATCGGTTGAACCAATCAGCAAACGGCTTTTGCTGCCCTTCGTCTACTTTCAGTTCCTGCATCACAGGTTTCTTGTCGGAGAGAACGATCTCGTAACGACAGCAAAGCATCGTCAGGACATAGAACAGGGCTTCAATATCATGACGATACAGATGGCCCACATCTGCTGGTTTCAGAAGGTCGCGGGACATGTAAGGTGCGGTACCTGTACGATGGAGGGACGAAGGTTCTAAGAGAGGATAAAAAGAGGAAAGGTCGAAATCGTTAAGGACACCACAAACTTGCCCGCTTCTCCTTCGATACATCACATTAGTCATACTAATGTCGCGGTGGAGAATCTTTGGGTGATCAAAGAGCCATCGGTGACCTAAAATGTGATGTGTTAGAGCTCAAGGACAGAAATGGGGGCGACAAAAACACGTACACTGCAATATATCAAGAAAAACCTGGCCAACATCCTTGACGTCCGTCAGGCTATCCAGCGGAAAGAGGCGTTCGGAGACGGTGATACGAAGAAGTCGCTCCTCGTATATGAACGTCTTCCCGTCTGCATATTCTGCCTTGATCAACAACTGCATCAGCCTTCTCTGCGGTGAATCTTGCTCGTTGAAGCGGAAGTCTTGGGAATGAAGGATCTCGGGAAGGTGATCCAAGACCCAATGCCTTTTGTCTTTACCAGCCATCTCTTCAGCCTTAGCCTTCGCAGCGTCCATCAACGTCTTCTCCGAGTCGCGGTAGACGCCTGGCCAACTGATCTTCACGACGAGTTCCATGTCAGGCCATGTCGGCGAGCTAGCGAGGACAACACAGGTGTTCCGTCCAATGAGACCCCGCTGGCGATGAATGATATCTCTGAGCGTGAGAATGATTTCTTTTCCTTCGGCACTCTGCAGCGTCATCTTCAAACCATTGAAGAGATTCACAGGATTCTTCCCTTTCATCTCCCCATAACTCTTGATATACGGGTCTTCAAGGATGTGGTGAAGAATACCGCGTTGACGGAGAGTAAGACGGTGACATCCAATAAGCATCGCAACGAATAATCTCCTTTCTTCTTCGTCCGCTATGTCGATAGCCTGAGAGACAACGATAGAGGACCGGTCGTAGTACTTGAGCTGAAGTCGGTCACGGTCGATCAATGTCACCAGAGCATGCGACCGCAGACCAGCACTAGAGAGTATCTGCATCGCGTATTTGGCACACTGGATCCGCGCTTCTTCGTCATTCGGAAGAGTTCTGGCGTGACCACTCTCGTTAATCGAGCCTAGTGTCCGTCTCACAGAAGCGGTCGCCTGACTGTTATAAGTTCGACGCGAGACCTTGGAAGAAGACTGAGAAGTGAAAATTTAGTTTGCGATCAGAGTGAGTGGACTAGCCCCGTACCTCGTCCTCGTTGCGGTCCGATTTGCGCTTCTTGGTCATCGAAGAGGCTGCGCTCGGTGTCGATGGGGTGCCATCTGCATCCTCCTCAACTTCGGAGGTCAGATTCTCCGGGACAGCTCTCGAATTAACAATTCGCTTCTTACGCGGCACCGGTTTCAGCGGGTCTTTGCCATCTAACAAAGTCAATGAGCAAAGGCCAAACAATGCGTCGTGAAGTGATTATACCTGTTAAAAATCGAATCGCATTAGTACCTTCGTCCAAGGCATTGTCGACGGCCTTCATCTCCACAGCGTCGGTGAGCTGCGGCCACGCCGGAATGTGGTCCGGTGCGAGTGGTTTGCTCTCCCGCTGCTGTTTGTCTTTCTTATCCGCGTCTTGAGCCTCTCCATATTCCTCCAAAGCCACTAAGCTCGCGCTATCTGTCGCGGAGGCGAATATCTGAGTCAACATGCCGACGATGTCCGGCTTCAACTGCTCTGTAGATCCCCGCACGGTGAGTGGATCAGAACGGATGATGTAGACGACCTTATCGCTGGAAACTTTGGTCTTCGGAAGAGTTTGCAGGACGTCGATAGCCCTATTGTGCATCTTCACATGGGGACGGTACAGCCGCTTCTCGCGGTCATGATCAACGCTCAGAATATTGGCTTCGGTCAAATAGGCGTTCAAAAGTTCGTTAAAGTCTTTGTCAGCGAGAACCTCGTCAATCGCAGATTTGTACTCCGTACGCCAGTTGGCAGGAAGGAGAAGAATCGTTTGGAGAAATGTGTCAAAATTCATGAACACACGGTGGCGCAGATCTTCTTGCAGGTACTCGTCTACGGGTCCAACCTGTTTTGAAGGCTCGACAACTTGCAGACTGTTCGTACCGCGGCTGTAGGGAGTTCGTCCAGTTATCCAGGAGGCTGGTTTCGTGGCATCGTCTGGGGGCGGAGTACGAGGCGTTTCGGCACCATCAGCCTGTGGAGAAGGTAGCAAAGGATCTACACGACTCTGCAGCGCCTCTTCGTCGCCCGATGACTGTTCAGAGGTACCCGACGCGTCCCTCCTACGAGCACGGGACTGAGAGTGATATCGGTTCGTGGGTGGTTTTTTGGGTGGGCGGAAGGGATCCATGAGTAGGTATGGAGGAGGGGGGGCTCCGATGAAAATTATGACAGCCATCGTGAACCTTTCGCGCTGTTATAGAAATCGAGGACAATGGATGCAGCCAAGTTGCGTATTACACGTGATCGGGTAACGAGTGGCGAATTCCCGATTTGGTATTGACCGCTCAGAGCAAAGTAATGATTATTCGGTTCAAAACTTGTACATTGTTTTTTTCACAAAGAAAAAAATAACTTTCCTTGTTTAGTGGCGGTCAGAGCGAAAGATTAACGAAGCATTGTCCGCTTCCAGACAACATTGTTTTCTCCACAGAGAAAGAACTTGAACACAAATTTCAGCACTTTCCATTCCTACTTACATCCCAAGTGGATATTCGACAATTCAAACCTTCATTATCTCAGTGTTATTCATAGTTATATCTTGGGCAGGTAAAATTGCAATTGGACCACGAAAATCGAGGCGATAATGTCGACCCACCGACCAAATCTACGAAATACACGCTCCTGGGGTCGGGTGCTATTTTGCCCTAAAAACACCTCCCCTAAAACGTGGCAATCTTCGATCGTGTTTAAACGCCCTAAACCCAGAATCTAGAAAAGATGCCGAAATGGCTTTGTTGTTTCCACTGTTTACTATAAGTATACGCACCGAAAAGAATGTGTTCGACAAAGAAAGAGCGGTTCGGACAATGGAAACCGCCTTTGCGTGATCTGTTTTCCTTGCTGCGTTTTCGTTACCAAAATAAGACGAAAGAACCATGTTTTTCATCTTGATTTAGGTCATTATCCTTTTCCCTGGAAGTTTCTTGCTGAGAGCTCACAGAGAAAGTTATGACGTTTCTAGGATAACTAAAACATACATGCCCCAGATGTGACACCAGGTGACCGCAGCAGACTATTTCTAGGTTTCAGTATATTATACAGGACCACCGAAGGAGTAACGGATAACTCTTCTGATTGCGAAAAAGTCTGAGTAGACAAGATGTCCACCAAACTTCTCGTCGCCAAAGGACCCAGGACTTTCGACGCTGCTACATCGATGATCCCCTTACCTTTCTTGAGATTCCGAGTTGGTGGGTCTACGAAATGCAGCCTGAGGGAGGTATGGGCCAATGATAGTATGTTTAGACGTTGACAAGTTTCACGGTGTGGTTTGCTAGATTAATGCTTCCCCTTTCGCTCCTTTCGCTTTCTTCCAATCAGTGAACCTAGCGATCTCCCAGGGCCCTTCTTCGAAGTTTCCTCAGTACGGACTTTCTTTGCTGGCCGCTCTTGCTCTGACGGCTGCTCCTCCACATCAGCCTTTGTCTTCTCCTTCTTTTTATCCTTCTTCCCTTTCTTCTCCTTATCAGGATTCTACACACGCATTCAGAAAGGTTATATCACAAGAAAGAAAGCACTCACAGTAACCCGCTCCCGTTGCTGGGTACTCCTCCTCTGCACAACTTGCACGTTTTCGATCGAGAACTCTACGATGAGCGTTCCCTTGACTGCGGGACCAGCCTTCTCTTGCTCATCCTGTAACCGCTTTAATCTTGCGTCATCCTTCTCTTTACCCTTCCCTTTCTCGGCCTTGATGAGGTCCTTAAGCTCATCCTTATACCACTCCTGTAAGAGTTTCCCGACACTGGGGTTATTGTTTGCCCAGCGCAACACCCGTAAAGAATCGGCGTGCGTATGCATCTCCACAAAGCCGTACCCCTTGCTCCGGCCCTTCCCAGTGACCACATCTACCCGCTCGTGCTGACGGATAATCTTGGCTTGCTTGACACGGCTATCAGGTTTCTTCTTGTTCTTCTTACCGCTTACTTCATCATCATCCGGCTGGCCCTTCCGATCCGCCTCAACAGTAAGTTCATCGGCCGTAAGCCCATTCCTCTCGCCCTTTTTGACGTCACTCTCGAATTCTCGGGCGGCGTAGAGGGCAAGGCGCTTTAAGACCCGCTCAGAGACAAAGATGGGTATCTGTCGTATGCTGAGTCGTGTCTTTGAGACGTACAGCGAGGGGTTGGAGTTGAGGAGGGCCTTGCGAGCGCCGAAGGAGGCATTGCGTCGTTCTAGCTCTGCTTGAACCATCACCTGTGCAGCAGGTGAGTTTGGCAAAATGACTAGAGAAATTTCAGTATTCGGAATATATCTCAGGGAAAAGAACACATACCACCCTCGCGCAAAAGATACATATTACGTTTGTCGGCTTTTTCGCGTCTTCGCTCGCCCTCTTCTTTGAGTTTGCCAGCTTCGTCTCGTGTTACGGCTCGCACGACGTCCAGGGTGCGACCGTGAAGAACGAGGCTTTGTGCCAACGAAGAGGACGGATCGGGGGTGAGAATGGATGGCATACTGAACGGGTTCTTCTTCGGCGCCGACTCAGTTCCTGTTGTCTCCGCCTTCAGAAGGTCGCTCTGTTCTACCACCTTGTCGGCATCCTCCTTGTTCCAGAAACATGCAAATCCGGTACCGCGAGATCGCCCTGTCGAGCCATCCAAAGTAATCCGAGCGTATCGTAGAGGCCCAAATGCGCGGAATCTAGCAGAGAAGAATAAATGAGCAGTTAATTTGTTCCAATAAGCAGCCGCACAATGTTCGTAGTTCATCTTCAGTCGCAGTAAAGGGCACGTTCCGAATGAAAAGCGTTGTCCCAGTTTCAGGAGGGGGGAGTTGAGGTTTCACAAGTTCTTCGTCGTTCCCGTCTTCTTCATCAGAAGAGTCATCCGCATCCTCGTCGGTGCCATTGTGGACACCCAGTTGTTCCTCTTCATCACTTTCTTCGTCTTTTTCGCTTGAAGCATCTTCCATTTCAACGTCATCGTCTTCCTCCATCCGTGTCTTCTCCTCCTCCCACTTGTCCTTACTCAGAGCCCAATCCACAGCAATTGTCCGCTCCGAAGACTTTTCCGCTTCCTGTGCTTCATCATTATCATCTTCGCCATTCGCGCCTTCACCCTGCTGCATCTTCTTCTCCAGTCTCCGCTGCTTTTTCTTCTTTTGCTTATCCGACACCATTCCTTCCGCCATTCCAGCCCGTATTACTTTCCCATTACACGACTCCATGGCCTTTTCGGCATCCTTCTTACTGAGCATCCAGACAAATGCAAAACCACGGGATCGGCCGTTATCCTTGCCCTTGGGAATATGTATGGAGTGTATCGGGCCATACGGAAGGAAGAGAGCGCGTAAATCTTGCTCCGTGATGTTGAAAGGGGTGTTTCGAATGATAAGTCTGCTAGAGTGATTCGGTGCAGCGGTCTTGGTATCCGCCTTGGATGCCTTTGCCAGACTGTCCATACGTTTTTTCAGCGTTACGGAAAGGAGAGAACCCTTGTAAACATGGGCGTGGAGTTTATCGACAGCTTCATGCGCCGCTGAGGGAGTTGAGAAAAGTACATGCGCTATATTCAAGATAGGTAAATGGGATAGCAGCAACATAAAAGATAAACGCACCTGTACCCCCATCCACCGGCCATTCCACGCTCTCTGCGCCCTTGTATTTTCGAAACTTTTTCCATAACAAAGATTTAGATTCTACTGAGGAAGGTAGCCCAGTTACAACGATGGTGCGTATCGCCAGTGGATCCTGGGGCGCCCGTGGGCGAGGAGTAGGTATCTGCTTAGGTTTCGCTTCCACCTTTACTTTTTCGGTTTTGTCTTTGGGCTGAGAGACATTGTTATAGCAGTGCTACTTAGATACATAAGATCATGACACACTTTATTTTCTGCCCATTGAACTCGTAAATTTCTTCCGACGAGAGCAATACCATCCGTTGAAATTTTGTCGAATGCGGCCTGTGCGTCTTCTTTTATCGCGAAAGAGACATATCCCACACCCTTGGAGACACCTGTTCCAGCTTCCGTCACCACGAATGCTGAGCGAACTGGAGCGATATCGGAGAAGAGAGTCTGCAAATCGACAGAGGTCGCGGTGTAGGGAAGATTGGAAACGAAGAGTGTTGACCTGGTCCCAAATATTAGTACACTGCTATTCTTGAGAGTTCATGGAACCGTACCCATGTCCAACAGGCTCCTCGTCGCGCTCCTTCCGTTTGCCGAGCGTCGACATTGGTCGGGTATTGGAAAGAAAAAATAGTCTGTTTGGCTACCCGTAGTCGTTGTTTGGCAAAGCGCGGGGTCTTGACTTTCAATTTGTAATGTAAAACTAGTCTCGTCCCCATCCGTTCTAGCGCATCGTGTCCACGTGGTACCCACGTTTTGCGGAGTTGAAAACAACTCGCAGGACACTCGCTAGAACGTCTGGTGCATTTAGTCCGATAATTGCACGTCCTGTCACGTCACGCTACCCCACCTCGTAGTGAGCTCTCTCATACAGACCTTTGAGTGGTGTCCACAATTATACCTTGAGTGACTTAGAAATTCATCATTAGTGCCCTATAGCTTCTTAAAATTTTATGCAGGCTTAATAGTGAAGAAATCATAGCTTTACATCATACCTAGTAGTGTTCATGCAAGAGGTCACTCCATCTTGTAAGTACATTATAGGTGCTTCAGGGACCGGAATCGCACGGGGAAAAAAGGGACTCGACAGAAAATAACTCAAGTAGCAAATCTCTCACTGACATCTAGTGGAAAAAGTGCACAGTTGAGGCAATAACAGGGTGTGACAGCATGTGCGATTTTCCGACTAAATGCACCAGACGTAGTAGTGATATCCTCGTTTCCCCTTTTTCAACTCCGCTTCACGTGGACCGGTCCGATCATTCCGAGCGTTAGCGAGGATGAGGATATCACTACGACGAATGGGAACGAGACTAATGTAAAACACGGTCACGACACCTTTCTTAATTACCACCACTTAGTCTCAGCTCATGTCGTCGGAAACCCTACGAGAAGAAGGAAAGGAGTACTTCAAGCAGAATAAATATGCCCAGGCAAAAGCAAAATTTACGGATGCTCTCGAAGTTGACGGAGAAAACGCCATTCTGTACGCTAACCGTTCAGCATGCAACTATGCTTTACAACGGTACGTTCTTGTTCACTTGTACTGTCTGATGGCTGATACTACGAAATAGGTATGAGGATGCGATCTCCGACGCTCGAAAAGTAATTACATAGACGGTCGCAGTGTACTCGTAGCTCATTGATATTTAGGCGACCGTGATTGACTCGGATTATATCAAGGGCTGGCATCGTCTGGCGATAGCATGCGAGGTCAGTTTGTCTCTCTTTATAAGGAGCTAGTTTCATAATTTAGCTAGGCTGTTGATGACCACGGTGACAGTATTGAAGCGTGGGAGAAAGCCTTAGGACTTCTTTCTGAATTGTCATCCTTGACGGTCGAGCAGCAACAGCAGAAGGCTGTATGCGAACGTGATGTCAAAACTGCAATATCAAAAGTTCTTGACCCTCAACATATGTAAGATTGTTTCGACCTTACCTCGAGTCGCTCTTGGGCTGACACACCATCAAGCTCTCTGGAGACAGCTATCGCCATGACAAACGCATACAGCATTAGCATCCCGCCCCCTCACACTCATGCTCGTCTGCGTGAAATAAAAATGGCATATCGTCGTCATTCAAAAGCAGGAGAGCCACCTATGCATTTTCTAGTGATTCCCGAATCAGTCAAGCAGCCTATACGCCAAGTGACTATACAAAGAACCGAGAATTTTCAAGCTAAAATCGCCAAGTTGATCGGTTGTCAATATACAGGTAGTGCGATGCTTTACTCCGAAGATCAAGTTGCATATGTGTGTCTTCATCTTCTGCTTTGTCAGGGAATTTATATCATGGTTAAATCTGCAGAAAGCCGGGAAGCCAAATGGCGTTGGCGTGGGGAGGTTGCACCGGAGCTTTGAAGTCTATATGGATGACAAGGCACTGAGTGAGCGCCAGCGCAACGAGAGGGCAACCGTCCTTCTGCACGCGACTGCAGGGCAGCCACTACATGGCACCATTCTGCTGATGAAAACTGTGTTCATTAAAAGCAACACCTCTAGGTTTGGGCAGAACGCTGATATCATCGGATGGGAGTGTGTTGACGAGTCGTATTTGAGGAGCCGGGAGTGGAGGGATCTGCGAATGGAGTGGGTTGGCCTAGGTGGTTCTTAGCAAATATTCTCACAGAGAAAAAAGCATGTACATATACGCGATGAATCGATGAAGGTGAAACGTCATTACTTATTCGTCACATCGAAACAACACGGAAAATGGAAAAAAATTTCAGGTGAACTAGAAAGTTCCGACTCGAATCTAGCCTTGTCCGCCATTTCCCCAATGTCGGGATTAGTTTGTGCTGTAGTTTGGAGTTCCGCGAATTTCTCATAAAGCCAGGCTAGCAGTTTGCAGTCAACAGTATACCTGAGAAATATTTTAAATAATTAATTTCCGTTTGCGGTACGCGTTATGTATGAATTCCGCGCCGAACCGGAACGCGCCCTTCAACGACGACTGCCACGACCACACCAACCGACACCATCTCAGGCTCGCATCATCGGTACATATGTCTTTCCTTCAGGCTGTCAGACGATTTTCAACAAAACCGACCGAAAACTCGCGCTCAATGCTGGGAACAATGCCCCCACATCTTTGCTATATTTTCTTGCAGTCGCCGCAGCCGGTATCACGCTTCCCATCGCGACTTATGGTCCCTATTCAGCGTGCTCTTCAGCTCAAAGTGACAAAATGGGGTGCATTGGTCAATTGGGCGTTCTACGGCGGTCCAGTGAGCGAAAACTTCGATGAGGTGTCGGCCAAGGCATTTTTCGCCAACGGAAGGACACTGGATATCTCGCGTCTGACTATGGCAAACTTGGACACGGTAGAGCGGGAAATGAGAGACGGTCTGTCCGGAAATGGTCCAGGTTCACTCAACGACGCCCTTCATCTCTACGTCTGCACGCACGGGACCAGGGATTGTCGATGTGGGACCGTAGGAAAGGATGTCGCAGAAGCTCTTCGACGAGAGATTTCTGCTCGCGCTGAAGCTGATCCGAAAGGGTTGGCGAGTCGTTGCACGGTAGGGGAGGTCGGACACGTAGGAGGCCATCAGTACGTTCCTTTTTTCTGCTTTTTTTCACCACTGAAAAGAAACAGATACGCGGCCAATCTTCTCGTCTATCCTCATGGAGAATGGTATGGTTTCTATGCGTTTTGTTTCAATATTATACGTAACCGGGATCATCAGGTTGGGCTCATTGACACCAGAGCATATACCCACCACTGTGGACAAGGTCATCGAACTGGCCTCAAAGCCTTTCTCGATACACAGTCTCCCGCTCCTGCCTCTGAACTGGCGAGGCCGCATGGGACTTTCCAAAGAGGCGCAAAACGAACTTGTTGATTACAATGCTTTACTCAAATCTTCATAACGAACGACCCAGCCGTCTTTCGGAAATCCTGGCGCATTCCCTTCACTACCATCCCATCCGCCTGCCATCATCGCAACAGCATACAAGAGCGCACCTGAGCCCGGAAAATATGGCGTAGGTACACGTACACCACCCACCGGCATCCCAACATCGTCAAAATTGAAAAGAGGGTTTAACAGCCACTCGACAGCCTGCTCGGCATCCCCATTACGTGCCGACGACATTGCGAGCATCGGAAAATCCCACCTGTAAAGCCTTGAGTCACAACAAAACTGAATGTGAATCTAGCGCACCCCCAGCAGTTTGTCACATTCCAATCCTCTCGCACCTTGTCAGCCGTTGCTTTCGCAATCGCGAGGTTCAATCCCTCTGTCTGCGGAAGCCATCCATATAGTCCCACTAACGCAGGGTGATCGTTGGTATACGCCGGATCCGTCCAAAAGTCGTTTTCAAGTGTTTCGTACACCTTGTACGTGCCGTTGTCGACGGGAAGTGCCGCCAGATTGTCCTTGACCATCGTCCAATTCTCTGGGACCCCTGCGCCGAGGTTCTCCATCCATTCCTGCGCGTAGCCCAATCCCAAATGCCAGTACGCCAATTCAAATGCGGGATTCACAGTCACATTGGGACTAGTATCCTCGCTGACGACGTACATGGGTGGTCCGAGGTCGTAGACGCGTGTAGACGCGTTGTACCACGCAAACGCGGCCATCCAGTTGGCCGTTTCCCGAACCACATCCTCCCACTTACGGAGCGTCTCTATCGTCGGTGATGCCCGATAGTCATACTGTGCAAATATGAGCGGGTGCGGCTGCTGCCAGATTAGCAGATTGTTTATCTCTCCTGGGGATGAACGGCCTGAAGGGTCGGTCATCTTTGGCCACCGTGCGCCGGAGGGCCAATGTTGTTGCTCCTGCGATCTTGCTATCGAGGATGGGAGGAAATTTGCGTAGGTGTTGGTGGATCGGTTGAGCAGCTCCCAATTATTCCAGAGAGCCCAATGCGCCGCATGCCAAAAGTACATCTCCATGTGAAACTTGCTGTATTTCCAGATGGTGAACTCAGAGGAAGTTATATATGACATATCTTGAAGAGACTTACCCGTACTGTCAAAAGGTTTGTATGCTTTGTTCTAGGATAACGCAAAGTTACTCACCCAACCATTGTTCACTAGCCCGGACTGGCAATGTGTATGAGCATCGAATTCCCATACGCAGTCCAAAACCCACTTACCTCCTGCGGCGGCGTGTTTCCTGCCTCATTGACCCGCATCAAATATCGCGACAGAATAATCCTCCTTTGCAGTTCATCTGCTCTCGGATCCGAAGATTCCGTAAACACGTCGACGAAACCGCTTCGTGACCAAAAGATGTCCCATGTTGTTCGTGATGAAATGTCCGTGGCCTTGTAACTCGTCTTCTCGCCTGGGCTTGCGATGCCATAGGTGACTGCCATTTGGAAGGTCGACGTGGAATTTCTAGGCAGGATGGTGTAACGATGAGCATCGGGAGAATCTCGGGATATGGCGAAGGCATCACCGTCGAAAGAAGTGATGAACGAGGCTTCGTTGAGTGTGTGGGTAATCTCTGCGTTGTGGTCATCGACACCAGCACTGATTGAAGTTGTGTGGTTGGCAGGAACGTTCCAGTTTCCGACGAAGGGTGCGCTGAACTTTGCCGAACCATCGTTCCACGGATAATCCACGAACACGCCCAGCTGGCCGTCACTCAGTAGCGCGGACTCGATGCTTATCCCAATGGTGTCTCGATCCTGTGCACATGTCGTTATTACAGTAATCGGCTCCCCTCCAAAAGAGAATCCGCTTGTAATCGTTCCTGTCCAAAGGTCGAGTTCCTGGTGAACGTCTGTCAAGTTACTCTCCGTCACGTTGAGGACCTCTCCCTCGGTCGACCGGAACACCAGCCCCACCCGTCCCAGATTAACCCGGTTGGGATTCGAGATGAGCCATTGCTCGATCAGTGCATCACCACCCCCAAAGTCATATTCGACAAGTCGTCCGTGGTTATACCAACTCACGCCGTGATAGTCATTCAAATCTTCCATTGTCTTTCCTTGAGGCAAACTGTCATTTTTCCATCCCCACGAAGAAAGGATGGCGAATGGCTGGAACGTTTGGAGACCTGTAACGTCGGCGCCGAAAGCGAAGTTTCCATTGCCTACTTGCATCGGCGTAGTGAGGCTGGATGCATTGCGGGTTGGATTATACCATGATACTAGTGCGTGTCTGTCGATTGCTGCCAGCGTTTGGCGCGACAGGATGAGCAGGAGGAAGAAGAACATTGGGGTTCTAACTACTTCGAAGATTGGGTATTAATGTTGCGCGACCTCTGTCGAACCCGGGCCGCCATACACGACCTTGTGACAAGAGTCCGTCCGCCTGACGGCCGTGAATGTGTTCTTCCGCTACCAAAGGGCATCGCTGCACGAGGTCTGTTTTCAATACCTGTAACTATTTTCGCGCTCGTTGCAGGCGACGATGATGTCATCAGCAACCCATTTTTCATTTTGTTCCACCTGATACACTTTGGCGAACTGGAAGCAGCTGTTCGTCCTCATGATTCCTTGCAGCCGCTCTAGACTCGTAAGTCTAGCCAATGGCATGGACTCTTACAAACTCAGAACATCTGATAGGTGCCGTACCCTGCTGCGTTAACCAGGCATTTGCGAGTCCGTCCCACACCAAAGTCAGGTTAGCAAGTCTGACGTCACTTATGATGCTTCTCCCGTTCTCCATATAATACACAGCGGTCTAAAACATCGTCTTTCACAGGTATCACCATGTCTGCAACTACACTGGAGCTTTTCCCTGCGCCGTCTCCCTCCCCTTCCAAGCATACCCCAAGCATCCTTCCCGGAGCTGACGCAGACTCTACTGTCGCGTTGCAAAATGTTCTTCGAGAGAATCATGAGAGGTGGCATATCTTTTTCAATGACAGAAGATTTCACAAGTAAGGCGAGCAGGCGGTTGTTTCCTGGCCGAAGCTTACCTCGAAGGGCAGCCATACCACTCACCATGCACTGGCCATCTGGGCTCTCGGCGCCAACAAAGAAACCATTGACGCTGCGTATCGCAAGGATGCTGCCATGCAAAAGCCTGCTATCCCGTCTCCAAGCCCCATAACCTCTGTAAACTTCACTAGTCACCTGGGAGATGACAAGTATGTTTGCTCCTCAGCCACCTTTCCAGGTCTTAATGGATCTCTTCAGATATTTTGACGCGTACATGGATTTCTTCAAAGAGAAGATCCAGGAAAAAGGCACTGCCTCGGTGTTAGAGGAATTCATTTTCTCTGAGTATGCCAACGTTGATGAGACAGTGGGCAAGAGCAAACAGCCTGCACTACTCAATCGATTGATGAACGGTCTGGTACATCCCCTGATTCATACGGGATATGGACTTGAATTTGGTCTCCCTGGAATGGTTGTCGAAGGTTGTATTTCTTGTCACGGTGTTTATTTCATTTATTCATAATACGATAAACTTAGGTCTTGCTCAGGCTGCAGTACACCACGACAAACTTCAACCTCTCTTCCCTTCTTCGTTTTTCACGTCGTCACCAGCGATAGATACACTCACAGAAAAGACTTCCTCCGAACTAGCTCTCGACGAGGTTCCACATGCACAGACCAAGAAGAAAGGAATTCATGCTTTCGACGTTCTAGCGCGGATCCTCACAGACGACACGATCGAAGTGCCCTACAACGATGAAGATGCCTTTACGAAAACGTTGGAAGCAAACGGAGAGGCTCTGTTCCGATATGCAAGTCAGTGGACATTGGATTTGTCAGATCCCAAGGAAGTAAATCGCAAAGTCGAGGAATTGCAGTGGATGAACACCATCATATATGCCATAGGTGGTTCTCAGCCTGGGAAAAAGTTCAACAGCGATTTCTTCCTGTATGCGACTTGCTCTACAGCGCGCAAAGTATCTTACCGTTATCCTTTCTTAGCATGCATCTTGTCACGTCATCGTTATTCCTGCCGTCTTTCGTAGCATACCTCACCCCGCCCTCCCAAGCCCTCCTTCTGCGCCACTACATGGCTGTATCCGTCGCTTGGTGGGTCTCTCGAGGGCGTCCTGGCTTTGACGTACCAAAGTTCTTCGGGGCGGATACCCCGCTGGCCCCTCCCACTTCTCCGGCTACGAAAACCCCAAGCTGGAAACTGACGTCGACGCATAATCCCTGGTTCAAGATCATCCAACACGCTGTCGTTCACCCAGACGACCACCTGTGCAAAATCCAAAGGGCATTCGTGCATTACGCGACACTTTACGGGATGCGTCCTAGCGGCGAACCTGAATTTTCGCGGACAGAACTTCCGGGCGCAGAGAAACTCGATGGGACGCTCTTTCTTCGAGCCGCGTATTTGACGGCGAAACATTTTGAGCCGCGTGAAGGGGAAAAGCATGGCGGCGAAAATTCATTTAAATGGGATCAAAGCGGGTTCTATTAGCGCGGTAATCTTGTCATCCAGCTGCGGCTTTGTAATACTAGCACCCATTACCGGTTACCTCCGAAGGACCAGGTTGAGCGATGCTTCAACGATTGTAACTTTGAGATGTCTGTGCGGCCCGCCGGGCCGGCATCCTCTTCTCCCTAGGCTTTTGTGAAACAGTTCGAGTCATATGTGATTTGAATAGTGAATAATGATAATAAGCAGACAAGCAGGCACCGAATATTATTGAGTAACTATCCATTAATATTTAGTGTGCGCGTGGCAGTCACGTGCACCTTTCTTTCTCCTTATTTGAATTTCGCATTTCGAGTTTTTTTCTTTCCCCCCGAATTGCAGAATCCGAAACCGCTCTGTTTCTATCCAACGGGAAAGAACTCCCGTCCTCGTACAGCATTACGCGTCAGACGCGCGGCTGTAGAGGATATCCGAGTGGCGATCGCCAAATAAATAACGTGCGCTGTGGCGCCGTCCTAGGCCGCCCTTGCCCTTGCCCTCCTCCAATCAGTATTGACGAGCAATAATATCGCAGCAACGTAAATTATTCCTCCCTGCGTCCGCGTCCTTTCTCTGGGTAAGATCCGGATTTGTTTTTGAATGTTGAAGCGCTCAACATTGCGTCTGTCATCTCCGGGCGATCCGGATGCATGCAGGGCAATTACGGACGACGTGCCAGATTCAGGCAGTTGATTGGCTTGACCAGTTGAAACCTTCACCGATATCGATACTGGGAGTGCAACCTCTATGAATAACAGCTCTCAGGTACCTACAGCCTCCGTCTACACACCTGCATGTCAACGGCGATCCTGTGGGCCTGTGCCATCCCTGTTTACCCGGGCCGCAGCCAGGATAACGCTACTAAAACCTGTGTATGGCATGATGCCTCTCAGGTTTTCTTCTATGCCGGTCGTATCCCCATTCCCGTGATCTTGGCGTTACCCAAGAGGCGTGGATATATGTCGCTTCTGAACGTCAGGCAGCGGGCGCGGACATTCTGAGTTCGATAAGCAAACACGGCATCTTTACGGAAGCAGGATAATGCCTCCCTACCTTACCTGCTCTCCAGCGGTCATCTCTGTTCATCGTGATGCCGCAGTTTATAGTCGCGAAAAAATTCCCTTCCCGCGAATTTCCTTTGGCACAAATCACTTCCTACCGGGAAATACCGTGATCCGGATCTTCAACATAACGGCATTTTTAGCTCAACCCCAGATGACCCCGCAATATGTCTCCGAATGTTTCAGATAAGTCTCGGAGAGGTAGAATCTATTTTCCCGGATCTCACGCGACCCCAGCATGTTGGTGCTCTCAGTGCTATCTACTTTTCTGTATGCCGTCTCCTTCGTCTATCTTGTGTGTTTTTTGTTCTCATTCACCGATGAAAGCAGATCCGCGGGGTTATAATGAAGTGGAAGCTATCGGTGCTTTGATCAAATAAATGCCGTCGGTAATTTGTTTGAGCAGGCGGACCGAGACCGGGGTCGGACGGCTCGTTTTGAGATTCCAAACTTTTAACCAAAACCATGCCACCTCACATTCAGGTCCAACTGTCTTTCCCTCTTGCTTTCGCACCACCACTGTCTCCTCCTCAATGTCCCTCCGCTACCTGAGGTCTGCTCCAATATCTATCTCTCGACGCGCTTTCGCCAGGCGTACCTTTACTTCCACGGTCCTAGCGAGATGTCCTCCTAATACGAAGAACGTCGTCACCGAGAAGCTCTTCCAGTCGCCGTCCAAGTACATCCAAGGACCATCTGCCATCAAGAACGCCCCTATCTATCTAGGGTCGTTAGGAAAGATAGCTCTGCTGACTGCCGATGATATCGTATACAAGATTGGTTCGTCATTTTGGAAACACTCCATGGGCTCCACTCTGATTATTTTGCTCAGCTGGCGCCGCGCTGACGAGTTCATTGGAGCAGGCCGGTATGAAGGTGGTATACGTCCGCTTCAACGGTGAGGCTTCATCGGCTGAGGTGGCAAGGGTTCAGGACATTGGCGCGCAGAACAAGGTAAGGGTCTTGCATCATGTGCCCGCCGTGAATACAATCCCTGACAGCAGCCCTAGGTCGAGTATGTAATTGCTCTCGGCGGCGGGAAAACAATAGATACGGCAAAAGCAGTCGCAGACAAACTTGGTATCCCATCAGCAGTTCTCCCCACGACAGCCTCTACAGACGCGCCTTGTTCTGCGCTCAGCGTTCTATACACCCCCCATGGAGAGTTTGACCGTTACTCCTTCTTCAACAAGAACCCCACCGTCGTCCTAGTGGATACTTCGATAGTCGCAAAGGCACCAGCTCGATTCTTATCTGCCGGCATTGGCGATGCTCTGGCCACGCACATCGAAGCACGCGAGGTTAGGAACGCCGCCAATTTTGGTGGTAAGCGTCGATCAGTCGAATTCGTTTTTCTGAAGAATGCTGACTGGTTGCAGGTGGACTTCCCACGCTATTAGCAAGCGCAATATCATCAAAGTGCGAAGAAATCCTGTTCAAGTACGGCAAACTCGCGTACGAGTCTAACAAAGTCGGCGCCATTACCCCGGCCTTGGAGGCTGTGGTTGAAGCGAATACGCTACTATCGGGGCTGGGTTTTGAGAGCGGCGGACTAGCTGCCGCGCATGCAATTCATGATGGTTTGACTGCCCTGGAGCCCACGCACAAAATGATGCACGGTGAAAAAGGTACGGACGTGTGAATGTGTTATCACATGACTGAAGCTTACGCTGCGGTTTGTCTAGTCAACTTTGGAACCATCTGCCAACTTTTACTTTCCAACGCGTCAATGGAGGAGATGGACCGGTATATGGAGCTCATGATCTCTGTTGATCTTCCCATTACCTTGGCGCAGCTTGGTGTTACGAGCGCCACAGACGAGGAGCTTCGCCATGTTGCAGAGTTGGCCTGTGCGCCGAACGAGACAATATGGAACCTTGACTATGTCATCAATGTTGATGTTGTCTTCAACGCTATCAAGGGCGCCGATGCTGCCGGTCGCAGTTTTCTTCTCAAAAAAGGGCTGTTGTAGATGCTGACTTGAAGTAGATTTCTCTGGGTTTAATGGGTTTCTATTGTACATCTTATTTTACAATTTCATGTAGTAGTACGGCATACCACTTTTCGAAAATCTTCTCAATTTCACAGCTTGCTTCTTTCTTTGTTGGAGCTGATACCAGTCTAATTCCCCACCGGCAGAATCATCAGTGATCGACCACAATTTCATCTCGGTTCCGGCGATCCGTGCTACCGAGTCATACGTTAGGGTAACTTTTCCCACCTTGAACTCTGCTCCCATGGAGGGTCCGCCTCTGATTGGTGACGGACGAGGTCTATACAAGATTCATATCTTTGGGAACAGCGGTACGTCAATCCATGAATACACACGTTCTTACTCTGATTTTTTCCCAGGTAGCGGCAAGGCAAGACTAGTTTCCTTTTGTATGGTTCCTTTATTTAGCGTCGAATAGAGCACCCTCGCTACGCACCTCTCGCTGATCCTCGGGATCCCACATATCTCCCTCGACCGGCTGTTCTGGGAACCCAATTGGAAAGCAGCTTCCGAGGATGAATTTCGCGCCAAGATAAGAGCTGCTATGGAACAGAGTCCCAATGGGTGGATCTTCGACGGGGATTACCAGCGGCGCGGAGGAGTGATAGTCCAGGAGGAGGCCACGGATGTCATATGTTGGTATACGCCAAATTCATTGACGTTCGTTGCTGACCTTGCGCAGGGCTCGATCCTCCGCTCATCCTGTACTTTCCCCGTATCATCATTCGTACGTTCCTCCGTCTAGTAGGCTTTCTTCCGCCATGCAGTCCCGGGTGCCCAGAGACTTTTAAAGAGGTCTTCTTCAGCAAGAACAGTATTCTCCTGTGGTGTTTAACCCAGCACGGGGTGAATAGGCAACGGGGGGAAAGTCGCATGAAGGAGATCGGTATTGGAGTTGGAACCCAGCTCGAAAACCGAAAGATGCGTAGGATTGGTGGGTGGGGAAGCAAACTCGAGAGGTGGATTAAGAGCGTCAAGGATATGATTCAAGAAAAGTAGATTATAGATTATTGTATCGCAGTGACAATATTTATCCTCCTCAAGCTGCACTACTCTGTGCGGCTCTCTCTTCCTCTTTGCGAATTTTCTCGACATATATGAAGGTAAAGAAGATGACATCTACCATATGCTCTCCTTCGGGAAGTATTTCTAGGTAAGCCGGCCTTGCCTCGGCAGGACTAAACAGACCATACTTTCTTGTGTGGAACTTGGCAATAAGGGTTTCTGACCCATCATTGAGGACCAGCTTGGTTTCTGTGTCAGTATGGAATATGACATGATAATATCCACTCACTTTGGAACTGGCTCTCAATATCCATTTATACTCTTTGCCGTCAGGACCCTTGAATACACGGTTTCTGACGAAGCGGTTTGAATGATATAATACTGAAAAATAGCACTCGACAGCGCACCTTCCATACCATCCCCAGCCATGCTTCTTCAGATACTTAGTCGCCTTGACCTCCGTCCCATTATATCGCATCACAGATGAAACGAACGTCTTCCAATCGATATAACCCAGCGGCGCAAAACGATCTTTGAAGTCTACTTCCTCCGACCTCGCAGATTTGTGATTCCCAAGTTCACTATCTTCCTCGCGAGGGGGTTCGTAATCTGATGGTACGATGCGCGAAACAGTAGTTGTGACGCGCCCGGAGAATTTGTGTGGAGTCGAGACTTTATAAATGACTTGCCCCGACTCATTAGCGTAGGAATTGTTAAGTGTCCCAGAGCTCGTCTGATAGAGGTTCATGACGACCAGCAGATGGGTATCATCATACCCGGCTTGGTCGCGGTGTGTATATAACCGTCAGGGGGATGAGGCGGTGCCAAAGCTGTGCTACTTGGCTGTCCCCTTGATAGGGACCGTTGCCAGTGCGACGTCTACTACTGTACTATTTCGTTCAAATCGAACGTCACGCATCACGAAGGCCCCGTTCGAGTACGAAAAACTAAGTAGTACAGTACTACTACTACTACTTTATCAGAATTCATTGAGTCAGGTGGAGGTTCCAGTAGTAAACTGAGGAAGGCTGCCGTCGCCACGGAACCTAGACTCGAACCAGTCCCTCCTGACACTGATGAAAGTCGATCAAGTGTGGCCAGACTTCGATCGACTATCATCGAGTTACAAAGGTACTGGTTCGAGTCTACACGGAACCTGGCTTGAACGGGAGAAGGATAGGAAAATGCGCTATATTGTACGGGAACTTGAATTCACTACACGGGATGAAATATTGCAGCAATTATAACTTACTCGAGTAGTTGAGGGGACGCGTTGAACTATAACGACTTGCAGCCAAAGCGTTCAATGAGATAACTCGAGTGCTTTAGGGCACTCACAGCGAAACTTCATCAGTTGAACCTATGATTCATGAGTAGTAAGCTGTTGCACGCTCTCTCCATTACAGTAAATTACCCATAATAACTTCAAACGCCATACAATCTTGGGATCTTGAGGGTACCGGTGAGTAAGAAAGGAAACTTGATCGCAACTTGATCGATGTTGCCGGAACCTCTGCATCATTCGGCTACTAAGATGCCGTCAATACCGCTACCTGAGTGTCCTCTAACGATTTCCAAACTCCGAAAGGATGCCGAGGATTAGCGCCGTTTTCTGGACCCGCCTTCGCTTCTGTATGCTCGACATGTAAATAACGGCTACGCTCCTTGAGGACCATTCGAATGACAGCTCATTCTCCCTGTTTGAAGGCACAGGGCATCCGGTATCGGGTATTAACTTACGGGTCTTGAATTATTTATGTGTACAATGTAGTAGCCGACACATTTTCAATGCCTAGGACCTGAGGAAGGCTACTGACTTTGGTTGAGTCCGAGCTTGCCACCATCCATCACCAGTGTTGAGCCGGTTGTTCAATCTTTCCGGTTTTTAGTATGAGAATGTTCAGTGGAACTTAGCACGCGAGCCCGGTCAGACTCCGAAGGCTCGGCTTGGGCTCAGGCCCGGGCTTCATGCAGGTCAACGGTAAACATTTTCATTGTCATTTTTCAACGTATCAAGTACTTCTTCGCCATTAACAAAACAATCAGCATCCACTCTGGCGCAGTGTTACCAATAGCCTTCATTTGGCCTTTCACGGCGTCTTCACGGGCCCGTTCTTCTTCGACAGTCTCCTCAGTAGCTAGCGAGCATTGATCGATCTGATCCCAGACACTGTCATCATTACGCAGAGCAAACTTGAGAGTGCCTCGACGGCATTACGGCAGTAACATCCGTGGTGTCAAGAAATACCATGGTACAACTGAAATTCTATGATACTGTGAGAGTCGACAATGTGCTTAGACTCTCGTAGTCTCGAAAATATTCATATCCATTTCTTCATGTACATTTGTTCTTTCTAGACACAGTAATAAGAAGTATGTCCTTTTAATTCACCTGAACATTTGAACCCTCAAATATCCAACAGAAAGTCGGTGCGTGACAGTTTTGCAAGCGTGCAAAGTTCCAAACATTGAACATTCTTATACTAAAAACTGGAAAGCCGCGTCGTATCAACATAAACCGGGAATAATTCGGGACGTGATACCTCTTTTGTGTAAGAGCGAGATTGAAAAATCGACTCAGCACTGCGCGGGGAGGTAGAATACAGTAGGTCTCAACAAAGGGGGCTTGGGAGGACCCGGTCTTAGTGAGAACATTACAGGGGTCATCATCAAGATTTGGAAAGAAACATTATTGGATGGAAGCGGCGATGTGTTCATGCTTTTGCTCCCCCAGACGGGTTGAATAATTCGGCAAAAAAGCCTGAAAAATCATAATTCCCCAGGCCAAACATATAACCTGTTCGGTGCTTGAAGCGAGGCTGGAAGGTATAAAGGCTAGGTAATTGAGCCATGTATCTCCCCAAGTCGATATCCTTCAACTTACTTGTTCAATCTTCACCATGTTCGCCCGACTCTACACTCTTCCAGTTGCTCTTTTCTTCGCCGTTCCCCTCCTTGCGTCCGCCTCAGCTATTCCCCGTGGCAGCGGTTGTAACACTGGGCCGGTGCAATGCTGCAACTCTGTTGAGAAAGTAAGCATGCTACACATGTTTTCGTTCCCGCAAATGCTGACGGTCATAAAGGCCGGCTCTGGTCCTGTCGCTACCCTTTTGGGACTCCTCGGTGCCGTCGTTGGTGCCGATGTGGATATGTATGCGTCTTTGAACCTCGCGGCTATGATGTTGTTGCTAACTTGGTCGACAGTGGCCTTAGCTGCTCTCCCGTCAGCGTTGCAGGCGGAGGAGGAGTCAGTTGCTCCAACCAGGCCGTTTGCTGCGAGAACAACAGCTTCGTAAGTCGTTTGATTAGTGCTTGGTCCTTCAACAGCTGACGTGAAATTTGAAGAACGGTCTCATCGCTATTGGCTGCAATGCTTTTAACCTGGGACTCTAGAGAGCTGAAGAGGCGTCCTAGTCTTTCATGGTTGTATCATTGAAGGACGACAAGATCACGTACCGTTTTGGGCGAGATATCAGGACACTCATTTTGTACCTCTTTCTTTCTTCTTTCATCTTTTATAATAAATATGCCGCGCGGTTTCTTCTTTTTAACATGGTCTGAATGACTCGGACGTCGCAAGAGTCAGTCGGACCCAGAACATTGCCGAGAGAATTAGCTCTAACGACTGCCGACAAGACGAGTACTTACGTGTTCTTACAAGATGGTCACCTTCCAGTTCTGGTCGTAGTACCCCGATAACAAGGCTATTCGCTTCCAATGAGACCCCCCAAACGAAAAAGAAGCCAGTGCGGAGGCCGTGTCAGGAAGCCTGAAATTTGGCCAAATCACAACCCTAGCACAGACAGTGTGAAATGAGAGAAAAAATCCGGCGAGAGGAGGGAGGACAGGACCTTAAATTTAATGGACATCCAAGAAACGCACCTGTAGACAGTGCGATCTACGCACTGCGCAACAGAGTCGGTAGAGCAATGCTAATAATATAGACCTCAGCGCAGAGCTTGAGGGCAATTACGACCAGAATAATGTTAGAAATGACAATCACTGGTGCGTACATACTTAGGCACAACGTGCCAAAGATCAAAAGATGAGGGTATGACTACAGCATCGCTGTATCAGGCTCGTCTACCAAGGTAGACGCATCAGACTAAGACCACGAACACGTCCAGGCCCGAGTTCCTGGCAAGGATGTAGTTCGCAGCTACTAGTATTTCGAATCGGGCGTCATCTGGGTCTGCGAGTCATCCATCAAAGTAAACACTCTCGGAGCTATATGCAACGTCTTGCAGCTTTGAAAAGTCCGCACGAAACAGGAAAAGCAGTCATATTTGTCCGGATAAAAACCCGCCTCTACCAAATCTCCTAGGGTTTGTTGCCAGAATGATTGACACGGCTTTCCTACCTATTTTGAGGACATTTGCTTTTGAAAATGGGTCGGGTCGCCTGAAGAACACTAACCAGCGTTGTCGCTGATTTTTTGCGCCAAGTTGGACCATGCCGTCCGGACAAAAAACGCTTGGAGAATTTGGTCAGGACATAGCACATTTTTCCTCGTAGTTTCGTCCGGATGGCAACACGGCTTCCCCCCCTTATTTAATATGGGGGGTCCTTCGTTCCCATCTGATGGTCGTTTGACCGGTGGACGGTCTTCCATATGTGAAATGTGGCGTAGGCAACCACGATTTGTGAAGGAGAGTCGAAAATAGACAGGTTGCTGTCCATCTCTTGGGCGAACCTGGCACCGTCGTACAGAGGTGCTTTTACTCAGAACTGTTGTGTTTGTGTGCTTTGCGCCTATCCATTGAATTGCAAGACGAACCCTACGACGAAGCGAAAGAACAACGATTATCCGCCAAAGTTGAGCAAGGATATTTAAAATGGTACGAATCGACTCAAGACATTCGTGGAGACCGACTAGTTTCTGTATATGCGTGCCAAGAGGATGAATGTGATATTGAGCCACTGGTGGTAGATGTATGGAGTAACCTTTTGAGGTACTGGCCAGGTAGATACTGAAGAGACGTGCAAAGTGTGAAATGAGCCAAGGAACGCCGAGATACAGCAAGATGATAAAGGAAACAGAGGTCGCCGGATATCTCCTGCATGAATTGTGCTCTGGCCAAAGATCTGGCTGCAACAGCACTGAAGGGTTAAACGTACTTTGGCAAATCCCAACAAATTATCGCGTCCAACACAGCCAACACAAGCGCCACCTTGAAGAACGATGAGAAGGTTCCCTTCTGTGGATTAGCACTGGATACAGCAATCTGGTACCCGCCTATGCAGTGCATCAGCCAGCGCTACACGTCGCCTTGAATGAATCATCCAATGGTATGGACTGTGCAAAGCGCCGCCGCTGTAAAGGATGGTGACAAAGCGTGACTTTACCGTCACCGCCTCTCTCTCATCATCCCTCATCATCCAGTTTCTCTACCGGCGACGACGACGACGACGCCACTGCTCTACTTCTACTTCTATCTAATCTTTACTCAAGGCCAGTGCAGCATATCGGAACCGACACTTTTATTCTCGTCGCTGGGCGCTTCCAATACAAACTCTTCTTCCAGATTCCATGGGGCAAACGACTTCCAGGAGCCGGAGTCCTTTACCGTCGTCTGATACAAATGCCTCTACCAACGTCAACGACCCTCCCAGCTCCCCAGAAACACAGTCTGATGATGCTGCAGATAGCAATCAGTCGCCCGCGCCATCTCACATCTCTCCGACATCCAGAGCGTCTCGTCGCTCAGCTCGCTCTACCGTTCGCAAGAGTATCCTGAACCTCGTCAAGCCACGCTCATCGCAGCCAGACGAACCCAATGAGCGCACAAGTTCTAATACACGCAAGTCATGGCGGGCGTCTAGGCGCTGGTCAAAAACACCTCCATCTCTGACTCCGGATATCGATTCCTCTCCGAGCGCGTCGGCCAGCGGTACGCTAGCTGCCGTGGATGAGAAGAATGGTGAGCCTGACTCGCAACCGTCCGAAGCTGCGACGTCGCACGCTCTCGATTCAACAGCAGCAGCTGGCAGTTCCAATGCACCGGATCCGGATCGGGAGGACAGGCACAGCACTATGTCGCCACTTGTGTACAACAATGCACCGGAAGACGAAGTCGTTATCAGCCCCGACCATTTCACTTCCTCGCAAGACGTTCCGGACGTTCCGCAGGATGTATCACCTCCACCCACTATCGGGCCCGCAGATCAATCATCATCTGGACAGCCTTCTCCATCACCTCCACGACAATTCCCCCCTCCAGGAACGCTTGTTGTGGTACAGGGTGTCGTGCATACGACTGATGTACCTAGGCCCGATGCTACCCCATCCGCCGTCCCTCCCGATCTCCCTGAAGCACCGATGATGATTCGTCAAGGAGCGTCGCTATCTCGTTCGCCGACCCCCGTCAATGCGGAGCGTCCGGCGAGAAATAGGTTATCTGCGCTCCTTAGGTCGCGGCCTCCCAGCATGGTGTCTACAGCTTCGCACTCTGTTGCTCCAAGAGATGTTGAGTCACATCCACATTCCGTGGAAGTATCAACACCAACCCCCGAACCTGCGGCTACCGATGACGCTCCTCCTCCTTCTGAAGCAGAACCTCTGGAACAACGTCCCTCCGGCGCTATCTCATCGAGTAGCATTGACGTGCTTGGTACTCTTCTAAGGTAAATTCCTTCAGCCATTCAAAAGAGTAATCATGCTTACATTCGTTTCTAGTGTCGCAGCTGCCGCTACGGCCGCTTCCTTGCTCACAGGGTCCTCGGAACCTATACTCTCCTCAGGCCTTACCCCTCCGACACCAACTGCCCCAAGTGTACCACCACCGGTAGACTTAGACGCGTCCCTCCGGCCCAACTCACCCACTCCAACAGCCGGAATGGCTGACGTTATGACCGGCCGGACTGAACGTATGAGGCAGGCCTGGGCCAACATTCGGGAACGGCTTGGTCGTCGTACCCCAGTTCCGTCTCCAGGGCCTCGGTTGCCGGATCGGAATGAAGAGAGAGATGAGGCCCCGCGGACATTGCCCGATGCTTCACCTGTGGATGCCAGAGAGCGAATGTTTGCAGAGATGGCGCGCGCCTTCAACACGGGATTAGGTATGCCCTCGGATGCTCCACAACATACGGCCGAAGGTTCCTTGCCCACTGAGGGCGCGGAGCGCCCCGCTATCAGTTTCATACCTCGGTTGCCAGCCGAAGGTACCTTTGAGCGGTTTTTGATTGATTTGCAAACCGACCTACGGTCCACATTGACGCAGCAAGCGCGACAGGAACCAGAGGCCAATCCTACTGCCGATTCGGGGCCGCCGCCTTTGGAACCACTAGCGACAGAGCATGAACCCACGGTCATCCCTACTAGCGACTCGGAACCCTTACCTGTTGCTGCTAGCACAAATGCAGAAGCACCTCAGATACGCAACGACACAGGTGCAGGAGAGAGTGAAAACGACAACGATAGCATGCCTGAACTGCAAGACGTCTCTGACTCGGATTCTGAATTCAGTAACGATTCCGATTCCGACATTTCACGTCTCCCTCGTCGTTCACCTTCGATCACCGCCCCTCCTTCACATCGGCCCCAACCTCCCACGCAGAGTGACAACTGGACGATGCCCGCCTTACCAAGCACTGCTGGGTCTGCTACTGAAGCCTCGCGGCCAGAGGGTCCTTCTGGCCGAATTAATTGGTGGAGACTATACCGTTTTCCTCCAATCCTCGCTCCTCGTGGTACCGGTGCTGTAGAGCTTAACTTGCGGCCGCAGCCGAGCCCCCTGCTTGCCTCTACACCGTCTGTACAAGTTCCAATGCCAGAAACAACGCCCCGCCCTGTCTCGTCAGCGACGACCTCTGACGCTGCACCCTCACCCTCAGACACAAGACCAAACATTGTCGTACCTGTAATCGTGGTTGGTTTGCAGTCTGTGCACATGAACTGGCGGCATAATACGCAAGGACCACCTACAATGGCAGAGCCTGTCGATCCTGCAGACCTTGATGTTTTCCAGCAACAGGGCGATATCAACGAGAACGATGGTCGGATGCCCGAGGCGGGTATGGACGGTTTGAATATGGGTGCGGGCGGGCCTCCACTGCCGTCAGATACGGCTCGTGGTCGTCGATGGCATGCTCGTGCAGCCCATGCGCTGCGAAACTTGCGTCCGGGACGTAGGACGCATGTGCATGGCCTTGCTTCCGATGTTGACGCTACAGGCTCTCGCACTTTCCTGATTTATGTCATTGGAGGTAAGAGTGTTCGATGATACTCATATTGGTTTTCTGACACTCACTTTTGCTTATAGGATATTATCCTCCGGATCATAGTATCGTAACCGGTGAACCCAATAACTTTGATTCCTTCGAGGCGTTGTTGTGCGTTGTCAATTCTCTTTCTACGATCTACGATGTGCTCATTGTGTTCAAGGGATCTGGCAGAGCTTCTGGGACAAGTAAAACCTCCGACAGTTTCAAAGGAGGAGATTGACAAGTCCGGCTTGGAGGTTATCAAGTCGACGAGCCTTGCTGAATATGAGCGAGGTGGCAAAATATCATCCAACTGTATTGACAGGGTACGTTTACATTCTTGAAGTAAAAGCCTATCAAGCGAGCTGACATTTTTTTCTACAGTGCCTTATCTGTCTGGATGAGTATGAACCCGAAGATGATGTACGAGTCATGACATGCCGACATGCTTTCCATCAGAAGTGTGTCGATACGTGGCTACAGACGGGTAAGAATAATTGCCCGGCGTGCCGTGGGATGGTGAGTTTTCTCTATTTAAATATGTGCGTGCTCTTAGACTTAACTTCTATTCCTAGGGTGTGTCCACGGAAGCCCCGGCTCCTCAGCCAGATATAACGACCCAGTAATCTTGCACTCTCGTTTCTGCGATGTATTTTCTCACACCATGCCTGCATCTCCTTTAGTATAGTCCTCGCCCTTGCTTTCTGTTCATATTTGCTTGACAATTGTACCGTAATACAAACCAAAGAAAATCAATACATAGAATGGACCATTACTCGGGGTTGAACTTGTTGGTGAAAGTCCTTCTAGCAATCATGGGTATGTATCTTTATTCTTTCATGATAGAATAACTCATCTATGATTGAAGGCGACTGGTTATAGTTCTATAGCTAATCTGCAATACCTTTTCCGTTCGAACCTTCAATGGGGCAATTAACCATTCCCACGTTTTCTTTAGCGTGTTCACTGCCGCTTTCTCTGGCTTCTCCAGTTTTCGGGGAACCCGTCTATGGATCTTTCCGAGTGGCCCGCTTTGGGGGAATTCTTCGTCACAGACGGGACTGCTTCGTCATTGGGCGTATCACCTGCGCTGTTCTCGCCTCGTCTATAGAGTGTCCTAACAAGCCTTCTGTCAAGACCAGCTGTCAAGGCGTCTCTTGGGAATCGGAGAAGGAGTTGGCTGATGTCATGGCTGGCAAAATGACTGGAGACCTCGATACAACAGTGACTCGCCTAGACCATATTCCTACGACTCAACAAGATCTCATGCCAACGACAGCTATCATCGAAGGGCTTCGTATCACTCTGTCTTCCTGCTTCTCTCACATCACGAATCTCGCTGGAGTAAAGGACGTAGCTCAGGTCCTTCTCGATATACCGCAAAGTAGTTGTTATTTATCAGTACTCGCCTCCAGATACTTACTTTACTTTACTAGGTCGCAAGCCACCTCTATGACCGCTTTCACGACATTAGCATGGCTAATGCGATGTATCGAGGGAGAGACGGTCAAATATACGGTGTCCTCGGTGACTTTGATTCGCATTCCTCGGTTGTTTCTCTCACGAAAGCTTCGCCTCGCCGACGCAAGGACACACTGTATTGCATGGCTGTCTCAGTTTGACGGTGGCGATCTGTATTGCCATGATGCTGAAGCCTTCTACTATGTCCTATCGAGGCTCTGCTACTGTTATGAGATCGTTCAGTCTACAAGGAGACCAGTCGTGCAAGAACTAGACTTGAGGAAAGAGGAAACAACAGACTTCAACCGGCGGTTTGGTACGAGGCTAATAGATATAGAGAACACCATCCACCAGAGATTTCTGTGGTACGATCAAACGATTCTTATGTCAGCGTCATTTGCCGCCTTTCTTCCGTGGCTCTATATTATTCGCTGCGTATTACTCCTTGAGCGACTGTGTTGATTCTACGCCCGACGGAACACTTCCTCTCAAATGCGCTCCGCGGCACGAGCGAAATTATTGGGCAAACGAGTCGAGCAGCAACTGAGCCGTTTGACGACGAGAGGCTTGGTGGACACATTGTCTACTCAGACCTTTTTGCACTCATGTCAAATATCGAAGAATCATCCATCGTAAGCATACTTAGTAGTAAAATCTTCCAGTCACGATGGTCTCGTATAATATTAAGACCCAGAAATAGTCTGACTGTGGTCACCTGGTATCACATCTGGGGCCTGTATGTTTTAATTAGCCGTCCCAAAAATGCCGTAACTTTCTCTGTGATCTTTCTTTTGTCTTCTTTTGGGTAACGAAAACGCACAAGGGCGATTTCCATTGTCCGAACCGAACTTTGTTTGTTAAACACACTCTTTTCGGTACATAAACAGAAAACAGTGGAAACAACAAGACCATTTCGGCATCTTTTCTAGGTTGTGGTTTAGGGTGTTAAAACACGATCGAAGTTCGCCACGTTTGTAGGGCAAAATTGCACCCGACCCCAGGAGCATATATTCCGTAGGCTTGGACAGTGGGGCGAGATTATCGCCTCGATTTTCGTGGCCCAATTGTAATTTTACTTGCACGAGGGAGTTACGTAACTGTAAATAACACGCAGACAATGAACTGTGGAACATCCACTTGGGATGTAGGTCAGAAAGGAAAGTGCCACTGAAATTTGTGTATTTTCTTTGTGGAGAAAACAATGTTTTCTCGAAGCGAGCAATCCATTGTTAATCCTTCACCCGGACAGCCACGAGCGCCCAATTCCATAAAATGAACAGTGTTTTTTTCTTTGTGAAAAAAACAATGTACAAGTTTCGAAGCGAATAATCATTACTTTCAAAGGCTCTGAGCGGTCAGCACCAAATCGGGAATTCGCCACTTGTTACCCGATCACGTGTAATACGCAACTTGGCTGCATCCACTGTCCTCGATTTCTATAACAGCGCGAAAAGTTCACCATGGCTGTCATAATTTTCATCGGAGCCCCCCCTCCTCCATACCTACTCATGGATCCCTTCCGCCCAACCAAAAAACCACCCACGAACCGATATCACTCTCAGTCCCGTGCTCGTAGGAGGGACGCGTCGGGTACCTCTGAACAGTCATCGGGCGACGAAGAGGCGCTGCAGAGTCGTGTAGACCCTTTGCTACCTTCTCCACAGGCTGATGGTGCCGAAACGCCTCGTACTCCGCCCCCAGACGATGCCACGAAACCAGCCTCCTGGATAACTGGACGAACTCCCTACAGCCGCGGTACGAACAGTCTACAAGTTGTTGAGCCTTCAAAAAGCATTGGACCCGTAGACGAGTACCTGCAAGAAGATCTGCGCCACCGTGTGTTCATGAATTTTGACACATTTCTCCAAACGATTCTTCTCCTTCCCGCAAACTGGCGTACGGAGTACAAATCTGCGATTGACGAGGTTCTCGCCGACAAAGACTTTGACCAACTTTTGAACGCCTATTTGGAGAAAGCCAATATCTTGAGCGTTGATCATGACCGCGAGAAGCGGCTGTACCGTCCCCATGCGAAGATGCACAATAGGGCTATCGACGTCCTGCAAGCTCATCCGAAGACCACAGTATCCGACGCTGACGTCGTCCACATCATCCGTTCTGATCCACTCGCCGTACGAGGATGTACAGAGCAGTTGAAGCCGGACATCGTCGGCATGTTGATTCAGATATTTGCCTCCGCGACAGATAGTGCGAGCTTAGTGGCATTGGAGGAATATGGTCAGGCTCAAGACGCGGATAAGAAAGACAAACAGCGGCAGGAGAGCAAACCGCTCGCACCGGACCACATTCCGGCGTGGCCGCAGCTCACCGACGCTGTGGAGATGAAGGCCGTCGACAATGCCTTGGACGAAGGTACTAATGCTATTCGATTATTAACAGGTATGGTCACTTCGCGACGCGTTGTTTGCCTTTTGCTCATTGACTTTGTTAGATGGCAAAGACCCGCTGAAACCGGTGCCGCGTAAGAAGCGAATTGTTAACCCAAGAGCTGTCCCGGCGAATCTGACCTCCGAAGATGAGGAGGATGCAGATGGTACCCCATCGGCACCGAGCGCAGCCTCTTCGATGACCAAGAAGCGCAAATCGGACCGCAACGAGGACGAGGTACGGGGCTAATCTACTCACTCTTGATTGCAAGCTAACTTTTCCCTTCCCAGCCTTCTTCTAAAGTCTCGCGTCGAAGTTATAACAGTCAGGCGACCGCATCTGTGAGACGGACACTATGCGCTATTAACAAGAGCGGCCACGCCAGAAACCTTCCGAACGACGAAGAAGCGCGGATCCAGTGTGCCAAATACGCGATGCAGATACTCTCTAGTGCTGGTCTGCGGTCGCATACTCTGGTGACATTGATCGACCGTGACCGACTTCAGCTCAAGTACTACGACCGGTCCTCTATCGTTGTCTCTCAGGCTATCGACATAGCGGACAAAGAAGAAAGGAGATTATTCGTTGCGATGCTTATCGGATGTCACCGTCTCACTCTCCGCCAACGTGGTATTCTTCACGACATCCTTGAAGACCCCTATATCAAGAGTTATGGGAAGATGAAAGGGAAGAATCCCGTGAATCTCTTCAATGGTTTGAAGATGACGCTGCAGGGAGCCGACGGAACCGATATCTTTCTCACTCTCGGAGATATCATTCATCGCCAGCGGGGTCTCATTGGACGGAACACCTGTGTTGTCCTCGCTCACTCGTCGGCATGGCCGAACCGAGACCTCGTCGTGAAGATCAGTTGGCCAGGCGTCTATCGCGACTCGGAGAAGAAGTTGATGGACGCTGCGAAGGCCAAGGCTGATGAGATGGCTGGTGAAGGCAAGACGCATTGGGTCCTCGATCATCTTCCCGAGATCCTTCATTCCCAAGACTTCCGCTTCAACGATGAAGACTCCCCACAGAAAAGGCTGATGGAGCTGTTGGTAGAGGCAAAATATGCAGACAAGAAGACGTTCATATACGAGGAGCGTCTTCTTCGTATCACTGTCTCCGAACGTCTGTTTCCTATAACGGACCTAACCGATGTCAAGGACATTGCCCAAGTATTTTTCGATATATTTCGATGTTTGTAGCCTTTCTTTTCGTTTCTCATCCCCAAGTTCTGAATTACTTCACTCTAGGTCATCATTGGCTCTACGAAAACGCCAAAATTCTACACCGCGACATGAGCCTCAACAACATGATGTATCGGAAAAGGAAGGACAATCGCAAACGGAAATTCCGCATTCTTGGCGTCCTCAACGATTTCGATCTTTCCTCTCTTATTCCTCTCCAAGAAGCGGCATCTCTTCATCGCACAGGTACACCACCTTACATGGCTTTTGACCTTCTGGGTCAGTCCGACGTTGGCCATCTGTATCGACATGATGTCGAGGCCTTCTACTATGTTCTTTTGATTCTCTGCTCTCGTTACGAGATTGTTCAATCTGCAGAAGGAAAGGCCATGAAGGAGTTGTCGTCGGACAAGAAGGACATGCCTTTCGAGGAGTGGTATGACAGAACGAAGTCATGGAAGACACTTGCGAACGCCAAACTCACTTTCTTCGCCGGTCTTGAGCCAATTTCTCCGTCGGCGTCATTTTCTGCCTTTCTTCCGTGGCTCGACACCATTCGATTTTTGTTTAGAAAAGGGATATCTGCGCTCGCAGATTCAAAGACCGATCTCTCTCGGACACTTCTACCATCTCATTTAAAGCAGCAAGGAACCATGCAACCTTCTGCGCCCTTTGACAACGAGACACTTGGTGGGTATATTATTTCCAACCAAATTTTGGAAATTATCTCGCAAATCGACGGTCACTCTCTGACAGACCTGAACGATCACTCGTGAGGCGCAAAATATGGGTCAATCGAATGTATATTTGTGTAGTATGTGTAGACAGACTTGCCATTTAGTGTAAAATTTCAATTCAACTTGACGATCCTAAAGCTCGAACTAAACTCGCCAACCTTAAATTCACCCTGCGAAGAAAATTCTGGTACAGCGGCTTTCAGCGTAGAGAATGAAGGATCCGATGCCTGTCATTCTCACCTTGGGTTTTGATGCTACAAAGAAGACTGGAGGGCTGGATTGATTGACTATCTCCGCTAATATAGATCAGGTAAATAGAAGCGAAGTCAGTGAACTATTCCTGCCAACATCATTGGTTAATAACAGTTGTTGCAGTATCATGGACTAGTGCAAGACTCCGAAGTAACAGCGAATACGCCCATTCCCTCTGAATTCTTCCAGATTACCGTCATCTTGAATTGTCAGACCAGCGATGCGGCAAGCTGCAGATAATGGAGTCGATCCGGGATAACGAGACCCAAAACGTATGGCTGCCCCGACGCCTTACAGAGCGATAAATGCCAACGGCGCTTTTTTAAAGATAAGAGTGGAAGTGGACGACTGCAGTGCCAGATTGGCAACATTTTTTTGAGGCGGACCGGCCCGAAACGAGTCCCCGGTTGATGAGTACTTAGATGTTTTATTCTATACCGACCATCCAACTCTGACCCACTGCGCTGTTGAGAGAAGCAAAAATTCTCCAGCCACTCACCTGGATGTCAGCAGGTAACCCTCACAAACAGGCAAGGGTCGTCGTTCATCTACCTATTTAACATGTCGTGTACATTAATAGAAGTAACATGATGTAATATAGAAAGCTGAGGAGAACAAATTGAACGATGCCTGACAACTGAAGATTTAGACGTCGATGCGCATCGTTGCGCGACACTTGATATTCCAACATGCGCGCAGTCCGAGTCGGACCAAGTCTTGATGCATCACGCGCACGGTCGGGATCCTATCGTACAGCTGAATTAGAGGAGATCAGAGTGAGCAAAAAAAAAAAAACGACAGGGCCGTGTGCTTACGACGCTCGATGATCATTCAATGTTCCTAATTTTTCTTGAGGAGAAAGAGAACTTTCGTTACTGCATCCGGTAAGCCAAGAGTTATTCGAGGGAGCAACGGAGGACGTACGATAGTAGTTATAGTGTACTAATCGTTGAGAAGAAGTCAAGAAGTATGACGTAACCTGGACCACGCGCCTTGATCGTCCTCTTACTAACCACGCTTACCCCGCATTTTTCTCATTTCTTCCTATTCTCTACTTCCTTCCCCTTCTCCCTACGCATCACTCGTGTCAGCGCTACTAAAGCAAATAATGGACTGGGAACCACTCCAACAAGAACTGGCCTGGCCTCACGGCACTATACTTGCATGGAATTCGGGGGCATGCGCCATAGGCAGAGAAGAGCCTGATGCTGGATTTAGTTTCTGAGGAGATTGTCGTCGGCATCTCTTCGAACACAAATCTAGCACTTCATTAACTACTACGACGGCGTACATATGCTGGGATCAATCTGGTGAACTGCTCAGCAGTGTCCATTGTATCCAAAACTAACGAGCCTACCCAACTAGTCCAGTCGCTTTCGATGAAGGACGGAACACCCCGGGATTCGTCTTGATGGACTACCATTTTGTCCGCGTTGCGCCAACATAGCTGCTGCGTTCGATGCCATTCAGCAACGATACCTTCACTGGGACCATGTCGTGAACAATCTATCGGACCCATTCCTCCTCGGCATCGTCGAACCCAGAAATGACTCTTACGACCAAAATCATACCTCCATACTGAGGAGGATATGCTACGTCAGTCAACGTCAGCGAAAGATCGTGATATCGTATCCAAAACCGCGGCGGCACCTCGACTCAGGTTATGGTCTCAACACAAGACTCGCTGGCCTTGCAGGGAGGCAACTTCCTAGTATTCGTACTACGAGATATGTGTGAGGTTTTCTCTCAGATAGTGCGTTCGGCCTACTGATCATGTTTCTCAGCCAAATGCATCTCCGCGGGATAGAGAGATATATACCCACGATTCCTGTTGAATTTACTACCACGTCTACCGAGTCCGCAACGAATTGTTGGATATCAGGTATGAGCATTGTCAGATACATCACTATCTCCATCTTATTTTGACATTAGTAGCGTGTATGCTCTATTACACAACTCGTTCCCATCGGTAAAGGCATTCACGTGGAACGAGCCTTCTGCGCCGTATCTTCACTGTCCAATAGCGGGGTTTCCTGTTCTGTGTAAATGGACTCAAATTATTCACTACTTCAATGGAATATTGTCTCCAATTACAGTTATTGACCGGTCATTGGAACACCGGAAATTGTTTTCCGTCCCATTCTCCATAGCTCTCTTTCCTCCTCAAATAAAGTAGCCAGAAATTTTTTAATGTTACTCAGTGATGTCCATACCAAATATGCAATGGATCGAAATAGTATCAACCAAGATATTCATCATTTACGGTGTTTCATTGACTGATAAATGGCCACGTGGCAAACCTCTGCCAAATTTGCCCCACTGCTCGATTTTTCACAGAGTCAGTTGCGGCTCTAAATTCCCCAAAAAATCTTTATAAAATCTCTAACATGCATATCTCAAATTGTACAGCAAAATTTGGCAGCGGAGTTGAGGGGAAGCAGGATAATTCGACTGTTTCAGTGACTGATAGTGTTGCATTGACCTGTCAATGACTGTATGGTCCATTTTTTCGTTGGATTTGGAGGGATAACCTGAGCCGACTCTAGAGGGACTTTCGCTACGCTCGAAACGAATTCCAACGGTGACGTTAATGAGGAACGAGGAACGGGGAAGCACCTGACAACTACTGCTAAATGACAGGCGACGTCACGGTTGACTCAATTTCCCTTGGACGCCGAGGAGGTGTACACCGCTCGCTCTCTCGACGTACCTGCTGATATATCCCTTCCACGATGAATTTATTCCCAGTTTCCAAGCCAACATTGCCGATCCAAGCTCCTTGCTGTGCAGCATCTACGAGCTCAGGGGAAGACTTCTACCTTGTTTACACGTAACAGCCTGGAGGAGCGGCTGTCAATTGCTGTGCTTCAAGCCAAACACCTTTTCGTGTGGTACTCCCTTCACCTTCTGAGCCAGGAAATAGTATGTATCATTTATTGCTTTCATTTCGAGTACTCATTACGATGACAAGAATACCATCTAAGATCGTGTATGAATCACTTTACGGCGAGGTAATGAACGACCGGGATGATGATGAAGTGAACGAGTCGGACGCTGATGAAGAGAACGACTCGGATGATGACGAGGTAGGTCAGTCAACAAGAAAGCAGGAGAGAATTGATTGCATGTTTTCAGTATCCTAAGGTCACTATCTCTGCCTTCACTGAGACGGGCCAAGAGGAATCGTCGATCATTGTTCCATTACAACGAGCGTACACCGGTAGAGAACCCGTGATATCATCCCGCCTTGCTGACACTCCCTGTGCTACCCTCGGCACTCAGGGCCTCTTGGATCAACTCAATACCACACTCAGAACGTCATACAGTCTGGACAACCCATTCCTCTCCTCCCTTCTTGAAGACTGTATCACAAACGACTGCGACGTCGGCATGGCATATGGCTGTCTTCGCCAAATATGGTACACCGACGACTGGAGCACGATACGAGGTGCACTTTGCAGATGGGAAGAGGAGGACCGGGAGAGGGACCAAAAAGCAATCATTGGTAACCGGATCGTCCATACAGATTTGCCGCCTCGACGTGTCTGGGATCTGTATAGCAATCGGGTGGTGCCCCATTGGATCACGGACACTGCTGCCGATGGCTGGTAGCCTGAGCCGATATCGCACGCATGGATGGACGAGAGGGACCGCGTCGTTGGGTGGACACCCATCAACGGAAACGAATGGCCCGTTACCATCCCAAAGGATGTCGATCTCAACCTGATCCGCATCGAGATGCTCAATCTCGGACTGGAGTACACATGGTTGGACGTTCTCTGTTTGAGACAGGTGGGTGGACAGAGGGACGACTTGTGCATAGAGGAGTGGAAGCTGGACGTGCCCACCATCGGAGCAGTGTACTATCGCAGCCACAATGTGGTGTGTTATTTGAGTGGGCTGGGTCGGCCTTTAACTTTGAAGGAGGGTGACTTGGAGAGTGAACAGTGTTGGTTTAGACGTGCTTGGACACTGCAGGAGGTTCGGAACAGGAGGGTGATTGCCGGGGACACAGCATATGGACCACTACATGCTGAGTGCAAGGACGGGAGATATGAGACTGAGCTGCTGACCAGGTTTCACGAGCAGCTGCAGTCTACGCATGAATTGTCATGGAAGGTGCATGAGGCGCTGAAGGAGATGCGGAAACGGGTGTCGACGAACCCAGTGGACAAGATCGCGGGACTGGCATTTCTGATGGGGTCCGACACGATACCAGCATACTACGAGAGTGAGTCTCTCGAGCACGCATGGACAGCACTCGTGGATGCGATGGATACGGATTGTCGGGGAGAGTTGTTCTTCTTGTGTGCTGAACCAGGGAATGCGGGCAGAAAATGGCGGCCATCGTGGGAGCAGGTTATGACGAAGCCACTGCCCACATCTGAGCTATACCCACACAGAGTCCGTGTCGATCGGGATGAGAAACGGGAGGAAGACTGGTGTGACGCGGAGTGCATGGAAGGGCTAGTGCGGGGGTTGGCTGTTGTAGAAGAGGGTGATCGACATGGAGTGTTGATTGTTGACGACTGGAGTGGGAAAGAACATAGATTCAAGATCACCGCCACCCACACATACCCGATACCTGAAGCCACTTACACGATGATTTACACCTGCAAATTTAAGAGTTCACGGGGCCATGGTTGGGTTGTTGGGGGAAGCCTGCCAATGCTGCCACGGGGAAAGTTTGAGAAAGTGTCGGTGCTGGAAATCTCTCATGGAGAACAGTGCAGGTTACAGGATCTGGATATTACTAAAAAGCGTCAGTATGTTCTTATTTGAGCGGGTACACATTGCGTAGTAGATCTTCGTAACCCGATTAGATAGAAGATTTAACGAATGCTTGCACTTCTGCGTCATACCTGTGTCACGTATTCAAAGCAAAATCAAAATGATCCTGACATAGGACAAAGCAAGTGTGAGAAGGTAGCAGACACGCACCTAATGCAATAGCGGTCTTTCCCGTCGATGGAGGCCCAGCAAACAACATCGGTCGCCCTGCTATCCGACCTTCCTGTACTATCTTGAGAATCATACCCGCAACCTTCCTGGCCTTGGCATTCCCTGTGAATCGGCCCTTGGCTCTAACCAGTCATCGAGTCCTAGCCCGTGGATATGCGAATGGACACCACTAAATCTTGGTGAGAAATTTCCCACCCGACGCTTTGAATATCCCGACCTATGTTCCCCATCTTGATGATATCCCGGAGTTCGGAAGTCCCTGTCGTGATGGGTGTTTCCTGTACAGAGGTGAGCGGTTTATTCAAGAGAAGAGAAGAAATGGGTGCATACCATGATGGAAAAGTACAGGTGAAGCAGAAGCCATACCTTCGCGCGTCTTAAGGGTGGAGGAAATCGAGCGAACAAATGCAGAAGTCTAGCCGATTACGTGAATGTTTCTTCCGTGTTTTCTAGGACAAGCTGTATCTCGCGGGGGAGGGGCTTTTGAGGCTCCCTGGATAGTGCTGGCATAAATTTACGATATACAGAAATAGAGAAATAAACGAACGTTGGCATGGCCTATATATCCTCACTGCTTATCTAGTATTCTCTTCGCCCAACATTCCGCCCGTCTATTAATCCAATGCTTCGTACCGTTGGTCGCTCTCCATCCATTTTATGCTTAGGCAGAACTTGAAGTCGTCGCGCGTATACCGTGAGGATTCGCCATGTCGATACGTCCGCCACTTGGAACCTAGAAGATATCCGACGATAATACCGCGGTAGCCATACGCTTGCTCTTAAGTCCCAGCGGTTCCTCGATAAATTCCAGGTCGGCCGCAGTGTTTTCTTAGCATCCGCCGAGGCCCGAAACTTGCTCGTTATTGGCCACTGCTGGTATCGAACTGTTCACAGTGGATAATAAAAGACGAGAAGTGGAATTATATCGCATCGAACGGCAATACCGTAGAGATGATTTCAGCTTGATCATGGAATAAAATAAAAGGGACACACAAAGCGGTCAATACCAATTCGGGAACCCGTTCACCGATCACGTGGTTGGCGCAACTTTCTTTCGTGGCAACTTGCACCAATTCAATTGTGGATTCGACGATTGCGATTGAGGAAGCAGAAGTCGACATTGCACAGGACAACATTACGGCGTGTTCGCAGCTCATTTATATCAAGAAGATGAAGGCCAGCGACGATACCTCGGACGAAGGAATGAAGGCGATTCGATTGTTAGAAGGTTTGGTCACTTCACGACGCGTTTTTCGTCCTTTGCTCAGTGAACATGTCAGCCGATCAAGACCTGCAGCCGAAACAAGTGTCTCCTGAGCGCGTCGAGGGTGCTCTGTTTCTCGACGGTGGCGGTCTGGGTGCTGCCAGTGAGCATCTGACCTCGCTAGATAAGCAAGTTGTAGACGACATCCCCTCGACACTGGGCGTCTCTTCGAGGACTAGGAAGCGCAAATCGGATAGTAGCGACGAGGTACGCTGCTGGTCCACTTACTCTGATCACGAGCTGAATTATTTCTCAGTCTTCTTCCAAAATATCGCGTCGAACATATGACAGCCAGGTGTTCGTTTCTGCAAGACGGGCCCTGGACCCGATTAACGAGGACGAGTTCGCCAGCATATCCGATGACGGACAAAAGAGAATGTTCTTGGCGATACCTATTGGATTTCATCGTCTCACTCCCCCTCAACGCGGTATTCTTGATCACATTATTGAAGATCCCTACATCAAGCGCTTCGAGAAGACCAACCGCAAGAATCCTGAAAAAATCTTCCAGGGTTTGAAGCTGACGTTGCAGAAAGCCGACGAAACCAACATCGTTTTCACTCTCGGAGCCATCGTTCACCGCCAGGGAGGTCTCATTGGGAGGAACACCTGCGTAGCTACCGGCACGTCGCCGGAATGGCCTGGGATGCAGCTTGTAGTCAAGATAAGCTGGCCGAGTATCTATCGCGATTCGGAGAAGAAGTTGGTTGACGCCGCGAAGGCCAAGGCTAATGAGAACGCTGATGAGGGCAACAGGCATTGGGTCTTGGATCATCTCCCCGAGATCCTTCATTCGCAAGACTTCAGCTCCAACGATAAAGATACGTCGCAGAGAAGGCTGGTGGAACTGTTGAACAAGGCAGAATACGCGGACAGGAAGACGTTCATATACGAGGAGCATCTTCTTCGTATCACTGTCTCCGAACGTCTGTTTCCTCTCACGGACCTAACTGATGTCAAGGACATTGCCCAAGTATTTTTTGATATATTTCGATGTCTGTAGCCTTTCTTTTCGTTTCTCATCCCCAAGTTCTGAAATACTTCACTCTAGGTCATTATTGACTCTACGAAAACGCCAAAATTCTACACCGCGACATGAGCCTCAACAACATGATGTATCGAAGAAGATCCAACAGCAAAGGGAAATTCTGCATTCTTGGCGTCCTCAACGATTTCGATCTTTCCTCTTCTCTTCCTCTCAAAGAAGCTGCATCTCTTCATCGTACAGGTACGCCGCCTTACATGGCTTATGACCTTCTGGGTCAGTCCGACGTTGGCCATCTGTATCGACATGATGTCGAAGCCTTCTACTATGTTCTGTTGATGCTCTGCTGTCGCTACGAGATTGTCCAGTCTGGAGAAGGCAAGGTCATGCGGGAGTTACAGTCGGACAGAGCAGAGCTGCCTTTTGCTCAGTGGTTTGACAGAACGAAGTCATGGACAACACTTGCCTACGCCAAACACACTTTCCTGACCGGTCATGAGACTATTTCTGTGTCGAAGTCATTTTCCGTCTTCCTCCCGTGGCTCGATGGCATTCGATATTTGTTTGGAGAAGGGATGCATGCGCTCACAAAATCGACAAGGCACCCACCTCCGACACGCCAGCGATCTCATTCCGACCAGCCAAGAAGCATGGAGCCTTCTGTACCCTTTGACAACGAGACACTTGGCGGGTATATCATCTCCACGGAAATTTTGGAAATCATATCGGATATCGGCGGTCACTCTCTAGTTATTAAGAATAATCAGTAGTGATACCTAAAGTGTATATTCACCTACGTCGTGTTCAAATGTCAAATTTTCAATTCGATCACGTATTAGACCCGGCTACGGTTTTCTGAGTAGCCTGGGAAATAGACCCACTGTACTTGTATATAGGTCCACCCGGTCGATATTCACAGTACTCTTTTGAAGTTCCCGCCGGCGAGGCCGGTCCGCTCACTTGTTTTCAATCACCATGTCATCCATAAAGTATTCTCTCAAGGAAGAGCGCCTCTTCCTTTCTATTTAGCTTGCTTCCCTGGAGACTGGGACGCATTCCTTTCGGTAGAATGGAATAACGAGAGTACCTCTCTCATCTTACATATGATTGACGCCGTGTTATACTACAGGCGATTGCATTGAACTTCTGATTACTATTATGACTGGTTGTGTACGTGCATACTACCATCTCTCCTTCAAGAACAGGCGCCAGGGACTGTCTCGTATTGAGAAATCGCGTCGACTTTTGCGGCCGACGGAGACTTGGTGTCAAAGACATAGCCTAGCCATTCCTTGGCGAGACGACGGGCGAGCTCAATACCTATGACGCGCTGGCCCATGCAAAGAACTTGAGCATTGTTACTCAGGACACCCCGTTCCACCGAAAAGCTGTCGTGAGCCGTGACCGCACGGATACCAGGGACTTTGTTGGCGGAAATTGCGACACCTGCATGTCTTGTTAGCTCGGTGCCTTACTAGAGGGCTAGATACGCACCAAGGCCAGTGCCACATATTAACAGCCCACGGTCAGCCTCGCCTGCGACGATCTTCTTTGCGGCTGTGACAGCTACGTGGGGGTATGCAGTCTTCTCATTCGAATCAACGACACCGACATCGATGACCTCGGAAACTCGAGGATCCTTCTCCAAGTCGGCCTTTAGCGTGTTCTTGTACTGGACACCAGCATCCTGTCGTGGGATTAGCCTTGTTGCAGAGCAAGACGAAGTCAAAATTACATCGCAGCCCACGACTACGCGCCATTTCGGGGATGTTGTACTGGACATTATGTGGAAGACTGTGTAACGAAGGATGTAGTCCGTGTAAAGAGTGCGTTCATCATGCCAGCAGTGGGCGCTCCGACCATGGTCAGTTGCCACTTCTATTCGGGGACTCGGATGCATATGTGCCCGGGCCGGGCTAATGGTTGTTTTCTTCCCCAGATTTTTTTTACCGGCGCTGACTGGCTCGGAGGCGGATCACGCTTCGGAACCATTGCAGGCGACCGATACAACAAGCTATAAAAACCAAAACTTGGTATTCCTAATCTACTGTTTGCGTATAATTTCTCGAAGATCGAAAGACACCTTTGAACTTGGTCGTAAAGTCAGTTAGTTGCACCTAATATCATAATAATATATCTGACCTAGTATCAAAATAGCTAGAAGCAATGGCGAATACGAATGAGGAACGTTGTGCATGAGCAACCAAGGCATTTCATTAGACTACAAGTACTTAGAGAGGGACTTGCCTCATTTCTATCCTCAAAACCACACCCCCCGAACAACATTTCCCCATTCCTCCAACATAACCCTCAACTTATCCCACTTTGTCCGCAAGTCCTTCTCCGCATCTTGCCCCAACAATAACCAAGTAGGCCAAGCTTTCCCTTCGGCTGAACCTTCGCCTCTTACCGTATCCACCAGTGTTTCCATCGCTTTCACAGGGTCGCCGGGTTCGGTCCCGGGAACAGAACCGAAACGTGCGATAGAAGAGGCGCGAATGCCGTCGTAGTCCGAGATGGGGTTCTTGACGTTGAAGGGGATCGAATACATCCCTTCTGTGCGGAAGGCGCCCGGTGCGACGACGAGCACACGGATGTTGAAGGGCGCTACTTCAGGAATGAGGGACTCGGCTATAGCTAAAGATAGTTTGAGGGAATGATAAGTATAAGGAAATTATAACAGAGACAAAGAGGGTTTGCCATGAATTGCTGCTTTTGATGCTGCGTACGTTCCGATACCCTGAAAATCAGTCAGTGGGGCTCAACAACGATTGTTACTGCAGCCTACCGCAGTATCTGCCCTCCATACAGAGCGGCTGCCGATTACGACAATCGTTCCTTCCTTCTGCGCCCTCATGTGAGGGAGGACAGCGTTGGTGACATCGACGACAGCAAAAACGTTCGTTTCGAACTGCTCCCTCATCATCTTCGTTCTTATTCAACTGTGAGCCAACGAACGCTCTCAGTTTGTTGTGTTATCACTCACCCACTCTCCTCTACGAGTCCAAGGTATCCCGCACCGGCATTGTTCACCAGTACATCGATTTTGCCCCATTTCGAAACGGCGTCATCGATCACGGTTTTGACGCCATCGAATCCTGTTGTAACGTCTAGTTGAACGAGGTGGAGATTTTCAGAGGTTCTGGATGGGTGAAGAGCTTGTAATTTTTCTAGGGAGCGCGCGGTCGCTATTACGCGGTCGCCGCGGGCCAAGACGGACGTTACGAGTCGTCGACCGAGGCCTGAAGTGGTTCCTTGGAAAATGTGAGGTGGTATTCCGAATGAGTAAAAAGTTGTTCAGTACCTGTAATTAACCAAACGAGCTGAGGCGCCATGAAAGTCGTGGTCAAAGTTAAAGCGGTGACAGGTCACACTGATTGTGTTAATTGGACCACAGAATTCTTACTCAGCGAAGGAATCTGATAGAGAAATTTTTAATCGCCTGAAGAATGCCGGCTTCAATGCAGGAAGTTAGTCTCGAAGTGGAAGTCTAGTGAAAAAAGTTTACGGCATTCGGACCGAAACACAGCCACTTTCAAACTCTCTATCTTGGACCTCGCGTCGACGACTCGACGCGTTTGCGCCGCTCGTGTGCTCCCAGGATTATATTTACCACTCTAAACATAGGTTTTGCGATTGCATATATTATTTTCGCCCGTGTGGGGTTGCCTCCGATGGTCGAACGTGCCTCTGTAGCTTCATGGTTCTACCTAACCGTCCACCCCATCCGTCATTAGGTTGATATCGTCGTCTGTCTACGAGAGACTAGGTTCTACCTTCAAAAATCCTCATTGTGTATTCACTAGTAAGTAGTGCCTCTACGCACCGTCTGAAGGGTCTGCATACCCATGAAGATACCACTCACCTCCCGCAGTAGATGCGTCTCACTCTTTGATGGGTAGTTCAGGCATCAACTTCACTCACGTAGGACTGGTAATTTGATTCCGAAGTAGGTTTACAATGGTGACACACAGCTTAGATTGGAGGCGGCTCATCTCAACATCCCAGCATGTGCAGGATGCCCCATACAGCAACAGATGCGAGACACGTTAAAGCCACACGGCGCGCGACCTTCAAGTGCCCAGGCCCAGCTGCACCCGCCAAATCGATAGCGGCAATTTCTTCCGGAGTGAGTTCTACAATCCGATATGAACATGATTATAACGGAGACATATGAGGACCGAGGAATACATACCAAGGTCCCCAGCATTCAGATATCCTTCCAACCTGGATTTCTTCGAACTTGTCCTTCAAGGAGAACGCGTGAAAAGAATACTCGAGTAGGAAGTGCGTAAGCCACATACGTTACGACAACAGCACCTTTCGACTTGGTCCATGCGAGAAGGATCTGGTCGGGAGTAACACTGTACTTTTTGGCGAGATCATTGACTGGAACATCGACTGCGCCTCCCGGAAGCGTCGTAACCGGACTAGAGCTTCATGGTTAGATCGTCTGGAATGATGACCGGGAAACCAAACATGCATAAGAGGACTGTAAGCTTCAATGACAATACCGGCCTTTTGGCAGTAGTCAAGGATAGGGCTCTGCCTGGCGTAGACATATGGATGGAGCAATATCTGAGCGACAGATTCAATGAAAGAATATACCCGACACGACAAAACAGTACCTGGTTAGCTGCAGGTTTGATGTTTGAAGAAGCCAGCAGCACCGCAAGCTCATTGACCCCAAAGTTGCTCACGCCGATGCTCCTGAAATGATATGATTGTAATTAGAAAACGAGTGAGGGAAAGTGCTATTAATAGCTCGCTTTGCCAGCCCTTGTGCCTGGAGAGCTTCCATCTCCTTCCACGCGGTAGGTATGTCAGGAACGGCGAGCCGTGGGTGATGGATGAGATACAGGTCTACGTAGGAGACTCCAAGCTGCACATAAATTCAGTTACAGCCAGCTTTTGTAAATGAACAAAGAAGCTAATCACTCACATTCTTCAAGCTATTCTGGATAGACGTCTTGATATCAAGTCCGTCCAGTCCAGAGTACTTGGTAGTGATGAATAATTCGTTTCTCGCTAAGCCACTCTCACGAATGGCTATCCCAGCCTCCGTTTCATTTCTGTAGCTTTGAGCCGTATCTAGAGCGAGATATAGGAGAGTTACGATTAGAAGGGTTGTGAAATATACTGACCAAAGTGGTTGAATCCGACAGAGATTGCCTGGTCAACCTGGGATATAGGGCCATCACCGTTTCCAAGTTTCCACGTTCCGAAAGCTATGCTGGGTATGGAATAGCCTGTCATAGATTCAAATTAAAGATGAGATTGGTAAATAAGGCGGCGTCAGCGCTGGGCGTACCGCTATTGAGCTTCACAGGGTCCCAAGGCATCTTGTCAAAGTGCTGGAGTCGGTGCAAGATGGTATGGCGACGATCGCGAGAAGCTTAAGCTGGTTGACTCATCAAGTAACGTGATCGTGGTACCTTTGCCCCTTCCAGGCGACCAGCCCGAACTTCCTCGTCGTCAAAAAATCCCGGTCGATGGCTACCCTCAGTACTTCCAAGTCTGAGACGAGCGGACAAGGACTTGGATCGTGACAGATGTCATTATCATGGCGCGCATCAGGACACTGACACCAGCCGCAAGTCGACTCGGATATCCTTTTACCTCATTCGTCAATCTTTACCGGACAGCCGAGTTCGAGCTTGTTGGCGCTGCACAGCATATTTTCATTTCTTGTCATCGGGATTATGATCTCTTATTTTTATATGCAATATCTTAGTGTTGTGATGCGTATTCCCGTATTCAGAGAATGCTACTTAAGGCCAGGGCGGTATTTTTTGTCTTTCATAAATCGCGGTTCCCCTCCAGAGACTCAAGCTTCAAGACCAGCGAAAGCATATCTTATCGCCAACGATGATTTCCACTAGTACGCTGTTTCAAATTATTCTTCACTCTTTCCTTCGCTTATTCCTTCATTTCTTCTCAGTTAAGCCTCTGGTCTTGTCGGGAAGTATGGATCCCGCCGATTCTCCTTACAACTATATTCCGTCAACGACAATCGCAATAATATTTGTGGTATTGTATTCTATCTCAACCAGTGAGCGTCGAATCATCATCGCATTGAACCGTCTGACAAGACCTGGTAGTCTGCCATGTAGGTCAAGGCATCTATTATCGGATGTGGTGGGTTTTCCCAACCATATGCCTCGCCGGAATCATGGAGGTACTTGGCTGGAGTGGACGCTTATGGTCCAGTTACTCTCCAAGTCTTAATAACCCGTTTCAAATCCAGTATGTTTGAGAATTATGTTTTAGGTGATCAATTGTTCACTTGTTCTTTTAGAATTGTTACCACTATCCTCGCGCCGACGCCTCTGGTTGCGGCTAACTTCGTTATCCTTGGCGTATTGATCAAGAGATTAGGGCCTGTATATAGCAGGCTCACTCCTCGGATGTGTAAGTGGTGCAGCCCCCAATACCAAGCATTTATCTTACGAAGATGTTTTAGATTCTATCATCTTCTGTACCTGCGTAAGCACCGTCTTCTTTTGTGTCCTTAACCCACTCACCACAATTGATATACTGCAGGATGTTGTCGCCTTGATTATCCAGGGCGTTGGAGGCGGCATCGCATCGGCAGCTGATACTCTACCAGCCGCCAACAAGGTTAGTAAAATATTCTCCTGGGAATGTTTTGATTTTAAGCACACTCTGTATACAGGGTGGAAATATCATGCTCGGAGGCATTGTGTTCCAGCTGGGTCAGTGAAGTGCTTGTGACATCATTGTCGATAACTGATACACCTCCTTGCAGTTGTGATCACTGTCTATGTTATTTGCGCTGCCGAGTTTCTTGTACGATACATCAAGGACATTCCCATCGCCTCCCGTACGGCCCATAGCCAGGTAGACGTAGCTTCTATGAAGCCCGTTTACTCTCGCGGCGTCATGAGTGGAAAATCGTTGCTCATGTTAGGAGCTTTGGCTCTCAGCACCATCTTTCTCTATATTCGGTATGTTTGATACTTTTGCATAATTTCGTAGCTTCTTATATCATTCCCTAGAGCTGTGTACCGTACGATCGAGTTGAGTGATGGATGGAACGGCGTAATCATCTCCACTGAAGTATATTTCAGTACGTCTCCTCTTCTCTGAACACTTGGATATCGGGCTGATTTCAATCTCGAAGATGTGTTTGACGGTGCCATGGTGGTACTAGCAATTTACATTATGAACTTTGCGCATCCGGGCTTCTTACTTGGATCAGAACAAGCAGTACTCTCTTCGGCAGATCCATCTGGTTCTCTAGAGCTTGGGACTGAGGAGACGGTTATGGCCGAGCGTAGATAGATGGCTGGTTTGTTTTACCGTGGGGAGGGATGCGGATACTGGTCATTCCTTCGTATTCGCACGGACGCCTGAACCTAGATTACTACGAGATGTATATGTAATGATTCGGCTTAATATTTCAGGAAGAATCTGTAATTGCAGTGATTATCGATCAAAGATTTTTAGGTTGCCTTGCAATCTTCTCCTGGCTCGAGCTGCTTCCAGCTCGTTCAAACTTCCAAGTGGCACTTTGATTCGGCATCGGAGCCGGCATGTCCGGATATCGTGACGTCGTGTGACGGCATAACAGCCCTATGTTTGTTCTCCCTTTTCCATCATCGTCAATCGTTCCCTCCATTTCTTGTTCATCTACCTGTACAGCTGTATTTTTATTCCTTCGAAGATTTGAACGACCTAATGCATGTCTCTCTCTTGGATAAAACGGAAATCGAGACTTCAAGAACTTCTGAAAAGTCATGGCGACGAGGAGGAGGATGGGCTGGCACTGGACCGGTTGCTGCACGGCCAGAGCGTTATTGGAAAGACGTGTATGCACATGGAGTCACTTTTATGTTATGTATAGCTGACCATAACAGCGAGGACTATCGAAATCGACTCCATAAAGCTTCAGGATAAAGATTTTCAGGTGGTCGGGAAGCTTGACTACGGCCAGTTTGGCGTCGTACGTTCCTTTCTCCTTCGAAAACTCAAGCCTCATTGTTGTTTACAGATCGATGTTGTCAAATGCCGACTAGACGGGCGCGTCTATGTACGCAAAACCATCGAGAAGAAATTTGTTCTAAGGGCGCGTGAGGTACGTCGTCGATAACCGAGTCGGTTGGTATGCAGCTGATGAAGGAAAATAAAGCAATGTTCCCCGCAGCTTGAACGCGATATTCTACGCCTTGCGACAACCACCGATTCACAGTGGGTGCCACATTTGCTGTGTGCATTCCAAACCCCGATGCATTTGAAGCTCGTTATGGACTATGCCGAGGGGGGAACTCTATGGGACGTGCTGGAGTCCAGCGCGCTGGACGGTAGGATTTCCGAACGCGATATCAGATGGTGGGCACCACAAATCGTCAGCGCGATTCATTGGTGTCACTCACAAGGTTTTGTGCACAGGTAGGTCCGAGATTCGCATGTATGAACTCTTTCTGACACTGGGACAGAGATATCAAACCTCACAATTTTGTCCTCAAGCCGAACGCTCACATTCTCTTGATTGATTTTGGTACTGCGGCCCCGCTTCTTCCCCGCATGTCGGATGGCAGTCAGCGTCTGCCGAAGCAACATTGTCTCGTCCCATGTGGAACTTGTGATTACATCTCGCCGGAGATACTCAAGGCTCATGAGCGGGCGCTGGTTGCCTTGGAAATGGAAGATGTCGACCGCAGCTCCGAATTCGAGCATGAAGATGATGTTTATGGACGAGAGACGGACTGGTGGAGCATGGGCGCGATGTTGTATGAAATGGCTTACGGTCAAGCGCCCTTCTTTGCAGAGGATATTCGAAGGACATACGCCAAGATTATGGCTGACAACGTCTGTTTTCTTCTTTATCTTGTCCAACAGACGCTGATTTGTGTCCAGAGATACATTCCTTTCAATAATAACATTATTTCACCGGAATTCCAGGACTTTTTACGCAAGTGAGTGCGCTATCATTCCAACTTGTCGGTCCTGTTAATAGATATTCGCAAAGGTTGCTCACCGATGCCGAATTCCGTCTAGGAAGACATACCGTAGCCGAGCTCACCTCTCACAAGTTCTTTGTCAATGTCCGTTGGACCAATCTCCACGATGGTGGGTTTCTGTGTTATACCTACACTGTCTTAATGTTGATTTTTGGACATTAGAGACCGTCCCTACGGACATTCACGTTCCTCAATTTATCTACGCGGATCCCAACGCTGACCTTGAAATGGAGGACGACGGGTTAGACGGAGATGAGTCGAAACCCTTCGCTTTCTCCGACCTTTTCCAGTCATCCGCTGGGTCTTCTCAGGGTCTCTCTATTCTGAGGTCTATAGCGACACCTCGACCGACATCTGGAGATAATAGCTCAGCCTTTATCGGGTTCACATGGGGACCTATGACGACTGCATTCCCGGACCTTGCACCTCGTGAACCCGTTGCTGGTAGCTTGAATACACCCAAACTACTTGGACTATCTCATGCCACTATCGGTTCTACGCCAGTGCCCCATCTTCTAACGCCCACGCCCAATTCCCATCCTTTCAGCACGCCTATCCGATCCGGACCTCGAACTCCATACCAGACACTTTCACGGAACAGCACCGCTCGTCGTACAACAGTCACCAGACGTCCTGTCTCAGAACGCGAGGCTATGAAGCAGCTTATTGACTGTGTAGGCATGAGCGCACATAAGAAAGTGCTAGAGAGCGGTCGGAAACCACATATTTTGACGTCCATTGGCAAACGCAGTCGGTCAGCATCGCTGAAAGAACTTCGCTTCCACCCCCAGGGGGATCCACGGAAGATACCCGTGAATGTTTCTGATTCGGAAGAGGAAACTGACACGGACGTGGAGGCACCGCCAAGTCCGAGTCCGAGTCCTAGGCCGGGATCGGTTATGTCGAAACGGAGCACCACACCTAATGCTACGGTAACACTTACTCAGCGGTCGAGCGACTTTTCGCAGCGGACGGGTACGGATTTGTCTGTGAAGGTGACTGAGACGCCTCAGCGAGGTTGTGAAGACGACAGTACACCTCGTTTGCGAGTGGCGTCAAGTCTCTCATACGAGAATACGACGTTCGATGGCTTGGAAAACAAGCATAATTTGATTATGGGAGATATCCAGAGCATAGAGGGCCGATTAAAGCAGTTGGTCTCTGCTATTGCAAAGTAGATCGCTATGTACGGTGGCTATCACCCTGATCTTTGTCTATTTTACTAAGTGCCTGTTGGGGGCTTGCAGCACTGACATGCCTTTCTATCTCGGGCGCAAGCATTGTCCGGCCACCTACTGAAGTTCCGCACTCGGTGTACGGTGGTTGCTGAGAAAGGGTTGTGATAACCTAGCCTGGCTTCGTTGTGTACCCGAGGATCTGATAAAATCGAACGTATTTCAGACTGGGACGTGACGCGTGATTGGGGAAGAAAGCTGAAGCTCACACGGATGGTAGGTGAACGATGGACGTCTGGACGATGCGTATATCAAGGATTCACAAGCCAGTGCTGAGCTTTCGCGCGGAGTCGGTCATGGACTAGGAATATCTATTCCTCGCTATGCATGAGATTTATATAAATAAAAAAGTCTCAAGGGACAGACAAGAAGAAAAGCAATACTCGATTTTTGCGATGTAGGTAAGTATAAGCATCATTCCAAAAAGGTTTCAACAAGGGCTGTACATACTAATCATAAATAGGGACAGTACATTGTGAACATGTTCAGAAAGCATTAAATGTATGCGAATATCAAGCCAAAAAGGTGCGAGACTCTTTAGCGATGCCCAGTTTCTTCAGCTTTAATTGTTCCTCCCGGCCTGGCATTTCAAATACCGATAACTTCTTGAATCTCTGATCTGACAGTCTTTCGCCGACTACCCAATACATGACGTCGTCCGAGATCGCTGTGCTGCCTAGCAAAGTATATGAGCCATCCGGTATCATGTACTCATGGGTGGCAGTGATCGCGAATACGCCCTTCGTTCTAGCATCCGTGCCATCTTCAACTACTAACTGTCCCCATCGGGGCCGCCCTTCCAGGTCCCTCTGGGCCAATCCTTGTACATAACACGATTCAATGAGCGGCCCCTCGTAAGAATCGTCCATCTCTTCAGTGTGACAAACCCAAGACCACAACGTCGCCAGTTTTGCACTTGATGGAAGCTTCTCCGTCATGGCCTGCTTCCACGACGGCCGCCAGAATTTCCTTCCGTTCCCCTGTGCAGAATATAGGAAGAGCATTTGTCCCCCATAATGCCCATTCATCTCATTAACCAGTGCTGTCCAAGCATCCTCCTCAGACTGTGTCCAATTGTATACCGGCGTAGTCTTGCGCACCAGAGGATACACCAATCCTGCAACTTTATCTACAGGATAAGATGACACCCGACTCTGCATCAATGACAGCAAGTCAAACACACTTCGTCTTGAAGGGTCCCGGATGCTCTGCAACGATGACAGTTCCTTATTAAACCTAGCCTGTGTGTCGGCTTGCATGATCATACCGTCGCTGGTCTTCCCGCCCATGATCATATCCTCATGGATCTCCTGCAGCGTCCATGCACGTCTGAACCAGCACCGATCGTCGTCAAAATCATCCTCGACCTTGAAACTCAAAGGCAGCCCCAGCCCGCAGAAGTAGCACACAACTTTCTTGGCCCGGTAATACACCCAACCTATTGTGGGCACATCCAGCTTCCACTCTTCTGCACGCAGACCCTCCCCTGGTCCACCTTTCTGTCTCAAACACAGGACATCCAACCACACATACTCCGCGCCCGCATTCAACATCTCGATCCTGATGAGGTCGAGGTTAGCGTCACACGGGATGGGCGCCGGCCACTCCTCCCGATTAATAGGTGTCAGAACATTCTTCCGATCCCCTTCATTCATCCATGCATGCGATATTCCCCATGGCATCTGTTGGGAAATCCAACATGGTGTTACACGATTACTATACAGGTCCCAGACACGGCGAGGGGGGACCCAATGGCTGATGATTCTCTCATTGCCGAGCACATCATGTCGCATCTCCTGGTCCCGTGCTTCTCGCACGTACTGGCTATCTTCAATGGTGGTCAAGTCGTTGTATCATTCCAGGCGGAGATAGGCGTATGCGGTACCAAAGTCATAATTTTTGGAGATGTAGCTGTTGAGGAGAAAGGATAATCCTGGGGTTTCCAGGGTGTACGATGTGCCAAGAGTGGTGTTGAGCTGTTCTAACATTCCATCAACGCCAAGATCGGAACAGAGAGTACCGGCAAGAGAGGATGATATGACGGGCTTGCTACCTGTGTAGCGACGTTGCTTCGGGACCGGAATTGATGACTCTTCTTGGCCGGTCTCAGTGAGGGCGGAAAGGGTGACCTTGGGGAGACTCTCATACATGAGGTGTGTTTGTTCCCACTGCAAGAGGTTCAGCTTTATTACCCTTCTGCTGGTAATTTCATATGCTTACATGGTCACTCTCTCCATGAATAATAACATCCATATACCTTTTGAACCAATCGCCGCTACTCTGACTTTTGAATTTTCCTAGCCAAAGTCGGAGCTGCGACGTGAAACATTGACAGTACCAAAAAACACACACACATACCAGTGTCCATCCCGTAAGTCGACGTGCAAGCTGTGGTTGCGCTCGGATCGAACACAGAGGATTGCGCCTTGTCCTTGTGCAGTGAGAAGGAAAGAAAGCAGACGACGGCGCCAAGTCTAACACTGTATCACTGCATCACAATCAGGCAAGATTAGAGCCAGCCTGAACTTTAAAGTTCAGAGTGCACTATTTCTAGTCCAATAACGTGACGAGCCATTACGCCACAGGACGCCCACAAATCACACGATGCATGAATTGCCGACACTTTCAGGTAAGCTTGTCATATCCAAAAGAAATAAACTGGACGGTATCACTTGCTAGCTCCAGAACCACAGAAAGCTGCTGATAAACACACGAAAACGTCAGCGAGAAATTTCATAGAATGTATCGACAACTATACTTACCTGCGGTCGCTGTATCCTTGGTTCATGAACATTAGGCCCCGCAAACGTCGGTGTCGGATTCTTGTCCTTGATTGAGTCCCCAGAGATCCTGAAATACTGGCGTGCTAAAGGTTCTGTCGCCAAAGTTCTTGCAATATCAGCTGATGAGGTAAACTCATACAAGTAAAGATATCCGTCTATACGGCCCCCTAGCTCGCCAGTTCCAACTTTTGTATAACAAAAAAAATAGCTGCTCGTTCAATCCAAAAGTCACTTTGCGAACATTCCATCACCCTGTTCCAGGTGCGTGGTAGCGAGAGGGCAGCAATTGAGACCGGGAAGGAAGCAGGTTCGCTCGGCATTTTCCTTGATCTGCTTTGCTTCGACGACATTTTCTCTAACCCTTTTCAAAGTCAACAAGAAGGCGCAGCACGCCTATTAGCGTGTAACACCGTTACCTCGACGCCGTCCACCGTAGCTGAAGTCTTCACTGACAGCTGTGTGAGATCGGAATCTGGTTCGGGAGGGGGTGGGAAGGTTATGGGGGAGGACGAGCAGGGTGTTGGTAGGCCTGGTTGTATAGCCAATGGTGCGTTCCTCGCCGCTCTCATCGTCCAGCATTTTCTGACGCCGATTACGCTTGCTCTTCCTTCCCTCCCCAACGTGTCACTCCAGTTGCTCCGCCTTGATGTTGATCATTGCCATCCCAATCTTACGCCTCAACGTTCTTGACGTCATGCTCCTGGTCTGGAGAAGACTGGCGCTAGCCAAGACCAAGAATGTTCTGTGTGCGCTCGAGGACGCGTGACATGGTTTGGTATTGGCTCGGCGGGCTTCAGTGCCATCGATTTCGTAAACTGTGCTGTCCCTGGTCTAGCTAGGAAGATGATCATGAGGAGGAAATAAAAAGAAATCTTCACAATCTTACCCCATAGGAACGTTCAATTGAAAGCGACCCGCACTCAACACAAGGTCCTCATTTTCCACAAGGAGGTCTTTAGACTGGGATATAGCTGCCACACCGACGCGAGGAAACTAGTACGTATTAGGTACGTCGAGTACGCAGTGTGGCAGGAGGCTGAGCAGACAAACAGGACGTCCTCTATGTCATTGCCGCACATTCTGCGTAGTGGCCATTCCCTACTCGCCCCAGCCCATTTTCCACGCTCCACTGCGAGATTATAGGTTGCTGTGAGGGCTCGTGTGAGAGCGACGCCATGTGCCGGAATACGGATGTCCAGGCAGTGGTACAGGTCTGCATTCCGAACAGTGAGATGGAAAATTTCCACGCCCGTGCAAGTAAAAATACCCATGAAACTTCGCTGCCCTTGATGTGGGCCTTGCAAGCGTTATCTAAATTGTCCCCATGACAGACCACGGTAACGCCAGGAGGGTGTAGATCAATACAGGGATACATGAACACCTAAGTAACACAGACTTACTTCTGACCGATCTTTTGATCTGCTGGCGAGCAGTTTTCGATCCCAAGTTGAGGCAAATCAGTCTCGCTAGGATCTCACCGCTTCCTTCCCGTCTCTCGTCTAGCTACCAAGAAGACTCTCAGCTTCGCGGCCAGCTCCCATCTAGCTACACTTTTGAGCTCTCGCTTAGATATCGCACGCGCGGCTTACTCCCAGCTTGTGGGATCGGACAACGACCCACACTAGGCTGGTTCACTTGGACTTCGCAATTTGAGTGGTACGTTCCTTCATTTGGGCCGGAATGGGTGCTCAATTGGCATTCCTTGTAGGCATCTCGTGCTTGTCATCCAACATCCTCTATTTCGATCGCTGATTCAGAGGATCTTTGACCACTGAATGTAAGCATATGCCTACTGTCCTGCTCTATCTTGCAGATCCTCATGTTTCCGCGCTAGAATTCCATCGACATGCAAAATCTAATCCTTGTCTTTTTTACTCGCCGTAGGTGTCAGCGGCGCCCCAGACGACAGCGAGTCCTCAGACTTGCCGGCTTGTTCAAAAGAACTCAGGACGGAGCTGAGCATCATCTGGAGCTGCCTAGCTACGATATTCGCATCCACATGGCTTGCTGTACATCCCAACGTTCCAGGGCTTAATCTCACCAAGGAAGGATCTGGGTGGTGGGGTTCTATCCGTCCAGCAATCATGTGTTCCCTTGAGCGCGTAAAACTGAGCATGGGAGGATTCTATTATGGAAAGGAAGAAAGGCCCGTTACTCTGAACGACGTTCCGAAGCTCTTGACATCATTGGCAAAGGTCCGTGCCATCGACATCAAGGACAAGAGTAAAGGCGACGCACTATCTAAAGCGTTCGTCGTTCTCCAAATATCCTGGTTTGTGGTCCAGTGTTATGCACGAGCCATTCGGAAGTTGCCTATCACGCTACTGGAGATGTCGGCACTTTCATTTGCTGTGCTGAGCATCGCTTCGTATGCGGCATGGTGGGAAAAGCCGGTTAATGTCCAGTATCAGATTCGTCTCGAAGAGCATTCTTCGATGGACACTCGTCTGGATGGTCCCCACGAAGTCCCTGCATCCTTGGATGTCGACCCGGAGCCGACGGCGGCTCTGTCTCCTGCTAGAAGAAGCACCGACAACCCCGATAATTCTCCTGGAGGCAATAGCTCAAACCCCATAGAACTTCTTCCCCTTCCCAATACGGCCTCTTTCAAGCCAACCGCGGGTTATAGCAGCCGGCCTCACAATTCCCCTCTGATGGACATCGAGTCCTCTCCTGGACCTGAAGTATGTGCAGAATCATCTCTGTATGAATCCCTTAAAGACGCTCTGAGGATTCATGAGCATCTCGTAAAGAGAGCGATGCGTCCTTTTAAAAGAATATACTCCTCGATCGTGGGCTTCATATTTCGCGATGACATTGGTATTGCTTCAGGTGCTGATAGACCTGTTCTAACTGCTACATCCGGTGCCGCAGGAATGTCATGCTGCGATGGCGGTGCATCGACGGAGGCTGAAGGTTTTTCGGTGCGCTTGCTAGCAGTGGTTTATGTGGGATCCTTCTTTGGGGCAATCCACTGCGCGGCCTGGTCATTCAGCTTTCCTTCGTATGCAGAAAAGGTGCTTTGGCGAACATCATCTCTTGGGATAGTGATTAGCCTGATTTGTTGCATCGGTCACATACAACAACAGTCTCCACTAATTTTCATTGAGAACCTATTACAACGGGCAGGAAAGGATTTTGCACGAAACCGTATTTGGGTCTTTATGAGTATGATTTCTTCACGCAACAACTCGCAATATGTTATCCTGGGGAACAATCACTTTGTTCGTTTTTTCTCTGCAATTGCAGATTTCGCGTCGGTCTCTTCGTCTGTTTTGGCTATCGTGATATACATCATAGCGCGGATGACTCTAATTGTCCTTGCACTCTTACAATTCCGTTCATTACCGCCGCTGGCCCTTTGTACTGTGAATTGGACAACGTTCATACCTCATATATAAAAACTGTTCTCTCTCTCCTCCATACCTTGCTATACCAGTTTCGGTTCGAATACATCAAGAGAATTCATTACGATGCTTTCATTCCTCGGACCTTCATGCCCACTGCCATGTTAACCTTCCCCCGTCGAAGACTGTTTCTATCTCCTACTTGCTGTCCCATCATTACCGTATGTTCAGGCGGTAGCACGACGCGACTCGCCGGCCGCAGAACAAAACTGAAGGAGTGATGGAATAGGATCCTCATTTCAGAGGTATCTTCTCTTATTACTTGCGCTTGCTTGATATCTATCTTGTTTATCGCAGTCTTTTGAATAATAATCAATGAATGAGTGTTTTCGTCAATACTATGTTGCATGCACCATTGACATCACAGAGTCAGGAATACTCGAAAGAAGCAGTATCTCAGATCTACCGCAGTCAGTACAACACTGTGTGTCGTTCGTTCTTCAGAGACGAGCTAATTGTTTTCTCGCAGACAATGAAAGACAGGTGCCCTTCGAATACCCATCGTGTGTGTCAAGCTAATGCGCGCGATCTTTGTTTTGCAAAGCGCCTTCAACTCACGTCGGTTCAAGTGGCATACCGAACGTGGTCAACCGGCCCCACAAAACAATTATTCACCAGTGGACTGCAATTAACAAGATAGATATCAAGCATGCAACAGAGAGCAACGAAAGACGATACCTCAAACTGAGGATCCTATCTCAAACATTCCATCCCTGTTCCGTGGTCTTGTCGTGCGATTGCCTGCATACATGCGCGTACGAGAGAGCAACAAAGTTAGTCACGGTGGGAGGCAATTTGGCTCGGCATTTTCCGTGACGATCTGAGCGTGGATTCTCACTTGTTGCGGTAGCGAGAGTCACATCGATGATTTCTGACCAACTACAACCAACTATGGCTTCATCAATCTACCCCACCAATACTGACCGAAAACTATCACCTTTCACACGGCACAGGACAGGCGCGAATTCGCATCAACGAGTGGTCCTCGAAGTCATACTGTACATTCTTGTACCAGACTCGAATGCCTACCCAGCATCCCGATTTCGGTACTTCATACTTGCCTCTGGCCTAGCGCTCTGAGTGAATGCCCTAATCGGGTGATGCGCCGCACGTCATCGTATTCGCAGAAAACCATAGCACTTTGAGCACATATATCTGTTGACACACAGCTCTCATTTCTTGACGGAGAGGGATGTGTGTCTGAAGGAAGAGTTTGAGATAGTGGTCGACGAAATGGGACCTGCCTTGGGTTGGCCCATGTACTCGGAATGGAAGAAGAACTCGCAACAGAAAGAGAGGCCGTTACTCTAGCTGTCGTTGCTGTATGCGGGCGCTTGGCGAGTCGGTTGGAGAGCAATTATGCAGGCGACCAGGACTCGGGAGGTTCCGAGGTACCCTTACTCCTTGTATCGTGCGATGGTATGTGGTTTTTCATTACCAATATCGTTGTCCTCATCATCACGCAACGACTTCGCACATCTCTCTCGTCTCGAAAGCTCTGTGGAACACCCTCGCCAAATCTGCCTTGGCCCTATCCCGTTAGCTCCTCCGCTGCGGAAATCTACCCTTGAGGAGAGCAAGCACCGGAACATTGATCCATGGATTGAGTTCAGGAGATAGCTCCGAAAAGAGAAAAGTACAACAACGCTGCATCTAATTTGAACGACGTTTCCTTGCAAGTCGCGTACTCTCTCGGTTCTTGCTCCTTCACAAATCATCATGCATCCGACAAGCAAAACTGCTCTACTTCGCTCTCTGTGAATACACAGATCCTAGAAACAGGCTGGACGAGTGTCCTATAGAACTAGCGACCGTCTCCTCTCCTCTCTTGCTGGCGCCATACATGAAACCCTGGATGGAAGCACTTGCAAAGCGCCCCGCTCCTTTCTCCTTCCCAGTGTGCAAAGGGAGGTTGGCCACCCTCTTCACTCCGATTGGGCGTGGGGCTTCACGTTGATACTACTTATTGGTGTTTTACCACGGCACTATAATGTAGGAGCAATGTCCTCGCCTCGGTAGCCCAGGTTCGAACCCTGATAGTATCCTTTCTATCGTCTTCTACAGTTTTTCTAATGATGCCTGGCGTATACGAAGAGACCGGTTCATGTTCAGCATCCATAACTCAGTTTTTGCACTAAACTGCGTCTCTCGCGTATCTTTCATCATATTGTCGAGCCGACTACGTATTCATCTCATCACCGAGTACTATGGCGCTATGACTCAGAAGCAATGTCCTCTGAGTCCGAGGTTCGAACCTTGGTAGTGCTTACAGAAGATTCGTTTTCCGATGCTTTTTGTGTGAGATTGTGTCTCTAGAACGTGTACCGTGCCATATTGGGGAAGGGTCATGGAATAAACGAGGGCGAGAAGTCGGTGGTCTTCAGTTTGTGCATGTGGACTGGAATGGACCAGCGAGTTGAAAGGCACGACGGTCACTGTAAAATGGCGAGGAGTTGACACGAAGGAAAAGATAGATGGTGAACGAAAACACATTTGGAACAGAATGCTTCATCTCATCGACAAACTAGGTTCTTCTGGATCAAGTCGAATCGTGCAGTCGCTGCCTTGATTAATTGAGAGAGACAGGCCGAAGAGTTGCGATAGGGACCGCTCTGAGGAGGGAGGGGCTGCGGCAAATGCCGAACGAAATTTGGCTTACAATCATGACTACTGTTTTCCTTTTCTCCCTTACGCCAACAGAAAAGCAGGCAGACTGGTCAATGAGGAAGGACGATGGAAGGTAGACGCGTCCTGTGTATGGGTCCGGCTGCGGGGACGTTTTATTGGATGGTATGTTTTCTCTGCCTTTTATGTTACCGACAGAGATGATTCCCGACCACATCAAGCACGAATCTACCCCGGAAAAACTATCGCGGTACAGGACTGGCGCGTCTCAACTGGTCCTTGGAGAACGCCTAACAGAAAGGGAGGCCTTCTTTGATCTTGGAAGCATGGGATCATGGGACATTCGGTCAGGGAGGAATTATGCAGGCAGTGGGACAGCGAACAGGGTGTTGGTAGGTTGGGTCGCATAGCCAATGGTGTGTTCCTCGCCGTTATCGTCGTCCACCGTTTTCTGACCATCAGTTAAGGGTGACGTCGGACCCGCCGCCATACCTTTTCGACATCCAGAACGTCTCGCTAACATCAAACGATACAGTATCCTCTCCCTTGGCTCTCATTCACAATTCCCCACAATCCACCCGACCATTTGCTTCGTTCTGCCGTGCGGAGGGAAATGGTGCATATGCGCGTCAAATCATAGCGCTTTGCCTAATCGGACGGTGCCGTTTGAGATAGTGGTTGACGAATTATGGACTTGGCGCGTGCACTCGGGATGGATGGACAGATCGAGCTTTTGGTCCTTGAAGAACTCGCAACAGAAAGAGATGCACTGTCCTTATTGCTCGGCGAGTTGGTTGGAGAGGCGTCCATCGGGTAACGGTGTTGTTGGGGCCGTTCTCGTGATGTTGAGTGCAGGCAATGGTATGTGGTTTTCACCTCCAATATCGTCATTCTGATCATTACGCAGGCGATGGAATAACAACTTCACTCTCTCCCGTCAAAATACTCTCGTACCCACAGGTGTTTCCCCCGGATTCGCTTAAGAGGTCCCGCTCGAATGGTATCGTTGTCCAGCCCCATCCCATTCACACCTGCTGCGAAAATCTATCCTAGCGTCTTCCACGCCGCACATCGATCCATGGATTGAGTTTTGGCGCCAGTCAGGATAGCTCTGAGCTTGGGATTGAAAGAGAAGAGAGTTTGCGGGTCTTTGATTAGTACAGCAACACGAATGTTACCTGTTCCCTTACTCGTCTCTCGGTTCCTACTCCTTCACAAATCACCGTAAGCAAAAACTCCGCCTTCCGGGAATAGAAACGGACGGAACGAGAACTCGCGACCGCCTCCTTTCTTTTTTCTCTCGCAGGTACCATGCATGAAATCCTAGACGGAAACGCCTGCTCAATGCTCCTTCTTAGTGTGCGAAAAGAAGACGGCGTGTTGCTGTATTTGGGTCCGACTCGTCGAGTGTGGATGGCTGCGGGGCGATTATGCAAGCGACAGGGAGGTCATGTTGCAGGTTATGGCAGTGAGCTGGTGGCGATGGTATGTTTCCCCTGCTGTCGTTGTCATTGTTCTAATCATTGACCAAGGAGCCGGATACCGACATACTCGTCTGTCCCAATGCCAGTTCGGGAACTTGAACTTAACCAAGCGATAGCTTCAGCAGGTAACGAGAAGTGTTCAGCATCCAAAACGTTATGCTAAACTCGAAATCGTACAGTATCTTTGCCCTCAGCTCCGTCGTAGCTCTCTCAATCGGGAGCATGCTCATCTGAGGTGCAGTGCCTTGGCTGGAGAGGACGTTGAACTGGATTGCCAGCAAGACTCCCTCGGCAGTATCGCCGTGAAATCATCCACTTAGATTGATTTACACCCGGACTGGATGGAAGGTAGACGCGAGCGTGGCCATGGCATTGTGCAGCGTTGAACACAAAGTTATGCCTCGCAACTGGAGCGTGCTGTGAACACTTATCGTTCCTAGTATGGCTAACGGTCACTCTCAGATACGGCGCGAGCAAATGTCTCTACGGGAGTTTATTGGGATTTGTCTGCTTTAGCCTTTTCTTACGAGACGAGATGCGTGTAGAATTTTTTTGTAAACGTCTTTCCTCGACCAGGCATTGGCCACCACCTGTGTACCTCTTGTCGACGTATCAAAACAGAAATTTAGACGATACGTGGGTGTCAGATATGTATTGAAAGAGAAAATTCTCGCACCACAAACACGTGCAGAGAGGGTAGAAGCATGTGGAAAACGTTGAATTACTATCAGTCCTAAGGATTTGTGAGCCTCGATTCGATTCTCCTCGAGCGTGATGAATATGACCATTGAATATTGAGTGGTAGTACGCTGTTGCTCTATTCGCTTCCCTCGACCCGGGTAAATTGGGGAGGCGGTTGCGTGTTGCCACCCAAGTACACTCGACTAGGGCAAATCCGGCTCTCGACTCTTAGGTTTCCGGTCGGAATCGATTATGGAGCACTTCTCATCGCCGACTCGAACTTGGTGCGTAGATAGCATTTACAATGACAAAAGAGAGGTATACTAAACCCCGCACATTCGATGCCCCGTGTAAAACATCCTGATGGTTAATCAACGTCAAGTATCTTTCCCATGCTTCAGGGGTTTCAAAGTGTCTCCCTTCACCAAGTTCCTACATAAATCACGGTTAAAACTTACTGACCCTGTTAAAACAATGAGAGTATACCTTCTCAGTATAATAGGAATAGTCATCGAGGCCCAACGTTTTCCAAGAGTAAACGAGTCCCACGCTTCACGTTCAATGAGCCGTTCAGAAAAGGGTGACTGCAGTGACAGAATATGCGGGTTGATTGGGTGCTCAGTCACGAAGAATTTGAGGACGGTGACATCTTCATCTAGGTCATCCGGGATGAAAAATTTGATTGGTTCCCCCCCGTCTTTGTTGCCGTCACCAAATGTACGCGTCCTGCCGGGCTCGAGCCAAGTGGTGGAGGAAAAGGAATTTCCTAGAGAAGATATATAAGGTCAAGCAATATCAAGGGATGCAATGCAAAGCGCACTTATTTTCAGATCAGATGAATTGAAGGCAAACAAAGAGACATATAGAGGGTCATCAGATGTATTATTGACGGTGAACCCATAGGTACGTTTTTGAATTTCAGGAAATGGACAAAGTTCGACAAATTTGTCGGCAGCGTCAGGCAGCAAATTTTCGCCGACAAGTTCGAAATAAAATCCGCTGGGCCGGACTTCTTTCATTTCAACGGAGACGAGGTCGGCCATGGGAAGAGGACTTGCCATCATGACTTGCAAGGTGAAATACGCATAGCAGTCAATGATCTCTAGAATTTCAGCGATAGCATGGACCTTAGAGGGAAAAGAGAACCTTGGAGAAAAGTCCAAGCTCCACCTGAAGAGCCATCCAGTGGTCCTCTCCCCTAGTTTGTAGAAAACGTCGCTGTCATCTACCATCAGGCAGAGATGCGCCAGTCGCGGATCGTTAACAGAGTGAGGGGGCTCCATGAGCCACAATTTGACTCCCTCATTGAGAATCCGGGCCAGGAAGTTCGAGTCATTGCAATAGATGGTAAATTTAGGAAGATTGTCTGCAGACCGTGCATACCAGATACGACGATTCTTATGTATGGTGAAGATAGTCTGGTCTGCAGGCTTCAGGAAGAAGACACCGGCCTCCACTCTCTCCACAGTCGCAGTTGTGAATGGATGCTGTTTGTCAGGTAGATCCGTTCTGTATATCTCATAAACAGAACCAGCCACAGTACCGTGATCAGATCCAGCGCATAGAGTAAAATAGGGCTGGTCCTTTTCATGATGGCAGAGGATCCGATAACTATCAGCGGTACGGCTTCGGGAGTCAAATAGACATTGATCAATATAACTCCCTTTCGAGAGTGGTGTCTGGCTATTCATACAAGGTGGTCAAATTTTGAGATATGCAGGTTGAACGACCATTACTCACTATACTGGCATATCAAGGCGATGGATCAATGATATGTATGTCAGCTCATTTATTGGCCATTCCTTCAGGACCTTGAGCAATTCACGAGTGAAAAGTCCTTCTCCTTGTGACTCATAGGCAAACTGAAGAGGACTGCACGCCGCCAAGAGAACATGCGAATCCAGAAGCGAGGATCCGAATTTCGAGACAAGTTTCTTTCCAGGTCCGGAGTAGATTTGTTGATCACATCTCGGAGAGAGTTTTGGTGGATCAAAAATCTGACGTGGTTCGGTGCCGGCTGGCACATCAGCAGATTTCTGTGCATCACTTGGAATGGCAGCATAAGAACAGTCGAGTATCAAAATCTGAAAGGGGGTTCCTTAGGGAGTTTGTGATTTGAAAGTGTGCGACGTACAATGTTATTGCCCTCGACAAATGATGACAATTCCGAGAGAAGTTGGTTGATTGTCCTGGCTGGAATACCGTTGACAATGCCATTGTTCTTGTCTACAATGCCAATATCAGTTGGACAAAGCATCTCTATTTTCTTGTTAGAAGTGTTCCCGTCTGTCTGTCCAACTGGATCGGTAGTTGCGGCCCCATACCCCGCAAAATATATAATGAATGCAGCCACATCTTGTTGTACAACTGTATTGTCCTTCATCTCGATGAGCTCATTAATGATGGCTGATCTTGTTGCCTTTCCATCGCGAAGGCTAACAATATTTGCCTTTGGAGTTTGCAGGTCCTCGAGGAGAAATGCTTCAAATTTATCGGCATCGCTGCAGGCACCCTGTAAATCACTGTAGTCCTTGCGCTGGTATTTGTCTATTCCAATGATGAGTGCGAAGATGTCGTTTTTGCTACACGGAGAATGGTCTCAATCAGATTTTATCGTTTAAACAGCTTAGGTCCTTAAGGCCTTACCGAGAAAAACGTTCCATAACTATATCCCGTTGTTCTGCTACCCATGCGTCAGGTATCGTTGGACCTGAAAAAGGCAGTTACGACTCAAGTATGAATATAATGGAAGATGTCTTACTTTCACTGATAAAGACAAGGTCATTATCAATAGCATAGTTCGCAAGCTCCACAACATCAAGTGGATTTCGAACCTAGTGATATTGTTAATAAACCAGAAGACCTATCAACGACACAGCAACGTACATTGTTTTCGATGCCCGTCCACTCGAAGTCATCATGAGTGAGCGCGATGGTAGCATCAGGGTACTAGAGTCAGTAAAAAGATGAGCTAGAGTATGCCTGTGCAGAGGAACCAGCTTACAGTATCCAATATATATTTGTTTATCAAGGCCGATGGGTTGTCAACCTATCAATGTGGATTCAATGCATTTGCACCGCACTGAAGCATTTATACTCACCTTGCCCGGATCAGTGTGGCCATAGGGAATATCCATCACTGATGGATCAGTTTCCGACTCGTCTTCCGAAGATTCTAATACTTCGCTTCCCGAATACTCGTCGTACGAATATCCTTCTATCTCCGAGGAGGAGCCGAAACCGGCCGCGCCCCTACCCGTCTCTGCACCCTGTCCCTGTGATCATCAGATTTCAACATTAAATCTTGTAAAAAGAAAACAGAAAGCTCACCTGGGTTCCCGAGTCTGTCGTCGTAGACGCCGGTGTCCGGCTACTTTCAAAGGGAACTGACGATCCGATTTTCGGCGGTTTATCGCGCTTCATGCCAATCATGGTGGCCTTCACCGGTTTCTTGACAATCCTACGAAATCCCCCCCGGACGGAGATTGAGTATCCGCGCACGAAGACGGTCTGGTTCGTTGAATTTCTTCGTGCCACCCCGCTGTTTACAGGTTCATCATTTTGTACCTCCCAAGTGTAACGGACTGTTCCATCGATTCCAGGGCCAGTGGAAAGTTTAAATGATGCACTGCGCGACTGCGTGGAACGCGAAAAGCATGCATTGGCCCAAGAATGGCACTTATCGCATCCGGTTACGAGGTATAGCATACCGTTACGGATCTGCCTGCCCTGGCCATTATAATGTTCGAACCAACTGAGGGCATGGGTCACCGCGTATTCATAGAATCGGGCAGGACGTGGGGAATCATAACTTTTACCGCCATCGGGCAGGACGAGGACGGCACCCTGCTCCCTTGAACTTGTAAATTCAAAACTCGCCTCTCCCGCAACAGGGATGCTACTTGGACTAAATCAGTAAAAAAAAGGGGAGGGTTTGAAGGTGGAAGAAAACGCACGGTGCTTCGACCGATAGACCAAGACCAAATGACTTCTTTTGCATACCATAACTTCGAATCGATGAGTTCTTGTTGTACCTGTCTTCGTCCGTCAAAGTACCATGACCCTGAATGTCCAGCTTTACGAAGCCAGGAGGAGGTGGTTCCCGCTGATTTACTGGATCCTGGGCATCACGGCACACATTGAAGAGGAACACGAACGAGCCATCATCGGCAAGATATCCAAGGTCGCCGATTTCTATTCCACGGCGGGCAATAGGACTACCCGAGTGCGGGCGCGGAACCCACAGTGGATATCCGTGACCTCGAGGTATTAGCATTGGGACGTAGATGCCTGGAGCTCGTTGTGATGGCATGACAAGAGTTTGTGGGGAAGACAAAGGAACTTCCTGCTATATAAGCATGTGAGGCCACGGGCGCCTCGAGGACAGCCGACAGCTGCGTGCGTCACTTCCAGACCTGATTGGTGAATAGCAAAAAGTCACTTTTGGCTTGTGAGAAAGCCATGATCTTCGGCGATAGGGGAATGCTACGGGCACTTATTTAACAGCCCAAGGATAGCCTGCAGCTGCGTGTACCACTTCCAGAACTGATTAGCCTATAGCAAAATACACTTGGGAGAAAGCTGTGGTCTTCTTCAGTGATAGAGATCAAGCGGTAGAATACAACGCCTGCGGGTGATTTATATGGTGATGACTCGTGTGCACTGTACTTAAAATAACGCTATGAGGTTCGGTGTTTACTGTTGGAATCGAAACTTACGACAAAGAATGTATAACCTATTCATGGATTCAATCTGCTCTTCCCGTCGCTATCTTTCATCGTCTCATGTCAACAGTACCTTCTCAATGTACTCCTCAATAATAGACCGCCATCGACCACCGTGAACCAAGCCACAGCAAATTATTGCCTTGTATCGCACATTCGCATGAGACCTGATATTGCTGGGGGTGTATCTCACATACCAGCGCGTTAATGTTGACATCCTCCCATGCACTCCTGTCTGAGCGCAGGGAGGGCGTGCCCCCGACTGGGGGACCTACACCTGAGGAAGCGAGGAAGCGGAATACGCTACTATGTGATTTTATGTTAACAAGACATTCCGGTCGTTTCAAAAGCCTCGTTACCTGCTGTGCTGTAGCAATCAGCATGATCCCCATATACGACGAGCAAGGTCTTTCTCCCCACCCCCTGGTAGATGATGAGGAGGTGATCAGTGAGGATACTTAAGAATAGGAAAACATACCATTATTACCGCCAGTCAATTGTCGCTGCAACCGTTACGCGATCTTTATGACCGGAGAAGGTAATGAAAGGGCAATCGAGACAGGTGCTTTCCGACGCGCTGGTCACGTATGAAACGTACGGGCATCATCACATGAGATGACACCTTCTGGAATCTGGCCGAGAGCGTAAGGGGAAAGACAGTCGTTTCTCCTTGGCTGTGAGCACTTTGACGCGAACCTCTTCGTGTTTTCTAGTATGTCGTGCAGTCGGTGCATCCTAAGCCAGGGTCCATGATTCGAGCCAAGGAAAGGACACGATTTACCTCCGCGTACACCTCCAGACAGACAGATATTAAGTCGCGGCTAAGGCGAACCACGTTCGGCATCTCAGATCTCATCGGTATCCTTGGAGGCGCTATTTGAAGAAAACTCACATTATCCTCGCAACACAAGATGGGTATGCAAAGCGCACCTGTCTTCCATCATCCACAGGGAAAAAAAGAGCTCATCTGGGACATGGCAGTGTATTGTTTGACTGCGGCAGATCTTCGTTCCTCAGGCTTCGTGAGCGGTCGCGACATGGCAGAAAGAGGGTCCCAGATATAATATGCACGCCGCGACGACGCTGCAGCATGTTGAGCCATGTCAAACATACAACAGAGAGTGATGAGTGGCGATACCTATGGAATGAGGATCCCATCTGAAACGTTCCACGGTCCTTTTCCGGAGAGTCGTGCCGTGCATGCGTGCAGTAGCCTGGTAGTGAGAGGGAAACAAGGCCAATGGAAACAGTTTATACTGGGGAACTCGAAGATGGCGGGAAGGCTTAGCTCGGTTTTCTCGGACCGGCTTGGCTGTTCAGAACGTTCAACGTTCAACGCGTCAACTGCCGCCGGCATTTGAAGCCGCTCAAAATGAACCAACTTGCCTTTCCCGTGAACCACTACCACGGTGGCCGTCTGCTCACGTCCACAGACTTTTGACTAGGAGTCCTAGTCAACGCCCATGGCTTCTTTCCTTTACATGCGGATGTCAACAACCAATCCACCATTAGTGCGTTCAACATCTGGTGACCACACCCATGGCGAAGACGAAGGGCTCGCGATATCACTGTTGTCGCAGATCTTTCCTTGCTCAGTGATGGCTACGCTAGTCCATATCCCTGTTCCATCCGACCGGTACCACCAAGGTCATCAAGAATAGCTCCCAACGCTCGCAGATCCAGCAGGCAGTCCCACAGGCACCTCTTCGTGCTCTTTGACTGACAATGATTCCGTCACCCTCTCCGCCGTGCCTTCCAGGCGCTTTTCTCAGTTATGTGGCTGCAGGGACTAGATGACAAGGACAATGTGGAGCACCACGCTCTCTTTTACCACCAAGTTGGCTGCTAGTGCCGGTCTTTCCAGTTCATCGTGCGCCCCCTTTTCCTTGGTCTTCCCTGCTTTACTAAACCGTTTCTTCCCTGTCCCGTTCTCGTTTCCTGTGTTTGCGTGCCCCTGTGTTCCCGTGCATCGTGGTTCTTGTGTTTGCGCTCCGGTTCTGTTCCCGTGCATCGTTGTTCCTGTGTTTGTGTTACGGTTGTGTTCCTGTTCTGGTGTTTTGATCCCGCGTCCGTGTATCGTGCTTGCCTTCCCGTCTCGTTCGTTTTCGTGGGCTCTAATACCGTGCCCGATACCTTGGGGTCCGTGCGTCATGTCTCACAGCTGTGTTTGGTCATGTTTGGTTGCTTGCCACCTCCCATGGTGCGCGTACTTCCTGTCTTCCCTCTCCCTCGTGTCACCTTTGACCTCCTCGTCCTGTTTCCATACAATCATTGTACTCCACTCCGTCATGATGCATGACGCGTGATGCCCAGTGAAAAGCCCGTGATTTAGGGGCGATTACCATAGATTATTTGTGATCGTAGTAGAAATAATCTACGTTTGTCCAAATACTATCGATCACCTAGAAGTGCAACCGAGAATGTTGACCCGTAGCGTTTACATCAATTCTTCACCGCTCCTCTACAAATTTTGTAGACCTCACCTTTATATACTATATTTTCATTGTACGAAGTCTTGGATTTTTTTGTGGTCGCTGATACTGATGCCGTCTGGGTGGTCAAAGTAGCAGGGAAGTGCAACCGTGACGAACTGTGACCCGAAATGCCGATGCTGCCGGTACACCGCAGTCACGACAAAGCGGTGACCGGCTCGCCGCGGCTCCAGCACTGGAGCCACTGAGCCTGTCACGCTGGATTGCACTTCTAGTTTCGACTGCATGTGCACACTTGACTTCGGATACACTCCCCTTCATTTTTTCGTCAGAAGACTCTAATAACACATACAAAGTTTCTACAAGTCTTTCAGAACCGCCCGACATCTCACTCTGTCGATACGAGGCAAGAACACGTTCTGCAACTCATTTCTGAGCCGATTGGACATGATGTAGAAATTCCTGATTATAATTGTCACAACAGAATACCATTCTAACTTGATAGACTTATAGATATCATCTATAGGTATTCTAAAATAAATTTACAGGAGGAATGGGTAATAATTGCGGCCTGTAGAAAGTTGACATTAGCGAAAGTTGCACTTCTGACCGGAGTTGCACTTCCCATCGATCGATAGTACACGAAAATTTTCTATTTGTATCCATTATGTGCGCTTACGGTTACAGGCTTAAATTGGCCCCAATATACCAGGGCCCATGATAGTGTTTGGGAGCAATTGCAGTCGATTCTGATCTATTGCTGTACACTACGGCACATTCTGTAGCTACGTTCACTACCTACTGGGCAAATCCCTACTCCTCCGCTCGTCCCACCTTGCTGCGACCCGTAGTGATACTCCGTATGGCCGCCAATACCTTTGGATGGTGCAGTCACTAACGGAAAATTAGACACAGGGCTTCGAAGAAGGACAGATTATTACGGACCACGTCGTCAGTTGGTGACAGAAGTGCAGAGAATTCCGATCTATTACAGTACACGGTATGAGTATAGAATGGGTTATTGAATCGAAAGCCAACTCAGTGAAGATCAGTCGCGTGCACGCCCTATGCACGAGGCAGACAGATTGTGAGTTGTTCAAAGGAGATTCCTGACATGGTTTGTAACGATGTCCTGGCGAAGGGTTTTTGTTGAATGTGGGTCGATAAATTGAACGGATCACACACCAATTAGCCGGGACCCATCCACACCATGCCGCCTCTCCATCAAAGCCGCATATATGCAGCATCATCAGACCGGGAGGTCGCTTCATCTACCAGGCGAAGTAGTTTTGGCGATGGCAGGATCGTAGCGAGTAGTACCTGAGTCGCCTTGAAGAACGCCAGGTCGATGCGACTTCGCTATTGTACGCGCAGGTGATTGATATCCGTAGAGACCGTCCATGGAGGCGGTGGAAGGGGTACAAGAGAGAAACGACGTGGTGGTAAGGAAGAAAGGGCAGATGTCACATTTTGTGACACAGAATCGGCAGCACATGGGAAAGGCCGGCTTTCTGGTAGCAACATAAACGCGCGTTGACTTAGTGAATGATGTAGAAACGCTTCTAGGAGAATGCGCGCAAATGTAGCACTTAGGGATCTTAGGGAATGCCTATGGCTTTGAGACGGGCTTTACTAATTTGGCAAGTTTCGGCTTGGTTTCGGCTGCTTTCGACATTGTCAACTTGGTTCAAAGCAAACTCGATCTGCGTTTGTACACGACAGGAACCCACCGCACTGGATACCAATCGCCCCCAAATCACGGGCTTTTCACTGGGCGCGTGATGTCTCGCTTTCACAAATGCCATACTCTTCGCCCTTTTCACAGAATGTTTGTCATCGCACTAATAACAAGATGTTCATTTTACGCGTTTACGCACGGCCATGGACCGGTCCCGAGCGGATGGAAAACCTCTCTATGTTGATGTCGTGCTCCCCTGTTACATTGTTATTCTCAGAGAGTCAGAGACGGGAATGTGGCCGGTCAAATATCGTCGTATCATACTCACCCTATGATATTGGCAATATGCTCTATCTCTTCCAGCAGACCACTTTTTGGGAGCGTAGTGGCACGTATTGGTGAGTAGTTGGTCCTAGGTCGTGTCTCGTCATAATTTTGGGGCTGCGCGGAGCCCATAAATAAGATAAACATTGCTATGGCCGAGTCTCTCGCCAGAGCCAGAGTCAACTTGCGCTACCGCTCCAAGCCTCAAACAGATTGCTACAACAATTCCGCTCACAGAATCCCAGTCGCATCCTTCCGCTCCTATTTGAATGTACCTATTGCCGAGCATAGAAAAGGCTTAGTCCGACTGTTGACATCATCGCATACTCTTGCCATGATGGGCTGAATGCCATTGTCCATCTCTTCCTTGTTCGCAGTGTTCATGTTGTTTTTGCCATTCTCAGACTGAAGTTGAGGACGAAGCCCATGTTCTGTTGTACTGTGACGGATCGCAATCCTTGGAAGAATTTGCGATCCGACTTCTTTCAATCTATCGTCCTCCTTGCCACCGGCCCTTTTGCGAATCTATTGTAATCAGCGGCCTCTGGTCTTGAAGCCATATATGTTCTACTGAGAGCAGATGATATCGAAATTGTTGGACCTCTCGCTAAATGTCTTCAACGTCTTCCGCAATGCGCATTTCTAGTACTGTACCATTATACTATTCATAAATGACTGCCTTTCCTTTGCACCCCATGAAGAGTCCCTACTCCGCGCGACACACTCAACAGTGTGATCACAACGGTATGAGCCTTCGTGGCCACAGCACATGGTTCGCCATGTCAGGGCTGTGGGCCCGGCCGTTCCTTATTGGGACCTTGTGCCGGTAACAACACCAACACCAACACCATCACGCGCTTTGCAGGCACGTCTTTCGATATTTTGCATTTGAAGTTTATCTGAACGTCATCATAGATTGGCAGTCTCTTATTGCTCTCGTGGCGGTAGCACGCCGACAGAGACGATTCCCAACTAATGCTATCCCGAGTCTGTAACTGCCTACATCTGATATGGCCTCGTCAAGCACGAATCTACCGCACCAATTCACACTGAATATCGCCCCGGGGAACCATCGGCATTTCCTACCTTCCATCTGGTACAGCGGCTAGCGCAAACTCTCATCAGCACCCCAACAAGCGGTCCTTAATAGAAGGGGAGATCGTCCGGGTACATGAGGAGTCTAGTTCGAGAGGGGTTATGCAGGAAGCAGTGAGGTTGCGGGGGCAGGAAGCCGGTGCTGTTAGGCCTTGTTGTATAGCGAATGGTGTATTCCTCATCATTATTGTCGTCCACCGTTCTCTGATCATTTGTTAAGGGTGACGTCGCTCGTCTCTCTCACTGCCAACGCGTGCCATACCAAGTGGCCAAGCTACACCCAGAACGTCTCGCTAACATCAAATGACGTAGCATCTACCTATTCCTCTCCCTAAAGATCGGATCTTCGCTCATCTGAGGAACACCGCGCAATTCCCCATAATCCACACTCGAGTCGCTTCATCACCGTCTGATTGTGTATTCTTGCACGGCACAGTATCCCAATTTCGATACTTCGTTTAGCTTTTGGCCCTTCTGTCTCGTTCTTCCGCCCCGGATAATGGGGAGGGAAATGGTGTATATGCGCGTCAACTATAGCACTCTGTGCGAGCACCCTAATCGGACAGTGCACATACATCCGTTCTCACTATCTAGGGGAAGAGCTCGAAATAGCAGACCACACCGAGTGCACGTCGAAATATGGACCCGCCTTGGGTTGGTGCGTGCACTCGGGATGGACGGAGGTTTGGGGTAGACGCGTCCTTGGAGAACTCGCAACAGGAAGAGAGGCCGTTATTATAGTTGTCGTTGCGCTTGGCGAGTCGGTTGGAGAGCAACTATGCAGGCGGCCGGGACTCTGGAGGTTCTATCCGGTGACGAGCTCCTTGTATCGTGCGCACGCAGGCGATGGTATGTGGTTTTCATTACCAATATCGTTGTTCTCATCATCGCGCAGGCAATGGAATAACGACTTCTCGCATCTCTCACATCGCGAAAGGTCTGCGGAACACCCTCGCCAATTTTTCCTTGGCGGATGACATCGTTCTCTGGCCCTATCCCGTTGAAAATCCATCCTCGAGCGTCTTCCACGAGAGCAAGCATCGGAATAAACAGATTCCAGAAACGGGCGGGATGAGTGTCCTATGGAACTCGCGACCACCTTCTTTCCGTTTCCGCCATGCATGTCCTGGATGGAAGCGCCCTTGCACCATCCTCCTTCTTCCCAGTGTGTGCATAGGTCACGTTGAGTCACTAGCATTTTACCATGGCGCTATAACATAGGAGCTATGACCTCGGTAGCTCGGGTTCGGAATTCGAACCCTGATAGTGTCCATTCCATAGTCATATAGGTTTTTTTTTCGAGCGAAGACCAGTTCAGTCAACAGTCAGGTTCAATGATATACAATATGTTATATGTAGAAGGATCATGGAATAATATTTACTGGAGTCCTTATGACAATGCTACCTCAAAGAGGGCGAAAGTCGAAGGAGGCCTTCTTTCTGACCAGCGACGTGCAAGAGTTGAACGGCGACAGTCTCTCTAAAATGGCGCGGCAAGAAGACGATTTGGCACGAAGGAAAAGATAGATGATGAATAATAACACGTTCGGAACAAAATGCCTCGAGGACCGTTCATCTCACCGTGTCGCCGTATCGACAAACCCCAATCTAGGTTATACTGGGGATCAAGTTGAATCGCTTCATTGAGTAATTGCTCGAGGCCAGGCGATCATGAAGCGCGAGGCCGAAGGACCGCTCTGTAAGGTCTGGGATGAAAGGGGACATGGAGGACTACGGCAAATGCCGAACGAAATTTGGCTTACAACCATGACCGCTGTTTTCTTTTCCTCCCTTCCATCCATACACACAGAAATCATACGCCGTCTGCAGGCTGATCAATGAGGAAGGCTTGGGATGGACGATGGAAGGTAGACGTATTGCTGTGTATGAGTCCGGCAAGTCGAGTGGGGACGTCGATGGGCTGCGGGGTGATTATGCAACGACAGAGAGGTTTGGTCGGGTTACAATGGATGGTATGTTTTCTCTGCCTTGATTGTAATTTGCTTTTGAAGTTTATCTGAGCGACAGAGATGATCGATGTCGATGATTCCCGACCAACTCCATCTCATCAAGCACTAATCTACCCCCGGAAAAACTATCGCCTTTGACGCGGTACAGGACTGGCGCGTCTCAACTTGTCCTCGGAGAACGCCTGACAGAAAGGGAGGCCGTCTTTGATCTTCTTTGGAAGAAGCGTGGGATCATGGGACGTTTGGTTAGGGAGGAATTATGCAGGCAGTGGGACGGCGAACAGAGGTCGGGTCGCATAATCAATGGTGTGTTCCTCGCCGTTATCGCCGTCCACCATTTTCTGACCATCAGTTAAGGGTGACGTCGCGCCACACCAGAACGTCTCGCTAACATCAAATGACATAGTATCTACCTATTTTCATTCGAAGAACACTGCGCAAGTCCCCACAATCCACCTGACTATTTTATTCGTTCTTCCGCGTGGAGGGAAATGGCGTATATGCGCGTCAAACCATAGGGATTTGCCTAATCGGACAACGCCGTTTGAGATAGTGGTCGACGAATTATGGACTTGGCGCGTGCACTGGAGATGGACGGACGGCTCAAGCTTTTGGTCCTTGGAGAACTCGCAACAGAAAGAGAGGCGCTGCTCGGCGAGTTTGTTGCAGTCGACCGGAAGGTTCCATCGAGTATCGGTGGCAGATACTCTTGGGTGATGTTGATGAGCGCACGCCCAGGCAATGGTATGTGGTTTTGACTACCAATATCGTCATTCTGATCATTACGCAGGCGATGGAACAACCACTTCACTCTCTCCCGTCAAACTACTCTCGTACCCACAGGTGTTTTCCCCGAATTCGACTTGGTAAGTCCAGCTCGGATGGTATCGTTGTCCAGCCCCATCCCATCATCCTTGAGCGTCTTCCAGCGGCACGTCGACCCATGGATTGAGTTTTGGCGCCAGTCAGGATTCGGGAGATAGCTCTGCGCTTGAGAAGAGAGCATGCAGGTCTTTGATTAGTACAGCAACACAAATGTCACCTGTTCTCTTGCTCGTCTCTCGGTTCCTGCTCCTTCACAAATCACCGTAAGCAAAACTCCGTCTTACGTGAATAGAGGACATAGAAACGGACGGAACGAGAACTCGCGACCGCCTCCTCTCTCTCTCTTCTCTCGCAGGCACCATGCATAAGATCCTGGACGGAAACACCTACTCAATGCTCCTTCTTCTTAGTCTGTAAGGAGAAGGTGGCCGGCCTCCTCGCTCCGATTGCGCGTGTGGCTTCAGGTTGATACTACTTATTGGTGTTTTACTTACCGCGGCACTATAATGTAGGAGCAATGCCCTCGGAACCCCAGGTTCGAACCCTGATAGTGTCCATCTGGTGGTTTTCCATAGTCTTTTTAGTGGTGTCTGGTGTATACTCCATAGCTCAGTTTTTGCACTAAACTGCGTCTCAATACAGGTTCATCGTTGCCGACATTCATCTCCGTAGTAGAAACACGACCCCGGATCCGAGGTTGGAACCTTAGTAGTGAGACTAGACCAGAGCTTTTTGTAACGAAGGCGAGAAGTTCAGTTGTGCATGAGGGAAGGCGCGCGCTTGGACCGGCGATGAGTTGAGTCGGTCTTGGTGGAGAGGGCACGGCAAGAAGACGAGTTGGTACAATTCTGATAAATGATACACTCGAAGAATACGAAGTAGACCTATTCACGCGTCATCTCTGCCGGCTCGTACTGCCAAAAAGAACCCCGACAAAGTGCAATGTACCTAGTTCTATGGAATTGTATAGTCGCTTCCTTGAGTAACGTTGAGAATCGTGTCGTGCGCCGGCGTGCAACGTTGACAGCATGCGGCAAAGGCCGAACGAAGCTTGGCTTTCAACCATGACATTGACTGCTGCTTTCCTTTCCTTTCGCCCTTCCATATCGTTGAGGCCATACACGCAGAGATCATACGCCACTAGAGCAGCCTGAAAAGCAGGCAGGATGAACAGTGAGGAAGCGGGACCGATGAATGATGAGCGCTCGCGTAGACGGAAGATAGACGCGTACTCGGAGAATGCTAAGGAGGTTGCTTGTCATTGCTATGTACGAGTCCCCCCCGGTACTCACTCCCGTTCCTCCGACTAATATAGTGCTATGCTACAAGTGCAGCGTCTTTGGTAGCCACCCAGGTCCAAACTTGAACACTAGTAGCGCCTCTCTTCAGCTTCGGAGGCGCGGGGCGTTTTGTATCAACGCCAGTGGTCGACTCTGGCTTGGAACAAGGTCACCGCCCAGCTCTTGTCGATGTACCAAAATGAAAAATTTAGATGATACGTCGGTTGTCATATATGCATTGGAAGAGAGAGGGCAGAAGCATACGAAACTGAATTAGTCCTAAAGATTAGCGAACCTCAATTCGTTTCTCTTGGTGGCGGATATGACCATTGAGTGGTAATACACCGGTGCTCTACTCCCTTCCCTCCACTCGGGCAAATTGGGGAGGCGGTTACGTGTACCATGGTATACAGTCAAAGAATTCATGAAGATTTTGTGCGGTTGTCGCAGCCAGGCGCGAGAAAGGCGCGTCGCGACGATGGTGGGACGTGGAAGAGCAATATTGCTCGTGTTTCCAATTAGGTATCTAATTCTAATTAGGAAGGCGTTGGTAAGCGAAAGTGTATCAGCCAAGTTTCAGCTCAGATTTACAGGGCGTCTTGATCGTGAGCTTCAAGACGATCGGTTACAGGTCTAACCGAGAACTTGGTGCATAACATTTACAATGACAAAAAGAGAGGTATACTAAATCCCACACTCAATGCCCCTTGTAAAACATCCAGATCCTTGATTAACGTTATTCCATCTTTCCCTGGTCCCGTGCTTCAGGGTTTCCAAGTGTCTCCCTACATAAATCATGGTTTAAACTCACTGACCTGTTAAAAGATCAAAACAATGAGATTATACCTTCTGTTTATGATAGGAATGGTCATCGAGGCCCAGCGTTTTCCAAAAGTAGATGGGTGCCAGGCTTCACGTACAATGGGCCTTCCTTCAGCAAGCGGCGGTTGCTGTGAGAGGTTGTCGAAGTTGATTGGCTCATCAGCAACGAAGAATTTGAGGAAGATGACATTTTCATCTAAGCCCTCCGGGATGACAAACATGTATGAGAGCCCGTCTATGTCGCCGTCGCAAAATGTATGTGTACTGTGGGGCTCAAGGTAAGTGGTGGAAGAAAAGAGGTGTGCTAGAGAAAATATATAAGGTCAGGCATTATCAAGGGGTGCAAGGCAGGCGCACCTATTTCCAAGTTAGATAGTTTGAAGGCCAACAAAGAGACATATAGACGATCATCAGATGTATTATGGACGGTGAACCCATAGTAGATGAGTGCCTGCATGTCAGAAAATGGACCAAGTTCAACGAATTTGTCTGCAGCATCAGGCAGCAAATTTTCGCTATAAGGTTTATAGACCTTTTGAAAGCCTTGAATAAAAGGACCGCTTGGTCGTACTTTTTTCATTTCAACGGTGACGAGCTTGGCCATGGGAAGAGGACTCGGCATCATGATTCGCGAGGTGAAATGTGCATAGCTGTCAATGATGATTCGAATTTCGGCGATAGCATGAACGCTCGAGGTGTGAGGGAACCTCGGAGAAAAGTTCATGCTCCGGCTGCAGAGACTTCTGGTGTTCCTATCACCCAGGTCATAGAAAACATCGCTGCCATCTACCGTCAAGCAGAGATCCGCCAGTAGCGGATTGCTGACGGAGCTAGGTGGATCCACGAGCCATGGTCCAACTCCCTCATCGAGAATCTGGGCCAGGAAGTTCGAGTTGTTGCAATAGATGGTAAATCCTGGGGCAGGACTGGTTACGAACCGCGCATACCAGACATGATGATTCTCATGTATGGTGAAGATGGTTTGGTCTGCAGGCTTCAGGAAGGAGATGAAGGCTTCCACTGTCTCCACAGTCGCAGTTGTGAACGGACGCCAATCATCAGTCAGATCCGTTCTGTATATCTCAAAAGTAGAACCAGAGATAATGCGGCAATTGGATCCAGCATATAGAGTAAAATAGGGCTGGTCCTTTTCACGATGACAGAGGATCCGGGAACTATCAGTGGTACGGCCTCCGGAGTCAAATAGACATCGATTCATATGACCCCCTTCCAAGAGTGGTGTCTGGCTACTCATACAAGTCGCTCAATTTGAAATATGCATGCGGAAAGATCATTACTCACTAGGCTGGCATATCAAGGCGATCAGTCAATGATTTGTACGACAGCTTGTTTATTGGCCATTCCTTCAGGACCTTGAGCAATTCACGAGTGAAAAGTCCTTCCCCTTGCGACTCGTAGGCAAGCTGATGACGACTACATGCAGCCAAGAGAACATACGAATCCAGAAGCGAGGATCCAAAACTGTGACCTCCAAAAGAGTGGATATCTTGACGAAGATAGATAAATGGGTCGGTGAGGATAGAATAGATATCTTGATCACGAGGATAGATAACTCGACGAGAATAGATATCTTGATCACAACCCCAAGAAAGCTTTGGTGGATCAAAAATCTGACGTGGATTGGCATCTGGTGGTGCATCAGCACGTTTCTGTGCATCACTTGGAATGGCAGCATAAGAACAGTCGAGTATCAATGTCTGAATGGAAGTTTCCTGGGGAGTATGTAATTTGAAAGTGTGCGACGTACAATGTTATTGCCCCTGACAAGTGACAATTCCAGAAGAAGTTGGTTGATCGTCTTGGCCGGAATACCATTGACAACCTTATTGCTCTTGTCTAGAATGCCAATATCGGTCATACAAAGCATCTCAATTTTCATGTCAGAAGTGTCATCGATTGACCGTCCAGCTGGATTATTAGTTGTGGCCCCATACCCCGCAAAATATATGATGATTGCAGCCATATCTTGTTGTATATTTGCATTGTCCTTCATCCTAATGAGCTTGTCAATGATAGCCGATCTCGTAGCTTTTCCGTCGCGAAGGCTGATGATATTTGCCTTTGGAGTTCGCAGGGATTCAACGAGATATGCTTCGAAATTATCGGCATCGCTGCAGGCGCCCTGTAAATCCGTGTATTCCTTGCACTGGTATTTGTCTATTCCGATGACGAGTGCGAAGATGTCTTTTTGGCTACACGGAGAATGGTGCCAATCAGATTTTATCATTTAAAAAGCTTAGGTCCTTAAGGTCTTACCGAGAAAAACGTTGTATAACTGTATCCCGTCGCTTTGCTACCCATGCGTTAGGCGTTGTCAGACCTGAAAAAGGAGTTACAACTCAAGTAAGACTGTAAAGGGAATATCTTACTTTTGTCGATAGAGACGAGGTTATTATCAATGGCATACTTCACAAGCTCCATGACATTAAGTGGATTTCGAACCTAGTGACATTATTAGAAGAACAGGAAGACCTATCAACGGCACAGCAACATACATCGTTTTCCATGTCCGTCCACTCGAAGTCATCGTGAGTGAGCGCGATGGTAGCACCAGGGTGCTAGAGTTGGTCCAAGGAACATGAGCTGGAGTACGCATGTACAGAGGCACTAGCTTACAATATCCAATATGTGATGATTTATTAAGCCCGATGGATTGATAATCTAGTAATGCGAATTCAATACATTTTCACCGCATTGAAGCATTTATACTCGCCTTTCCCCGTCCAGGGAGGTGCTGAACTAATGTGTCGGCCTGCATGGTGGTATGGCCATAGGGAATATCCATTACCGATGTATCCGTTTCCGACTCGTCTTCCGAAGATTCCGATACCTCGCTTCCTGAATACTCATCGTACAAAGATCTTTCTATTTCCAAGTCGTCGAAATTGAATAGACTGGCACCCCTCTCCATCCCCGCACTATCACCCTATGAGGTTTCAACATTGAGACTAGGAAAAGGAAAACAGTGAGCTCACCTGGGTGGTTCTGGATGTTCCTGTCTCCGTGGCTGCTGGTGTCGTGCTACTTTGCGGTGCAGCACTGTAGGGAACTGAAGACCTAAACCACGGTGCCTTGGATTTTCTCTCGTCGATTTTGAATGTTTCCACCGGATTTTTTAGACCGAGCTTCACAAGCAGCGATGAGTCCTCACGAACAGAGATCGAGTATCCGCGCAAGAAAATGGTCTGATTTGCGGTTGCTCCTGGTGTCATATCGCGATGGTGATTCCGTTTATGAACACCAGATTGTACCTCCCAACTGTAGTGTACTGTTCCCGTGAGTACTATGACATCGGTAGCGATAAACTTCAACGATGCGCTGCTGGACCCACTGGGATGCGAGTAGCACGTGTTACCCCAAGAGTGGCACTTGTCGTATCCGGTTACAAGGTACAACATACCATTACGGATCTGTCTGCCCTGTCCCGGTCCATTAAGGTATTTGTACCAGCTGTGGGCATTGGAAATCGCATATTCCTGAAGCAGGAGAGGATGTTCGGACTCGTAACGTTCACCGCCATCTGGAAGAACAAGGACGGCGGCTTGTGAGCTTGAACTCGTAAATTCGAAACCACAACCCGCCCCGAGGACAACAGGGACGTTGCTGCATGATATCAGTAAAAGAAGAACCCCTGGAAATGTATTAGAGAACTCACGGTACTCCGGCTGATACAGCAAACCCAATTGACTTTTGTTCCACAGCAGCGGTAGTAATCACCGAGTTCTTATCATGCATTTCTAACCGCCCTTGTATACCGGGATCCGGAATGCCCATCACTGGAACAAAGTCGGGAGGGACTCTGTTCAGATTGATAGGATCGCTGGCGTCCTTGCACACATTGAAGAGGTACGCGAATCCGCCATCATCGGTAAGATATCCAAGATCGCCGACTTGTGTTCCGCAGCGTAGATAAGCGGGAGGAAGAGTTGAAAACGGGTCCGGAAGCCACAGCGGATATCCATGACCCTTGGTCATCAGCAATGGGACGTAGATGTCTGGAGCTCTGTCTGTCGCCATGAGAAGGGGTTGTGGGAAGAAATAAGGATACCCCTGCTATATGTATGTGTAAGAATCCAAGGGCGTCTATTTAACAGCACAAGGACGGCCCGAAGCTGTGCATCACTTCCAGAACTGATTAGCCTATAGCAAAGAGTTCTGAAAAAGACAGTCTTCTTTGGTGATGGAGAACTTAAACAAGCGATCGACTGCAGCGCCTGCGGGTGATTTGATAGTGATGAGTCGTGCACACCATGCTAAGCAATGATATGAGGTTCGGCGTTTATGAGCAGACTGTTGGAATCGACACTTACGACAATGAATGTATTATCTATTCATGGACGTAATCCATCATTCTTCCCATCACTACCTTTCATCCCGCGTCAACGATGCTCAATGTCGCCGCTGCTACAGCTATAAACCAAAATACTGCATGCATCGTCTCCTCAAGCACATGACAACACAAGGAGGGTCGCGATCTGTCACGATTATCCACAGTTACGAGTAACGCGAGTATCTATGAAGCCGGTTCGCCAGGCTATGTCGCGATACTGTCAGGCGAGCAGTGTCACAGACTAACATCTGGACATCTTCCGAAGATTCTTCCCTTGCCCTTGGACGAGCGTGCTCCCAGCCGGGAGACCTACATCCGACAGGGGCGAGGAAGAGGTACTGTGTGATTCGATGTTAGTAAGATGTTCCGGTTGTTCAGAAGCCTCGTTACCTGCTGCAGCAATCAGCACGATCCACATTTGTGGCAGGAAATATAGGCGAGATCCTTCTCCCACCCCCTAGCAGCTCATCAGAAGGTGATAGACGAGGATGTTAGTAGGAAAACATACCGTTGTTATCGGTCTATGTTCGCTGCCATTCCAAATGCGATGGGATGAGCGCACGAGGGAGGACGGCCGAGGGCGGATCTCCTCCTTATCTATGAGAAAGCGACATCCCTTTCCCCTCTATCACTACTCCTAATCATGGCTCGCTGGTAGAGATTTGGCGATGGATGTGTTCCACCTCGACGTAGGGAGTTGATCTGTTACGCGTTCTCCGAGTTCCTCAAAACTGTTCCGCCTGCGCAACTACGGCATCGTCCAGTCCGCGTGCACGAACCATGCATGGATGGACTTGAGTAGTACCCACGTCGGACTTTCACCTTACTCTGCATTGACTTGCTTTGGTCCATCAAGGGGGAGAACGCGATAGCTGGATGAATATTGGAAGGAGTGGGAACTGGTATGGACGACGATGATGAGGTGAATCGATGAATGGCTTGCGGGGAAAGAAAGGGCAATCGAGACGGACGGTTCCTCTCTAACATCGATCCGTCATGGAAGGTGGGCGATTCGTCCAAAGCCCTCTCCGTCAGGTTCCACGTATAAGCAGTGTCGTCGACCAGGTGTCATCGCAAGCAGTGACCAGCAACTCGAGCGCTCAGATAGATAGGCTGTGAACGTCGTGACGTGAACCTCTTCAACCCCATGTTTTCCGGGTCGTCCACTCAGAGTGCACTAAGCGGGAGCCCTCCGCGTACACCTCCAGACGGAAAAGCGAAGCAGATATCAAGTCGGGGTTGAAATGGAAGCTTGAAGATAAACCACGTTCGGTACTTGCTTGAACCGACGCGTAGTTTAAGGTACTATTTGAACAAAAATCTCATTAGCTTGACACACGAAGGGTATTCAAAGCACACCTGTCTTCAATTATCTGCAGGAAAACAACGCGCTCATCTCTGAAGAACGATCAACACACGACATTGCGGAATGTTGATTGGCTACGGCAGATTATTGCTCCCTTCGAGCAGTCGCGACATGGCAGAAATGGTATTCATGCAAGGGTTCCGTGATATCGATGGCTCATGTAGCATATCGGCGAAAGCACCCATTCATCCTTTAGTAAACGTGGACTGCGATTAATGAGATAGGGATATCAAGCTAGAGAGTAATGGGTGACGATAACTATAAAATGAGAATCCTATCTCAGACGTTCCTTCCAGAGAGTTCCAGAGTCGTGCTATACTGTTGACTGTGACTATATGCGTGCAGTAGGCTGGTAGTGAGAGGCATTTAGACTGGGGAACTTGAAGATACCGGGAGGGTTGGTCATGGTTGTGAGAGGGAGCTTTGAAGGCGCGTTAGCTCGAGACACGCGATAAATTATTCAAAGCGCACCTGTCTTCCATTTTCTGCAGCCCGCAGGAAAGCACGAGCTCGTCTTTAGAAAGATACGCGGCATTACGGCGTATTGATTGACAGGCAGATTTTACTCCTTCGAGCATGCGCGACACAGCAGAGATGTAACGGCTCCGTGATTGCATGTAGCATATTCACCCAAGCGCAGATTCATCTAGGAAAAATGGACTACAATTAATGGGATAGATATCAAGCGTGATTTAAATGACAGAAAGTAACGAGAGACGATACATACCCGAAATCAGAATCCTATTGTTCCAAATGTTCCGTCACTCCTTCGGACAGTCGCACGTCGTGCTACTGTCTGCATATATGCGTGTAGCAGCCTGGTAACAAGCACAATAGAAACAGTCTCAAATGGAGGAAGGTAGGTCACGGTAAGAGGCATGTAGTTTCGCTCGGCATTTTCCTTGACCTACTTTCCTTTGCCACCACCGGCAGTCTCGATTTATTTTGTCTTCTTCTTATGTAGCACATCGACGCCTGTGGCTACCCTTGTCTAATATGGCCTCATCAAGCACGAATCCACCTCACCAGTACCGACCGGAGAGCTATCTCTCTAAGACTCTGTTCACGGGATACAGGACTGGCGCGAATTCTCATCTCGCATCCCAATGAGACGGGAGGGATGCGGTGGCTGAAGGAAGAGTTTGAGATAATGGCCGACGAAATAGGAACCCGCCTTGGGTTGGCGCGTGCACTAGGGATGGACGTAGTTCAAGCAGACGCATCCTTGGAGCAAGAAGCCGTTATTCTAGCTGTCGCTGCTGCTTGACAGGTCGGTTGGGGAGCGATTGTGTAGGCGACCGGGACTCGGGAGGTTCGGTAGTGAGTACCTTTACACCTTGTATCGTGCGCACGCAGGCAATGGTATGTGGTTCTCATCGCTAATGTCGTTGTTCTGATCATTACTTAGGCGATGGAATAAAGACGTATTGATCTCTCTTGTCACGAAGGTTCTGTGGAATGGCCTCGACTCACAGGCGTGCTTGCAAGTTACTCTTCCCCGAGTTCGCATTGTTTAGGTCCAGCTCGTCACTTGGCGCCCTCCTATTCGCTCCCTGATAAACCGACACTGCGAAAATCCACCTTTAAGCGTCTTCCACAAGGGCGAGTACTGGCACGTCGATCTTGGATTGAGTACTAATAGCTTTGACAGCTCTGAAGATAGCTCTACGCTTGGAACTAAAGGAGAACATCACCGGCCACTATGCATCCGATAAGCAAAACCCCTTGACTCCGCTCTCCGTGAGTACAAGTCCTAGAAGGCAGAATCAGTGTCCTATAGAGCCCGCGCTCATTTCCCTTCCTTTGTCTCTCGCAGGCGAAACTTTGGACGGAACCACCAACTGATCCCCGTGAAGATGTCCACCTTCCTCACTCCGATTGCTTGGTTCAAGCTGACACTATTATTGTTTTACCATGGCACTATCATGACATAGGAGCAAAGTCCTTGTGTAGCTCAGGTTCGAACCCTGATAGTGACCATGTTCTGTGAGAGCTAGTCTTCTTTTTTAGCGAGGCTTGGCTCGTACGAAGAGAGACCGGTTCAGGTGTGGTGTCCTGGGTCCACGCCGTCCCTCGATTTTTGCACTTCCGTGTCTTTCGCGTATATCAATGCTCGAACCTTTCATCGTTACCTTGGGGACGTGTACTCATTTGATTAGTACAACAATGCTAATTTCATCGTCGCCGAGACGACATTTTATTACTGAGGAACGCGGTCCCGGATTGAACTGTACCATGGTGCAGAAACAACGTCCTCTCAGGTTCGAACCTTGGGGTGTTTGAGACAAGACTAATCCGGACGAGAAGTTCAAAAGTAGAATGTGGTCTCAGTTTGTGCATGAGGGAAGGCGAGCGTGAGTTGAACAGGAAGTTGTACAGAGTCAGTCTTGATGCTCTAGAATGGCTCTGCAAGAAGAATACAAAGCAGGAAAGACAGGGAAAGATGAGTCTTCATCCTATTCACGCGTCACGCGTCATCTTTGCCGGGTCGTACTGCCAGAAAAAGACAGAGGAGGGAGGAGAGAGAAGACTAAGAGCGGCTCATTGGCAACATGCGGCAAATGCCGAACGAAGTTTGGCTTCCAACCATCCTTGTCTCCTTACCAGTTATCCCTTGCTTATGCTCTGCCCAAAATGCCTCCTGACTTTCACCGAAGACTCAGATTCATGTCTTGTTCCACCCATCGTCAACGCCTACCTCGGCAGCTCAATGTCGGATACAATTGCGTCTACATGGACCACGAACGATGTGATATTAATGTTCTGGCATTCATAGGCTCGAGTACTGCATCCATGCATGCTGTTTCTGGCCGAAACAGCGGGCTTGGTTTCTCGCAGTCGCCCGATGTCTGCTTTCGGTAGCTGTCATAGGCTCGAGCATCGCTACGAGTACATTGTTTATTATCTAAATGGTGCACTCGGCTGCTTGCGGTTGCTCGAAGCCTGCGTTTCGCCGTTATCATAGACTTGAGCACTGATACACGCATGCTGTTTCTTGTTGAGACGACATGCTTTGTTCCTCCTGTTGCCCAATGTCTGCGTTTTGGCAGCTGTCATAGGTTGGAGCGTTGCTACAGGCCCACTGTTTGTCCTGCAGATCGTGGATTTTGTTGCTTGCAATTGCCCTGCACCTGCGTTTTGTCGTTTTCATACGTGTCATTGCCTGCCATCCCCCTTCCTGGTGTTCTATACCTTTTGTCTCTGTGTTCTGTCTCTGTTTCGTTTCCCGTGCCTCGTTTTGTTACTCCCAAGTCTGTTGTATTGTGATGTCGGTCGCCATTTGGGGTCCGTGCGTATGTCTCATGTCTGTCTTGCCTTGTTTCGCCTACAGCCGGGCGGGAATCCGCGCTCATTTCTAATTTTTATGCATTGATGAAAACGAGTTCCGTTCTGCACCAGATTCCTCCATTTTCATACCAAAGGGACAAATGCGTGCAATTCTACGAATCCATTTTCAGAACGGTGACGAACCATATCTACCCGGAACGACCGTCCACCTCCAATTCCAAGCGCAAGGTTCCAATGCTTTTGAATCTTTAGCCGTCACGCTGGTCAAGCGCTTCGAGCCTTTCATATCTGCAGCTGTTCTGCTAGTTCAACGACTCTCCGATAACGAGTAGGCTATCTTGAAGCTCGCAGATCACAGGCTATGATATCGCAGTGGTAAAGGCAGACCAGTGCCATGATTGTCTTCCCTCGAAGATCGACTACGACGAGCCGTGCATGATATCCAGGCAGGTGTATCGCCTGACTGGTTCGAGCTCATCCGTGATGTCGAGAATCGACGTGAAGAGCATCGTCAACGGAAAGACCAGTTGGACAGAAAGTAATTGTTGACTTTATTCGTGATCCAAGGTCATCGACACCGTCCAGTCCCTCACGGTCAACATTTATGCCGCTTCGCTGTCAATGTACCCCGTGAAGTGTCTCTACTCCGCGAGACGTACGCAACCGTGCGATCACAACGGTATGAGCCTTCATGGCCACAGCACATGGCTTGCCATGTCAGGGCTGTGGACCCGGCCGTTCCTGATTGGGACCTTGCGCCGGTACACACACCACACCATGACTGCTGCTTCCCTTTCTGTTCCTCGTCGTTATCGTAGTCCAGCGTTTTCTGACCACCTGTTAAGGGTGATGTCGCTTGTCTCTCTCATGGCCAATATACGCCATCATTCAGAAGGTCTCGCTAACATCAAACGACCGTAATATCTACCTATCTGTCTGCTTCGGCTCCTCACTCATCTGAAGAACAATGCGCAATGTGTCTCCCTCCCTTCGCCAATGCCTTGACCGTGTGATCTTGTACGAGATATCTCGATGACGTCGCTTGTTCTTGGTTCCCGCTGTGATTGGCCTTTTGCTTCGTTTTACCACGCGGCCTCGTATGGATAACAGGGAGGGGAAAGTGTGTATGCTTGTCCTCGTACTCGCCTCTGGTATAAATGCCCTAATCGGACGGTGCACATGTATCTGTTCATACGCAGCCGACACGAAGTCAAATAAAGCAGAGTCCAACGCATTGCACGGCAGCGGCAGGTATGAACGCGATATACAGATCGTCATTCCGACTTGTTAGCCCTGCTAATAACCAACCTCAAAGTCGCTCGGCGATGCCGAATTCCGTCTAGGAAGACATACAATGGCCGAACCCACCTCTCACAAGTTTTTCGCCAGTATTCGTTGCATCAATCTCTATGATGGTGGGTTCCTAGGTTACATCCGCAATATTTTAATGCTGATTTTTGGTCGTTGGAGATCGTCCCCGCAGACATTCACGTTCCTCAATTCATCCAGACGGGGATCCCAATGCTGACATTGGAGGACAACGGATTAGATGGCAATGGATCCGAGTCGGAGCCCACTTCAGGTCGCGAGGTCCTGAAGCAGCATATTGACCGTTGGCGTCAGCGCAGAGAAGATAGCGCTGGAGAGCGGTCGGAAACCACACATCTTGACTTCCAGTGGCAGACGCGGTGTTCCCAACCTTGTTCGATGAGAAGTGACAGATTGTCGACCAAGGTTGTCATTCCTGTTTATCGAGTCAAGCACACGGGTATACTATTATACGTATGCCATTGAGATGGACGTCAAAAGACATTGGCGAAGATGACACATTTCACTGAGTAGATACTTCTTTTCCTTCATCTCTTTCCCTTTCGACTCAATATCGACTGAAGTATAAAAACACCTCGATTAATGTAGCGGACTCGAAAAAAGCATCGATGAAGGGTAGGTATCTTGAGCTCGCTGTAACGTTGTCGCGGAAACAGTGATGAGAGAAGCTATAAAAGCTGAATATAAAGCCATCAGTACCTTTCGGATTAGAAAATCGTCAGTCTCAGACCCACTGAGCCGGGAGGATGAGAAATTCACATTCACCATCTCTTTTCCTTGAAGGCTTCATCCTCTGTGATCCCATTTATCGTCTTCCTCTAGCGCACTTAGATTCTCCTCTTCGTCCTCCTTGTTCTCTCCATTCAACCCGGTCCGGGATCAAAATTTCACCTGATTTTAAGGAACTGTGTCATCGGGACACTCAAAATATGACTGCGCTAAGATACATGTACCTCATGCTAGGTTTAAACTGGGGTGAATTTACTTTCGGGAGGTTGCCGAAGAGTGCTGTCATCACAAAAGTTCATGGGACTTGACAAAGTTAGGGTCCTAGGCTCTTATGCGGTACGAAAGTAAAGCAAATTCTCTAGATGTAGACTAGAAATCATATAACAAGGTAGGTAGAGGGATAATTGTCCTATAGTATATGAGGTATGAACGTTGTCCAATCTACAGTACGGAGAGCCAGTGGCGGTAATGAACGGAGTTGTAAGAACGCAAGGACAATTAAAATCACCCGCGCTATGATGTATATCACGATAGCCAAAACAGACAAAGAGACTAGCTCGAATTTATGAAAAATATCACTAGAAATGCTAATGCTGTCCAAGAAGATATAGACCAACTCGAACTTGTTGCGTGGGAGAATTTTGTCCAAAAGAATACGACTTCGTTCAAAGACCTTTCGTACCCATTGTGATAGGCGACTCGGTCCCCTGGAATCGGATTTGACTATGAGGTGACTGATGCTATATATTAGGCAAATTACAATCGCAAGAGATGATGATCGCCATAGCACCTTTTCCGCAGGCGAAGGAAAGCTGAATGACCAGGCCGCGCAGTGAATTGCCCCAAAGAGCCATCCCACACAAACCACTGCTCGCATGCGCACCAGCAAACCAACAATCTCTGTTGACGTACCACCACCGCAGCATGACATTCCTGCAGTACCGGTGGCAGCAGTTGCGGCAGGTCTATCAACGCCTGAACCAAGATCATCACCAAATATGACGCCCATTATGGAGACGTATATCCTTGTATACAAACGATTTTTGCTCTCTCGGAGACGCTCGATAACCCCGGAACGGTCTTGAGTGAATTCAGGCAGAAGCTGAACATAGCCTCCATGTCCAGGAGAGGACTCGGCTGAAGTGTCGATCGAAGGGGAATTGTGAGGCCAACCACCGCTATAACCTGTGATTGGGTTGAAGGAGGCTGTAATGGAAAGGGGCAGGAGTTCTGTGGGGTTTGAGTCATTATCTCCGGGAGAAGTGTCGGGGTTGTCAATGCTTCTTGTAACAGGAGACAGAGCCGCCGGCGTTGGCTCCAGGTTGTCATCCGAAGATACGTCGGAACCATCCTGACCACTGTCCATTGAAGAATGCTCTTCGAGACGCATTTGATACTGGACATTGACCGGCTTTTCCCACCACGCTATATAAGAAATGACGCTCTGTACGGCAAATGCAAGGGTTGATATCTCCAGTAGCGTGATAGGCAACTTCAGAATGACTCGTGCACAACACTGGACCACGAACCAGGATAGTTGGAGAATGAGGATCATTTTAGATAGTGCGTCGCCTTTGCTCTTGTCCTTGATATCGACGGCACGGACCTTTGCCAGTGACTCCAGGAGCCTGGGAACATCTGTCAGAGTGACAAGCCTCTCTTCCTTTCCGTAATAGAATCCTCCCATGCTAACAAAAAAGCCGTGGACCAACTTCAGCTCGTGATCCTTGGAGGAGTCTACCATGTACGAGGTCAGCTCACGGGTTATGAAACCAGGCCATAAATGTCTTACAAGCGCGGACCTTCCTTGCGACTAGGAATTGACGTATAGCCCACCCAACCATGGCTTCCGGTGCCAAGATCGCGATCAGCATCAGTTTTACGCGCTCGAGAGAACACATGATTGTTGGACGATCAAAAATCCCCCACACAGATCCTTCCTTGGTGAGATTAAGCCCAGGAACGTTGGGATGTACAGCAAGCCATGTGGATGCGAATATCGTGGCTAGACAGCTCCAGATAATGCTCAGCTCCGTCCTAGGTTCTTTGGAACCCGCAGGCAGGCCTGACGAGTCGTTGTTGTCTGGGGCACCACCAGTGACACCCACGGTGAGTAAAAAGACAAGAATTAGAATCTGCATGTCGATGGTATTCTAGCGCAGAAACATGAGGATCTGCAAGGTAGGGCATGATAGTAGGCATATACTTACATTCAGTGATTAAAGATTCTCTGAATCGGCGATCCAAGTAGAGGATGTTGGATGATAAAGTCGAGCACGAGCACGAGATGCCTACAAGGAATTCCAGTTGAGCACTAGTCTCTCGTAGACAGACGCTACAGACACGACTACGGTGGGGGTGAGTTTGTAGTGAGTGAGAGCCTGAGAGGGCACCAAGATATAGACGAGGGGAAGCGTCGAAGGTCTATTCATGGATGCCGCAAGGAAGTCGCGAGGCTAGACAGTGCACCACCAATAGTTTTTTAATTTTCATACAACGTACCGACCTTAAAAACTGATCTGAGATGCGAATGCTAGAACAGCTAGGAGGGAGTATTGCTAGTGGTTGTTGAAGACAGTCACGATGATTCGTTGGCACTCCGAGTCAGCAATAATTTGCCTTTCCGCGCTTGTCCACCTCTATGACAGGACTAGTGACTATTCAATAGGTGAAGCAAAATTTCTCACACTGCTTGCACAGAACCAGAGCTTCTGTGACCGGAAACGATGCCGCCCGTTGTTGAATCTAAACGGATCTTCGGTATTTTTCTTCCTCCATTGCGAATGTCAATTGAATTCTCTGCGAGGTCAAGATTAAAACGTTCGTGGGTCCTGTACACGGAGTTGGCGCGTCGAATACATTATTTCAAGGGTGTCGCCGTCAACGTCCTGTTGAAGTACATTTTCACATTCCTACTATAGCACTTCATTATCTCGTCCTGCCATCTATAGCACGTCCTAAAGCTGTAAGCGAGCAGCGTGGCAGGTGACGCATGTCCCGATTGCTTTGACTTGCTGTAAGGAATGGAAGAACTTCGTCATAAAGGACTAATACGCCTAGTTGTCGTTTGCGCTTCATGTCAATTCCTAGAAGCGCTTCGACTGGCTTGAAAAAGGGAACTCACTACATATATAATTCCGTCACTAGTGAGGCGGACCATTATTTCAGGCACAAACAACGACCTGTCGGTCAGATTTCGAGGGATAGAGGCCGATATCGAGGACGTCGAAGGGAGACCTAAAATTGAGAATCAGAACTACGAACGCAATTCAAGAATTTCGATGGTTCGTTACTTACTGTAAGTCGGAGCACAGCCTGAATCATCCAGAACTGCTGTCAGCAGATGTGATGGACCTTCAGTCAGACCTTCGGTTTTGAGCTTGGTTCGACGCGCCGTGTGAATATCAAGTAAGATGAAAAACGTGAAGTCTCCTACTGGAATCATTGATCAACAATTATTATTGAATTACTTGCAGCTTTGCAGCAAGCCTTGGGAAATTCGGAATTAAAGGGCATCTTCGACCTTCGCAATGTTTAACGGAAACGGCTTGAGCATCTCTTGCGGAAGCCACATAACACATGCTGCTACGTGGTAGAAGTGAAGAGATTCGAGCTCGGAAATATATCGTGAGAATTATCTACTTAGATAGGTGACGGCCCAATGCCGCACAGCCATCATTCCCACTGGATTCGTTCGTTGAACATTATTACCAGCCTTTCTCTATCAATATCACCATGGGCTCGACCTCCGCTGCTGCGCATTCCCCATTTCTTGTAAATGGTCAGCCGAGTCGACGCCGGTGAAGGCTTGGTGCTTGCGTTTCGAGGATTTCATGGGCCTGACTTACGCTGCTGCGCGCTCGCCATTTCTTGCAAATGGCTGGCCTCGATGCCTGCGCTAGTTTTGTGCTTGCGTTTCTGGGTTTCATGGGCCCGACTTCCGCTGCTTGCCATTTGCAAATGGTTGGCTTCGATGCCGGCGCTTGTTTGCTGCTTTCGTTTCGTTCCCGTCGTTCGCGCGCTACTTTCATTTTTCAGGTCCTCTCGCTTCCTCAAGTTTGTGGTCCGTGCGTATGTGCATGTTCTCGCCATGTTAGGGCTGTAGACCAGGCCATTCCTTATTGGGACCTTGTGCCGGTACCAACACCAGCACCAACCCTTCCAGAATGCGTGATTCTATATCTATATAGTATAAGGGCTTGCAACGCAACTTCTTTGTCTTTATCAGTTCCAGGCCTCGCTACGCTCGCTGGCTACGCCGAGTCTTTGGCTACGGTGATATCCACCTACGGGGCCCGGGCCATATACACCAGGCATACAGCAAGCAACAACGCGACTTCAGATCCCTGAGATTGACAGTCAGAAAGGCGCCATCAAGGGCTGAAGAAGTGACGGAAAGAAGTCTGAGGCCATTAGGACACAATTGTGGTACGTGATGCTCATTTTGCGTATGCGTTTTCAAGTTCATACCCTATATGTTCTATGCTTACTGTGATCTGTCTTGTAGCTGACTGTATACGCGATTCTACCCTACGATGCGCCAATGATGAGCTCAACTTACTCGTGTTGTTTCATCGTTCTGTAATACAGAGAGGTGCATGCAGACTTCGAACACTCACCCTCCTTGAGAAGACCAGAAGCTAAGTTTTCCCGAAATCATTTCCTTGACACACGGCATGCATACTAAGGGTATTCAACACCATCCGTCTTCAATAGCGTGCAGGCAAACACGAGTTCGTAGGGTCTGGGGAAAGACATGCTTAGGGGGATTGCATTTACTGACCGGTTGGCATATGGAAGGCATCCAAGATTACCTTCTATATGGTGGGTAAGTTGATGACAGCTGCTCCGGTAGTGTTTCATGTTCTCCAGAAGCAAGAATATGGAGGATATCATGGCAATGTACCGAGGTACATCTGTTTAATAGACGCTCGAGATACACTTCTTAGATCGCAGAAAGATGGAACGGTAATGCGCTCCTTGTTTCTTATTACGTTTTTGCTGTTTATCAAGGAGGTTGGTTCGCTGTAATGATTATCTGTTTCGATTTTCTCCCATGGTAAATGTGCGTCATCATGCAGGACGTCTCACCAACATAGCATCTACGTCGGAACACTGCGCGATGTGTCTCCCTCCCTCATAATCCACGCTCGAGTCGCTTTGTCGGGAGACCCGAGCACCTGCCCAGTATCCCGATTTTGATACTTCGTTTTTCCATCTCGTGTGCGAGCAGGATCGAACCTTTCATACGAGAATGTCACAAGCATAGAGGGCCAATTAAAACAGCTGGTCTCTGCTATTGCCGATACTAAACAATTCGAAACCCGATATTTCGATGACTATCTATGATCTTCCCCTTCCGTCGTCTTCAAGCGCTCGCTACCGATGCCCATGGACTTGCTTCTCCACCATGCTGCCTTGAGATGTCTTCATATTCTCGAGCGCGGGTATTAGAAGTATGGTTTCCGCCGCCTATCGGGGCTCTACATTCAGGACTAAAACAGAAAACTGAGGTTAGCAAAGGCAACAATTGCTCCGATCCGGGATAAGCTGACCATTGACTAGCCTGCATCACTCCCCCGCACTGAAACGATATTTCAGTTTGTCAGACACTAGGTTTAGGTGTACATACCTCGGTGATAACGAACGTGTGGCCGTTTATGCAGTTGTAGAAACGACCTCGGTACGAAAATCCCAAGGCGCTAACAATGTCTTGCTTCATCTGCAGGGACATCGGCTGATAAACGACCACCTCATTCATGATGTAATCTTCCAATTTCTCATATTCTGTGAAGCAGCGCTCAATTTTGGCGCTGCAATTCCAACGGAACCATTGACGTTCTTCGTTGATCTGGGATGGATCACTCGACGGACAGCTTGTGAAGTATGACTGTTCAAGCTCTTTTAAGCGACTCTTCAACTTCTTCTTGCCGGCCTGGACTTCCGCTACCAGGCCATCCCGAGCATCTGCTAATGTACCACTTTTGAACGCGTGTCTCCGTTTCTCCAACATCCAAAAGCGGAACTGTTCAAAGTCTGAACAGAACATCAAGCTTGCAGAACGAGCGGCCAGACGCGACGAAGAGGTCGCATGAGAGATAGTAATCGCCTTCTGACAGTCGACGACGCAGGACTGATAAATGAACAAGGTGAACGAGTACCAGACATGACGATGATGAAGTGCTTCAGGCTCGTCGGAGTTCATTGGGAGTGCCTCAAAACGAGAACGAGCAATGCTTCCCAACATGAGTCTTAACTCGACAGATAATATGAATGCTTCAAGATGATAGCGACGATCAGCTTTATGAGGTGGTTGTCCAATCTTCCGGTCAACAATGCGCATTGCAATGCATTCCGGGTGAGTCCGGAGGATTTCCGATGGTGGTTCTGCAGCAAGATGTTCAAGCTCCAATCGGTAGAGAGTAGAACGAGCCAATTCGTAGGCGCGAACATGCGCAGACCGCATCGTCGTAATGTTAGCTACCTTTTTGTAGACTCTATGAAGATCCACGATAATAGCCATCCATGACTTGGCCTCAGGGTCCGACAAACCATGACGAGTGACCATAGACGTAGCAATGAACATCTCATGGCTTAAGACTTCATCTACTTTCTCCGTCATGAAACCGTTCCTCCTTTTGACCAGGTCCTCAAACTCATCAGCAGGAAGACACTCGAAACCTGAAGCGACTTTCAGCTCTTTAGCCCGAGCCTCTAGTTCTGCCAGGTCATTGCTGAGGGTCTCGATAGCCGGGATGACATCTGCCAGGCGTTGGGACATTATGCTGGCGACATTCTGCTCTAGAATGTCGAGATTCGCTCGCTTCAAGATTCGTCCATAGCGTCGAGCCGTGATAGGCGACCGGCAAGTCAGACAGCTAGGTGGTCGCTGGAAATCGATGGGAGGAGCTTTCATTCCCGTGTAGGACCCCATCTCGTCGACCTCGTAATAGGCGGTCATCTGACAATGGCCGTCCAAAGTCTCCACTGTGAAGACGTGTCCGCAATCCAGAGTAATCAACTTGTCGCTGATATCCTCCGATCCAACAGGTATTTCAGTGAGTGTCCGTTGCATGGCATAGTCTACGATGTCCATTTTGTCTTCGTCAGAAAGACATTCGATGCACTTCTGTTGAAGGCATGGTTCACCGCATACTGGAATAAAGCTTTGTTTCGATTGGTTCAGAACATGACTGCTAGCACGACTTACCTGAAGGGCAGATATGGCCGCACTGAAGAACGGTGCGACACGGTTCATCACAGGGCAGACGTGCACAGATCTTGAGTCAAAGTTAACAACCGCGAAACAGAAATAAAATGGACGTGACTCACCGATCCACATAGAACTGGACAGCACAGATGAGGACAGATCCAGTCGCATGGCTCAGCACAAGGTGCGCAGTCCTCTGCACACCGTTTGGGACACTTGTGGTGAGAACAACGTTGGCGACAAGCCTGCGCACATGAAGTACTACACTCATGGTCCTGAGAACAGTCGAGACCGCATTTATGTTGACAGAATAAGAGTCGCTCGCATTTATGCGACTTGTGTAAGGTGCGCTGAACTGCCAAGGCGAGGACTCCTTCGACCTCCGGAGTTGCTGGGTGCAGATTAAGTGTCATGCAGTCCCAGCAAGAGGACTGGCACGACCTTCCACAGCATGACATAGTTCCTCCGCAAGCCTTCAGGCATTTGTGGTTTCGGAGATCATCCGAACAGCACACTGTTGCTTCGTGTCCGCAAAGCGGCAACTGCTTTATGACCTCTTCATGACAGAAAACCGAAGATAGATCTTCCGTTTGGTAGCTGGGGGAGAAAATTGAATTGAGGTGTCAACATGAGAATTGATCACCGTACCATAAAATTGATGCTTTATGGCCGCAAAGAAGTTCGACATTGTCGAGTGGGAATCCACACGGGCTACATTCATCCGAGCATCTCTTAGGACATGGATGCCTACGAGGACATGGGGTTCGGAGACATGGCATATCGCACTGCATACTCCAATGTTCGTCGAGATCGAGATGGCACTGCAAAAACGAGAAACTTGAGTCTCGACGGCACTTAGAAGAGTTAACTGAAAATACCATAGAGGGGCAATTGTGGCCGCAGTCCATACGATAATCACAAGGCAAGCAACAGCCACCTATAAGCAGTTTTGTTAATTCTGACGATCGCAGAAGTTGATCTGTATGTTCACCTTCGGGTGCCACGACGCTAAGTTGACCCGGCTCCGTGATTATATTCCTCTGCTCTGGGTGACGAGGGCATATTACTGGAAACCCGAAACCAATCTGGTCCCGTTGCTCCATTTCATCTATGATAGTCTTCCAGGTTGAATTTTGACGAAGGTTTGAAGCGTTTCCCAGGATGTACAGCCCATGCTGAGCACGCGACAGTGCCACATTGATTCGATTGGCAGACTAAAGGTCTTTGTCACAAGCTGAATGCGTGAGAAATGTCTGGATTACCTTAAGGAACCCAATTGAATTCTCACTATCGAAAAATCCTGAATTTCGGACGAGAGAAACGATGACGATTTTTGCTTCCTCGCCCTGGAAGATATCGACAGTGCCTAGACGAACCTAGAAGGTGTCATCGACCAAAGTTAAGAAGGAAAACAAAGGAAATCGTACATGATTGGACACAGCAACCTGTTCTATATACCCTTCATCGTCCATTCCCGCCCTGGCTAGCTGATCCTGATCGCGATCATCGACCGAAACGGCAACTTTGAGGGACTTCAGAGCAGATTTCACCTCTCGTAACTGGCCCAGATACGCGCAAAGGACGGCGATATCTCCAGGTGAGCTGTAAGCCTCTTGCTTCAGGAAGTACACAACAAGATCAACGATCATTTTAACCTGGGATTTGTTTAAGCCCTCCTTCCATGCATACTTTGTGCGGAAACCAACTCACTTCAAATATATTGACTTTGGAAACCGAGCCTTCACTGTCTGCAACATCCTCCTGCTTTGTGTGAGTGAAGAAGAAAATATCCTTTTCCATCCCTTGAACGGGAGGGTACGTCGCGACGAGGACGTGGTCCTCCAAGTTGGGATACAAGATTTTTCTGATGGATATATAAGTTACTAAACAAGTTATTGGGAGAAAGATGACGAACCGAATGTTATGAGAAATGCTAGGGCGCATTCTCCGCTGGACATTGATCTGGGACATCGGGAATCCACCATCCGCCAGTCGTTCCATCAAAGAACGGTCAAATTTGTAGAGTTTGCGTCCTCGTTCACTATCCATAGAGAGAGCTGCAGAATTGGATGGATGAGTTTCCGAACCCTGCTGGATCTAGACATCCCACTCACAGTGATTGGCCAACGTAGGACGAAGTTGTAGTGGATCACCGATGCAAATAAGATGTTGCACTTGAAAATGATTAAAATTCGACTCGGGAAGAATAGATTACCATCGGTTACTCACCAGATGGCACAAGGGAAGACAATATATGTGCCTCAAGAACTTGTCCTGCCTCTTCTACAATCAATACTTTGGGCCGCACGGTCTGAATACCGATGCAAATGCTAAGAAAATGACAGAAGAAAAGGATAGATGGTACTTACGGTCAATAGTGAGGTAAGTTTAGCAGCGCCATTGGTGGTGCACCCAATAAGGTCGACTCCAGATAGTAGCTCCCGCCGAATCTGTAGTGTATAAGCTGAAAGGCTCCATCCGACTCAATAGCTGCTACTGACCTCATCCTTTGCATCATTGTACCGCTTGCAAGCAGCTTCGTATTCTTTCCGTCGCTCTTTGTATAAATATCTGTATCTGTAATATGCCTCGGTCTTCATCTCGTCTTCCCAGTGTGCTGACAGTGCCTGCCGCTCTCCTATAGACATGCGCCAGAGGGAATCGCCCCACATCAGTTCTTTGATCGGCCTGGAAGTAGTTGGAACGGAGGGAAACTCGCCCTCCGAAAATCTCAATGGTATGAAGAAGTTCTTCATGCGCTCTGAATATTCCTGTTGCTGCTCCGCTGCAAGGACCTCCTGGTTCGGCACCTTCCTTCTAACTGACTGCGCGGTGTTCTGTGGTGGCTGCGGAGGCTGTATAAACGAGATATCTTGTCCTGTCTTCCAAAAGGAATATATGGTATCTGGGACATTGATATATCGTTTCTTCTTCACAGCGATCCACTCCCCTTCCGCTTCAATATCTTGGCGAAGCGTTTCGGCCAGTCTGTCGATCCATTTCGGAGGGTGCTCGAATGAAGCCAAATGATGGGGAAAGCCCTTCTGCAGATAGCTGGAGACAGTCGACCAGGTGTCCGAAGGTGTTTGGATATCCTGTAGGGTCTCTTGCATTTCGTCTTCGAGTTGAGCCATGTACTGATACTCCGTGCGCACGTTTCTATCTCGCCATGACTTCATCTCTCTATCCCTCTCCCTATCCCTCTCCCTCTCCAACTGCTCCAAATGCTCCAAGGTATATTTATCGATACGTTTGTCTGAGGTCCGGGTACCCAACCTGACGATATTCCTCGTGATGCCTGCATCCAACAGGGATAGCAGCATATGGTCCAGCGCGTGATTCGTGAATGCAATCATCACAATCGGCCTGACTCCGCTGGCAATAAGGATCCGAAGCAACTCCTTGCCGGTATAACTCTATATGTGTTCTTAACACTTGGTACATTAACAGATGATATTCACGCAACGCACCTTTCCAGTACCAGGAGGTCTAGAACAAATTGAACGATTCATTAGCTGTATCCAACACGCAGATGATAAAACACACCCTTGAATTAGAGCCACTTCCTGTGTCAACGCGTCTACTACTGCCTCGCACTGACTAGGGTCCAAAGAGCTCGATCTCTCCAGTTGCAACCGCGCTTTCTGAATAGACAGAGGGTTAGTCGCGTCTAGCTGATAGATATACTCCCTGTTGTGGTTTTTTGGGAGACAATTTAGGATATACCGAAAACGCGGATTTCGGCTATACATCGGAGGCGCAACCGCAACTCCTCCGCGACTGTCTTCACAGATGTAGTTGGAAAACGGAATGGAAGTAGGCTCCACGGAACGCAACTTCTCCAAAAAAGGCCTGATGGAATCGAACATGATATTATTGTCCACCAAGAAGGCAAACTGGTTCTCATCAACAGTGATTTTGTCACGTCGAAGAGCACCGTGCTCTACATCGGGGTCGAAGAAACTGACGCGAATTGCAATGCGGCTCTGATGGACCTCGGACGACTCGATGATATCCTCCGTCGATGAAGTAACACTTCCCGCGTACACCCTCAGATGATGGAAATCTGCGATGACTAAAACGACAAGGCTGCCAGAGCTGAGCCGTCGCGAACCAGAATGTTCCCAGAACTCTTTTCTGACTTTGGGATCGGAATGCCGGGCACGTTCCAAGGGGGGCGCATCGACAACGAGACCGACTGTGACGCCACGTCGCTCCGTTTGAAGAGGGGCATATTCGGCGTTTGTGTAGATGTGGAACATGGACGAGTCATATCCAGAGTTGCGGTACACGCCCCCCTTTGCCTTGAGTATATTTTGCAGTTGGATCGGCTGCGCGCCACGTCCTGATGCTGGTGTTTGCATAGCTTCAAAGTCACGTTGGATAGCAGATATCGACGCGCGTATGGGGGAGCTATAATATGTGTACGTCAGCGCTTATCGGAAGAATACTATCAGACGACGGACACGAGCTCTTCACGCAACAGGCGGAACTGAATGTCCAGGTGCCGCTCCATTGAATTTGGAGCCAGATGATGCGGAGCGTCCGGAAGGTTGGCAGGAATGTATGGAGGAGCAGTAGAGACCAGCTCGTCATGGGTAGGGATGATCTGTATGTCGGCTATGTCGCAGTGATCGTTGTCATGTCGAGGACCAAGAGGGCGGAGGGCACCGGGAGCGTCATAAGTTCGAATGAGACGGGCCTGTAATGCTTCAGATTGATGCTCCTCGCTCATGCCCTGAGACTGCTTCGGTCTTCGTCTGCTCTCCGCATGTTCGTGCTCCCGCTTTACGACTGCATCGAGTCGGCTGATGGACTCTTTGATTTGTTCCAACGTCAACGACTGAACAGTAGGATCAATGGTATCCTCAAAGCTCGATGACACGACTAGTCTCGCCCATTCATCGTGCCATCGAACAAGGTTGCCCACAAATACGATGATGTCTGGATGATTGTTAATGGCATGTTTGAAACGTTGGAGATATCTGGGAAGATTTAGCATGGTGGTAAGGACTGAAAATGAGCAGAAGCTCTTACTGGGTAAGCAGGGTAGTGATTGTTCCGAAAACGACCACCCCTGAAAGGCTGCTTTGCCGCTGCAAGGCCAGCGAAGGATCTTTCCAAGACCGATTCTGCATCAGTATCTCCATGCACGAAGAAACAACGTCGAGCATATGATCGAGACCATTATCCAGGGCGCTGTACAAGGCACTAAAGAATATCAGTTTGATAGAGAACATATGCATGTTCGAGACTACATACTGGATATTAGAGTGGAGATTGGTTTTAAGGATGAGGTCTGAGGCAAAGAACTGGAGAGCTCCGATGAGAGATGGGATAGAGAAGACGAAGAGATAATAGTTACCTGAAGAAGCGGAAAATATCCAGTTTGGAATGAAAGAACTGCGAAGCCTGCACCGGCACGACAAGAAACGGGGGAGTATTGCAAGACATCGCGGATGCGGGCGAGGACATGATGCTAGTTGATTTTGATAAGATCACGACCGCATAAAAGATTACAAAAGCTATACCTTCAAATCGACTATCATTGCAAGAAATGACTGGGCGTGAACCGTATCCTGTGAAAACAATTAGTTAGAAGATGAGTTGGGGTTATGCAAAGAGTATACCCATTGTGGATTCCTCCGATCAACGCTAGCTAGAATCTGGACGAACCGAATGGCTTGATCCGGGCTTGTGAACTGGAACGTCGGGGTATTGAATCGCTTGAGCATGTTATGCGCCTCTGCCGGGCCCAAATTATGCAAGTCATCCAAGGAAATGTTGTTAATACTAGCCAACCCTTCGGTCGTCGAGAAGTCCAAGGTCACGTCGGATTCGGATTCCAGAAGCGCCTCTGCTGCATCCTGAGTCTGCGGCTGGCGAACATGGCGGAATGTACAATTAAATCCTTTTAGACACTCCCCCGAGGTCCAGAAGAACTTGCAGTTCCCATGGCTGGCTGTGGGTCTGCCTGATGGTCCAGGAGAAGGCGACTTGAAGGGAGTTGGCCACCCCGAAGGCGTGGGACTTGCCGCTCTTGTGTGGAGAAACCTGCAGTCCTGACCATTACGACATCCCCTAGAAGTGTTGAAAAAATTACAAGGCTCTCTGCCCCGTCGGTTGAACATGCCAGAAAGGTATGGAGAAAGGAAGACCTCGAGGCATCGATAGGCGCCTACTGGTGCTCGTTACTAAGATAGCACCTGATCAGGACGAAAGCCTGGCTAGTCACATAATAAAATTTACTGAACGGGCCATCAAACTTAGATATCCATAATCAATGAATGGACTGACCTCAGTTTATAATAGCTTAAGCTAAGTTTTGGCCTGAAGCTAATCGAGGGTACCGCCAGAACAGATTCCACATAGCGTCTGCATAGATTCAGCACAGCAAACGAAGCTGTGGACGGTTTCTGTCATCTTGAAGACATGGAAACGAAAGTAATGTATGCGAATTCTGGGGACAGGGGTACGTATAATCTGGGATCCCTGGTCAACCGGAGACCGGGCCGGAAAGACGCGTTTTGCTAAACTGAAGATGCGTGTGACTATACCCACCGAGCGCACTGAGAGAGTCCGTGAATCGATGCCAGGAAAAGAGCGCGACTTCCATGGGAGTACACCTCCAGACAGATAGATATTAGGTCACAGCCACGTTCGGTATTTGCTGCTCGAACCGACGCGTAGTTGAAGGCGCTATTTTGAACAAAAATTTCATTGGCTTGACACACGCGATGGGGATTCAAAGCGCACCAGTCTTTCATTATCTACGAGAAAACATGGGCTCGTCTCTGGAGAACGAACAGCGACGTATTGACTGACTATGGCAGATTTTGCTTCTTTCGAGCGTTCCCGACTCCGTGATGTTGATGGTGCATGTAACATAATATTGACGAAAATACCCATTCATTGTCCATTAAATACTGCGATAAACGAGACGGATATCAGGCAAGCACGCAACAAGAGAAGTAATAAGAGACGATACCTAGGAAATGAGCTCGAGGATTCTATCTCAAACATTCCATCACTCCTTCAGCCCTGTTCCAGCGAGTCACGTCGTAAAATTGCCTGCATATATGGCACCGAGAAGGTTGGTCATGGACGTCTAAGTTTGGGCAGGGCAGCAGCCGAGTTTTGCGATCGGCGTCTTCCCTTCCCTTATCACAGCCACCAAGTCTTACACTCGCAGTTTATCTGAACTATATTTTAGGCAACCCCTTGTTGCGCTCGTGGCCCACAGAGACGTCTATCAAACACGAATTTACCCCACCAATACTGGCCGGGGAACCATCGGCTGCTACTCCGCACGAACACTCATCTCAACATGTCGATCTGCTTTGGGGCGCAGCGCAAACGGAAGACTCGAACTTGAGAACTCGTAACAGAGAGTCAAGAGGGGTCGTTATTCTACCTCATATTGCTGTATGTGGGCACTCGGCGACGGTGACGGTAGCGGGTACATTTGCTCCTTGTTGGGTCGTGACGTTGATGACTGGGTTGGTGTAGGCAATGGTATGTGGTTTTGACTACCAATATCGTCATTCTGATCATTACGCAGGTGATGGAATAACAATATCTCCCCGCCTTTGTACCCACAGGCGTGCCTACCCTCCCCCAAATTCGCCTTGGTCAGGTCCAGTGCGAATGGTATTCGCTCCTTGATAAACCACCACAGCAAAATTCCACCCTTAAGCTTAAGCGTCTTACACGAGGGCGACCACCGGCATGTTTGGCACCAGTCAGGACTCTGGCTGCACCTAGGATTGAGAGAGAACAGAGCGCAAAAGTCTTTGATTTGTACAACAACACTACCACTCCGAATGGAACGACGTGTCACCTGTTTCCTTGCTCGTCTCTGAACAAGACGCACATTCCCTCGGTTCCTGCCCCACCATGTATCCGATAAACCAAAGTCTTCGACTCTACGTCCTATAGAACTCGCGACCAGGCGAAACTTTGGAAGGAGTTGCTAGCTCTTCCCGGTGAAGATGGCCACTCTCCTCACTCCGGTTGGGCACGCGGTTTCAGGTTGACACTATTAGTGATCTACCGTGGCACTATAACATAGGAGCAATGTCCTCGGTAGCCCAGGTTCGAACCCTGTTGGTGTCCTTGCGATGGTTTCAAAGAAGTCTTCTACGAGGCTTGGCTCGCAAGAAGACGGACCAGTTCAGGTTTGGGGTCGGTCCATCGTTCAGGCGGCCTTATCAATGAAGTGAGACCCGGCTGGGGTTGTCGGAATGAACTATGGGTGAAGTAGACGCGTCCCTGAAGAAAGTGTGGGAGGTTAGCTGTGCGTAGGTCGAGTGCGGATGTCGCATTATGAGTGGCTGCAGAGTGGTTATGCGAGCGACGAGGTCGGATTGTCGGGTTGGTGGTAACAAGCACAAGCAATGGTACGTTTTCTCCCCCATTATTGTGGCCTATACTCACTGTTCTGGTTATTCACCAGGGAGCATGATAACAACTTTGTTCACTCAACTCTGATTGCACATTAACTAGACAACTGTTTCAGCAGGTAACGAGACTTCGGCATCCATAACGTGTTGCTACATTCGAATCATGTAGAATCTTTGCCCTTAGCTCCGTCGGTCGGTAGCACGCTCGTCCAAGGTGCCGCACTTGTGGGATTTACCAGGAGAGGACGTCGATATCAATATTCTTTTAATGTTACATACATGTTATTTGAGTCTGAGCAGGTTATTAACATCAGGCATTCCCGCCCGCCGCTAAGCGGTCCGGTCGCGGGAGTCAAATCGACGTGTTCCCTTCCCTTATCACAGCCACCTCGCAGTTTATCTGAACTATCCTTGTCGCGCTCATGGCCCACAGAGACGTCTGTCAAACACGAGTCTACTCTACCAATACTAGCTGTTACTCCGCACGAACCCTCTCGTTGATCTTCTTTGGAGCGGTTACCTGCAGCTGTGTGAGATCAAAGTCTGGGAGGAATTACGCAGGCAACAAGGAGATGGTAAGCGGGATATTGGTGTGTTCCTCGTTATAATCGTTCACCGATTCTGATCCAGCATAGTATCATCCTCGGCTCCTCGTTCTTCCGAGAGACATTGCGCTCGATACCGACATCGACGTACACAGCCCTCCCACAGGTTCTTCCAATCACGATTGTCGGATTCGCCTTCTCGCCTCGGATAACGAGGAGTGTGCATGCGTGTTCTCGGATCATGGTCTCTGGTCTAGTAGACGCCCTAATTGAACGTGCAGCTGGAAAAGTTTGAAATAGAGCGCGACGTTTTGTACAGGTTGAAATATGGACCCGCCTTGGGGGGATGGACGTAGTGCAGACAGAAGGCTCGAGAGACGCGTCCTTGGACAACTCTTAACAGAAAAGGAGGTTGGGAGGTTCCATCGAGTGATCGTGGCACAGCGTCGTTCGCAATGGTATGTATTTTTCACCTCCAATATATCATTCTGATATGTCATTGCGCAGGCGACGGAATGACTCATCTCTCCCTCGCGCCTACAAGTCCCCCGAACGACATTCAAACCACCACCACAGCGAAAATCCACTCTTAAAGCGACGGCATGTCGACTCATGGGTTGAGTCTAGGCACCAGTCAGGGCTCTGGCTGCGTCTGGGATTGAAAGAGAAGAGAGCGCACAAGTTTTTGATTCTTACAACGATATCTGCTATCACTCTGAAGTGAACGACATGCTACCTGTTTCCTCTGAACAAGACGCGTACTCTCTCGGTTCCTGCCCCTTCACATATCAATATTAAATATTAATCACGCGTCAATCTTCGACTCCGCCTTGACACGGACGGAACAACTCACGACCATCTTCCTTTTGCTCTCCCGGGCGAAACTTTGGACGGAACCGCCAGCTCTTCCCAGTGAAGATGGCCATCCCGCTCCGATTGGGGACCCGGCTGCAGGCCAACACTATCAGTGGCACTCTAACATAGGAGCGAAGTCCTCGGTCGCCCAGGTTCGAACCCTGATAGTGTCCATAACTGGATGGTTCACTTAAATGTCTAGGTATTTTAGCGTAGCGAGACTTGGCTCGTAAGAAGAACGGCCAGTTCAGGACTAGCGTTAATATTCATCGCACAGTTTTTCCACTAAACACTTCTATGCGTCGAGGGGCAGCACTTTCATCATCATTAGGGATGTTGATTAGTACGTCAACGCTAAATTCGTCGTCGACTATGATAATACAATCGCGTCTACACAGCCAGTACTGTCGGTCCTATGTTCATTCTAGCCGTCCAGTTCTGGAAAATTCTTGGTGAACATGTAATGGGTATCCAAAGCGCACCTGTATTCTATTATGGACGGGAAGGAAACGATAACTGCATTGCGGGACGGTATTCATTGACTAAGATTTTGTTAATACAGTAGCGAAAACAAGACGAAGAATACAGACAGATAGCAAGAGACGGCGGGTAGTATAGGGCAAAGTTTACATGTTGGCGGAAATCGGAAGCAGGACCAAAAGCAAAGAATGGCAGAGTGAAAAGACTTTGGGTGGAGACGTCACCAAAAACTGAAACGTCGCTCGACTTCAACTATTGCTTGTAAGCGAGCTTCCTCTGAGCAGCCGCCTTTCCTCGCGCCTGACCAACATTTCAGAAAGATCTGTTCGTCTGAAAAAGAAAACCAAAACTAACCCGCGCCCAGTCCTTGCTCCCAGTGCAACTTTACCTTCTCTGGCATCCTCAAATCATCGCCTCTCCCCACAGAGCACTCCTGTCCAAATGGTGTAGGCGAACCGATAACACTAGGCGAGGAGGTGAGGAGAAGGCAGTGCTCGGCGCTCGCCTGGCGCAAGTCCATGGCCATAAGAGGGAGGCTTCAGCGACGCTAAGCTTGCTCAATTTTGGCGGAAGACGGTTGACTGATTGTCGGGAGCGCATGCAGAAAAGGGAGTGTTGTCGATTGGTCGTCCGCGTCATTCGCTGCCTGTCCACCAATAAGTACCCTCAACACCCAGCTCCAATGGACTATGAGGTAGAAGAGATTTGAGGTATTCGACCCGTTCGACATGAGGCCTCGGAGGAAGTCGTTACGATTCTTGAGGGCTAGCGCTGGGGCCCCTGCGTGAAGACACACGTAGTCGTCGTCAGATTGGGGCGGCATGATGAAGTCAAAGATGGAAGAGAATGACCGGGCGAGGCACTGGAAGGGAATCTTCGGAAAGGCGTCGTGGTCGACATCAGCGTTTGCTACAATTCCCACGCGTGTTTCGTCTTCGACCCCACTTTTCTGGAAACTCAAGGTGATGAGCTTCACGTTGCGGCCTTGGAGAACTTGTAAAAAAAAAACAGAGGTCGACGCCTTGCAGACGACCTTCCAGTCCTGTCTCTTGTAAGTAGTCAGTGGTATGTGCTTTTCATCATCAATATATCGACATTTGGAATGTCACCTGGCCCCGCCCCGTTCGCTCCCCTACAGAAATTCACTCTGGGCGTCTTGATTCTTGGGCGTTTGCTTGCACCGGCACGTTGTCCAAAGGATTGAATTTTGGCGCCAGTCAATATTCGGGAGGAAAGAGACGACGGCATGTAACGCTTTGATTCGTACAACAATGCCACCGCTCTGAATTGAACGACGTGTTGTCACCCGTTTCTTTCGTCTCTGAACAAGAACTGTGCTTTCTTTTGGTTCCTGCCCCTTCACCGCATCTGATAAACAAAACTCCTCGACTCCGCTCTCTGACGAATGTCCTACAGAACTCGCGACCACCTCCCTTCCTTTTTCTCTCACAGGCAAAACTTTGAAAGGAACCCGCATCTTCCCATTGAGGATAGCCCGATTGTGGACGCACTATTGACGATTTACCGTGGCACTATGATGTACTAGAAGCCATGTCTTCGGTAGCCCAGGTTCGAACCCTGATAGTGGCCATAGCATATCCTTCATCGCTTATTTTGGCGCTAAACTGCTTCTACCGCCCATTAAACTAGTTCTTACAAAAAACCCTGCCTAGTGCCCACCGCCAGGCTGGCAGAGGTCGAATTCAATTTGATTGCAATACCACTACTACCCACTACCGTCTTTCCATCGCTTTTCCCCCCTGCCGATATTCCATACTCCGTCTACTAGGGAGAAAGGGGATCAAACTGCTATTATAGGGACCGAGTGAAATCCTTTAATGCCCTCTTAACCGCTGGTCCTATGCCAAGTTGGCTCTTAGAATATGGAACTTCAGTCCCGAACGGCGGCATCGTCTCGTCGATGAAGACCACTGACACCGACTTGAAAATAGTCCAAACCCGAACAGAGATCGAGAATCCGCGCAGGAAGACCGTCTGATTTGCAGCAGCTCCCGGTACGCGTTGGTGACTCCGCTGATAAACACCAGAATAGGTTTGTCTCTCCCATTTGTAGCGTGCTTCACCAAGCAAAAACTTCAACGACGCGCCCCCAGACTCGATGTGATGCGAGTAGCATGCGCTGCCCCAAGAATGGCACTTGTCGTATCCCGTTACGAGGTATAGCATACCATTATGGAGTCGTCTGCGCTGTCCCGGGCCATTGAAGTATTTGTACCAACTATGGGCATTGGCTACTGCATATTTTTCAAATAGGTTAACCTGTTCGGAATCGTAACGTTCGGCACCGTCTGGAAGGACAAGAACCGCGGCGGCTGTCGATTTTGAACTAGTAAATTCGAATCAGGAAGGAAAGTCTTGAAGGTGTAAAAGAAAACATACTGTGATGGAAGCGAACTAGAAATCACCGAGTTCACTTCCAACTGGCCGTACCTAGGTTCTCGAATGCCCTTCAGTGGTTCAAATCCGGGAGGAGCTCTGTTCTCGTCGTTGGCGTCCTTACACACATTGAAGAGGTACGTGAACCCCCCGTCATCGTTAAGAATTCCAAGATCGCCGATTTGTGTTCCATTAGGAAGCTTGGAAGGCGGTTCGGGTAGCCATAACGGATATCCGCGACCTTTGGGCAGCAGAAGGGATGCATAGATATCCGGAGCTCGTTGTGACGGTGTCGCCATTGAAGTTGTGGAGGTACAGTGTAAGTGTCCCTAGCCCCTTACTACAAGGGTCTCAGTTTTTATCTTTTGACGTTTAATTGACGACAAGTGTCGTACTCAGTACACTTGAAGGTCGGACTCGCAAGCAGGAGATGTTACGATTCCGTTCTTCCATCACTTATATTTCACAGCAGATCCTAAACATCAGATGTATTTCTGGCTACCCCCCTGTCATCGGATTTTGAGACCTCGAAGGAAGGATTCGTATCGTTTCAGCAGGTCTAGGATCTTCTTGAGACGAGCCCCCTTCTTCCGTCTGCCCTCCACCGCACTTTCAGTTGGCTTCCGGACTCGATCACCCACCGTCGGGAAAGAAGAAGATAATAGTAGTCATAATGGCAAGCTGACTTTATTGTGCCCATCCCTGCTGGTAAATCTGAACGGAATCTAGAATTAGACGTATTGAGTGTCGGTGCGATTGGATGAGCAGTATCGCTCGCCGTTCACAGCGGAATCCATATGGAAGAGAGGCGTGCTCTATTGGCATAGTTACTTCTCTCCAGTCGGGCCAACTTAAAATTCATTGGACATAGGTCTGCGCGCATGCCTGATGTGATATTGTCGTCTAGATGTTCATGCACATCCTAATGAAATAGGTGAGTGTCGCTGCTTCGCCTCCGTACTTTGCTCACATCAGATGGGAATCCTTTACAATTAAATTCCCAGGCGCTATCCTTTGTGCACCAAATAGGCTACATTAGACGAGGCGCTCTGGTGTAATGGGATTCTGATTGAAATTGAGTGCAAGTTCCATAACCAAGGTTCGAATCCTGGTAGTACCTGTGTTGGAAATGGATAACGTTAACTTTTTTCTTCAGGAGTCAGCACTGGTAGGTCTTAGTTTAAACTAGTTGAAATTTCAATGAAAGTACAAGATTTTAAGGGATGGGGCAGGCACACGTGTGTTGGAGGGACAAGCACGCCGGTATCACACAGCATAAAAATGTCTAATCTCTTCCCCCTCAATGAATCTCGCTATCTTCGTCCTCGACCCAGCGTCCGGTAGCACCCAGACTCGTACATTGCCATTGAAGAGATCTATGGCCGAGATTACTTAGGACACTGTACTGCTCGATCTCATTTCTTGTGGTACTGCTACCATACCAAGTCCTTTTACCACCGTGACGCCGTCAGTTTCTGTAGAATATCTCTGTGCAAAGCAAACCGTGCTCCTCCCTCTCTTGAATAATGCCATTAAAGACGCTGTGGTCAATGCGTCACCTATTACTATCTGAGGTTCGACTCCCTGCCCCAGCATTGTGTGCCGACAAGTTGGATATTTCCTCGCTTTTTCTTGCGTTAAACCGGATATTGTTGAGGGAGCGCACGGCAACATTTACGCCTTCTCCTACCAAGTCCCAGCCTCTGACGGAGTACTAGTGTAATAGATAGGGTATTACACCGACACTTGAAGATGTTGAAATTTTTAGTATGGCGACTCGTCTTTAGGACGTCTGATGTTTCATACCGTTATCTCGTCCAGTAACTAATCCAATAAACTGCCCCGTCGCGACACATACTCTAGGGCAGACATAACCTGCGTTGCCGTGATAATTTGATGGAGAGTGTTGCCGGCAAACGCCGAGTTAACTTTGACTGCGACTATGCCATTGGTGCCACCCTTTTCCACCTGCCCCCTCGTCGCAAGAGAGACATAGAAGAAAATATGCTACCCGAAGAAAGACGGATTGAGACGGGTTCTACTGTCTTGACTGAGACTTCTCGGTGCCGAGTCTAGGATTTCCTCTCTACTGAAGACGCTGATTTAGAAGATGAGACCTCCTCCTCCTCATCTTCCTCCTCATCTTCCTGAGGTCTCTCGAGATCTCATCTTCCATCTTCGTCATGGCAACCCTAGCATCACTCCAAGTTCCAAGTATCTATCCCTCACTGATGTTGCGCCGGGGTCATGGATATCCACTGTGGCTTCCGGAACCGATTTCGAACCTCCCTCCTGATTGTGTTCGCCATGGAACACAAATAGGTGACCTTGGATATCTTGCTGACAACGGCGGATTCAACTACCTCTTCAATGTGTTCAAGGACGCTGAGGATCCTGTCAATCTGAATTGGCATAGTGTTCCTCATGGCTTTGTACCGCTCAAGGTAGATCCTACTATACGAGAGGAACTGGAATTTCACGATAAGAACTCGGTGGCTACTATGTCTGGTGTGGAACGGAGATCGGCTGGGATATTGTCTGTTTTCTTCCTTCTACCTTCAAATTGTGTGCATTTCTGACGGGGCTGTAGTTTCAAATCTACGAGTTCAATCACACGAGGCGCAGTCCTCACCCTTCCCGACGGTGCCGAACGCTACGATTGTGAACACCCCGGTATACTCGGGGAATATGCAGCCGCGAATGCTCACAGTTGGTACAAGTATTACAATGGCGAAGACCAAGGCATGGGGATCCGCAACGGTACGCTGTACCTTGTCACTGGATGCGACAAAGCTCGCTCTTGGAATGCCAAGCGCTATGCGCAGTCAAGTAGTGCGTCGACATTCGCACTGGCCAGAGTATTTCGATACAGGAACGAAAAACAGATTGTTTCCGGTGTCGATGAACGAAGTCATGAGCGTGAGATGACACCAGATGCGAGGCCCAATCAGACCATCTTCTTGCGTGGATATTCGATCTCTGTTCGTACCAAGAGCTGGATGCTGGGAAATCGGGTGGGTGATTCTTTTCTTTTTTTCTTTAGATGCTGAACATGATCAAGGATGTGTTTCCCTACCAATATAGCGGTCTCTGGACGGGTAAGGAGCTCCCTGACCACAGACCATCGGCGTCAGTAAATGACTATATTCTTGGTAGTGTAAGCTTCTAGTGCCGTTGTGAGGACGTACTCTGCTCACGCTCACGCCAACTCTAGTACTTTGGTGCCACTGTTGCGGTCACTCATGACCACTATATGGGTATGGTAAACAGTGTACGTCGGCATTTCTTTGGCAGGTCTTCCGGTCCCATTAACGGACTCGCTAGGTTCGAAAGCCACTCAAGGCAGTAGAGCTTGCGAATGATTTCACTTCCAGTACCGACCTAGTTTTCATCACCAAAAGTAAACCGTTCACCATCACCTCGTGATTCTGCTTGGATCCTAATTGCTTTCCTTCCAGGCTCGGGAACGGGCGGTGCTTGGATAGCAAACCGAGGTTTCACAGACGTACTCGGATACCAACACCGGACGTTGAACTCGAAGGATGCGGAAACACTTCAAGAACTAACAGGTGCGTATTACGTACCGAGTTTATTGAAACACGAACACTGACCGGTCCTTAGGTTGCGCACCTGAGGAAGCCAAGAGTATCATAGGGCTGCGACCCCATCTATCTGTCCGAGCTCGACTGAGGCGATGGTGCTCGGGGGTGGAGGAAAAAAAGAAGACAACATTTTCATGTGAGAAGAGAGTAATCTAATAGCCTGGCGAGTTGGCGTCATTGTATGCTCGCAGAACCTAAAATCTGAACTGATTCCAGACTTGGACGTATGGACGGTGTACTCTGATGCATGGAATACCGACATCTTGGGGCACTCTCTCGGGTCAGGAAATTTCTGAAGCATATGTGCATAATACTAAGGGCGCGGCTCTACCAAGGCTCGACGCTGAAATAACTATGAAGAATATGTTGGGAAAACCCCGTTCTCTTCATCTATAGCTCACAGTCGTCGAACCTTGTATGAGCACAAAAAGATTTCATCTCAATGGTATCGAAGCACTGGGATCAACGCTGGGATCTGGAGGCGCAGCCTAACTGGCAATTTTCATGCACCCAGGTATGTTGCTCGCCAGTACCTGATTCCAATGCTGTATGGCTCACTGCATTGGCTTGCATAAATAGATCCCTAGCAACCCGCTGTTGGGAGAAAATAGGACGTTTACGTATAAGCGCAGCTGATGAAGAAGGGAACGTTTGTCTCCCACGGTGTTTTCGACGTTAACGCCGAGGACGCCGTCAGTCAAGCCGTCTTCCGGTGTCATGCACGCTCACTGATCGTTCCCTTAGACGCTAACTTCGCCCATGGATATCGTCCGTTTATTGAACATGTTTGTTCACAATATTGGCGTGTTCGCTCCAGAACGAAGTTCGCGCGTTTATGCCTGCAACATAAAGAACGACACCTGAGTAGAAGCAGGAACTGTGACGCCCCGAAATACATTCATGGTGTACTTATTCTAGCATATACAACCACTAGCATCAGATGGTGGCTGAAACACGATATCAAAAAGGGAGAAGACCGATGCTGGTGCCCACTGCCGCCCGCATTCCTTCGTTTCATATCTGATCAGTTCTCATAGCATTGTAGGTGTTACATTCGTCTCAATCATCACACAATATACAAAACGTTGCTCTTTCTCTTGTTCCCTTCATACGTTTTGCGCTCGATCTCGATAAGCCTGTCCCTCCGGTTCACAGAGACATCCATCTCGGACTTCGCAATTTGAGTGCTGGTACGTTCCTTGGTCTAGGCCAGAAGAAGTGCTAAAACTGGCATTCCTTGTAGTCATCTCATGCTCGTGCTTTCGTATCGTTCAGCATCGTTTACTTTGATTGCGAATTCAGAGAATCGTAAAAATCATTAATCAAACGTACGTATACGCCTGCTTTCATGTTCTACCTTATGAATGCTCACGATTCTGCGCTAGCATTCCATCGACATGAAAATCCTGATCTTTATCCTCTTACTCGCTTTGAATGTCAGCGGTGCCCCAGATGACAGCGACTCCTCAGGCTTGCCGGCTTGTTCGAAAGAACTCAGGACGGAGCTGAGCATCATCTGGAGCTGTCTAGCCACGATATTCGCATCCACATGGCTTGCTGTACATCCCAACGTTCCAGGTCTTAATCTCACCAAGGAAGGATCTGTATGGGGGATTTTTGATCGTCCAACAATCATGTGTTCTCTCGAGCGCGTAAAACTGATGCTGGTCGCGATTTTGGCACCGGAAGTCATGGTTGGGTGGGCTATACGTCAATTCCTAGTCGCAAGGAAGGTCTGCGCGTGTAAGGCACTTATGGCTTGGTTTCATAACCCGTGAGCTGACCTCGTACATGGTAGATTCCTCCAAGGATCACGAGCTGAAGTTGGTCCACGGCTTTTTTGTTAGCATGGGAGGATTCTATTATGGAAAGGAAAAAAGGCTTGTCACTCTGAAAGACGTTCCCAGGCTCCTGGAGTCACTGGCAAAGGTCCGTGCCGTCGATATCAGGGACAAGAGTAAAGGCGACGCGCTATCTAAAACGGTCGTCCTTCTCCAAATATCCTGGTTCGTGGTCCAGTGTTGTGCACGAGCCATTCTGAAGTTGCCTATCACGCTACTGGAGATGTCGGCCCTTGCATTTGCCGTGCTGAGCATCACTTCTTATGCGGCATGGTGGGGAAAGCCGGTTGATGTCCTGTATCAGATCCGTCTCGAGGAGCATTCTTCGATGGACACTGATCAGGATGGTTGTACGCTCTATAAAGTCGGTGTACCCTCGGATGTCGACCCGGAGCCGATGGCGGCTCTGTCTCCTGCTAGAAGCATTGACAGCCACGAAAAGTCTCCCGGAGTCAATAGCTCAAACCCCATAGAACTCCTTCCCCTTCCCAATACAGCCTCTTTCAAGCCAACCGCGGGTTATAGCAGTAGTTGGACTCACAATTCCCCTGCGATCGACACCTCAGCTCTGAAGGACACCGCGTCCCCTCCTAGACCTGAAGTCTATGCAGAACCATCCCTGCTGGAATTCTGTTTCAAGACTGCCCAGCATTTCGGAAAGAGAGCAATCCGTTATTTTACAGATATACAGCTCTCGGTGATGGCCTTCATTTTTGGCGATGACATTGGTTCAGGTGTCGATAGACCTCTTCCAACTGCTGCGACTGGTGCTGCAGGAATGTCATGCTGCGATGGTGGCACGTCAACGGAGGCTAACGATTTTTCGGTGCGCTTGCTAGCAGTGTTTTATGTGGGAGGCCTGTTTGGGGCAATTCACTGCGCGGCCTGGTCATTCAGCTTTCCTTCGCATGCGGAAAAGGTGCTATGGCGAACGTCATCTCTTGCGATCATAATCGGCCTAGTTTGTGGTATCAGTCACACCCTTTCAATACGCAAACGACTATTCATCCTTGTGATTGCGATAAGCAGTCGCCTATTACGAAAGGACCCAGAACAAAGTCGTATTTCAACCTTTACGACCAGAATATGTTCATACAACGACTCGGACTATATCATCTTGGAAAACAATAGCATTTTCAATACTCTCAGGAATTCCGCGTTGGTGTTCTTGTCTGTTTTGGCTATCGTGATATACATCGTAGCGCGGGTGACTTTAATTGTCCTTGCGCTCTTGCAACTCCGTTCATTACCGCCACTGGCTCTTCATACTGTAAATTGGACAACGGTCATACCTCATATATAAGCCGATTCTCTCTTCCTATCTTACTATTGAAATTTAGGTCTACATGCACCAACAAATTCACTGTGATACTTTCGTACCACAAATGGCGGTGTTGATTTGAATATATTTATATCATACATTCTTTGTTCTAAGCGCTGATTCCAGCAGTCTCATTCTAATCTTGTAACATGCATTTATTCATAAAATCATTCTTCCCTTTCCCCTTCATCCTGCACCTTTGGCGTCAACGGCGTCTCCTTTATGAAGGCCGCCGCTACCACCGCTACCCCCGCGAGGGCTACAGTAAACCAAAACACTACATGTATAGCCTCGCCATACGCGTGCCTCACAATCATACGAACACTTCGCGGAAGGGTGGCGATACTGTCGAGGGAGTGCCTTACTTGACGGACAAGTTCATCGATATCCACATCCTGCCCAGCCAACTCCCGCTTGAGCGCAGCACGCAGTGTCCCTTGAACCAGTGTGCTCCCGACTGAGAGACCTACTACGGAACCAAGAGAACGGAATAGGTAGGATACTACGTCATCTGATTTTAGCACGCCGTTCCAAGTATCGAAAAGCGTGCTTACCTGCCGTAGCGATCGCCTGATCAGCATGTCCCGCATTTGCAATGAGAGAGATGAGCGAAGTGGTTATCCCACCCCCTGACAGATTATAAGAACTGGCTAGGTAGCTATAACGTAAACACGTACCATTGCCGATGCTCGATATCACCAAACCCACGACCAAGCCAACCAAGGAACTCACCGCCACCCCACTCATTAGCACCACGAGTATGGCTCCAGCAAGGAGCAAAAGGTACCCTGCGACCGTAACCCAATAAAACTTCCCCGTAGCTTGCATAACCACGCCACCGATCAGACTTCCTGCTACACCACCCACGACGCTCGGGATGAACCACGCCCCTACCCGGCTGGCCGAGAACCCGCACACAGCCTGCAAGTACAACGAGAGGTGGAATAGCATGCACATACTTGCTGCCACTCCAAAGAAATTGACGAGGTACGATGGGGTGAGCGCACGTGAAAGGATGATTCGCGCGGGTGCGAGTGGTTCGCGTGCAGTATGCTCGGTGATTGCAAAAAGAATGGAGAACACTGCAGACCCGACAAGGGTGCTGATGGTGAGCGGCGCAGACCAGGAGACGTTTCCTCCGTTATCAAGCCCGAGGAGGAGGAGGAGGACTGTCACTACGAGAGTAAACGCCCCAAGGAAATCGATACGGCGAATCTTGGTTTTCAAGCTCGAATCATTGGAGGGCAAGGGTATCCTTAAAGCCAAGGAGACGGAAATGATAGCAACGAGCGCAATAGGGACTTGCATAAGGAATGCCCAACGCCAACCAATCGTATCAGCGAGTATTCCCCCAAGAGGGGCGCCGATTGCGCTCCCTGTGGCAAAGACGATATTGATAATCCCTTGCCAAGTCCCCCGACTTCGTAGGGGGACGATATCCGACATGATAATGCTCACGACCGTTGACATCCCCCCACCACCGATACCCGCTAGTGCGCGCGACGCAATCAGTGCGTTCATGCTCTGCGAGATCCCACACAATAGGCTTCCAAGAGCGAAGATGCAATACGCGCTCAGCAGGCAGGTCTTACGCCCGAATATGTCGCTGAGTTTCCCATATAGCGGTCTGGGTGTTACATTATGAGGGTACCAGAATTCTGTAGAATGTGTTACGTACTGGAAGCTGGTGAGGGTAAGCATGTATCCCGTGGCGATCCAGCTCGTCTTTTGGAGCTGTTCGAGCTCACTCCCAATGGCGGCGTATGCTACATGTCTACGTTAGAAGAATATATTAGTAGAGAGGAAAGTTGGATATACACGAAACGACGATTGTCCCATCCATGGCGGCAAGAAATACTCCCACCGACATGGGGATGACCTGACGATGCAATCAAGAAGGATTCCGAAATCATTGATAGTCGACGTACCACAGCAGCTAACGCCCGTGCGGACTTACCTCCTGCATCGGCATTGGCGTTGGCGAGCAGCGGCCTCGTCTCGTCGATGTCCTCGACGGTCATCGTGGGAGGAGAGAAAGAAGTAATTCCATGAGAATGGCGATACGATGTTGAAATTGATAACGTTACGTACTTGACAGTATTTTCGGAAGTTCGTCCCGAAAATTATTATCTGGAGAGGTCAATCAGGCACACTCAAGGCACGCTGGCTGGATGAGCAGAAGAACTTCATTAGAGGCGGCTCGCAAGGGGTATATGCTAAAAGACAATGGGCTACACCATCTTTGCTACTCACTACTCACCATCAAGACCAGCGGGATGGTTTTCCGAAAGATAACCATCGAAAGGTCCCTTGTATTCATAACAATTGTAAAACCTGTTTTACATGAATCCATGGTGTCGTAGATGGCACGCTTCCCCCTCCCCCCCTCGACCTCAAAATTGATTGGTGACTTCAATCGTCGCACTCGAATCATTGGAAAATACCCAACCTAAACTACGGTTCTTCGTGAACAGCCTCCCGACAAATACAACATCTATCTGACCCCCATCAAGTACATCATTGGCGCTGACAAGAAAACCAGAACTGCTCTTCTTCACCTTATGTGCGAGATGAGCTTGGAATGCCGGTCCAGAAGTGAAGGCCGTGTTCCGCAGGATGGGCAAAACGAACGGTCTCCTCGGAGCACCACAAACAGATATCTGGATTTCCAAACATCCGGATCCGAGACTCTATCCCAAGTTAGTCGCAGACCCAGTCAAGCATTGAAGATGCATTGACTCCGGAATGACGCTCCTAACTGTATCGAGGACCTATGGAAGCCATCACTATTCGTGTACTTATTACCATCGGGACCGGGGAGACACGAATTGCGACTCCCGGAGAAATAGTGAATAAAAGCGACACAAGGGCAAAAGGCCAAGTGAGAAGTATAACACTAAGCACCAAGATGTCACACATGGTGAAGTCCTACGCAATAGGTAAGTGCAATACATGGATACGATGTTTTCACCAACCTTGCGCTATTGACGCATTGAATCCAAGTAACGTTGTGTCTTCTCATGCGACGATATTTCACCTTGCTGCGCACGCATCCACTCCCGAGCTTCGACAACGGCCCCGTCGGATTCTTCATCCACACACCGGGCCAGTTCTGACGGGGTGTAGTGCGGGACTTTGTATGAGATCCCGTTTTCATCCACCAGTGTTACCATTCTCTGTCCGCTGATTGACTCCTCTCCAGACTCTACTCCAGAGCCCGACACGTCCATTCTCGTGCCGTTGCCAGCACCAGGATGTCCCCGACTGTCACCAGTGCGTCTGCGTTTGCGTTTGCGTGAATCCTTTGCCGAGTAAACTGATCCACCAGAGCCCTTCGTGTGTCCAAATTGTTCATGGTTGCTATAATCAGCCCTCCACAAAAGTTCCGGTAAATTGTGTGGCGTGGTGCTCCCAAATGTCCAAGTTTTGACATATGTGATAAATGTAGACAGTCCATTGATCATCCACACATAAGACCGAAGTAACCCGGCTGGACTGGCAATGTTCAAAGTGTCTATACACCAATGACGTACATATCCTTCATCAGTCTGTGCAAGCCACTCAGATTGTCGATTTCAAGGGAGACTATTGAGACTTACCAATGTCCCAAGATAAAAGGTCAAATCATAGAAATTGGACCCCTTGTAACTGCCTACAATCCCCATGAGATATTCCAACCCGAAGCCGATTAATCTGCGGTGTCGCAGAATGGCTGCAAAATCCATTAGGAGCTTTTGGACAGCAGCCGTCGGGTCACTCTTCTCATACTCGACGACTACCATGCACAGATCGTCACAATTCGGCGAAAGATGCACTGCACTCGTAACCTCAGTTGAGATACCATTCTGAGTTCCAAATTTCCTGATAGCTAGTCGACTTGTTGCGCGCAGTCAGTAAGTGGCTTGGCCATCGCATTCCAACTCGTGGCTGACATGGAATGGTACCTTTGTATACGTCTTGCTCATCGCCGTTGATACTTCGTGCTGATATCTAAAAGAAGGATAGTAAGCGCGCGCTGATAATAATCATCATATAACCCACCTCACGCTGTGTGATTTCTGCTTCTCGCCCGCCACCCTCACAACCTGGTGTAGCAGGGTATCTACTCCATGTCTAGTTGTGTCCTCATTGATAGAAGGATGTGGAGCAGTAAGAGCAAAAAGAAGATTCTCATGCCCAGTCAGCTTTCTCCACTCGTGTTTAAGGGAGTAGTCGTCGGTGTCCAAAGTGAAACTTGCTTCAAATTTATTCAGGAGATCCCGAGCAAAATACCTAATCATAGCTTCTTCGTTGTTGTCATCTCTGGCCGATACGAGGCGCTCCTACGAATGAAAATCTCCACTAACTGAAGAAAGGGGTAGATATCTGAAGAACGCACTTTCAGAACTTTTGGGAGTTCCAGATGCTTGAGAACATCGATTGATTTCCGACATTCAGAAGGCACGTTACCATGGTGTTCTTCGAAAGGTACAGTCTCCACTAAAGCGGCCTCGGCCCATTGTTCGAATGAACCTTGGGTGGTCGCTAGTTCAGAAGGGGTGTAATTCATGGGACGAGTGGTTTCAACATAGATGCTTGCTTGCTTTCGGCTTTATTCTAACTCTTGTCAGAGAAAAGGCTACAAATGAGTAACGATATGAATCGTACGTGAACTTAGAGAAGGTGGAAGAAGTTGGGAAGCACTGAAGCAGTAGAGGTCTGTTATACCGAGATGCCGGGCAGATATTTCAAGCTCCGATAGAAAGTACAAGAAGGCGCTTCCGACAGTGAATCATGATTCACTATCGCAAACATGAATGTAAGTGCGCAGACTGATTGGTTACATTACTGATGCCTGTCTGAAAGACTGAAATCAATTACGTACTCTCAAGCAGTCGTTTGAATACGGACTACCGCTCCAATATTCCGTTTGGGTGGAGCTGCGACTGGGAGTATTTCGATGGCCGCTATCGCCAATTTCCTTGCGTCGATGGACATATTATTTCGAACCCCACAATAGAAGGATTATATGATGTTCATGGCGAAATATTCTTCGTCATGTACGAGATTGAGTCTCCCATTGCCGTCATCAGGACCAGCACGGACGTCACCCAATACTACATCTTCAACTTCCATACAGACAGCCTCATCAGATTCACTGATACTTATCCAACACTCCAAGCCTTCATGGAACGAGCTGGATGCTGGACTGAAGGAGGCACCCAGATCAATTCAGTAACCCCATTTGAGCTTGTGGAATACAACCTGGGGCCAATAGAGGTCCTGGACTTGGTAGGGGAATGGAACACAGGGTATCATGCCGCGGTTATGAAGGGACGCGAGCCACCGTTGTAGGAATCATCTTTCGAGGACCTAGCTGCGCCAGCTGCATCAAACGGCTAAGCTATGATGGTTGAAAGTTATGGTGGTGGAATATTTTTAATGTCGATGGAACGCGATAAAGACCGGGAAGAATTGGTCGACGCGTGCTGGTATTTTTTGATAGTAGCAGAATGACAAAATCATACAAATCTGCAAGGAAAAGCACACTCTACGACTTCAGACCAACCTATCAGATCCCGCCTCCGAGAGACTATACAGTCTGGTGGATGACCCACTTCCTCGTCAGTCCACCAAGACCCCAGACCTGATTAGCAACCTTGATCGTCACACCTAGATCATCAGCAAATGACCATACCAATCCAGGGTTCTTGGTAAACAGTCTCCCAACAAATACAACGTCTGCCATACCTCCATCAAGAACATTTTGGGCAATGTGTCCGTCGTTGATGCGTCCAACAGCGCTGACGAGCAGACCGGGATTACTCTTCTTCACGTCATGTGCGAGGTGGGCTTGGTATGCCGGTCCAGAAGTGAAGGTTTGCTTGATGTTGTTACCTCCAGCAGATACGTCTAGCAAATCAACCCCATGTCGAGCAAGGATGGGGGCAAAACGAGCGGTATCCTCGGACCTCCAAGAAGGAATGTCTGGCAGAGACTTCTCCAGGCATTCCGTTCCTGAGATTCTATTCGAAGATAATCAATGACAGAAGCGAACGAGAGCTACTAGTCCTTACCTGAAGAAAAGAGGCATCGACTCGGGAATGACGCTCCTAACCGCGTCGACAACCTCCAATGGGAATCGAATACGGTTCTCGAAGCTACCACCATACTCATCCGTGCGCTTGTTACTCGTGGGAGACAAGAACCCGCACAACAGATACCCATGTGCGCTATGAACTTCAACGACATCAAACCCAGCCTTCACGGCCCTCTGCGCAGCCAACTTAAACGACTCTACAAGGCTCTTCAAGTCCTCTTTGCTCAATTCCCTTGGTGTCGCGTAGCTGTCGGCAAATGCAATAGGCGAAGCCGCTACCACATCGTCAGGCCATCCCCCCATTTCCACCCCTGCGAGATTTTGGTTTTCAATCCAAGGTGCAGTTGTCGAGGCTTTACGACCAGCATGACTGATCTGAATAGCAATCTTCTGGCTCTGAGAATGCGCAAACTCGACGACCGCAGCGAGGGGCGCAATGTGATCGTCGGACCAGATGCCAAGGTCGTTTGGGGTGATGCAACCTTCTGGAACGACTGCGGCAGCCTCCATGACAGTCAGACCTGGACCCCGTGTGAAGATTCCTCCGACTACGAAGAGGTGGGTTAGCAGAAGACGATTGGTACTTTGAATAGAAAGACGAACGATGGCCGGTATGCCACGGGGTAGCCATACCACCTTCACACGAGTATTGGCACAAGGGAGAGAGCTATCGGAAGCAGTCTTTGATTAGTGAACGGAAACTCAGTCAAACGGATATAGACGCACAAAGATTCTGTTCTGAAAGGTCACCCCGCGGATGGTGATTGGCTGGAAGAGACTTGGAATATGTTTTCCATCCGGTTGAGGTACGACAGCTGTGCCAGCAGGAGGGTCCTGGGCGGGAGTAAAGAAAGAGACACCAGGAGCAGCAACGACCACAGAAGAGTTAGACATTGTTGAAGATACAGAAGAATAGTGAATGTCGCTGCTTTATATATTCATCGAGCATGAGTAAGAATTGATGATTTAGCATCCGCTCCACTTGCAAACTATCCGAGCGGAAAAAAGGAGATACTGTGCACCATGTGTTCCGTTTGTCTGGTCACCGTCTATTTGGAATTAGATATCATACCCATATCATGTTAAGTGAAAGAATATGAGCCTATCTTTGATAGTGTTAGCTTGAAGATTATCCTCACTGAATATATTTGCGCTTACCAATGACTCAGTACTAGCCTCGCCTGGGTAGGCGGCCTTTAATCTACGTGTCTGAATAGGCGACAGTATCAATCAAAGACATCCTTCGTATGATGGATTTTCCGGTTCGTATCTATGGCGTTAGTAATCAGATGGAATGGCTACCGCTGGAGTAAAGAGTAAAAAATGAGGACAACCTGAGAAAAGGAAGTTACTGGGTGACGTAAAAGGCTTCCTAATCACACTTTCCACCTGCTCGAAATGTACTTTCGTCCGATCCATGACTGTTGATGACTGCCCCGCTTTTCCAGCCTTACGCCTGTCATGTATTGAGAGCATCTTCGACACTCGTTCGATGCATTTTCGAGCTCACCGGAGTGCGATATCAACTCAGGACCGACGACGAGCCAAGATTTCTTGTGCGTTAGACTTTGCTGTACTGTCTTTCTCTTCGTCCTCTTCAGCTCCTCTAGGTCGTAACAATAATGTGGAGGAACATGGCAAAGGCCTGGAACTTGAAGAATTAGTCGACACATGAATGTGCTGACAGCTCCATACTATTTGAAGGAAAGAATAGATGATATGAATAAATCTACAAAGAGAGAAGGCTGAGCAAGGCTTATAGGGGCAAACCCTACGGCACTACGCCAGCGCAGATGGAGTAGATCGAAGAGGAATGGGCAGGCGAAGGCGAAGGTTACGAAGAAGTACGGTCGCCGCTATGCTGGCTGAAGGTTGAAGGTTGACGTTGAGGCCTGAGTCTCGTCCTCAACGTCGTGTTTCAATTCTGGTCGCTGTTTGAGGTCGGGTCGTTAGGAAGAAATGTTGCACATATGATACCGACATATACCGACACGTAAACGGGTACTGCAGACAGCAGGAACTGGATTCTCCCGTAGCGACAGTAATCTGGAAGACCTGGTTGTGTCATTGTATTGGGACGCCTAGATCGTAATGATGATTGGAGGAGCCTGACAGGCCGGGAAGAATTAGTCGACGAATGAATGTCGACTTCAATGGATTTGGTCTCGTGACCAGAATTATCAGATTCGGGCCGGGAGATTCCCGCTACCTTGGTAGTGGGTTATGGGTAGGTCCCTATTGTGCTTCCGTTTGGCGTGAAAAAGCTATCTGCCAGCCAGCTCCTGTGCCCCCTATTATTTTTGTGGCGTGGGACGATCAAAGCCGTTATCCACCATTTATAGTCAATGAATATCCAATGTTTGCTGGTTTGACGACAGTTCTAATTCCTTAGTTCGCAAATTGATTTGTCCAGTGAGGCAATATGCCACGGACTGTATGTGGCTCTGAGGCGCATGATGTTGATTTTTCCATTCTGCCTCGAGTTGTCTCCTTTTTTCTGGAATGCTATCCAGATTCTCCTGCATTTGATCACTCAGCCGAACGAGGTCGTCATTGCCAATCTGCTCATTCCGATCAGGCCAGTTGAAAGGTCTGCAGAAGCTCACGCAGGTTACTTAAGTAATGGGCGCGAGGGAAAATGTGAGCTGGCGGCAGCATAGCTGCCGCCGAGCGAACTTTTTCCCCGCGTCCAGTCAGAGCTGATCTATATACCCAATGATCCATTGCATATGTGTACGACGTTCGAAGATACATTTTTTGCTTCCTATGCAATTGTACTTATCGTTCGTCGGAAAGTCTGGCATGAAACTACGGTCGTCACTGTGACGTCAAGGTAGCGGGCCTTGCCGCTTGCCGGCCCTACCCAGTTATTTTGTTGATCAGTTTCGTGGCTCTGAGACCACCACGAACGCGATGGCAGCGACGACAAGCTCGTTACCGACAACGGTGAGTACTTGTCCTTGTGCTGACAGTTGCATATTATCTGTAAGAATAGGAAATGACAAGATAGTACCAGTCGCCTAAGAAATCTACAAAGAAAGAAGAGTGAGCAAAATAAAATGGGTAGGAAAGAGTCTACGAACCCTCTCAGGCTACTTCTTCGCGGCCTTCGCTTTTGCCTGCGCGTTCCTCTTCGACCTCTTCCTTCTCTTCTTCTCCAGTGACGCGTATGGCGAGGCGATACATGTAGTGTTTTGGTTTACTGTAACCCTCGCCGCGGGGGGTAGCGGTGGTAGCGGCGGTTTTCATAAAGGAGACACCGTTGACGCTAAAGGTACAGGATGAAGGGGAAGGGGAAGAATGAATTAAATTCAGGAGCAGGTTAAAGATTACACGGAAACTGCTGGAATCAGCGCTTAGAACAAAGAATGTATAATACACATATGCATCCTTATCAGATCGCCTCAAAAACCCTCGTTCCAGAAGTGAAGCAGACGGAATATTCAGTGTCTGTTGATGTAGGTTTCATCGCCGCATCTCGAACTATTCAAGGTTATTTGCAGTTCCATTTCATTATCGCTGCATAACACTATGATTGAGAAAAGGTTCTATACTCAGTCTAAGTCAGCTTTGGAATACCTCGAACGGCGATCTAGACCACTTCGCGTCTTTTCACTCCGACACGACATCCAGTTACTTTTCTCAAAAAGCTTTCTTTCACTTCGAGCTATATCCCAAGTCAGCGAGATGCAAAAGAGAAGGCATCAGCACATACAGCTTCGTTAGGATTCTCCAACACGAAATGGAAGCGTTTCAGAATCGACGCGATGATAATTTGCAGCTCGAGCATGGCTAGATTACGCCCAATACAAGCTCTGTAATGATATGAGTATACGTATAGTAGGACCGAAATCACATACCGAGGAGAACGGAGTAAACGCCTTCGCCACAGCAGCACTATCACACTCGAACCATCTCTCCGGCCTGTACTCCTCCACATCGTTCCCCCACACCGTAGGGTCTCGATGGATCGTATAGCAAGGAGAACTGACAACTGTGCCTTCAGGGAAGTAGTTTCCAGAAATCATGATACCATTCTCGGTTGCTACACGAGGAAGTCCCACACCCACTGTGCAGTGCAGTCGCAGTCCTTCGTTGATGCACGCCTGCAAATAGGTGAGTTTCTTGACTCGTGAAGCTGTAGCGACGTCCGAGTCAAGGAGCTCGTCGAGCTCTTTGTGGAGCTTGTCTTGTATGTCCGGCGCGCGCGCTAGGTAGTAGATGATGGCGCAGGAAGAGCTGAGCAAAATGTTTAGTTACGTTTCGCCGACAAAATAGATAGAGACGTACATGGAAGTCGTATCTGACCCCCCAACGAGAAGCGAAAACGATTCCGTACTGAGCTCCTCTCTGCCTATCGGATTACCCTTGAATAAAACAGGTTAACATAACTACCAAGTCGTCGGCAAAAATGTTGCTCACTTGTTCGTCCTTCCCAGCCAGCAGCTTGCTCAGCACATCATTCCTATCTGTAGGTATCTCCAGCCTCTTTGAAACAGCCAAGACGACCATTCCGAGTAGGGCGCCAAAATCCTCTTCGCCTTGCCTAAAGAACGGGATGCGCTTGAGCAGCAGCCTCCACCACTCAGGAACAACTCCTAGCGTCGTCGTAGTAGAGCCCCCACTCAAAGTCTCAATAGCCGGGATTTCCTTCGTGGCATACTTCGCTCCTGCCTGGCCGTAAGAGCCCATCACGGCAAGCGGATCCTCAGGCACTTGAGCTACGTCCTTGCCTGCCTTGACCATTCCAAATGGAGCTCCAAACGCCAAATCACCGATGATATCAAATGCGAGATAGTTCACCCCTACAGGACATGGCATGAAATGAGGAGGTTCAGACCGATAGAAGAAGCCCACTTACACGGGAAGCAATCCAGCCAAAGTCGCCCTTCACGACCTATCCAACCTTCACCCTCCTGGCCTGACAGGCCCTCCACAGCCCCGTCATATAGCCTGTCCCACTGTTTTAACAGCTGACCGACTAAATGACGTACATGAGGCTCGAGCTCCAGTACACTCTTCGGCGAGAAAATATGCGAAACGAACTTTCGTTTCCGAGTGTGGACCTGACGATCTCGAGTGGTAAATATGTTGTCCGGAGAAGAAGAAGGCTTCAAAACGTCATAGAACGAGGACTTGAGCGCCCCGCTCCCATGCCCGTAGATAGTGGTCTGTGCATCCGGAAGGGCCACCGATACGTGGTTAGGCGCTATGCGAACGAAGGGACCTTGACAGATATTGATGAGCCATTTGAAGAATGAGCATAGTCGATACCGGACTGACCATATTTCGTATGCAAGTCGTGAACCACTTCTGAGCGATGTTCCTTGTAAGTCACATATACCAGCCATGCATTGGAGAACTTGGCGACGAGAGGTCCAGGGTATGAACGGAGGCTATGGGAGTCCACAAGGTAGGGGACTAGATAAACCAGAACGACTAGTACAAAAACAGTGGCGACGACTGTCGGAAGGTCTGTGTGAAACGATCCGAGGCTAAGATGGAACATTGCGCTGGCGCATATGAAGCTATTCAGAGTAGGGACCTTTTATACCATCGCAGTGGGAGATATCCTAAACACCATATGGTCAATCATCAGTGAGAAAACATCGACCGGGTCACGTCAGCATTGGACTTACCTTCCTCTCTGTGACAAATCGAGTGCGGAAATAAGGATGTATGTGTGAGAGTGATGACGAACTGCTAAAATTCATTCGAACGGCAGGTTTGTCAAGTCGTGTCGCACGAGGGATTTTCTCAGACGGTGATATTATTGCACCGTAGGTCCGTACTGGACCTTCGATTTCGGAAATACTGAAGCTGTTTTATTAGAAAGGGATAGCTCGAAGATGTAAGCAAATGCGTCACCGGACCGTTTAATGACAGTGAGAAGGAGCTGTAGCGGAGCAAGGCAGACAAACTGCACATAACGATGTACGCGTCGAGCACAAATATAGACAACCGAAGTCAAGAAAAGCTTCAAAAAGAGCAAGGCGCTCTCCCAGAAGATCCTTTTGTATGTCACCGGTAGCTTCTGACGCCCAATTCTGCTGCCTGTATTCTCCGAAGAGATGGAGGTGTCAGGAAGAATAGTGAATTAAATCATTCCATGGTGTGGATACTCTAGTTGAAGAGCAAACGACAGGAGCAGGAGCTCGGTCTTCGCGCGCCCCCCGAGGAGGACAGTAGTGAGTTGCTACCCTGTAACAGGCTCGGTGACCTAACGAGTATTAGGTTACCTTATCTTATCTTCTTACTTATCCAAGAGGCTGGTAGTGCAATGAGAATAGATAAGTAAGTTGATAGAAGCACGATTATAGAGCTGAGAGTCTTATATTCCTTCAAGGATGAGTTGTCGTTAGAGAGCTCGAAAGTGGTACTGTTAAGTTTCAAATCTGCATCATACGGCTAGGTTATGGTGGCTGAGCTTGAAGCTTGAAGGTCGGACATGATGTTGGTGGTCGAATTGAAAGGGCAGGGTGGACAGAAAATATCGTGACCGGCAGTACCCGATGCCGCCCTGCCGGGCAATCGAAAGTATACCTTTCCGCAGTCTTCGTGTTTTGAAAACATGGCGTCCAGGACAATGGTAACTTGCTTTCGTTGAATTGAGCTGTATAAGCAACGACGACCGTTTAATTAATTTCTCATTTTGCACTGGTACCAACCCTTCATGAAAATTGCAAGAAATTTGGCTGAAGGGCCTAAGTAAGGCGGTTGATAAAGTAAAGGCGCGATAATTTCAAGGAGTGTAGTATAAGGAAGCATCAACATATGATGTTCTTTACCAGCACTTTATCTATACAATACTAGGTTCTGAAGCACACCCTACGGCTTCAGGCCACCCCGTATTCGCCATGACACGCCTATCAGATTCCGCCTCTGTGAGACTATACAGTCTGGTGGATGATGCGCTTCCTCGTCAGCCCGCCAAGACCCCACAACTGATTAGCAACCTTGATCGTCACACCCAGATCATCGGCAAATGACCATACCAATCCAGGGTTCTTGGTAAACAGTCTCCCAACAAATACAACGTCTGCCATACCTCCATCAAGAACATTTTGAGCAATATGTCCGTCGTTGATGCGTCCAACAGCACTGACGAGCAAACCAGGATTACTCTTCTTCACGTCATGTGCGAGGTGGGCTTGGTATGCCGGTCCAGAAGTGAAGGTTTGCTTGATGTTATTACCTCCAGCAGATACGTCTAGCAAATCGACTCCATGTTGAGCAAGGATGGGGGCAAAACGAACGGTATCCTCGGACCGCCAAGAAGGAACGTCTGGCAGAGACTTTTCCAGACATTCCGTTCCTGAGATTCTATTTGAAGATAATCAATGACAGAAGCGAACGAGAGCTCCTAGTCCTTACCTGAAGAAAAGAGGCATCGACTCGGGAATGACGCTCCTAACCGCGTCGACAACCTCCAATGGGAATCGAATACGGTTCTCGAAGCTACCACCATACTCATCCGTGCGCTTGTTACTCGTGGGAGATAAGAACCCGCACAGCAGATACCCATGTGCGCTATGAACTTCAACGACATCAAACCCAGCCTTCACGGCCCTCTGTGCGGCCAGTTTGAACGACTCTGCAAGGCTCTTCAAGTCCTCCTTGCTCAACTCCTTCGGCGTCGCGTAGCTGTCGGCGAACGCAATAGGTGAAGCCGCCACCACATCGTCAGGCCATCCCCCCATTTCCACCCCTGCGAGATTTTGGTTTTCAATCCAAGGCGCAGTCGTCGAAGCTTTACGACCAGCATGACTGATCTGAATAGCAATCTTCTGACTCTGAGAATGCGCAAACTCGACGATCGCAGCGAGGGGCGCAATGTGATCGTCGGACCAGATGCCAAGGTCGTTCAGGGTGATGCGACCTTCTGGAACGACTGCAGCAGCCTCCATGACAGTCAGACCTGGGCCCCGTGTGAAGATTCCTCCGACTACGAAGAGGTGGGTTAGCAGAAGACGATTGGTACTTCGAATAGAAGGACGAACGATGGCCGATATGCCACGGGGTAGTCATACCACCTTCACACGAGTTCTGGCACAAGGGCGAGAGCTATTGGAATCAGTCTTCGATTAGTGAACGGAAACTCAGTCAAACGGATATGGACGCACAAAGATTCTGTTCTGAAAGGTCACCCCGCGGATGGTGATTGGCTGGAAGAGACTTGGAATATGTTTTCCATCCGGTTGAGGTACGACAGCTGTGCCAGCAGGAGGGTCCTGGGCGGGAGTGAAGAAAGAGACACCAGGAGCAGCGACGACTACAGAAGAAATAGCCATTGTTCAAGATAGAGAAGAATAATGAATGCGGCTGCTTTATATATTCGTCCTGCATCGTTCTCAACCTGATACAATCGATGGTGAGTAAGAATTTGATGAGTTAGCATCCCCTCCAATTGCCCACCTTCCGAGCGGAAAAAAGGAGATACGGTGCACGGTCCATGATCTCCGTTTTCGTGGTCATTTGGATGCAGTCACACATATCTAGTATTATGTTAAAGATTATCCTCGAAGACGCTCGATAAGAATGCGCTTACCAATGAGTACTAGCCTCGCCCGGGTAGGCAGTTTTTAATCTACGTGTTTGAGTAGGCGACAATCGAAGAGAGCTGTGATAGATTTTCCGGTTTGTACTGCCGCCGGTGGTAGAGGCCTTCTGGAAACTGCCCAGCGTGACTGAGACGGAGTAGAGTATTGACATCCATCAGACCATTAACCCAACTTGCAAAACCCCAATATCAATGCTCGACGGAAATATTGCTGTTAAATTTACTGAAATACAGCGTTCGGACTGTGCGCCAGTCGCAGTGAACAATCGACGAAACCTACGTATGGCGTTAGTAATCAGATGGAATGGCCATGAGGACAACATGAGAAAAGGAAGTTACTTGGTGACGTAAAGGGCTTCCTAAATCACACTTAGCACCTGCTCGAAAAGTACTTTTGTTCAATCCATGCTGTTGATGAATGCCCCGCTTTTCCAGCGTTACGCCCGTCATGTATTGAGAGCATCTTTGACTGATAGCGTCAATTCTTGCACTCGTTCGATGCATTCTCGAGCTCTACCGGAGTGGGACATTGTCTGCATTCAAAAAATTATCCTCAGTACCGACGACGGGCCAAGATTTCTTGTTGTGTTCGACTTCGCTGTACTCTCTTCGTCCTCCCTGAATAATTCCCCTGCCCGGTCTTCTGCCATCATGGCTTCAGAAACAACCAGTACGAAGGTGAAGGTATCTGGCTACGCTAAACGTCAGACATCTCCAGTTTATTGCAAGCTAGCTCGACCTCTGACCGTGACAACTCCTAGGTTAAGATGCCGGGCAGATATTTTGAGCTCCGATAGAAAGTACATAAAGGCGCTGCCGATGATTCACTATCGCAAAATGAATGTAAGTGTGAAGACGCTGGACTGGAGGAGACGCCCAGATCAATTCAGTGACCCCATTTGAGCTTGTGGAGTACAACCCGGGGCCAAAAGAGGTCCCAGACTTGATAAGGGAATGGAACACGGCGTGTCGTGCCGCGGTTATGAAGGGACTTGGGCCACCGTTGGGAAATCACGTACTTCTATTTCGAGGACCTAGCTATGCCAGCTATATCATATGGCTAGGTATGGTGGTTGAACGCTGAATGTTGATGGAGCACGACAAAGACTGGGAAGAACTGGTCCATGCGTGAGTGTGCTGAAGGCAAGTCCGTTATATTTTGATAGCAAAATGACAGGATCAACAGCCGAACAAATCTGCAAGGAAAGATGAGTGAGCAAGGTAAAATGGGTAAGAAAGAGTCTACGTACCCTCTCAGACTACTTCTTCGCAGCATTCGCCTTCGCCTTCGCCTGCGCGTTCCTCTTCGACCTCCTCCTTCTCTTCTTCTTCTCCAGCGTCGGCGTCGGCGTGGTCCTCGCAGTAGCCGTGGGGTTCGCCCCTCTAAGCCTCGTCCCACCGCCCTTCAATGTCTCCGTGACGATAGGACTCGCTGCCGGCCTGAACTTAAACTGGTCCGAGTACCTGCACAAGTCAATACGAAAACAGCTAAGCACGGACCTGGGCACACCTGGTAGCATACACGACCTTGTTCTTCCTCGCTAAGTGTCGCTGGCGCGCTGTGTAGGCCAACCAGAAGAGGAATCCGACGAAGATGAGGAAGGCGACTCGTTTGAATAAAGAGGAACGGGGAGGTGCCGGCGAGGTCTCGTCCTCGTCCTCCTCGTGCTTCGATCCTGGTCGCTGTTTAAGGTCGTGTTCTCGACCTTGAGAGTCGGACATGATGGTGGTGGTTGAATTGAAAGAAATATCGTGACCGGCAGTACCCGATGCCGCCGTGCCGGGTGATCGAAAGTATACGACGTGTACTCAACGTCAACCTTAGCCTATACTCAGCCATTACGAAGATATTCGTCGTAGAATTTTTTTGTCTATTTTCCTCACCACTACTTAGCGCTTGGCGCTTGGCTATCGTCGTCGCAATGTATGTAAGTGTGCAACCTGAGTTATTCTGCCAACCCGTTGATTGTTGACTACTTCATCGCCATCGTGACGTTAGGTACTATAGATCCATGCACTCTCAGGCTACGCATCCTTTACTGGCATTACTTGCCTCACGAGACCCGAAGTCCCCGATTGATTGATATCAGTTCTAGTCATTGCCTCCGGGTCCGAAGGCTGTGTTTCGATATATAAGCTACACCCAAGTCTCCACGAAGCTCTCAACATTTAGCTACCATGATCGCGCGCCGTGCACGTCGAAGAGTCCAGGAAGAAGTAGCAGTCCCTCCCCGGAAACTCATCCAGGCAAAATCACCGGCAGATTGCAACCCCCAAGCAGCTTCACCACTGTTCTCCGCTGTTCCCCCCGAAATTCGTAGCATCATCTTCCAGCTCGCTCTACGCAGCTACCCCGACGAATCCCGGCCATACCCTGGCAATGCCTACCACTTCCGTCCGGGATACGAATATGGACAGCGTATAGACACGGCGCTGCTCCTCACTTGTCATCTCATCTACAGCGAGACTCGTCTCCTGCCCGTCATCATCAATGAGCACGTCTTTTGGTGTAACCGCGGTCCACCTGGGTCGAGCACGAAGCCGGACAAATACTTCCTTAAGATGGCGAAGGAACAGCAGGACGTCGTTGACTGTGTACACTTTTTCGCGCAACAGTTTTGGCTCGAACAAACCTTTTCGGGGGTCTGTTTGATCCCCGAAATGCGTCCAAGAAAGCTGAAGATCACGATCAGGCACTCGGATTGGTGGTACTGGGAGCGTAATCAGTTGTTGGTGCTAAAGGACGGGTGGACGAATAAGATGTCACTGTTGAGGCGCCTCGAAGAATTCGAGATCGAGCTGGAGACGTTTGAGAGAGACAAGGACCAGGTTTGCATTCGATTGACTGTATTCTCCGTTGACTCATTGTCGTGGCCGCCCAGATGCTTGCCATAGCGCAGAGAATACGCAACTGGAGGATCAATCTTTGGGATGGGCGCATACTGAGTACTGAAGGATGTCCCCTTGTTCATGACAAGTGGACGGGAACATCTGTTTTCGAAGGAAATCTTGGGTATGATAGGGAAAGGAACATTTGGGTCCATAGGTCCGGGATTGCAGGCCCTGCTGCCCCTTTAGTCTACCATACGGTAACACTCAAGTGGACTGCCGTATAAGGATAATTGTATAGTTGTTGTGTAGTGCTCACTGAGATAGACAGCATAGTTACCGCGAGATGGAAGCTTCCAATTATTTCTTCCTTCAATTAAATGGAGACTAATAAAGATGTAGGAAATCGAGATTCGATCAATTGGCGCTATGGTGTAGTGGTAGCACATGGGATTCTGATGTAATCAAATTCCCACAACCCAGGTTCGAACCCTGGTAGTGCCTATTTGTTTTATCATCTCTATTTTGTCAAGAATTAAAATGTTTATTACCTAATACCTACAATGCCTACCTAGGCCCCTAATGCACAGTTTCCAATCTTTTGAACACTTTATCAACATTAACTGTTCAACGTTTTGCATACTCCAGAGTAGCTGCTTGCGCTCAGCGCTCACTGCTCAGTGCCCAGGTGGCAGACCCCAGTGCCCACTGCCCATATCTTGGTAAAACTTGACGGTAGCAAGCGGCAGATGCCGAATCCATTTAATCCATTTTGATTGCATCCCACTCAAATACCGGCTTTCCTTCGCTTTTTTCCTGCAGATAATCCATATCCTGCGCTGACAGAAGAACTGAGGAGCGAAGTCGATCAAACTACCATCCTTTAGCCGTCCTAAGTACCGACGGGAAATACATCTAACGTCTACGGTCCCCTCTCGATGGCGCGACCCGTACTGTTTCAGCAAGTCTAGGATTTTGTCTCTAACAAAGGAGCCCTTCTTCCGTCTTGTCACTGGTATCATGGCAGCCCTATCCCACCGAGCTCAAGATATCTATCCCTCACTGATGCTCACCCAGGGTCACGGATATCCACTTTGGTATCCAAGACCACCGTCGAATTTCCCTCCTGATTATGTTCGCCGTGGAACTCAAATCGGAGATCTTGGATATCTTGACGCAGGTGGGGGGTTTATCTATCTCTTCAATGTGTACAAGGACGCCGAGGATCCTGTCAATCTGAAAAGGGTTCCTCCGGGCTTTGTGCCGCTCAAGTCTGCTCCTGGTGTACGAGAGGAATTGGGGTTTCATGAGAAAAACTTGGTTATTGCTATGTCTGGCGTGGAACAGAGATCCGCTGGTGTATTGCACGTATCCTTCCCTTCACCTTCAAGGGGACTTTCTGACCGGATTGTAGTTTCAAATCTATGAGTTCAAGTACTCGAGGCGTTGTCCTTGTCCTTCCAGATGGTGCCGATCGCTATGATTCCGAAAATCCTGGCTTGCTTGGGGAATACGCAGCTGCCAATGCTCACAGTTGGTACCAACACCTCAACGGCCAAGGCAGGGAGATCTACAATGGTACGCTGTACCTCGTCACCGGATGCGACAAGTCTCGTTCTTGGGCTACTCAGTGCTACGTGCAGACAAGCACGCCGTCAAAGTTCACACTCAGTGGAGTGTTTCGGCCCAGAGAGGAGCTACTCAGGACTTCTACTGGCACTGGACGGAGTCACAAACGCGACATGACACCAGGGGCGATGGCAAACCAGACTATTTTCTTACGTGGATACTCGATCTCTGTTCGGACTCGACCGGCGTTACGTGTGCTGGGTATCAAGAAGGACACGACGATCATGCGGATACTAGCTCTCTTGAGAACCGTGCGGGTAGACTTATTCTTTTTCTTCACGACAATCCGTCATGTTAAAATCTGATCGCAGGATGAAATTCCTTACAGAAACAGAAGTAATCCTGAGACTCAGCAGTTTCCCGAGGTCGGACCAGCAGTGTCAGTAAATAATTATATACTGGATAGTGTAAGTCAGTAAGTGCTTCGTAAAGGCGTACTCCATCTTATCCCAACTCCCTAGTACTATGGCGCCACCGTTGCGCTCACGCATGATCACTACATGGGCATGATAAATAAAGTACGTCTTCGTATCTATGGCAAACCTTCCACTCTTATGAACACCGTCGCTAGGTTCAAAACCCAATGAAGGCGGTGGAGCTTATGGACGATTTTATTTCCGATGATGGCCTAGTCTTTATCGCCAGAAGTAAGCTGCTAATGTCTAAATCTAATTGAGTCTCAACTGCTTTCTTCAGGCTCTGGAACGGGCGGTGCGTGGATAGCAAACCGGGGCTTCACAGGCATACTCGGAAATCGGTGCCGGACACTTAATTCGACGGATGCGGAAACACTGCAAAAACTAACCGGTGCGTTTCATGCACCTTCGTTTCCGAGGATCCCCGTGCTAACCAGTCTTAGGTTGTACGCCTGAGGAAGCCAAGAATATAATAGGGCTGCGACCGCGTCCTCCGGTTCGAGCTCGATTAACGCGATGGTACTCTGGGATGGTGGGAAAAAAGAAGTTAACAATAGTCAGGAAAGGGTTTACACCTAGTATGGCCAACTGGCCTATCTTCGCGGAGTCCGCCTCTGCTGAACATCCCGCTGACACAAGTTATTCAACTCAGCCTAATGTTTTTCTTGATTCTAACCGATGCCAATACCAGTTCAAGAACCGACGTTCAATTCAGGCAACCGGATAACGCAACTTGAAGCTTGATGTAACATTGGTGAACTCAGGCTCAAAAGTCATACGGGCTGCGACGAACCCATTGAATCCATAGAGTGACGGTCACATCAAGACTTTCACCCACGCTTTTGGAGCTTGTGCGTGCGGACAGATTACTCTGTAGGAGATAGATAATGGATTCATAATATTTCGTACGACATAATACAAAGATCAATCAACAATAACCGTCAACCAGAACTTCTTCACTCATTCCCGGTGCCCTCCTCTCTTCTGCTCATGACAACATCTGACTGAAATACTCCTGAATCCGAAAGTACGACAATTTTTACACTTTCAGTACGGCAGTCCACTTGAGGGTTGTCGTATGGTAGACTAACGGAGCGACAGGACGGACAACGCCTGGTCTATTGGTCCAAACGTTCTTTTCCCTATCGTACCTAACACGGTTTCCTTCAAAAACAGACGTTCCCGTCCAGTGATCATGATTGAGTGGACGACCCTCAGTGCTCAGCACACGCCCATCCCAAAGATCGATCTTCCAGCTGTGGATTCTCTGAGCTATAGCAAACATCTGGGCCACGGCAATGAGTCAACGTAAGATATATCGTTCGATGCAAACCTGGTCTTTGTCCCTCTCGATCGTCTCCAGCTCGATCTCAAATTCCTCCAGGCGCTTCAACAACCTAATCTTATTCGTCCACCCATCCTTCAGAACCAACAAGTGATTATTCTCCCAGTACCACCAATCCGAGTGCCTGATCGTGATCTTCAGCTTTCTCGGACGCATTTCGGGGATCGCGCAAGTTAATGGGAAGGCCTCCTCGAGCCAAAACTGTTGCGTGAAGAAGGGCACGCAATTGACCGCATTCCGCTGCTTCTCTGTCATCTTATGGAAGTACCTGGCTGGCTCCGCGCTCGACCCCGGTGGACCGCGATAACACCAAAACACATGGTCGTTCTCGATAACAGGCAGGAGTTGTGTTTCGCCGTAGATGCGACGACAGGTGAGAAGGAGTGCAGTGTCTATGCGCTGGTAGTGTTCATATCCTGGGCGGAAGTAGTAGGTATTTCCGGGATAGTATCCCCTAGCTTTATCAGGATAGCTACGTAGAGCAAGCCGAAAAATGATGTTACGGATTTCTGGGGGAATGTTGGAGAACAGGGGTGAAGCTGCTTGGGGGTCTGCTGCTACTCGTGCTTTGTGGAGTAAACGAGGCATGGCAGCAAAAGGTCAAGAGGGACATGGAGCAGTCGCTTATATACTGGATCCGGAGGCAAGTGACTAGATCCCGCAGCCATAAGATTTGAGAAGCTATCAATTGTACGCGAGCTTCGGGCGTTATGATAGGTGATGCCACTTTGTTCGGTATACGTAGAATGCATCGAAACAAATGCATACGTATGGTGGCCGCCGAATTATACGCAAAACACAGGTCAGGGGTCTCAACTGCAGATAAATATCATAATCCAACCTACCGAACTTCTTCCAATTCTTCAACGTTAAATTTTGATCTCTCAGGGTCTCCCAGACACCTGAACCCCAAAACATGTTCTCCTGCTCCTTCTCATTCAATCCAGTTTGTTCTACGATCATAGTTCTTCATTCCCCCTAGACCTCTGTTGAAAGCTGTAGGATCTATGAATATGCTGTTATGTGCGGAAGCCTTCATCTCTCACAGCTGTAAAGTTATCCACGTTCTCGTCCACACAGCAGACGGGAGATGCTTCACATGAACCATCATAGGGCACCTTTCGAAGACATCGATAGTAAATGGCAACATTGCCTTCATCAAAGTGGGGTACATCAGAAGTTATCTGTGGAAAGGTTACGGAAGATCTCTCATCCATCTATGCCCAAACGTATACCGCACTGGTCCGTACAATCAGATATGAAATCAACAACCGTGACTGAGCCCGCAAACTCACCTATCCGTTCCTTGACCCAGAGAATCCCTCTCGCCATCAGCTTGGGCATCTGCGCTTTCACTCGTTCCAGTAGATTGTCTTCGATAGACGGATACCCGCCACAAAACCGCTCCCCGCATCTATTATGGGGACGATGAAGGATTATTATGATCCTGGTCAACGAACCCGCGCGCGAGTCAAAAAGCGTATCAAATTCTTGCCAATTTACGGCAAAGAGTACATTGTCGTCCCACCCGGGTCCCACATCCACTATAAGTGTTTGTATTGAACTCGAAAAGGGGATATCATGGAGATGACGCTGTTTCTCCAAGGAGGTGCATACGACATGCACGGACCGGAGGTTGCTGTTCGAATCGATGGAGAGTAATTCTGTTTAGAGGAGATAAAAGCCGTCAAAATTAAAAATACGTTCTTCAAACTATGATGCCTACTAGACGGGGAGCTCACTAATCCAAGGGTGAGATGCTCCAAGGAGCCGCCGATGCTATCCAAGAGGCTCTGGAGGGCGTCTACAGCGTCACTGCCAGCCACGCTCTCAGGTGCTACTGATAATTCACGGACTTGAGTGACATCTATGCGGCTTGGATAGCCCTTGGTCAACGCATAAACCTCGTGAAGATGTATAGCACGACCAGCGAAACCGAGGGATCTCGGCTGGAAGAGGTATGGGATATTTAAGGGAATCACGGGAACGTTTACATTCCCGGTCGTGTTATAGCGAAAGCTGTTAGTGAATGAAAGATGTTTCACGGCCCTTGCTTTCGAAAGGATATCAACGAGGTTTGATGGTGTGTCGAAATTTATCCCGATCAGATCCAGCTGGGATAGCGTCGGTCGCGATAGTGTCCTTTCCACTACATCCTGGAACTTTGGGGGAAATGTGTCCCAATTCGTTGCAGGATAGTACGTAATGCTAAGATGATTCAGTTTCGGGAGTTTGGATGGCGAGAGGATGGAAGGGAGATAGTCGTCCGTGCAGCTGCGCTCGGTGAAGAGACTTCCCGAGCGAATGCCCACTCCGTACCGACCATAGAGTTCAAGCACTTTAACAAGAACCGCAACCCATGGTGCTTCCTCGAGAAGCTGTAAGAAGTTCTCGCAAGAATATAGCCTTCCATGGATATCGCAGTGTCTGATAGCCGAGTTGTGCACAAGAACCACTTCAGAGAAGAGGTGAACCCGACAGGAAGGAAGAAATGAGCGGCAAGCCAAGGCGCAGGATTGGAGAGTAGGAACGTCGTCGTAGTTGTAATCTATGATCTGGTCGATGACTTCGGGTGGCAACGACAAAGGATTCGGATTTGAAGCCATGATCACTTGGCTGATGCCAAAGAGTTATTCAGAGCTTTTCTCCAAAGAAAATGGAACGTGCTCCACCTTGAACGTGATGGATCACTTGCAATGCTCATGAAGTCGTGGTGGTTCGGAGGTGGGATAAATTAATTCGGCAGTCGGACCGGACAGGGAACAGGATCAATCTTAATCTGGAAACCGGATTCTCATTTATCGATGGTTTAACGTTTGCCGATAACGAATAGTACTCGGTAGATAAGTGCAAGATAAACCAATCATTATCTCTCTCTGACGAACACTGTTGCGAACCTTGTTACAGCAATCAGACAACGGTTCCTTATCAAAAAAATTGCATTTACTTCCTCCTCGCGATGTATTTATCATTGGGAATCCTTCTGCTGGGAAGACACGGATAGGGCCAATGGTTGTCAGGCTAGACTACCTGAAGTTCTCTATCCCATTTTCGTCCAAATATATGGCGAACTAAAAAATGCAAAGGTATGGACTTAAGGACTTGTATCATGATAACCGGGGACAGACACTTACCTCTGCGCTCCTTCAACCGCAGGATCCCTCGTGCTTGAAGCATAGGCATCTGGGAAGCTACGTGCTCAAGCATATCGCCATGAAAGATGTTACCGCCGCTGCACGTGTATGGTCCACAATTCTCATGCTCCGCATGGAATATTATCTCTACTCTCGACAGCGACGAGAAACGCGTAGGTTGATTCAGAAACAAGTCGAGTTCCTCCCAATTTCCTGCCTGAAAGACATCGCTCTTCCATTGGGAAGCCACGTCCCAAGTCAAGGATTCTAAGCTCTTATGGATCGGGATCCTTTCGGTATCAACCCGGAAGCTAACAATGTGTATTGAACGGAGATTTTTATTCTTGTTGACATTTATGGGTTCTATAGATTATATTTAGAGTTAATGAAAAGCTGATAGGCTATTTCAATCCACATACTGAAGTAGAACCTGAACCCGAATGTAAGATGCCAGAGGGAATCGCCAATAGTATCTAGAAGTTTTTGAAGGGCATCAAAGGACTCCTGATTCTCGAAGAGACTGTCAGAAGATATTGATAATTCGCGGACATGCGTCAAATCGAAGTAGGGTGATAGAAATGTGTTAACATGGGCTACATCCAACGGCCGACCCGCGACAGTCAGCGACTCGAGACGGACTCGGGGTGATTGTGCATTGATGGTGTCTTGGAGTTCCCAAAAGTTGATACTTCTAGTATTGACATAGGAGAGATGTCTTAGCGATTTGGCTTCCCGGATGATTCCAATAAATTCAGCTGCATCTTCAAAAGAGAGAAAATCAACATCTAGCTGGGTGAGAAGAGGAAGCATCCCAATAAATGCTGCTCTAAGATCGGTACTGAATGCACTCCATGACTGGGATGGTGCATTGCTGAGGACTAGGTGACGCAGATGGACAAGCGAATATAAGATGGACGGTAGAATAACGGCATATTGGGGGTCTTCTAAGAGGCGGGTACTGCCGTTTAACGGGTGTACTTGACTCCTATTATGAAGGACAAGCGTTTTGACAAGGCTAGAAATCCATGGAGCCTCCGATAGGAGAGAGAGAAAATCCTCGCAGGTGTAAAGTCTTCCCGTTATGTCCTGTATGATAGACATCCCTGGCGCGGGATCGAGAAAATGCTCGTGTACAAGTACAACTTCAGAGAAAAGATGCGCTCTGCACGAGGGTAGAAATGAGTGGGACGCGAGGGAGGCAGCTTGGAGGGTAGGGATATCATCGTAGTTGTAGTCAATGATCTGATCAATAATTTCTTGAGGCAATGCTGAGGACATTCTACTGCAAAGTGGGACTAAATAATGTATCAAAGAAAGCAGTTGGAACAGACCTTGAATAATTTGAGACCGAGGGCCTAGCTAGAGAGGTTACTTGGTCGTTCTGTTCAAGTTTATTGACAACACAGCCACATCGACAGCCACAAAAAGGCCCGAGCTAAGATAAGCTTGCACGAAGTTCTGGAAGTAACTATCGAATCTCAGTTTGCTTAGATCGCAACTTATGGATTTGTATATAAGATAGTATTAATATTATTTTTTGGATACGTAGTACTCAAAAACAAAAACAAAAAAATGGCGCCTACACGACACTAAATGCCCATTAGTACAAGGACTCTGTATCGAGAGGAACAGGGCAAGCGGTGTGATAATCAGGACACCCGCCGCTCCAATTATGTGTCATAGCCGTCTTTGCAGATGCTAAATCAAAAATAACCGTCAATCCAAAGAATATCGCGCAGCTGAACGACAAGTGACATACCAGCATTCCTTGTCCACAGGTTACCCGTGATACTCGTTACCGCCATCGAGCACGCTTTGGATACATCCGCACTACCATTTTCCCCAACCCGCTTTAGAATGGTGATACCGCCTGCGCTGACAACCTCCTTCCTGATGGCGGACCCTCCCACGTCACCCAAAAAGCTAACAGCCAAAGCCATCTGCATATGGATCTGCGGGTAGGGCTCGTCGGCGACCGTTCTTAGCGCGGCCAACAGCGCGTCCACAACTCCAGCGTCTACAAGCGCCTTACGTGTTCCGCCTCCCCATTCAGCGCAGCTAAATCGCTGGATGGCAAAGGCGAACGAACCCAATGGTTCGACAATCTCCGGGGGCAATACGCTCGGCAAGCGGGAAAGGCCTCGCGCGACGTCGGCGTCTAAGAGCACCTTCGCCATGTCAGCGCTGTTTGGCCGCATCATGCAGCCTACTGCGCGTGCAGCCCACATAAGGACCGACGGGTCGTTCGACGACGTCAAGTGGAACGAAACAAGAGATACACATCCCTGTTTATACAGGGCCTTCGAAAGCTTGATGGTGCGAGCGATTCGAGCGACTGCGTAAAGTCCCGCGCAAATGTCATCGGAAGCGACGGTGTTCGTGGTCGATACTTGCCGAAGATAAGCAGCGATTTCCGGTATAACGCCGAGTTCGCTGAGTACATCGGCTATTGCATCGTTATGGATGAGGATGCCAATACACCACGCTGACATACGAGCAGAGCCAACGTTGCCGTGCAGACTTTTTTCAAGGACAACGCTGACGAGATTCTGTTTGATGAGACCAGCGGCGACATCGGCATTTCGGCAGATACGGCTAAGACACCATAGAGCGAGGGTGATGACGGGATCCGAAGTTGAGGATTTGACTATTTCAATCAGGGTTCTAGTGGTGTTGGTCCGGTAAATTGTGTTCGCGCTTATGGTGTCGTGGCTGGGTGAATGGTGTAAGTGAGAAGCGAACAGAGAAACGAACAATACAACGTACGCGACGAGACCAAGTGTTGTCAAAACTACTTCTAAACCATCTGGCTCAGCTGCTCGGATCTTCAACAGATGTATCAGTACCGGAACAGCCCCGGCTGTAACCAGCTTCTGTGCTCCTTTGTCGCATTGCGTAGCGACATACTGAATTCTGGAAAGACAGTTGTCGATAAAGGCCCGTCTTCGAGTAGTTTGCACTTCAGCTTGCAGCGCGCCAACCAGAAGAATGGCGTTCGGAGGGTCTACGAGATGTGTCTTAGCAATGACCATCATTCGGAGACAAACACATACGAGACAAGCTGGATGATGACCCGGTGCCAGAAAATCCTTCACTCTCGGCAGACAAAGCCGACCGACGATCCCATGCGGTAGCAATAGGTTGTGTTATTGCACCCATCCCACGACGTTTCGCCTCCCATAGTGATGGTGACTCGCTGTGAGCTATATGCTCGTCTACTTCGGCAAAGGCAGACAATTGTGGAGTATATGATCTTGTTAAACTACTTGTAGGATCCCAGTGACGTGAGTAGTCTAGAAAACGAGAGGTTAAACTTCTAACTCCTCCATTTAAACAGCGTCACGTACCCGAACTATTCGAGAGTGAGTTAACCCGAAATGGTTCTGCACGTGGTTTTGGTCTAGACGCGGGAGATAGAATAACAAGTGATGATCGCGTACTGGAAACTGGACTGATAGGTGGTAGATCATCCATGGGGTGGGATCTTGGGGTGGACAGGGAAGAAGCATCTGTACTACTTGATACGGTCGCGGAAAAGATCTGGGAAGATAAAGGTGAATAATTCGGCAAAGGCGATAAAGGCGAGGTTGGTGACGCCGTCGGGGGTTTCTCGTAGGCTGGTGGTCCAGATTTGAACGAGCGCGTCGAAGCTACAGTGGAACTTCGGCCTAAGCTGGTCGACCGCGTAGATAATTGGCCAAATTCGGCGGTCAAAGACGCCATCACTGGATCTGAACCGTTCGGCTGCATCTTCAAGGAAAGACACCTCCCCCTACTAGCGGCAGGCACTGTCATGGCACTGAAAACCGACACTTGGGTGTCTGCACCGTCGCTTCTCCATAATCGCACAACGATGTCGAAACTTGGCCGCATGCGAGGCTCCTTATGCCAGCACTCCTCAATGATGTCCCAGAAATAGTTGTTCAGCCCAACGCGTGCGTCGCGTGTTGGATCTGGGCGGTCGGGTCGGGCATCTTCCGTCGCAACCAGTTGATATATCTGCTTCTCTGAGAGTACGCCCCATGGTTGGGAGAGAGTATATAACTGACAAAGTCTGTGAGCCACAGCGATAAGACAGCCGTATCGGATATACCTCATACGCACTCATCGCGAACGAAAACACGTCCGAAGGTCGCGACACGATCTGAAGATGACCATTAGTTTACAATAACAAAAGAATAATCTTAACTCACTCCCTTCCACGCTTCCGGACTGAAATATCGATGCGCTTCCTTGTTTCTACTTGGCTGGACTTCGACCATAGCCCAGTCGGAAACACATGCCTCTCCGCTGTCCTTGATGAGAATGTTGGTCGGCTTGAGACCTCCATGAATGATGTCACACTATGAAAAGGTACAAAATGAGGCATCTCAAGAACCGCAAGTGACGCCACGTACCGAATGCAGATATTGCATACCCAGGGCAGTTTCAAGGATCTGACATATCGTGAGTAAGGGACCTTCTAGAAGACAAAAATTGAAGGTACAATTTTGCCACGATCAACATTGGGGTTTCTTGCCAAATATTGCCGACTATTCCCGTTGACATGGCATTGCATAACGAGATAGAGGGAGTCTTCCTCGTTGGAGGATACGCGATAAACCTCGCAGACGTTGGCATGGTTTAAACTTCTCCACGAATGAACGCGGTCGAAGAAAGTCTGCAGTGAAGATGGTTATTCGTATGTGAAGGAATAGAGGGGATAATACGCACGTCAGACGAAGCTTCGGAACTGAGGACCTTGACTGCAACAACATTTTTGTTGAGGCTTCCTTGGAAAACGCTGCCATTTCGTCCGCCCCCCAAACGCAAGTCCTTGTCATACGTGAGCTCTTCCCCATCAATGGTACTGACGCCCAGTGCAGAAGAGGAAGGAGAGGGAGAATCCATGCCAGGTGCAGGTAGGGGAGCAATGGCGGGAGAAGAAAGTCGACTGTAAGGATAATAAACAAGACAGTACTAATAGTAATACATCCTAACATGTTGCGTGCGCGCCAAGTTGATAGCCCGGGGATAACGAACTGGTAAGACCAGTTCGTTGGAAATAGAATTAGTTCGGCACCAAGCCCGTTCAGATCTAGCCTGCGCTGATAGAGAACCCGAAGGGAATTTCGGTGGCATCTTGGATAGTCGGCAAGCTGTTGCTATGCCGCTGTAACATCTCGAAGAGACGTGATGGGTTTTTGAAGTCGGACAGGTCCCTGCATCACGCGACCAAACATTACGCTTTCGTAACGGCGATCAAGGTGATTGCCGGCCGTTTCTCGTTTTCTCCAACGGTTGTCCAACCGACTCTGTAGAAATCTAGATGTCCCAAAAAATCCTCTTGCGCTATGCCATTACTCGGGAAGCTGGATTTATATCCTCTGGTTGTTTTTAGAGCGCAATTTTCCTTCACCCGCCCGGGAAATGTAACGAATTTGGAAATTTGCTCAACTCTATGCAGTCTACAAGCCGTTCTTTCTCCCGTAATGTTCTGATGGTCCTGAAAAGTCCACTTCTCGGTGTATAAGTGGAGCTATTCAACAATGACTAGGCGAACTGGTTCTCAGTCCCAAACTAGGACTCCGCCCTTGTCTACCGAACTGCCAGATACCTCGCCTCGGAAGAAATTAGTAAATTTGCTTCCATTTCTTCCTGCGTCTATCTCGCAAGCGGCGCGCACTCAAAAGCGCTCGTCGAGACTTTGAATTCTCTCCGACCTTTCCTCCATGCCGACGCCCGAGATTCAGACCCAACACGATTATAACACCAGCGAGGTTCCGTACACCAAAGGGCGACCTCTCTACGCCCGAAACTCGTGGTTTGGACGCTTCAGACCAAGGCCCCAAATGAAACCGATAAACTTGCCAGGCGGTGCTGCTTATCGCACCATTAGTGGAATTCTAGGGTTCAAGGAGCAGCAGAGTCTTTTATTATGTGCGTCTCGAGTATCTAAACAAGCAGTGTTTCACTGAACGATATCCCTTAGACTTCATCTTTGGAGGTGCCCTTCTTGGCTATTGTTTGTTCCATGCCCCGATGATGAATATGAAGACGATGGAAAGACTGACGGTCCCAGGTGGGCTCGTTCTTGGTTTCATATTCCGCGTAACGTATTCTACTACTGAGTATCCAGGTGAATGGTTTTGGTTCAGCAAGAACGGGTTCAAGGTCGCCTATCCGATACATATATACCTCTCTATCAGTAAGATCGATTCAAATGCAGCTTGAAAGCGGCTAAGTAATGGATTACAGTTGGTGGCATATTCGTCCTCCTTCAATTCATTCCTGCCATCCGACGCGTATGTCCCCCGTTGATCGTGTTCCCGAACTGCATTGACTCCGCAGTAGAGAGCGGTATTGTTCCATCGCATAAATGGTGAATCTATCGCTCGACCTTCTTTTCCCCGGCGATACACTAACCTCATTCCTTTAGGATACTTCGTTCTCCTCTGTTTGATTCCAGCCAACGTTTGTGGTTCCATTGCTGGATATAGATCCTTCGGAGGAGAGATAAATGCTCAGTCTGCCTACTACACTCTGGGAATCGGTATTATCTTCTGTTTCTGCGCCGGCCTCTTTAATGTCAAAAGCAATACTCGAGAGCACCGCCGATGGATGATTCGTACGTGACCTTGTCCTCGAATGGCATTCTTAATGTTTTAACACCATTGAAAATATCAGGTGGTGTCGTCATTTTTAGTTGTGCGATCACCACTCGCATTATCGTCGTAATCGCGCGTCTCATTGTGACCGCCATGAAGTACCATGCGGCACGTCCTTCCATTTCGAGTTCGCGAACCCCGTTAACATAGGCTCCTTTGACTCTTGCAGATATTCCGTTGTGACGAGCTTCTGTCCGTTCAAACGGATATTTCAACGGTCTCGCAACAGTATCCATCCTGCGTCGCTCAGGGGGTAGATATCTCGAAGACCTACGTAGCTGTCACCGCTGATGTGAAAGGTGACTCCTTGGGATTCGGCTCGTCCATCCGTGTAACACAGGGCATGGCGCTATGGTATGCAATATTAATACATGTCGCATTGGGCGAAGTATACGTACGTTCTTCCGTCTCGTCACATGGAATGCCAGATGATTCATCCTTTTTGTACTTAGCTTCACATGACCAAGGACGCGAACTATGTCCGCCGAGAGTTTGTCCTCGAACCTAGGCTAGATTCAACCATGGACCTGAGCTACTTTCCCCAATAGTTTCACCCTGTAGTGCGTAGTTTTATACTTATCTTCCTATGTTGACTTCGATCCGACAATACGGTGACAATACCTGTACATATATGACTTATCTTTACCGTGGCGAATAGAATGTGGCTCATTGCCACCATTCTCGAATCTCGACTCGGATGAATTAAAGAATGATGGCATCGCATAATTTTACAGGTACTGGTTTCATCCATTTCATTTTCGTCACTATCTAGGGTTACGGAATAATTGATGATGAAGTTGATGGTAAATCATACCTCGGTTAATAAAACTATTGGGAACAGTAATGTTTCATATGATTCGCTTCGAGTTCAGATGGCGGGTCGTTCAAGCCAAAGCTCCATCCAAGTATAGTAGCCCTTGCCGCCACCATTAATAAATGGACATGAGGGTGAATACATACGGAGGTCTATCTCCATTTTATCCCTTGCGCACAGTCGAAATGTCCCTTGAACGGCATTCACCTGTTTCGCGACGAATGTGAGATAAATAGAATGATTGGGGGCCTTAAAAAAAGTTTAGCGCTTTCCCAATCATTGTAGCAGTCGAGACGCGTACGAAAATCTACTCACGTATGTAAGGGCCGTACCTACTGAGAGTGAATCAAAATTTCATTCGAAGTTAAAAACATAGACAATTTTCTCAGTGTTCTTAGGCGTCTACAGACAGAGGCGAAAGGGAGATGATAAGGGAAGGAGACCCTGCGGAAAGTCGACTGGAACATATGTTCAGATATGTCTGCCCACCGTGTCAATTTGAGGATGGGTTTCAACATAGGGTACAAGCCATCGTAATACGAATCATGGAACAAAGATACTGGTAGCATGGTCAGCACTAATAAAGGTGCGTATAGTGCTTGATTTGACCAATAATACTCAGTAGCGGTGACATAGACGATGTTATCGGGCTGCCAGAGATAGGGTGTACATCAAGTAATCAAGGTTTCGAGAGGTGATAGGACGATTAACGCAAGTGTCGAATAAAGCGTTTTCTCAGACGATTGTACACCCCAGCAAGCATCGCCATCGCCTCCAGAGAGAGAATTTAATCGCACTTCTGGAGAGACGGAAAGTCTAAAAGAGGCAGACGATCTCTAGACTAGTGCTGATTGCGTCGATAGATAGGACGTTCAGATTCAGGATGAACCTAGGGTCAAGAGATCTGAACAGCTAATCCTCCGTCGTACATCCGCAAGCATGAGATACAAGGTATGAAATCTACGAATAAATTGCCCAATCAGTAACAAAACATTCAGCAATATAAGTGGAGATTTCGTGTTTTCGATCCCTCTCCCTTTCTCGTCTAGTTCCTGAGCGAATTTTACTTCCGAACGCGGACACTATGTAAACGAGGCGACACATGACCGTGACCTGGTGGTTCCCGATAACGCCGCAGATTCGTCCGGACTTTGTAACTCGTTAAACGCGATCGTGGCAGACCGCTACCTCCAACCAAGGTTCATCTCATTTGTTTGTTGATAATCTGGAAAGACCAGGTCAAACCGTTCACCAAAGACTGAACAGACATAGTTCGAACCTAATTTTATGTGTGCTGTTACGAGCAATGCTCGGATTTAAACACCTTGCAGCCTAAGACATAGTGGGCAATATGACCACGGCATTCCTAGAGTGATCAAGATTTACTTACCTCCTGCCTCCAAATACGTATCCATAGAACTAAACGCATATTTCTTGAGCTCCCTCTCCAAAAGCCACGCATCGTCGCAAGTGACGAATCCGCAGTCGTGCAACACCCACAGTGCATCCAAGAACCACCTTCTCGTGCTCATTTCTACTGGGTCTATGTTCATGTCGACTGTAGAAAATGTCGTGATGAGCTCCTGCACTACATCTTTGAAGCAACCCAACCCAGACAGATCCCCTAATCGAACGATCGCGACTATCTCCGGCCAAGCGTTAACGTCCTTGTTTGGCTCCATCTCAAATGTCCACCTCTCCAGAGTACCCGTAGTGCCCTGCGAGGGGTAGTTTACGACATGAAAGAGCGCGCCCGACTTGCCGATGGGCGTCACTGCGCTGTCTGGCACGAAAAAGGACCAATCCCAGGAAGTATAGTCGCCCCGAAAAGTGAGAACAGCATAGAGGACACCTGCCTCGAGCTCAGGGACGTTAATAGTCTGCCCCTCCTGCTGTTCATCGACAAGGTCGTGTTCCATGGGCGAAGGGGTTGACGGTGGAGGTGGGGGTCGAGAAGAAAATGCGGCACCCCTAATTATGGAAATGAAGTCATGCAATAATATGGTCCGGCAAAATGTATCAACGCGATCAAATCTTCTTTACTTCTACGATGATAGAATTCTGTAGATGATTCTAGATTTGAAGTCAAGACCATTCTTTTCGATAGAGCCTGGAAGTGTAAAGGATATTCCTTAAGTTCGGTTTGAGAAAAGAACTCTTGGAGGGGAAATGAAAAGGGCGCGAGAGACTTATGCCTCTCATGCCTCTCCTTCGTCTTTGAGCTTCAGCTTCCACTCTTAAGGATTCAATTCCACAACTTGTTAGTAGGCCGAAGATCCGGATCTTGAAAATTGGCGTCGTGTAAAGGTAGTGAACGTATTAAGAAATGCGATACCGCCGACTGACCAAAGATAACTCTTGACGTTAGTGATTGCAAAGCTGCAGCAGTGAAGTGCGTCGACGGCAATTCCTTGAAGCGTCTGATTTCCGAATAGATATTCGGCTAGTATAGACGTGTATTATGTACCGACAAGTAACCTGGAAGTGTAAATTTTAGTAACAACCATCAGCCACTGGCATCGACGTCACTCCCACTTCACCTGCAAAGCACTGTTTACAGAAATCGGAACCCACATTGGACAAGAATGATAATCACCTTCAAATTAGCGACGGCGCGGAACCGACTTGGTTCATTAGCCGACAATGTACGAGACACGGACAACCCATAGTGCATCTTGATGCGTCATAGGCAGAGAAGATGTAAATTAGACATCGTACGCATCACGGATCACGGGAAAGATATGGCCCGGCGCCAGACGGCCTTATCCTGGTTGGCAGGTAGAAATAGGTAGCACCTTCGGGCATCTAGAAATGAAAGTTTTGACAAAGGAAATCTGTCCGTTTCGGGGTGAGATACCGTGCTCTCATACTCTAGTTGCAACGGATTGAATTTGGGCGAAGGGACAGAGATGTTTCCGGTATAATGGGGGAAAGCCTCGAGGCTCGAAAGTACGGATCAGCGTTCGATCAGCTGTATTGACGTTTTGAACAGTCAAGAGATGAGCAAAAACAACACGAGAGTAAAACAACCTCACCTATCTGTCACTTGCGAAAATCGAATATGAAAGTGAACTTGAATTCCGAACCACGCCAAGTCCCCGTTGAAGCTGAGCTTTCAACTTGATGTTACACGTTAAAAAAAGGCTGTTACAGTAAAAACGGGGGGCCATATCATTGATCAGTCATTAACAGAGTTGCAACTTGCTAAGTATGACATACTGACAATAGACTTAGTGCGACAACTTCGTGCCATACTTCACTGACAACGGTTCAAGGTTCCTTTTCGAGCGAATATGTATTTCCGTGACAAAAAAGAGGCCTTAATTTGCGGGAAACTTGTCCTTCGATGATCGCTTTCGCGTCGCGGTAAGTACCAATCAGTTTCTTGACGTTGGTTGGTCGCGCTAAAACGCGAAACAGTGTAGGCACGGAGAAGACAAGAAGGAGAAGCAGATCAACTTCCTCAAGCCTAAGTATCTTCCTCTCCTCCGAGCGGCATGCTTTAGAGATCCGACCTTAGGCTCTATCACTCGCGGGTGCGGCAGTCGGTGAAAAGGAATTAGAAGCACCTCAGAAACAGCCCGGTTCCGCTGGACTTCACCGCATGATTAAAAGATTCGAGGTAGTACTAAAAGATGAAAAGACTGCAGTTGTAGTAGATAGCAGTTAAGTCGAAGAATACGGCTGTTGCCGCCGGATTGATTGATCCCACGACTCTTGCTTAATTTTCTCGAACGTGCCCATTTAGCGGTGGGCTTGGCTCGGAGCGGTTCATCGAGTCGGACTCGAGGATAGGTGGCGCCGCAGCAGCTAGACAGGACTTTCATTTTGTTGTTGACCCATCGAGTTTGACTACTAGTGGTGACGTACCTATGTCAATTCTCGATTCTCACATATTTTCATCTGCCGAAGAATCGAGGTTGGTATCTGGGGAAAAGGGGATTCGTAGTGCTAAGAACAAAGGGATTGGACATATACCAGGTATCGTGCGCCACGGCGACATAATGGTGACGTACCTACGGCATTGCAGGAAAGAGCAGAACAGATTGAAGGACAATATTAATCTTCCTCATCCGTGCAGACCATAAGAATACCTCTTTCCAGCGCCAACGGAAACCTATGACCGGTCAAAGCCTGAGCATAGAGGAGTCCTTCTTCGGTGGTTTCTTCGCCCGTTATCTTGATCTTCACCTGATGCAGCCGCGAGAGATCGGGGCGGCTTAAAACGTCATCCAGCTTCATCCACAATAGCCACATTTCGTCCACTTCTTGGAGTTCACTGTCTTCCCAGCATTTGAGCTTCAGCTCGAGGTACTGGAGGGACGAAGTTTCGTCTATGGAAGAGAGTGAACCGATCAGCCATCTCAAAAGGTACAAGTCGATCCTTGCAAGATCGTCTTTATACCATACTTCCATAGACAGCGTCTCTAAGCCTGTTAACACAAGCGCAGGAGGATCGGGCCAATGACGTACTGTGGACGGTAAATTCGTGTTAGCATTCATAGAAACCAAACCGAATGAGAAGCGCACACATACCATCCCACTGAACCTCTAACAGTCGCAGGTGCTTCAATGAGCCTGCAACGCGTGTGAGTTCGGATAGAACATGCAAATCCTTCTCTGAGGGTTTGTCCACCTCTAGGTACTGCAGGGAGTCGATGTATACCGACCGCAATCCCGCGTGAAAGAAGGACGGAAGTAAATGCAGGTTCCCGTCGGCCACGATGTCTATCCTCTCGAGGGCCGGTCCGCGTCGCGTAGGCGGCGGACTGAAAGGTGGCCCCTCTTTATCGTAGTATAAACCGTCCAGAGAGAACTGTTTGAGCCCCAAAAGTTGGACTACGTGAGCATGAAGGTCGCCTATGTTCGCAAGTTTGATGAATTGTATTTTCAATGAAGTCAAATTGTTCATCAACGGGAGTACGGGGGCGAGGATGGAATGAACAGTGGTCCCGAGGATTCTTGTGTCCGTGACGCATGATAGTAAGCGTGGGGAAGCTTTCGTTATATCGATGAACCGCGTAGCGGTATTACTCCTGCGTCGAATATCGATAATATAAAACAGATGCGTCCGGGTCCGAGGGTAGAAGACGCGGCAGACCAAGGAACAAGAAATAAGAGCAAGATTGTCATCCCACAGATAATCAATTATTTCGTCAATGATCTCCGGGGGGACGCAGGATATAGACGCCTGGAGGATTTCAGTTTAAAACTTGTCATTGACAAGTTAACTTACGGACTGCCGACTGCAGGCCTCTGTTCGCAACATTTTCGTGGTATTGGAAGATCCTGCTATCAAGAACGAGTTATAATCGAGCCATTACATCTGCTAAAAACCTTACTTGTGAAAGCTGCGCTGTAAGTAGTGAAGGAAGGATCAAATGGTGGAGAGAAAAACTGTTGCCGACACGTGCCGGAGTTGCCACGGCCTTTGCCGTTGATTGCCGTATTCGGTCTAGACGGTAGGGAAAATCGGAGCCAATTTTCTTGATTCGTTCTTGATGCGACGCGTCACGGCGAGCCCCCCCCCCTCACGGCATAGCCAGCATACGCGCTCTGTTACCCTGGAAAATGTCGCGACTATAGCTTAGTATCCTCTACGACGACCCTCTTTGGCCGTTGCAATTGTTAACGTGCCTGCCGCAGCCCTTGTCTTTCTTGGCAACATGAGTTCTCAGCCTGGTCAGGAAAGACTACAGCCCATTGTTCTTTTGCATATATAAACGCCATGCCTCGAAAACCTTTCTATCTCCTTCTTTCGTCTTGTTCCATCATCAACCATGTCCGCCACCCACTCGTCTTCGCTGAAGAGACTGCTTCTCCTCTTTATCTTGACTTCAGGCTTCAAGCACAACGAATCTCAAGCATCCGCTTCCCCAATTAGTGGCATGCTCATTTCTAAAGCAGGCGTTACTACTGTATACCATGCCGATAACGGTCGATGCTATGACGGGTGAATTAGCTTCCCTCCCCTCGCCAATTAGTGAATGACTACATTTGACTGTTCGACTAGGTCTATCTCAGGCTCTGAGGTGACTTGTCCCGTACCCGTGCTACCTATCACGTTGCGCTTTCCTGTTGTTCCTGTCGCGGTATGGGGTGAGCATCGTTTGACGTAGGAAAAAGCTTTTCATTTAACAGTTACCAAGGCCTGGTGTTCTCTATCTGTATGACGATGAATTACTTCGTCAAACGAAACCAGCGACAGAAAGAGCTCAAAGAATCAACTTCTACTGAACTGCCACCACCTGAATACTGTGTACCATTACCGGAGGCTCAAAACTTGACGAACGATGAGGAGTCGTCGTAATCGGCCCAATCTCTGCTTGTGGACTCCAGGACCGGTTTCGATGGGTTTGCTTGACGGTTGTCCGGACTTCGATGTGATGGCATGCTCCCCTCTTCTGTAGCAATTTGTGAAATATGCGAATTTCAAGTCCTGTTCTTCTGTATCTGACGATCACAAACTGTGGAGGCAGGTGCTTATGGCTAAGCGCGATTGGAACATGAGTCGTTTAAGCCGACAACGTCCGATGCGATTCGAAGCCAAATTATAGAGCGGGAGAAGTCTTTGTGCATTAAAATTCTGGCGATATGAGGATTGGGAGTAGAGAGGAAGCCGTAAGGCCGCTATAAATTTAATGCGTTCAAGCCTGGCAGGATTATCAGGAACTACCAAATTTCTAATCCAAGTCATTTATAACTTATTTCACCTCATTTTCTGAAGCTAATATGCGCTTGATAGTTCTGAACACTTCACTTGCAATGAAATGTGGTCCGCAATATTGGCAAAGGCCTGAAGTGCCCACCGTGGGTATCATCCGGAAGTCCAAAGGCCGAACTAGTGGGACGCAATTTCAACTTTCACTCAAGCATGCAGGTCAGCGGGGAAATGGTCTGTAAAAATCCGGAATAATTCAGAGGGGTAATGCCCACTGGACTGGAATTGTTATCTTTTCAGCAAAAACTTTCGTCCGTTACATAAGTGTTTGTAACTCAAAATCGATTCACGTCCGGACCCCAAACTTCTGAGGCTCGGCCTAGCACTATATCTTTACGCGAAAGGTTTCAACGCAACAGGCGTCTGCTCTCTCCGGTTGAATCTCGGAGATGGAATCTTCCGAAGTCGCACATCCTCCGCGCCTGAATGGTCAAACAACAGTCGTGATCCAAGGTAGTCGCCGTTGTAGGTATTTAAGAATGGCGGAATGGGATTGTAGACAACACAAATGGCTTTCTTTCCCCTCCGAGCCTTAACGGTCTTTTCTCTTCTTATTCTTTTCGCCACCAACGTGGTGAACGCGACTCCCGCTGTGAAGCGGGATAGTCGCACTTCTGCGCCAAGTGGTGCTGTCGTTGTGAGAGGCAGTGGAACAAAGTCAGGAGAATACAGCACGGTGCAAGCCGCTGTCAATTCGCTCCCTAACGATGGGACTGCCCGGGTTATCTTCATTTATGCGGGAAAGTCGACCCGCCTTGCCAAGAGTTGATATCAAGACTGATAGATTCTCTTTAGGAACTTACTCTGAACAAGTATACGTCGATCGGAAAGGCAAGACGACAGTATGTGCACTCTTATAAACCGACCCTTGGCCAATGGTGTTGATATCCAGTGCTCAGATTATGGGCCAGACTTCCGATACCAGCAGCTACACGAGCAATACAGTCACGATCACTCATTCGAGCTCTCTTGGCACTGCAGGTACCGATGATTTGACTGGGACCCTACGTGTACACAAAGATGATTTTGCCTTATACAACGTTAACGTGAAAAACACGGTGCGCCTGTGACTAGTCCATGAGAATATTTTTTGATCATGTCTTTTAGTTCGGTCAAGCGAGCACGAACGGCCAGGCGTTGGCTCTGAGTGCATATGGATCAAATCAAGGTTATTATGGTGTGGGCTTTTACAGGCAAGCTGTTCTCGTACCTAGTGCCAAGGCAAGCATTTGACCAATTGCAATTAGCTATCAGGACACAGTGCTCGCCGAAACGGGCAACCAATTCTATGGCTCGTGTTATATCGAAGGAGCTGTCGACTACATTTTCGGTCAATATGCACGGGCATACTTCCACAAGAATATGATTGCTTCCGTGGGTGCTGGAGCAATAACGGCTAGCGGACGTACCTCCTCGTCCGGAACCAGTCTGTGTAAGTCATTTAGACTATAAATCGCATATCGATTTCACCGTTGGTCTCAGTTGTCATCAACAAAGCAACTATCACCACTAGCAGCTCGGCAAAGACGTCCCTTCAAGGGAAAGTATACCTTGGGCGTCCATGGGGAAATTACGCTCGGTATGCTACTCGATGTACTACCCATAATTGTGTGCTGCTGAAGAAATACCAATAGGGTCGTTTACACATCCTGCTCGCTCGGAAATTTGATCAATGGTGCTGGCTGGGAACAATGGTCTAGCAGCTCACCCAATACCGATCATGTTACATTTGCTGAATATGAAAGTATCGGTATGTTGCCGCTGCTCATCTCGAAGATATTTTGCGCCTAAGACTTTCTTTCCAGGGTCCGGTGCTTCTGGCACTCGTGCATCATTTTCTACGAAGCTATCTTCGACCAGTGGCTACACCATATCAGACGTTTTGGGTAGTGACTATGCCAACTGGGTGGATAGTAACTATTTGTAGCTTCAGGTGTGAAGTACGTACATCTACGGTATATCCTATCATGTATTCATCCATATACGCAGTACCTTTTGCTTGAGGCGCACTCACTACTTCCAACTGGAAGTGAGTCTTCATTCTAGAATTACTCGAGTCCGAGTTGATTACTAGATCTGTAACAATCGAGGTCTATATCGATCCGTCTGCGATTCGGTCTCAGACTAGCACTGACTCTGACTTCCCTTCGACTCCTGGAAATATGCGCTGACCATCTATTAATTTGCCTGTTAGCCGCCACAATGTCCGCTCTTACTACAGTTGAAGAATACATCACTACCGCTCATGCTCGACTTATCAACTACAGTTCCTTAGACAACACAGACAAAACTACGTTGATACTTGGTGCTCTACTTCTTCATGCACCCTCCAAAGTTGGACAGAGGAACGTAGCTACAGATATCTTATCTTCCGTCAACGATGCAGCAATAAAGGCGCTTGCCGATTTATATCTGTGTGGGCTGTTGGCTCCCAGTGAGTCTCACCCTTCGCACTTGTGTATTTTGCTGACCTTGTGAGCAGTGCGAGCTTGCAAGGGGAATACTCCTATGATAGGAGAGCCCCCCTCAGTATCGTCGTTTCAGGAAGAAATCTCGTTGATTGACACTGCCGAACGGGAGCAGTCGACTTTGAAAGAACTCGTACGTCGTCGCCCACGAAGTCATGAATCTTCTAACAATTCCTGAATAGGCTCATGCACGCGATGATAGTCGATGTGTGATTACGAACAGTCTCGACGATGAAGTCAAGCTCAGCCGGAAAAACAAGGGAGAGGTTATATCCATGCAAGACCAACGAACGTCTATGTACACAACTACCGCCCACATCCTTCCCTTCTCTCTAGCTCCGAATTCGGAGAAAGCTGCTGATGTGAGTACTTTTGCTATTAAGATGAGTAGTATTTCTCGTTACTTAATAGTGTCGATAGATTCGGAAATCGTCCAAAACTTTTGAATTGATAGAGCGATTCAGCGGCTTCAAGATCATCGACCGAGTCACAGGCATCGATATCAATCGCATTGATAATGTGATGACAATCACACTCGGTGCCCATAAAGCTTTGGGTGCCCTACATATTTGGCTCGAAGCGGTGCGGGTGCGTAATCTCCCATACTGATATTGGCTCTCTTGACGGTTAATCAGGGCCGCGCCAATACCTACGTACTCCGGAATCCTGGTGAGGTTGAAGCTGGTACTTTGATAGACGGAAAAGAAATCACTTTGGTCGCATCCGATCCCCGTTTCGCCTTGCCCAACCCGAAATTTCTTGCTATCCATGCCGCCTGTGCAAAAATATATCATGCCAGCGGCATGGGGGAAGTTATTGACCAAGTTCTGCGTGACAAGGAGGTGGTCAAGGTGCTTTCAGAGGATGGGTTGGGGCCTTCGTTTAAGGTTCTTGAATACTCTCTAGTTCTACTCGCCTTTTAATTAATGATTGTCTGTCTTGGGCTGAACTCGGGAAAATTCCTCCACTGATGTCGGTCTCCCTCCGACTGTTGATGGCGGAAGGGAATGACAGCAAATCTCTCAAGAATTGGCTCGTACCAAAGCGAAAGTCAAACACCATCGGAAAATATAAGAGATACCGAGAATCCTGGACCGTAACCACGATCCGACCAGTAAATTTAAATCTCTTTCCGTGTTGGAGATAAGTCGACTCACTGTTTGGGAAATTTTGAGATATGCTTGGATCCACCTTGGAAATCGAAATTGCCAGTGGCAACGAGGCGTAACTTTACTCCGCTCTCCTGCAAAACGACAAGCTCCAAATGAGACCAGGAGAGATGGTGTTGGAAGCTTAATGTTCATCCCTTTCTCCGGAGAAACGCGCCCTGTGTTTTGAACTGTCGCAGTCACGTGTATTATAAGGCAATTTACAATTCTGCAAGGAGATAGTAATATTGTTGATTGTCTTGCAATTCGAGGTCTATCCTACGTACATTAATGATCAGTATAATACAACAACAAGTTCGGTAAGTGCAAACATCCAAAAAGAAAAGACCATCAATTAACCCTCTCTTTCACCCCGACGGCCCTAATCCAAATCTCCCCAGGACGACTCCTCTCTCTTAAAATCCTGAAAACCATCTTATCATCTCCCCAACTCGAATCGGCACCTTTTGCTCTCATACTCGCACTCTGGATGCCTCGGCTTATCCCAAGCCTCTCCTGAAGATCGCGCAAGCTCTCATTCGTACCCTCGGTCTCCACAACGACCGTGCCATACCAGCCAGGATCGACAAACAGGCCACCCGACTCGGGGATGGGTATACGTGTCCCGCGTCGTGCTCGAAGCTGGAACGATGAACGGTGGACCCACCGGACAACGTTATGGTACGTTCCCTGTGGACTTTACAGACGTCAAAATGAGAGAAGATAGCAATACAACTGGCACTTACGTCTCCGTACGCACTCTATCCTGCAAGAGCTGCATATTCCCCCGGATCTCATCTCCCCAGGGCCTCAAATCCACGCGAATAACCGGCCCGCCACCAGCACCATTGTTCCCACCCCTCACGACGCGATGAAAGTAACTCGGCGGGAAAGCCAGCGCCAACAGGTATCTCGGTAGATCCCCGGTAACACTGAAGGTATAATCCAGATCAATGAGGTACCTCCCATCCCACACCATCCTCCCCAGATTCGCTTCGTCTCCCACCGCGACATCCCAAACAACGTCTCCAGCGCGCAGAAGACCTCTCACACCCGCCTTGTCCATCTCTGCCTCGCACCGCAGCACGCTCGTATCACTCAGCCAGTCCCCGTCAGGCGAAGGAACGAAGCATCGGAGGAGAGGCGCACGGCGGAGCTTAACAAGAGGAGATCGGAATACGGCACTGGGAGTGAGAACAAGGTGCCCTGCATGGGACTGCGTATGCGACCAGGTGCTGAATGTCGGTGAGGGAGGCCTATTGTTCGCCGGACTCGTCATAGTCGCCTCTTTCTCTGCTTGTGCTCGAAGCCGTAACACCACAGCGGTATACGCCCTCGTCGCTCGCTCCAGCGCTTTCACTACTCGGCCCAACTCTGGGTCTCTCTCGCTTGGAAGGACCTTCAACTCGCGTACGTACCGCACTGCTACGCGAGCGTATTCGTGTGTGGGTAAAGAGACACCGTGCATATAAGCATGGAGACACTAGCATAAAGGTTAGAAAGGAACAATAGACTTTGATAGCCTATACTCACATTGACAGTCAACCTCACGGGTTCCGGATCATCCGGCCAGGCCCATCTACGATACCCCACGCCTCCAAGGAATCTCTCAAGAACCTCCTCGCGTCTCTCGTCTCCGTCAGGCCCAGATTCAAACAACACGCCTCTAACTCGTTGACTGATCATTCCAAGTACACACCACTCCCACCAACCGAGGTATCCCAGAAGGTTTCTCAGCAATGCAGGATCAGCTAGGAATGTATGCAGGGGGAACGGTTGGTCTTCGTTCACCTTGACGTTCGCAACGAGAGAATCAGGGGGTGGTGAAGCGCCTGCATGATGGCGGGACCGAGACCGAGGCGTAACCGGCGGAGGCGGTGAAGCTGGCCGTTCCTCCACAGGAGGGGGCGGAGTAAGAGGCTTTTGGGGCGGAGTAACAGATCTTTTCTTTGTGGGTGGAGGCGGCGACGGAGTTTTTAACCTCTTCTTCTCTGGTGTAATCGGCCTGACGACTGCGTTCTCCCTAGGAACAGCTACTCCGTCTCCGTCGACGTCTTCCTCTTCCTCTACCTTGGCCTTCGACTTCTCTTCTTCTCGGGAACCTTCTCGGGAATGCGCGACAATAGAGACTCCTCGCAAACTACCTTCTCTCGAAGGTATTCTTTCTCTCGCCGTGTCCTCACCAAAGCCATGAGTGACCGAACTTGCCGGCAAGACTCTGACACCTTCGACCTTTGCAAACGGATCGTCTGCAAAGTACGGTACGTCATCTTGCACTGGAATCACAGACGGTTGCTGCTGATGGTGATGGTGCTTTTTCATCAATCTTCGCGTCGAATGCGAGACTGAGGCATCAGAAGGTGAACGAGAGGGAGCTGCCCGAGGGGGGGTCAAAGGAATGATATGAACCTGGGTCTGAGATGGGGAGCGAAGGACAGAAGCAGTACGTGATGTAACACTGCTTGGAAGATTAGTCTGGGAAGGCGAACGAATGATCCCGTTCGGGTGAGGATAGGCTTGGCGTCCATTGACACTAGAATTCGTGTTCATGTTCGTTAGAGAAGGCATCCGAACGACGCCATTCGATGTCGATGGACGTGCAGCCCCATTCGGGTATAAATTGGGAGGCTGCGATTGAGGAGGCTGACGTGCATTCGATACGGTGCGATTGATATTGACGTTCCCGTTCGGATGAGTCTGCGATGGTGCTCGACTGACACTGATACCATGTCCATTGACGCTACCATTTGGTCGGGTATTAGACGGCGAACGAACCACACCGTTCGGCTGGTGGTGGTACGCAACGGGCGGGGCAGCGGGGCTCATATTTTGTCGACGGAGAGACTGAGGCGTCGGAGGTTCGACAGGCACAGAGCGAGAATCGGGGCGATATTGAAGTACCTGGTGTGATGATGATCCATGTTGAGATGGTGGCGGTGGTGCAAATTGTTGTGGTATATGTTGTGGTGGCGTTTGAGGAGGAGAATATGGCATCGTTCGTGATATAGAGTGGGCAGGAAGAGGAGGTGAGCGACTGGTCGTTGTGGGAGGCTGGGTCCGGCCAGGCTGAGCTTTTGACAGCGACACGACCTGAGGTGCCGTCTCGTGAGGAGTCGGCTTGGGCTGTGATGCGACAAAAAAAAAACATGAGAGATGGCTCTCTTGAACGGCGAAACACTCACTGTTGCCGTAACTGATGCTCTCGTCATGAATCGAGGTACCGGATCCAGGGGGTATTCTGCAGGCGGAGACGGGTATGAATCCTCCGCTTGCACCATGGCAGCAAAGATCAGTGGACCCTTTCTCGACGCGACGGGCGCAGGGGCGGCATGCTGTGGTAATTTCTTGATAGGCATGGGATACGCGCCGTTCATTGCATAGGAGACTGGTGCAGTGTAGTTGGCTTGCTTTGCGGGAGGTGGAGGCGGGGCCTCGTCAAGTAAAGATTTAGGTTCGTTACTTGATACCTTTATATTATTCCAAGAGTTAGAAAGATTAGTAAAGAAGCCAGATCAAAAAAACGTACTGATCGGTGAAGTACAGGTGGTGGAACAGGGTCGCTGGCAAGCTAAAAAGCAAGGAAAAGTGAGTAATCAAGCGGTGAGAAGGCGGTAAGATTGACGGGAAGAAGAAGGGTAGAATGGTGCTAGTAATACCAATCGAATCGGAAGACGCTGATCACGGAGGATACCAGGCGGTCCAAGCCCCGGAGAATCGAACGAACCAGGAAGAGTAATACCCACCTCGTGTGTGATGCCCTTAGCACCTCGCAGGGAGCCCGGCTGCAAATTATGACGTCCTGACCCTCCACTCCCATCTTGATTGTCGGCCGTAGAACGGGTAAGAACTTTGGGTGTGGAGAACAGGGCCTCGCTCGGGATCAGCGTATCCAGTCTGGGTGCCCCTCCTCCGCCCCCTCGACTAAGCCGGCGATTCGTTACCAGCGTCGACGCCGGCGGTGACGAAGACAGTACGTCTACAGGTACGGGAGCGTGGTCGCCAGAAGACGAAGGTACAGGCTGTATCGGCAGCAAAGAGGTCGTCGAATCTCGGTCCTCTCTTGAAATCGTACCCTGCTTCCGCTTTCCCCCCGAGCCTGTGGTCCTTCCATTCGTCGTCACAGAAGCAAATTTTGCATACAAGGGTGTCGGCCCGCCTATAGAAATCGGGCCAGAGGGAGTCGGCGTTGTCTGGGGCTGTTTGTTTGACTTTTTACGGAGGAAGCCAGCCATTCCTCGTTATTGAAAGGAGGGACGGAAAAGAACGGACGGACGTGAAGGTAGTGAAGAAAAAGAAAAAGGAGAACACAAGGCCATTGCAACCGTCCGAGGTGGTCTTCGAACGCATGGAGGTTACGTGATTCTGAGGGCTGGGAACAATATACCCTTTTAGGTTGTCCGCTCTCCGCAGTGTATTTTAATGTCCTGGCACGCCACTCAGGTCTGGACCTCTTTCATCCCTCCCCCCTTCTCGCGACTGTTATTCGTATTCGTAATGCAAATATCTATTGTTTCCCTCAAGATAATGCTGCCCAGATAATGCAATGCAGAGGCATAAATGCTCACCCGCCGATGGGAAAGGTATTCCGTAACCACTGATTCAGCGCAATCCTTTGGTTTCGACAAGACATGATGCAATCTTTCCGTCCTACGTTTCTATAGTGTTTCCCGTTTGGCCTTCTCGCCCCCCTCTTTCGGTAACCATCATTTACCCCTTCATTCAATTTCGAGTAATGCCAGTTACTCGTAGTATTGCATTAAACAACTACCACAAATTCAATCGGAAGCGTTCTATCAGTGTGCGCCGTCTGTTGCGTTGATTCTCCGTCCGTCCCCGGGTCCAGAGTACCTAAAGAGCGACCATCGACCCCCGGAAATTAGGTGGAATTACACAGAATTACACCTCTTTGTCCCGGTGATCCTTTAAACGTTAACAGAGGCTTTACCTTCGACACGCCGGTTCACGCACAACTCCAACAATTCACTTCTGTTTCACGTAACTCCAACTGTGAGTTTCATTTCGGGGCCCTAGCACTTTATTCAATTTCTGCTCAGATTCAGATTTCAGAAGATCTATAGTAATCAAACATACGAACCTGATTTTAGAAACTTCCGTCGTCATTCTCCCATCATTACGGCGTTCAAACGGGTATACAATGTACAGGTCAGTCATACGAGTCCAGTTTTGGACCATTGTCCAAGCGTCTCGGACACCAACTGTACATTCCGTGTAACACGGTGAGAAAAACTCCAACCCGTTGTCCATGAGCTCACTTCACAGAAGAACACCATTCGACCCGTCACCATATATCGTCACAGGCACTTAGCCCACGAGGTGCGCCGCGACTGAAAATACATCCAGTTCACAGGCTGCTCACAGGTACAATTCTCTTCCATCTCAAAGCGCCCTCATCCCAGCGACGTCACTATAGCAACAACGGCTTCATTCTTTTCCCCATCTTCTTTCTGCCCCCTCCAGCTCTCGTCCACTTCCCCTTCCTAGCAACAACCAAGTTCGCCGTAGAAGCGGGCCTTTGCTAGCTAGGCGGGATCGTCACCTGAATTCACCCCAGGCCGTTGTCCAGATCCTCAATCACTGCAGATCTTCAAATAGGTAAGCGCGCCTCAATTATTTACGACAAATTAATGATTTGCAGCGCAGTGCTTTTATCAAACCTCCAAGTAATTCGACTAACTTGCCGTAACACTACGGCAGACAAAAACTCTTCCAACACGCGGACTGTGGCAATAAATAAACAAGTACGTCTCTTCCACAGAAGAATTCACTATTAGTTAAAGACCCAGCCCTTCTGAGTTCTGTCCCTGACAACAAAACGTCCACAGGGCCCCCCCTGCTGAGATTTAGCGGCATTACTCAATCTTCCCTACCCCCCCCTGACTATACGTCCACATGCTGGGCTTGCGTTTGCCGGGATCTCGCACTCTCACACTCGCCTTTACGCACTTCTGAATCTCCTCGAATCTCCCGTCAGAACCCCGAAAACATCGGAAGGTTCGACTTCTTCTGGCTTGGCATTCTGGCTTCGCTTGTCCTTTGAACGCGTCATGGCTCTGTTGTCGCGCTGGTATAGTACTATGAAAACAGCGGCGGCATGGGCGGGGCGCATCAGCGGCGGGACATGACACGCTACGTGAACGTTTCAGCTGGTTCAACATATATCCTGAGCCTAGAAGAAATTTGTGAACGACAGAACTTGACGTGATGCACGGTCATGCACTCAGCTGCCCCCGACATGCGCGTGAAGGGGCATCCCGGGACACCGGGCCGGAAATGGCTCTCAATTTTGTTCCGTTCGAACGATCGCCACCCTCTAATAAACTGCAACTGGAATGAGATCAAAAACAGCGAATAGAGTGCATCTCACGATCACAAGGTGAGTTCCTGTTTCAGTGGAAGCTACGTACAGCGTAGCCTGAATTTATGTTCGTACTGTTGCAGGCTGCTACACCCTCTCACGAACGTCCATGTACGACAATGATAAAACGCCACCCATGTTCGGAGAATACGTCGTTAATCGCCACAGCTTCCTCTAATAAGTAACAGAACCAGATCCCCAGGCAAATACGCATCGCGGCTTCTACTAAAACCTTAGATCCTGGACGTCAATACCACAAACTGAAGCATGATCGCCGCCGGTTCTGCTTCTAGCGCCTAAAAAGGCCTTCACTATCCAGCTGCCAGCCCGCTATCGAAAAACTTACGCGACACCATCAATCATACGAGATCTTAATTTGTCTATCGAACGCCACCCTCGGACCCGGACTTCTGTGGCGTTCTTCTTCTAGGGACCTCGGACTTGTTCACGACGATCTTTCACTTGCAGTCAAATTGCGATAACGATTAATGGGCTCGTATCGCTCTTCTCTCATAGAAAGTTACGGAGTCTACCCACGTTCAAGTCGCATGTGTACTCGAACCTTTCTCCCCTCAACTCCCCCGGTATCTCCCTAAGCGGCGTACGTCCTCAGAGCTTCGCTTTCCCCGAGTACCTATCCCCCTTTCCGGTCAACATAAGCGCGAGGTTCGCATCCCCGTTGTCCGACGTATCGATCTTCCTCAAAGCATATCATCTCCTCTTAAAGCCGTTCAAATCAATATACCCGGTGCATTCTTCTACAGATTTTCACCGATCGAATGCAACAATATTGATGATAGCAGACCTTATCAGAAGTAGCTTTCGTTGACGTTACCCTCTGGGCTTATGGAACCACATGCAATTGACTTAAGCGACATCTTCCAGGTCGCAGAAATGGGGGAACGAGACGATTCCATCAGTATGCGTTGAACACGGAGATGTGTCGTATTGTCTCTCTCCGTCAATCGGTGTCTGCCTACTAGAGATACGCGTCATTCGGAGGGCTTCGCTCCATAGCTCGAACCAATGATTAACTCGGACGCAGTCGTGACGGATGCAAAACTGAGTATCGGCGGTTGATTTCGACTGTATCTGCGGCACACCATCACTCCTCTCTTTCCGATGAAACCTTGCTACACTGTATTCCCAATTGTTGTCTGCTTGACGACTCTCTTAGTGGGGAACCACTGATTTGATGATTTGAAAATAATGAATGACCACTTCTGCTTCAAAATCACTACTGCCTTGGGTCTATCACACTGCTAGACGGGCTGTCGCTTGTACTTGATACTTATTCCAGCGGCATGGTATGGTGCGGTATAGATCCCAGTGAACAATCATGAATGGTTTCTTTGATATGGACCTACGGTGACCCAGAACAGTGACGAACTGTTGCGTTGGGACGCGGCAATCACCGGTCAGCGCTCAAGGCCCGGCTAAGTTGGAACTCAGCCTGGATACCGCTTTCTTCAAGTTGTCCACCAAGGTGACCTTGACCTTGCCTTGAAGAGGTGAATATTTATCCATTTACACAATTAAACATTACCCACTGTACACATCCTTTCAACTTTCACTTGAACAGATCCGGACATCGTGCAGTACAGATGAGTTTGGAAGACGCTTGTCTGAGTCGCGACTCCGCCTTGGAGCTCCTTTAAACCCTATCATCTTGACTTCATGAAACCGAAAATTTTAGCCTTTGATGCCCAACATGCCCCCGGAAATCATCGACGAAATCATCGATTATCTTTCGAACGACAGAAGAGCCCTCGTTTCCTGTTCATCAGTCTGCCGCCTTTTCTACCCTCGAACACGGCAGCACATCTTCCGTACCGTCTACTTTACGGGGCACCATCGTAACCCGGTTGCACGATTCGTCGACATAGTAAACACTTCTCCACGTCTGCTATCTTGTGTCATAGACATGAGGATTCACGGGAACACTGCTTACTTATCACTCGACCCCCTACTCCCGTCAATGGTGAATTTGACTTCATTGAGAATAGCTTTCGTCAGCTTCTCCAGTGGAAATGATTTTCATGCATGCATATTCAAACTCTTGAGGCTCAAAGAACTCTCCTTGTTCTGTATATCAAGCGATAAGCGGAATTTCTCTATCAAAGTGCTCAGTCCATGTTCCGGTCTGGCCCTCGAAAACATTCAAATCGATGGCGGGGACAAAAACATTGGCCTGCTGCCGTCCTTCTTGCACACGGGATTGCGCACCGTATACATGGACACCCTGAAGTACTTAGAGCTCAGGTCGCCGGCGGAGGAGGACGTGCACGCTCTGTGTGAAATCTTGCGAGTTGCAAGATCGTTGAGGCATTTGAGTCTTGTCGCCGTCCAATCTGCTCGTGAGCGACGAAGTTCTCTTTCACTTTTCGGTTCGCGCTCACGGTAGTCCCCTATCGGCAGTACATCAGTGGCCCGGTCTAGCTACGCTTTCTTTAACGGGTTTAGAGTCACGTTGTTTAGAGTCACTCGTCATTGAATTGTGTTACCAGATCGATGACGAGAGGACCGACATATGCCTTATGAGATGGCTGGCTGCTTCACTCTACGTCATCAGTAAGCCCTCTTCTTCGAACTGAAGATTATGTTATCTGGGAAAAATAAACTGTGGGAAGACGATGCCGAGATGTGGCTATTGTGTACAAGGCTGGATGGCGCTTTACATCGCGCCGAGCTAGTACAGTTGCGGCAGCTGACAATGAGAATCTCGGGGATATTGTCGGAAGACGCGATCAACTCTGCTCGGACCTTGATGGTCTCTAGATTTCCGTTGGCACTGAAAAGAGGGACTCTTGTGGTCACAGATGAAGAGGGCTAAAGTTTTTTTATCTTAGCACCGTTCGTTTTGACCATATAATTGTTGCGACAGTGCAGACTGCTTCCAGGGACCGTTTATTCGGGTTTTCAGACTAGTGATTTCTCACTCTCTTCCAAAATTGCCGATACTATATAGAGTCCGCCCATTGCAATTACTATTGCTACTTGATATTTCTTAACTATGCCACCTACACAACTATATCCGTAGTCGTACGGTTTACTGTTACAATATCTGGCATCCCATCTACCCAGATACTCCAATCGTTCGATACCATCCTATTTCCGAACGGATTCAACGCAGCAATACGGAAGTGGTACTCTCCATTCTCGATGTCAGAGCCATTCCCGAGAGCTCCAAACCACCAATATTCGTGATAAGAGGACGCTCCACCGCCGTTGCGAGTAATATCACTGACTGGGAAGGCAGATACGTCCGTAGGGTCATCGACATTTGGATCGTAATAGTTGGAGGTGATCGAGTTGTATGTCGTGCCGGTGCCGACATACCCGTTCTGTCCAACAACAGGAGGGTATTCCCATTGATCCTCAGTGTACCCAGGTTCATAAATCTAATACATGAATTCCAGGAATGCAAGCAAAAGGGAGGAGGCGACTCACGTCAAAACGCAGCTCCGTCACAGCATACCGCACAGCGACATAGAAGATTGGGAAATCTTGATTAGGCAGGTCGAATGTCCACCAGGGCTTGTTCATAATATTCGTTCTCGATATCCCTGACGGTGACCACGGGAAGTTATCGAGCCAAACAGGAGTGACGGTGTTTCCTAGGTCGCCGGCAAGACCTAAATACGGAATAGAAATTTCTTCTCCAACACTACTCGAAATGACAACCCGTCCGCTGTAAAGTGGCATGGTTGACGAGTCCACGTCAGGCGCTGTGAATGAAACACGGACGCTTGAAGACTGATAAGGCCAGACTATCAAGAACGAAGGTGAAAACTTCACGCCCGGAACAACAACGCGGGGCTCTCCAAAATTATAGAATCCCAAGATAGTTCCATCGTCCTGATCGATCGTGTCGATAGCACCGTCGGACAGGATAGAAAAGGAATAGAAAACAGGGTACCACGCAGAGTTAGTGATTGTGATGTCATGCTCGCCTTGGAAGTTGGCAGTGTCATTAAGTTGGATCTTGAGCGTATCGGCACTAGAGGTGTAGTGCAATACTTTTCCTGCGTCGACCATGCCAGCGCCAACTTGAGCAGCACTCGCAGTAACTCCAGCCGTCTTTTCCCTGTAATAATTGGTCCAAGGAAGTGCGTATCCGCTTGTAACAATGCGCTTAGCGATGGTCTGTGAAGTACATCAAGCATTGTCGTTGCGGATTTCCCTGATGTCACGTTACCTTTCCAAATGATGTACCCTGAGACTGTTTTCCACCAAATTGGCCAGCGTACGCAGCAGCCACACCGGCAATGTAAGGTGTTCTGTCGGTATCATGAGCGTGTAGTCGTGAAGGCAACTCTGATGAAAGCATACGCCATGGATGTTCCACTCAGAACAGCATAGCTGCCGTCAAGATATGTGGATAGGATGTCTCCACCTGGCGCAGCAATCTACAAACCTAGATCAGATCGTAGTATTCCGCCCAAAGTAAATGAAAGACAGACTTCTGGTTTCACTGTTAAAGAGAGTCAGCTGAAGAGACTACTAAAGTGATTTTTGGTGTAGGCTTACTGGTCAGGTCATACAACGGTCCCCAAGACGTGAAATAGTTCGGAAGCGCTCCGTAGTAATTGTCATCCAGCCCAACAATGTCTGACGAGTTCCCTGAAATAGCCATAATTACAGTCTTGCCAGCTTGTATCTCTTCAATAATTTTCGCGTCTGTCTCAGCGGTGATTAGAGCACCTGAAAAGTAGAAGATAACGAAGGGAAAGACTTCATGACGAATATTGCATACTAGTAGAATTATAATTGATGCTGGAAATATCGGGATTCACCATTGGTCCGTCATTGTTATAGAACCTGGAACGAGGTGTAAGGGGAATGAAGAATAATAATGCGGTATCGGTGATGCGTACAAAATGTACTTGGCTCCAATGGCTTCAACATTGACGAGCTTTTCCGCGAAGGTACATGTACCACGTCTACGTGATTCGCGTGAGTTCTCTCCACAGAGCGAGTATCACTTGTGTGTACGAACCTGACCATCACTGTGTAACCGGAGTAATCACCTGTTCCATCTGGGTAGGCCTCGCAGGCCTCGGCAGCGTTCGACTGGTTATATGACAACACTGCGATCGGGTACTCATTTAGGTCAACAGGGAAGTCATCAGCACTGGCCAAAAGATACCCCTTTCAATATGTAAGAGTTAGAACGATAATCAGACGCAAGAAACCGGAAACATACGATCAGTGCCGAGGTCGCATCACGAGGGTCAGAGCCCTTGAATGTTAGGTTGGCCTTTTCAGCCACAAGGATGGAGTTCTCGACAGAAGCGACGGCGACAACATTCTAGGAACTTAGATGTTTGAGTAAAGAAATTCGAAGTCGGGGTAAATTACAGACCTCTCCAGCGGCACCAGTGCTGGCATAGAAAGGCCCGGCACTTCCGCTGTTTCCAGCAGCAATGGACACGAAGACACCTTTGTCTACGAGACGAGAAGCTACAGTCGGCCAGCTGGCAGCGAAAATACATTATGTGTAAGCGCAATACCAAGGCCACTCACAGTTCGTCGGAAAAACCACCATTCCCACCAATGCTCGAAGTGATCATGTCAACCTTGAACAAAGGTAAATAAATGAAGATGATGTAAATGACCGAAATCACTTACTCCATCCTGATAGGCACGAATGAAAGCAGCAACGAGGACATCGGTGTAGGTGATGTCCTGATTTTTCAGACGGCTGACATCTTATGATAGTCAACGGACGTACATATTTTCCAAAAACCTTGTACATCATCATCTTAGCCTCTGGTACCACGCCGACGAAACTAGTCTAAGATATCAGTAGAATAGAACCAGGGTTCAACAGACGAGCTTACTAGTTAGAGTCACCAATCATGATACCAGATACGTGGGTTCCGTGACCGATATTATCCATGGGATCATCATCAGGCACCGCGTCTTCGTATGGCCATTCTCCGTCGCCGACAAAATCATAGCCGCCAATAATTTTGTAGCCGGGGCCGTATCCCCCACCGAGCTATTAGGAATTTAATGTCGCTTCAGGACTGATGTAGAGTAGACAAACCGCTGGATGATCATAATCCACGCCCGTATCGACGACACCAATAAGAGCGCCTTCGCCCAAGATGCCTTCCGAATGCAATTTGTCCACACCAGTAGTGGCATGAGACGTCCATTGAGCATGGGCTAAAGCGTCTTCACCACGGTAGGTCGGGCTGATCCCGAGGGATATCTGCATAACTGGATAGACCTTGACGACACCGTCAAGGTTAGATAGTTCCTCAAGGTCGATGTCCTCGTTGTCTCTCAGCGTGAAAGACGACCCAGAAAACACATTCGAGGTGATGTTTACATGGGTGGTGACCCCCTGCAAGCTAGTGCCGTTGACGGTTCGTGCTTTCCTGTAAAACGACGAGATTTGTGGTTCCTGTGAAAACACGCAAGTCGCATCGGTGAGTGACAAAAAGGTGTTGGCTCATACCGATGTTACTTCGACCATGAAGCGCTTTGGAACAACCGTGGCATTCTGCGCGGAGACGAATGCCGCCGTGCTCGCGAGCAGCACTAGAGAAGGAAGGAGTACATGGCGTTAGGTGAAGCGCATAGAACACAGACTTCTTTTATGTTCACGCGCTTATCGCTTCCTCACAGTCCGCCTGGTACAGCAAGACTTTTTAGCGACATCATGTTTACGCGTCCAAGGGTCTTCTTGCTGCGCGCTAAAAGGTTTACATATGGTCATGTGTGCCTTCGATCCAAGGGTCTGAAGGACATACGGCAGCTGTACAGTAGCGGATTTCATCGAGTAATGGCGTTTGTCCTGATGTGACCCGAGCCTCAACACTGGGTCAGCAGAAGAACACTCGTTGGCATCGCCAGGAAAATAGATAGATTTTGTAGTCTGCCTAAGACGATGAGAGGGGGGGCAAGGAGATCGCGGAGAAACGCATGGACAACCTTTCCTATGACGCTCTGTTCGGTCACTCAACATCCATGTGGGATATCAGACAAACCGAATCGAACAACGATGTCAGTGTAAGTAGGCACATTCACCGCAAAATTAATGCCTCGGGATAATGTGAGTCAGAGTCACCTGAAAAATGTACAATTAGCACAAGGTTGGTACGGAGAAACATCGGATGAGTAAGACAAGCGAGCTTTTTCCAACAGGGTGTGTCCTCTTCAAGCCCTTTAAGCATTAGCAAGGACTTAGATAGACGCCAATAGAGAAGGGTAGCGACCGGGAGGAGTACTTAACATATGGCACATGCCGTTGAAATCTACACGCGAAGTAGAACAAAAGCCAGTCGTTCTTTTTACAGAATACGACCAGCAATAAGTAGCGCTATTCTCTGTGTGTAAGCACGTGGAAAGATGGCCATCTAAGACCGCAATACAGAAAAAGATGTATCCCAGATGTGCCAAGATATATTCCCAGCACATGGGTGACATTCGAACAGAGTCTAGATGAGAGGAATCAGTCGTATATTCTTCCACAACCGCGTCCAAGTTTGCGTGACAGCACGCAAACACCACAGGTGAACGTAAGTATGGCTATCGTAATACGGTGAGGGTCATAGTCCCCGTGACTCTGTGAGGACGAAAAACAAGACTACTTACTGTTCTTGGGTTCTGCTGCTTGAACTCACTGGACAGGCGTAGTCTGGCTGGCTTCACCCTCAGCTGTATCAAGGAGTGGCGAGGAGCGTCAATTGCCGAATCCCTAGATCCAGAAAGACAAATCGCTCTCATCAGTTGCGATGGTCGCAGTAAAAACGCCGAAACTTGTGGCTAGTTCACTATCGGTTCTTTTACTGATGGAGGGGAGGAATAGATTCCAGTGAACGAACGACCAACACGGTCACGTTCGGGCCGCCGCGGGCCGTCAGTCGCGGGTATGCAGAACCGGCTTCTCCCGAGTTAACCTAAACTTGTTACTTCAGAGTGCTTCGAAGGCTCGAGTTGACGCCTACTACATACTAAATAGTACGGTGCATACACGCCAGAGGATTCATATTAAGTGGCCTGGATGAACAGAAAATATATCGGCCCACTACGTCGAGTTTGGTGCACGTGTACGAAAATGTGCGTCCCGCGCTGCTAGTAGTCTGACGGATGGGGTTATCTTTGCAGATACGCGACGTATAGCGCAGATATATAAGGTTTCTGCTTCCATTCAAGTACTAATACACTTCTAGAAGCGCCTATTTGATAAAATTACATCACAAGTCTAGCGATCCCGGTCAACGCTCACTAGTTGTGTACTCGTAAGTTCCCACTGCTTCTGGCAATTACAGTATGCACCAGCCCTGGCCTCTTCGGACCACTCATTTCCTGGTGCCTATATGTCCGGTTACCAAGCAAACCATCTTGTTTCATGGTGACCCGCTGGCGATGATATACCCAGCTGACCGCGGCCGCAACGGCTGAAAAGAACATCGTGAACCACGGTATGATAACCAGCGGTCTCACTGCATGGCACTCAGTAAATTGTGATGCGATGGTGGAGAAGACACTCACGGTAGCCAATGTGCTTGTACGTCGTTTGTTCGTGCAGAATGACCAGAAGCTCATCGACAATTTGGGCCGACACTTCAAGATCACCGAGGAAGACGGTAACACCAGCTTTTCGCGTGGCGAAGAATACGGTGAGAGGTATTAAACCTCCCAAAATTACGGCAGTGGAGAGAACCCATGAGAGGGGTTCGACAACTTTGAGCTTGGAAGGATTGGAAGCGAAGGCATGAAACAGAGGGAGGATCATGTAAACGGCAGAAAGAAACACCGACAAGAGAGCACCGAGAACAACTACTATTGCAGAGTCTGCAAGATCTGTCGGGGGAGTGTTAGAAGAAAACCTAGAGCTGAGATGAAGAGATGTAGTTCACCTTTGACGTCAATATTTACAGATGTGCAGGGGAGAAAGAAGAGCTGTGTGCATGCTTCGTTGGGCAAATTCTTATTGATACGGTCCTGTTCATCTTTGCCTTTGTTCAAACAGTTTAATGCTATAAAGAAGGAGTCAGTTATCTAGGCAAAATAACACGGACAAATGTCCATACCTACACCCCCAGTACCGACACCAGTTGCAAAGACCAGGACGAGAGTCATAAAGCGTAGTCCTTTCAAAACCTTGGAAGACGAGATCGTAGGACGCATGACGGTTAGGTCCTAGGTGGCAGATAAGTTAGAAACAACGATGGATATGCGATCATCTACTATCAGCGAGCATATTTATTGCCTGCGCGACCCCGAGCATTCGACCTGTTACTACTATCCTCAGCGTTAGCCTGGCCGCTGGCCGCGGCACCAAGAACCTGAATGGTAGGAGGTGAGTTGATGGCGTCGTGTGACGTGACCTGGATGTACATCGAAGAGGCGCCTTCGACCCTCCCGCCTTCCTTGTTGCAATACAAAACACTGATTTGTATGCGTTACAAGATGAAACCCAGGAGCGATTGCTCTGCGGATGAGTTATACGCTATTGTATAGCTCTCGGTGCCGGACAGCGGGGGAGGGCCTCGGCCATCACCTAAAATTGTTAGCTGGGTCCTCACTGTTACGAATTAAGTACGAAGCTGATATTCTCAGCTTTCCGCTAGAGAGGCAGCGCCATTGATGTTCGCGAGGATCGACATGGCTCATGAAATGGCACGTCTAGACATTGCAGTCGTTCCTTTCTGCTGACTTACATTGAGATTTTACTAACTTAGTCGACGTACGATACAACATTTACGCCAAGACATGGACCTGAACTCAAGAACCTGTAAGGTGATGAAACCGCTCATCCTACATATCGAATAGGTATAGTCACTCACGTTCAACAGCGAGGTTGGCAAGATCCATGTAATGGAGTTTATTTAAGTAAAAATCAGTGAAAGGCCCAGCCCGGGTTCCGAGTCCGTATCGGCGCATAAGTTCAAGACTGGACTCTAGACTACGATGTCCTCGGTTCCTGCGTCCTCCGTATCGCACATGCCAGGTTCGAAGTCAACCCAGGTCAACCCCGAGTTTCCGGATCGCAGGAATTGAGTTTTCCCCGTTTCAGGATCTTCGCATCGGTACTTGAACCGTAGTCGCGGACACGAGGATGAACAGAAAAAGAAAGAAAACCTTGAGCAGAGACGACAGGAAAAGGGAAGAAAAAAGTACTGGGAATGGTCTTTGGCAAGGACGTTTCATGGCGCGTCGATGTGGTCCGTGCGGCAACGCGATGACGAAAGACGAAATGAACAAGTGTGGCTGTGTACTTTCCTATCCCCGTACTAAGTACCAAACCTTAACCTCAACGTTCAACGTTCAACGTTTCAATGCAGAAGGCTGCTGCAATAATTTCACTACTGCTCTGTATTCCCCTTGATTCTGCCCAAGTACTCATGTTTCTTTTATTCTTGTCAGGTGTGTCTTCAAATTGAAGACCGAACGTCGAACATTCATTAATCTTCCTTCGGACAGTCACGAGCAGATCGCGGCTGTCCTGACTCCTCAGTCACTTTAAGTCTCAAACAGCTAGTTTTTCGAATCAGATCAAGGGCCGATGATTTCAAGAAAGAACTTTGCGGGCTACGAGTAAGCCACCGATCGCTCATCCTAACACGATCCGGACCTCGTGGAATCGCACCTCCATTTATTTAATGCTTTCCTCCTCTCAATTGGCTGGGAGCTTTCAGGAGAGCTTCCCACGAAGAAACTTGCCGCCCAATCAAGGTGCAGGGTGATGGCTACATTTCATATCAGTTTCAGTCCCAGATCAGCCGCGCGGGCCAGGTTACATATTTTTGCTTATTACACCTGTCCTCTCGTTCTTGTGAATCCCTTCTTTCTTTCTTTCTTTTCTTTCACCATGTTGAGGGGGAGAGCAGACAGTATGGGTGCTGGTAAGTGCTCTGCTGCGTCAAGTTATCCCTTGCTTACTAACGACCTTCAAGGCCGTTGTCACAGTAAGCACCCCTGTTCGTGGTCATCACTGGCAGCACTAATAGTCCTCTGCAGTGGGCTTCTGGAATCGCTTTCTTACAACTGGCGACCAGAGACCTCGCAAGTGCCCAAAATGCCGCCAAGGTGAGTTGTTATTATTTCCGTGCGAACAGATATTGACATCTACCGCCAGCCACGGTGTCTGAAGCTTTCTCGGAAACCTTCTTCAACTCCCTTTGCATTTGTTCCCGGCGAGTATGGAGGTGCCATGACATGGACTGTGCGTGGCTGAGAGCATGCATGTGTTGTCGGTGAGCTAATCTGTACATCGGTATTCCATCATATCCTTATTCGAATGTTCAGCTCCCAGCCTCCAATCGCGCCTACCCGTACATCGACAGTGAAGGAGGTGAACCCCATGCACCTCGTAGCAGAGTTATGGCATCGTCCCCCTTCTATCATCGACAAACAACCTCTTACGTTGCCTACCATCCATCTCGTGGACTAATCCGTTTCGATCTCTCTCCTTCATCCATGCACAAATTTCCTCAGGTTCTATTCATCAGGTCCCTCAGGATGTAGCAACTTACTGTACTAGTATATTTAGCTCAGATGTACTCACTAATCTTAGATATCGCGTTCAAATCTTGTATTGTAATTGGGTATTGTCACTGTCCGTCCATCCTACTTACAGAAATATCGTTATACTTTGTCACTTTTCGACATCCCATTTGTCTGATCGGTAAAAGTGAGGGAAACGTGTATCGGCTTCTGCGTCAGCTGCATGTCTTCGATACCATGGCTTACCGACGTTTTCTGCTTCTTGCTATACAACCTCGTTCTTCCTGGGCAGTGGCAACGGCAGTGATCGGAGAAGGGACAGGAACAAGGTACCGCTCGTTTATACCCACGCGAACGCAATTATCGACTGCGTTCCAGAACGTCACAACGACTTCCGACAGCTCTTCCGACCTTATAATATCCGACTTTTAATATTTCGATCGGTAAGGGGTCCTGGTAAACGGCAAGGGTCGTATACCGTATTATATTGACCAATTGACGCCGCGGACAAGGGAGAACAATAAACACATCTAAAATAATCTGTAGATGAGTCACTCGAACCAAACTGAACGATACTTGTGTATCGCCGCCTCCCACAACTTGTTCAACAGTAGGTCCACATTGCCGCTGTCATCACCCAGATCTTTCAACTCAGTGAAGGCTCTGTATATTCCGTAAGATCGTGCTCATCATCCTCAAGGTACCTTCGCGAACTTCTGCGTGCTCTGTCCCCTAAAGAGCATGAAGACAAGGAAAGGAATACAATAGAAATGTCCCACCAAGTACCCTGCCTCAAGCCCGACAGGTTGGTGCATAATTGACTTCGTCGCAAAAGCGACATCTAGGGGGATGAAACGGCCCTGCCATAGTGATGTCGTGAACTACACATTGAAAACACACGACACCCCTTACCCTGCATCATTGTGCTGTTTTGTGTCTCCGAACCTGAAACTGACATGGACCCACCAACTTCAAGTTTCAACGAGCCAGTCCACAAAACGTGTCAGATGACCTACAGAATGTATTGAACACCATTCAATCGAATGTTCTGTTGGCTAAGGTGTGATCTAAAAACTTTGGTTGTGTGCGCCAAAGAGTATCATCAATTGATGGGTAAAATCTTATATCCGTGAAACACACCAGCAGTACGTCCACAGGGCTGATGTTCTGAGGAAGAGGGACGACCTACGTAGGGTTCATTCTGTGGACCGCCGGGGCATGCGAGTCAAAAAAATGTTGACTTGACAGGATGAAAGGCCGTGGTAGACGCACGACACCGAGGACACCGGCTAACAAGATGAAAAAGTGTCAGTCTCGCGAAAAGAAAGACTGTATAATTTACGTGGACATATCTCCTCCAAACCCATGGGGCAACAACTGGCACCACCGTGAAGGTTGTTGTAGTCAGGGCCGAAATCTTCCGGGTCCACTATGATCATTCCATCGGGACCGCCGTTGACAGAACCCGTAACTTAGAGCAGGAACAAAGAAGGACCCTCCGACGTTCAGACGTCAATCACGAAAGTCAAATGGCCGCATGCATCCAACGAGGAAATTTGTACATGCATATCTTCCAGAGCATGGATCCACTTTAGTCCACGACAATGACTCGGACACAAGGTCATCCGCCCACGTCCACAGCCCGTTCGTTTTTGGCCGTCTGACAAAAAGTCTATTTAACACCGAGCTTCAACTATCAGAGTATCAAGCAAGAACGTACCAGCTCGGTAACATCGACAAATAATGATGAGAACGGCCATCGTGCCTACAGCGCCAAAGTAAATGCCATGTCGATAAGAGTCACAAAGCCACATAAGTAGATGTATAGAAACCAAAGATCATACTATGAGACGATGGTATGAAAAACAAATATTATAGATGTCCTGGTGCCGTCAGTACATGCTTTTCCAATTCCTGCCAACCATACGTTCAATGTTCACATCAGTCACTCAAAAAAAGTAAAACCTTACCTCCTTGCTATCTAGTAGTGCGTCGCATGGGCCCTCCCCTCCCACCGGTCGCCAATGGCATGGATATACCAACTCCGGGATATCCATTTCCAGCCGAATATGTAACTCGGAGATCTCCTCATCTTTCTTGGCCAGCTCAGAATTCAATTCTCCGATATGTGTATTGAGTTCTTCAATTTCCTCCTTCAGCTTCTCATTGCGATACTGCAGCTCAGGAGCCTCTGCCGCCCGTCGTCGGATATCATCGTTCATCCGACTATCTTTGGCAACAGCAAAGTCCGCCATTTGCCTCCAAGATTTGACATCTTCTTCCAGAAACCTGATGCGCTCTGTAAATGTCGCACGGACAAGGGCGACACCCTCCGTTGCTTGTTTTTCGGCAATTTGCGCGCGTTTCTCCAGCTCGGTGTTCTCACTTCGTACCGTTGTGACGTACCCTGACGCGTTCATGTACTGCTCCCTGACGAAGTCTCGGTCCTTCTCTGCTGCAAGCTTGGCCTTGTTTGCATCCTCGAGCGATACAGTGAGTAGTCGAATGGTCGCCTGATCACGTTCGGGCTGTTCATCAGGTACCTGGACCGCCGTTTGCTTCTGAAGAAGCTCATTCTTCTCCCGCTCGGCTACCAGCAGACGGTCCAAGTTGACAATCTCTTCTGATTTGGCATTGAGAACTTTCAAAGCCCTGGCGAGCTGAGACCGTAAATCGTCTCCTTCAGATTCGTCCTACAAGTGACAGTGAGAACTACTTGGGATAGAAGAAGTATGTAATATATACCTCAGGTGACAGCTGAGAATTCCGAGGTTCCGGCACAGGAAGAGGCGATGTTGGCGGGACTGGAGTATCGTCTTCGGCTGGTTTCGATATGGGCACGGCTAAATCTTCATCATGGTGTTCTACGCCTGTTGTAATGTGAGGAGGCCCATCATCAACATAGGACTCCGCAGGGTACATCAAATCCTGGCCAATCACTGAGAACCAGACAGGAATAAATTGATAAAATGGAGCTCACCGTTACTTCGTCAATTTGCATCGGGTCATCGACAGTTTGAGGAATGATCGCCGGCTCATCAATAGGCTTGGGACCTGCCTGAGCACGTGCCAACTCATCGAGGATGTCTTGCGATGATTCTTCTTCCTCCCGCCGAAGCAATACTTTAGCATCCTCGTCGTTAGGTCTGGCACCATCACCACCATCCGCCTCATCGTCCGCATCGGTCCGCGTATTCTCGTTTGAATTGGGGTATTCAATAGCTTGTGCCTTCTCTTGCTCTTGCACGCGCCCCTTGAGCTTAGGCTTAGGCTTCTCCCTCTCCCTCTCCCTATATTGTCTCTGAATATCCAATAGTGAGAGCTTCTTAATCGTAGGACCCTTCATCTTCGACCGAGCCTCTTCAGCCAACTGCGCTCCTCGATCACGCAATTGTCCATCGCGGCTGTCTTCGCTGATACTGGCCCTCGTCACGATCTCTTCCCCTGAAGGTCTCACGGGAGAACTAAACTGCTCAATTGAGCTTGGTAATTCACCATCCTCACCAACAGGCTGAGGACGTAGATAAGGCGTAAACGCGGACGGCGACATCTGAGGAATCGGTCCTTTAGGTTTCTCGTTAAGATTTCCCTTGGTCGGAGATTTTCCCTTCATGCTTTTGACGAGGGACGTAGTCCTTGGAAGCGGCTGGTGGCTTTCCTGAGAGGCAATCTGCTGAGACTGGGATTGTGTGTTATTCGAAGACTCGGTGTCTGTTGCCGGAACGACACCCTTGCGGTAGGAGTCATTGCCAGGGCTCAGCTGAGAATGTTGATCGTGTGTTGGAGATGACGGAGGAGGCATTTCGTCTCGAATGGGACTCGGTGGAGAAGCAATAGCGGCGACGGCAGCAGCCTCTTCTTTTTGTTTCTCTATCAAGGCAAGTTCATCTTCCCATTCTTTCAGACGGAGACTTGTTGAAGGTGAGAGATTTCGGTAGATCGGATCCGGCCGCTTTGTTGGAAATGTGACGGGAGGACTCGAAGGTGGCTCTGCATTGGGAGCATCAGCAGATTCTTCTGCTGGAGGAGACTGATATGGTGAACGGGATGGGGACTTCGAAGATGGCTTCCGGCTGCCGTTAAGAGTAGTTAGTAGGCGCCCTCGACTTGCAGCAGGTTTGTTACTCCCAACCGACCCTCTGTCGCTGAGCTTCGAAGGTCCTGCACTTCCGTCTGCCCCGTCTTCCGAATTTGGTGGTGATATCCTCCCGCCGTTGGATACTGCAGACGCGGCACGACCCCTACCCGACTCTGTTCCATTCCCAGCCAGGTCTTTAGGAATACTCTTGCTTTTCCGAGAGGGGCCAACACTTGCACGTGCAGAATCACTATTCCGCGCTTTGCCATTGCGACGTGGAGGTTCGTTCAGCTTCCGTTTCTTGGATGAACTACGAACAAGCGTAGCAACATCCGGAAGATCTTCAGAGTCAGAAGAGACACGCTTGCGCTTTTTGGGGGTGTGAGAAGATCTCTGGATCAAGTTGGTGTCACTGTCTTCAGATCCGGATTCAGGTTCAGGTAGAGGTTGAGTTTTCTTGGTCAGTGTCTGACGAGGCTTGGAAGGCCCTGCCGTCGGAGGAGAGTCGTAGTCCGTCTCGTTATGGACAATACTTTGGCGCGATTTGTGTGGCACGGTCGTCGAAGAGGACGCATTGGAAGCTTTCGAAAGAGTATCGCTCTTCGAAACGCGAGATATAGTAGATCCACCACGAAAAGATTTGGCAGCTAGACACAGATTAGATCAAGAAAGTCGATAGATATCGATACTGACAATTTCTCCTCGCCTTTTTCGACAACTTCTTCCTCTTCCATTCTGCTACAAGGTCCGGCGTACAATCGTGTTTGTGCACCCACGAAGGCGCCCATGATTTTTTGGTTTCTGGATCGATTCCAGCCCATTTCACCTTGTAACGCTTTCCTTTCTCCTGCAGAATCTCTAAGACTGTCCAAAGGGTCTCTTCATCATCACTTTTCGGTACGAATTGTGTTTCTGGTTCCGACACTTCGAATTGAGAAGGTTCAGATGCCATACAGTCCCAAAACTATTGTCGATATCAGAAATCGATATAATGAAGCACATAAAAGAGAATTTGCCGTAGTAGAGTGACCTCGTTCTTTCCTGTGGCTCTGAGGATAAAGGAAGAAGTTGAGCAAGTATCGTCACATAGTGTGACCGATGGTGCACGTGGTAGTGGTCACATCGGTCCGAAGCTCCGATGGCGCGTCGCTGCTGAGTGATAGTTATCCTGCACTGCGCAACATAAAACATAAAATCACAGAGAACAATTATAAAAATAAATATGGTACATTTCCGTAGAAAATTCTCTTGTAAATATTGTAAGAAGTCTCGCTAATTTGGACAGTGCTAAAAAATACAGTCCATCGATATACCAAGTAGGAAAATACAGCACAACATGAAGGATATGAAAACATAAAATGATCATAAAGGGTCCGGACTCATAAGAACGACTGGACAGTCCACATAATAATCAGGGCATCCACCACTCCAGTTGTGCGTCATTGCTGTTTTTGCTGACGCTGTAAAACCAATTAGTATGTCTTCATTTGTTGCATGACATATCTACTCACCAGCATTTCGTGTCCACAGATTCCCCGTTATACTCGTCACCGCCATCCCGCACGCCTTCGCTACCTCCGGACTCCCATTGGCACCCACCCTCTTCAAAATAGTAATCCCACCCGCACTCACAATCTCTTTTCTTATCGCGGCTCCCCCAACGTCACCCAAAAAGCTAACAGCGAGCGCCATCTCCACGTGTATTTGAGGCTTCGGCTCATCCGCGACCGTCCTCAGGGCAGCCAAAAGTGAATCCACCACTCCGGCGTCTACCAACGCTTTCCTCGTCCCTGAACCCCATTCAGCGCAACTAAACCTCTGCACCGCGAACGCGAACGATCCCAGAGGCTCGACTTCATCTGAGGGAAGCACACTCGGTAACCTTGCAAGCCCCCTCGCGATGCCAGCTTCCAACAGTATCTTAGAAATGTCAGCACTGTTGGGCCGCATCATGCACCCCACCGCGCGAGCAGCCCACAACAGTATCGAAGGCTCTGTCGATGATGCGAGGTGCTGTGATATCCATCCCACACAGCCGGCTTTAGCCAGAGTTTTGCCAAGCTTGATAGACCGAGCTATACGTGCGATGGCATACAGAGCCGCAGATACATCATCTGGGGACGCATTAGGGTCCGTGGACACGCGCCTCAAGTACTCCACAATCTCCGGAATGACGCCAAGGTCGCTGAGCTGGTCCGCTTGGGCGTCGGTGTGAATGAGTATACCGAGACACCAAGCTGCCATTCGAGCAGTCAGCAGGGAGGCCCGAATACCCCGTTCTATGACTATGCGGACTAAATTTCGCTTGATTAACCCGGTTGAGATTTCGGGAGTGCGACACATGCGATGTAGACACCATATAGCGAGGGTGACGACATCATCCGAGAGCGATGAGATGACTAGCTCTATCAGGGTGCTGACGGTGTTGGTGCGGAAGATCGTATTAGCACTGATTGAGTCGTGTCTGTAAAAAGACAGCGCCCATGAGGGAAGGCGAACGAAGAAGGAACTAAACGTTGGACATACGCAACGAGACCAAGACAAGCTAGGACTATCTCCAAGCCTCCACCATCCGCTGCTCGTATTTTCAGAAGAAAAATCAAGGTCGGGACGATACCAGCGGTGACCAGTCTCTCTGCGCCCTTATCGGACTGGGCAAGGAAATGCACTTTGACGAGACAAGAATCGATCACATCGCGACTGCGTGTGTTTTGCACTTCCAATTGCAGTGCACCTACTAAAAGCACGGCGTTGACGGGTTCTACATAACACATACGTTAGTAACGTTACCAACATAGGTTAGCGTAAACCTTACGTGTGACACTGGAGCCAGAGACGTTGTCGCTACGAATGGACTGCCTGTCCCATGACATAGCGGCACTTTGACTAGATGCATAAGCACGCCGATTGGGCTGCCATGACACTGTGGAGTCGCTCCTGCCCAGACCCGTCGGAGGAGCAGACGAGGGGGCATACGTGCCTCTCCTGCCTAAGCGTTCGTCCTCTTCAGGAAACACCGGCAGATTCGGAGTGTAAGCCTTTCCATAGGAGGAACCTGTGTCCGAAGTTGGCGTTGGGTCTGTGTACTTGAAAATGAGAAGAATTAGACGCTTTCCGATGAATGACATACCATAACTAGACGGATGATTATGACGATTTTCTCGATAAGATAAGGGAGGGAGCGAAGTAGGCCGTCCCGAAGGTTGAGGTGAGATGGATCTAGTAGATCGTGGACTTGTCCTACCAAAAGGCGGCGGAGGAGACATATCGAATCGAGCCGGTGCTGACTCTGGCAAGACCGGATAAGCTGAAGGTGATGCCATAGACGTAGACGCTTCGTACGCCGGCGGACCTGAATCCAGCGACCTGATGGACTGCGTCGGACTTCTGACTACCCCGGTCGTCATATCGTTGAATCTGGAAGTAAGGCTCCCCATTTCCGATGGACTTGTGGGATTCAGAACGTTGAGTGATGCCTGTCTCTTGCCCTTGCCTGTAACATTGACGGTGGCACTCTGCTGCCACAGCCGGATGATGATATCGAAACTGGGTCGAAGACGAGACTCTTTGTGCCAGGACTCTTCGATTATGCCCCATATGTTGTCAGTCAACCCAACACGCGCCTCAACGGCTGGATCTGGACGATCGGGTCGACTGTTCTCGTATACAACGAGTTGGTATATGTGCTTCTCGGGAAGTACGCCCCATGGAAATGTTGAAGTGAAGAGCTGCAAAGGTGTTTAGAAAGTGTCGTGGCGACAGGTTAATGCGGCGTATACCTCGTATGCGCTCATGGCAAATGCGTAAACGTCCGAAGGAAATGACGTCGTCTATAGCAACAGTTGAGAATGGGAATCACATCGCTGGAGTGTACTCACCCCTTTCCAGGCTTCGGGACTGTAATATCTATGCGCTTCTCTATTCCGACTTGGCTGAAAATCCACCATACCCCAATCGGATACACATGCGTCTCCGGCATCATTGATGAGAATGTTAGATGGTTTCAGGCCCCCATGCACAACGTTACACTGATGAGATGTTAGAAAAGCTCCCGAGCATTGTAACATGACGTACTGAATGAAGATATTGCATCCCCAAAGCAGTTTGAAAGACCTAAGACGCTGTGAGATGTGTAGACATCCATGAGCAGAACTAAACACACGATTTTTCGTCGATCGACATTTGGATTTTGATCCAAGTATTGGCGGCTGTTCCCATTGAAATAACATGGCATGACAATATACAGTGGATCTTGGTCGTCGGGAGACATGCCAAATACTTGAGAGATATTCGGATGGCTCATATTTTGCCATTGTTGTACGCGATGAAGCAAAGTCTACAAGTGAACAGACAGTGAGTTGCTTCCTATCAAATGAGTACTAAGACGTACATCAGGCGGGACCTCCTCGCTTAAAACTTTGACGGCGACAATACCACCATCCAGTGTTCCCTTGCAAACGCTACTACTTCTTCCACCACCCAGACGCGATTCCTTGTCATAAGTTATATCTTCGTGGATCATTGTATAAGAGGGTAAGAGTGTCGGAGAAAGCAGAAACGAGTCGTATCAGTGAATAATTTAAGGTCCTTGGACCGCGAACAAAATCCCAAATAAGTCAGTGATTGGAAGTGCCTTTTCAGGTTTCCATTAGGACGGCGCTCGTCTCCTAATAAAGGAGAGTCAGTACACTGTTTGGTTCGTACTGGTTTGTATCGCACCCTGATGCCGTACACTCAGATAGCAGTGCTGAGAGCTACTTCCGAGACTCCTGCAACACGATTTACAATTGCTGGGCGGCGGGCGCTCACTCACAGCCCCCTCGGAAAATTTGGCTCGGATACAAAGAACGGAGGAAAATATGCCCCCGACGGTCTCTCGAGAACGATACAGGTGTTAAGATTAAAGTTATGGTGATGGTGGAGAAGAAGAAACGGAGTGGACTGAGATGTTGCCATCATCAGGTTGTGTCAGATCCTGGAGATCCTGGCAATTGCCGTACGGCGTTCCCGGGCCGATGAAGATTTTCTCATCTCCCTGCCGGTTTTTTAGCTCTCTCTTCCTGGGCCTCCTTGCTAAACTGGCTGTCTTCTGTCCGGTGATAGACCCGGAAACCTCAGACATGGTTAGCCATGCCTAGACCTGTAGCCGATTGTCTTGAACCTCTAAATCTGAGCTGAAACTAAAGCTTGGCTGACACCTTTCCCTCTATCGCGCACCTGGAATACCTGATTGGGAGCAGCTTCCCAAAAATGGCACCATGTAACTTATCTCGAACACATGCTGGATTCCTGATATTCCTTTCTACGAAACGGAATTTGTGCACCCAACTTCAAAACTACACTTGCATGCACTGTGCTATCGGACGCTATTTACTTCGCGTTTCACGGATGCTCTCTAAAAATACTACCCGCTTTCCAGTGTATGGGTAAATCATGTCCTAAAGCAGCGAGTGATCATCTGGCACCGGCACCGCAGGATCGGCTCGACGGTCTCATGGAATCTCCGCCGGTTCGAACTTGGTCTGAATAGCCTTGGCAATTTTACTATGTATTCAACTCAATTAAGCAGGATCCCGCCGTTGATCATTTTGGTTTTCTGACCGCCAACGACTTCGAGACGCTTTCTCCTCAACCACAATGTCCATGTACTCACCAAGAACCATGGCTTCTGGAGCGCCTGATCCGGAAGACGTCTTTACTACAGTTAACCTTCAATACGGGAGATCGAATGAGAACACTGACGCTGCACACCAAATGTATAACACGGTTCCACTGCATACAGAAAAGAAACCACGCCGGAAAATACCTGGTCGCTCAGCCTATTTTACAATAAGCAACATCGTTGGGTTTAAGCAGAGGTGGAGTCTCTTAATCTGTAAGCCTTGTTAAACTTGGATACTTTTTCTCCGCCCTGAAAGTCCTCAGGCTTTTTTTTCGGGGGGGCCCTCCTGGGCTTCTGTCTGTTCTGCGCACGAATGATGAATTTTTCGTTGATGCAGAAATACGCACCAGCAGGTAATCAATAAATCAGTACAGTCATATCGATTGGCCCCTGATCCGCTTCTTAGGTCAATGGTTCTGGTACAGCCAGAAAATGATGAAAGTCAATTATGCAATACACATATACACCTCCGTCTGTAAGTCTCTAGTCACCGTGCTTTATCAAATGGAAGCCTGATTGAGCCAAGTTGGCGGAATATTCGCCCTGTTTCAGTTCCTTCCAGCCATTCGGCGTGTAAGTTCTGCACAAATTTGCACCAGTGTCCATCCTAATCCCCACATGAAGCGTGCTGTAATTGTGCACCGTCTAAATGGTACGCTTGCTTCTACGGGATCCGCCTTAAATACGCTTAACTCTTCACCACTTAGGCTACTTTGTTCTCATTCTCTTGATCCCTTCCAATGTCTGCGGCGCCATTGTAGGCTACAGGGCATATGGCGGGGAAATAAACACCCAGTCAATGTATTACATTCTCGGCATAGCCTCTGCTGGCTGCCTTATCATAGGATATCTCAATGTCAAGAAAGAAACCAGGCAACACCGGAAGTTCATGCTCCGTATGTTTACCCCAGACGTACCTAGCGAAATTATTCACTAACAGAACGATTCAAACAGGTGGTGTGGTGATATTTAGCGTCGTCATCACCACACAACTGATCACCAAAGCGGCCCGGCAAATAGTCACCGACATTGGCAACTACTACACTGTGCGTGCGAACACGTTTTGGTCTTCTCAACTCATAAAACACTATCAGGTATTCCAATGTGATGACCTCCGCACCGTCCTCACTAACATCACCGCAGTCGAGCAGCAGTACCCCGCATGTGCTGGTGACGGCGTTGACCTCTCTAGTACTTATGTTCCTGTCCTTGCTAACGCCCATGGCGATAAGCTTCACAAAATCGCGGCCACACGTGTCGTCCAGGGTATGTCTCTCTGGTTCGCCTTATTCATTCATATCTTTGGATGCGAGGCATATGCAAGTACTTTCCAAAATGTACTTCAACGAATATAGCTCACGCCTGATAATAGCTCAAATTGACAGAAGAAGCGAACTACCAACGGCGCGGTTACGTCCTCGAGCCAAAAATGGATCCATCTTTGGACTTGAACGACTGTCAAAATTCACAGTGATAAAATGTACATTATCTGTAGTAAGTTAGTAACAGTTTATGTCAAGATTCAACATATACAATAGCAGCGTTGTTTGACTACCCAGCCTTCGGCTGTCTTCAGCTAGGAGTAAACCCAGATATCACGGTACTCGTCAAATGGGTCTCTGTGAGACTCTGCACCTGCCCTGGACCGTGTTCGTATTCCCTGCAATTCAAGCCTTGTAACGAATCAGCGGAAAGGAGTGCAGTGCCTCGGCAACGACCAGATATGCAAGAGAGATTATGATGCGTGACGCATGAGGCCGACGTCTTGTTGGCATCAAGGAAGATCAGTCGAGATCTTGAATTAGATCCCCCATCTGGCAAGCATCGGGATGGAACGCGTACTCAAGGTAGAGTACGCTAGCGCTGTTGCTAACGATGAACGCCAGGTACAGAATGTGAAGGTAAGATGCGTGCTACTATCTGAACCAGTTTTTGTGTCGTACTTACACTTATCACAGCCGTGACTGTTCAACTTTGATGTGGCAAGGACCTTTATGAACTTGCAGACTCAGCGAACGCAAAATTATTAGGAAAAAGGTCTGTAAAAATCCGGAATATTGCAGTCAGGTACGACGACCATTTGACTAATTTTTTGGTATCCTTCCAAACGGTCATTTAGAATGAGCCAAAAATAGACTTGCATCCGGACCGTCACTGCTTGGCTACGCAAAAAAATTCGAACGTTACGAACATCTGCTCTCTCCGGCTGAACTTCGGACGGAATCTTCTGAAACTGCAGTGAAAACTTTCTCCCCGTTGCTGCGCCCGGATATTCCAACAACATTCATGCCAGTATTTAAGGATGGCGGAACGGTACTAGATCACAGCCATGGCTTTCCTTTCCCTCCGAGCCCTAGCGTTCTTTTCTCTTCTTGTTCTTTTCGCCGCCTGCATCGTGGATGCGACTCCTGCTGTGAAACGCGATAGCCGTACCTCTGCGCCTAGCGGGGCTGTGGTCGTGCGAGGCAGTGGAACCAAGTCCGGAGAGTACAGCACCGTACAAGCCGCAGTTGACTCGCTCCCTGATGACGGGACTGAGCAGGTTATTTTCATCTATGCAGGAAAGTCGAACGTCACTCTCAGATATTAGTATTCGAGGCGGGACTGAATAATTTATTTAGGCACCTACTCTGAACAGGTCTACATTGATCGAGATGGTCAGACGACTGTACGTGTATTTTCCTGTGGCGATACTCGACTAGTAGTGTTGATTATCCGGTGCCTAGATCATGGGCCAGACTTCCGATACCAGCAGCTACACGGGCAACACGGTTACGATCACTCATTCGAGCTCTCTCGGCACTGCAGGTACCGATGATTTGACCGGGACCCTACGTGTACACAAGGACGACTTTGCCTTATACAACGTTAACGTGAAAAACACGGTGCGCCTGTGACTAGTCCATGGGAATATTTTTTGATCATATGTCCTTTAGTTCGGTCAAGCGAGCACGAACGGCCAGGCGTTGGCTCTGAGTGCATATGGAACGAACCAAGGCTATTACGGTGTGGGTTTCTACAGGTATACTATTCTGGTCCCTCGTCCCGAGACGGGTACCTGACCAACCGCAAACAGCTATCAAGACACAGTGCTCGCCGAAACGGGTAACCAATTCTATGGCTCGTGTTACATCGAGGGAGCTGTCGATTACATTTTCGGTCAATATGCACGGGCATACTTCCACAAGAACATGATTGCTTCCATAGGTGCTGGAGCAATCACCGCTAACGGACGCTCATCATCGTCCGGAGTAAGTCTATGTAAGTCATTTAGACTCCATCCAAATCGTATCTCAATCTTACCGTTATTCTCAGTTGTCATTAACAAAGCTACTATCACCACTAGCAGCTCGGCGACGACATCTCTTCAAGGGAAAGTGTACCTTGGACGCCCATGGGAAGACTATGCTCGGTATGCCATATGCTGTTCCGCTCGTAATTGTGTGCTGCTGAACAAAAGACAATTAGGGTCGTTTACACATCCTGCTCGCTCGGAAACTTAATCAATAGTGCTGGCTGGGAACAGTGGTCTAGCAGCTCACCCAATACAGATCATGTTACCTTTGCTGAATACGAAAGTATCGGTACGTACACCGTGACCTCGTTCGTTTTGTGCCTAAGATGTTCTTTCCAGGATCCGGTGCTTCTGGCACTCGTGCATCTTTTGCCACAACGCTCACTTCGACCAGCGGCTACACGATATCGGACGTTTTGGGCAGTGACTATGCTGATTGGGTGGATAGTGATTACCTTTAACATTTGGCCTATTTATGAGAGCGTGCACTTCTGTAATATCCTGAATATTGCTCTTCAACTTACTTACCAAAACCAACCGCCAGAAGAAGTGAAGGTGACTTCTCTACTTATTCCTGAAGAGCATAAGTAGTGGACGGAGTTGATGGACCGGGGAGTACATGACACCCGGCCCGGAAATCACGCGTAAGGACCGTGACCGCGGTCAGCCTCGATCCAGTTGAAATCCAACTTAACATTAACCACGATGTCCGTTCTGTTCCTAACGCCGGTCGTTTTCCAAATCGTTTTCACTTGGATCTTTTTATTCATTCTTGTCTGCTCCATACCAACGGTGAACGCGTCTATCTACCCAACTCAGCCCGTCGCGGCGACCGTATACAAAGTCGCCGAGCCCGCCGTGCTGAATTGGCGCTCGACGCTCAAGGACGCGAAGGAAATGGGAAGATTCAAGGTGGAGCTCTTTGCTGGGAACCATGTATGTTGACCTAGGTTCTCCGCGATATCGCCTTTACTGACATCCTTCTTTTGTCCCTGCATTGATAGACATACATAGGAACTCTCGCCAGAAACGTCCAGACTCAGTCACAAACATACACCATTTACCTCTCCCCATGGCTAAGATATAAAGGCAGCGATTAGTGAGTGTCCCTTCTCTCAATTCCAAACCATCTTTCCTTTTGCTGAAAAAAGCTAACATGTTCTGACAGCACTATGCGTTGGATATCTGAATCCGACCCGAAAAATATCGTCTACACTGCCGATTTCAGAATCGCAGGCATACCTGATCTCCTCTCTTCTCTTCCGATTTCCTACGACGCCTCTCCCTATTCTGACACGTCCGCGGAAATCGCTACCGCCGCTCTCCAAACCACAGCTACGCAGTCTGAGGCTGGTGGTAGTTCTTCATATTCCTCAACCGTTGCATCGCCTCCAGGATCCACTGTTTACGCAGGTCCCTTAGATACGACCTCTGGTGACTCGCATCCGTACTCTGCTGCTCATTCGCGTCGCTTCGATGCTAGGCTTCTCTTTGTCCTCTGGCCGGCGATAGTTGGATTTTCTATGGCTTTGTAACTTTTCCTCAGGACTGTGTCTATCGTTCCCATTAATGATGTGTAGCCTATTACTATTGTATCAGTACATGTACTACTCAAATTTTCGTATACCTCTCACTTGCGATACCAAATGATAATATCTCCTGTCCTTGCTACGAGCTAATATTTCCATCGGTACCTTACACTGCTATATCAGCGCTTCAGCGCTTGCAAATTGCCGTAAACCATCATTCATCAATCAATCATCAATATTTCAATCGCTTGTTCCTTGAATTCAACTTGAATGAACTTTGGACCTCTGCTCAAATGTTCACATGCAGCGCCGCGTCCCGGCGTTTGTTGGGAGTTGTTTTATAGTATACCAGTAACCATTCAAATTACTGGAACCAGCCGTGCAGTTTACAGACCTATCAGGTACGCTACTCATGCTCAGCTGAGAAACGAAATAATTGATCTACCTTTAGTAATACCTCAGGCTCGCTAGCAAGATTGAGTTGGTGACGTACGGATCTACCCCGGGCCCAGTCAGGCCTCTGAGTCAGCCCAAGAATCCAACGTACGTAACTCAGTACACTGTATCCGCTCGCTTTCACTTCTTAGCTGAAGTCATTCTCGTTGAATGTTTCTTCCCCAGTTCGATGTCCAGTGCCCAGCCCATCACAAAAAGAGGGTTTCTCCGATCCACCGTCTCTGCTTTGAACTTCTCAACAAAATTTTATCATGACCATACATGTATGACTGCGCTCACTTCGCCAGCCTTTACAACGCCAGATTTGGACCCTAGCCAGCGCTGCACTGGGGTGCGGGTGCTCGAAGCAGTGTGTCGATCCTGGCTTCTCGGTCCGACTGCGGAAATCGTATTGTAAGCGCTGGATGTAACGCGTCAGAATGGGACAGCCTTGGTCTTTTGGAAATTGCACCTACGTTGACAGTATAGTTCTATGTGAGTATCTTTAGCATCCCAGTTATCAATGAGCTAGACTCGAACCAGTCTTACGAAGTCGTGTAGTTCCTATTGAGGGGATCAGGTTGGCTGGTATCGAGCCTATCCATGAGTTAGCTTATATTTTCTCGTGTTTAAGATCTCCGGGATATGCGGCTAACCTGGATAGGACTTCTTCCAAGAGATCTCCCCGTACATACGCTAGTAACTTCCAAAAATTCCCACCATGAAACCCCGCACGGAAGCAGTCAGATGTGCAACGCTGGCGTGTTTGAGAATACTTCGCGCTTCACGGACGCTCAATCACTAAAAATACTACCCGCGCTCCAATCATGGGTAGACCTTGCCCCAAAGCAGCGGAGAATCCTTTGGCGCCATAGGACCAACTCTACGGTCCTAACCTATCTCCGTCCGGTCTCCTCGTGGATAGCCGAGTGTGATTCGAGCTGAATGGCATTGGTTCAGCTGTAGTACTCCAAACTCGATGGTGATTGCCACCACTATTTTAGCGCTTATTACTGAAAGTGGAATCCCAGGGATCATTTACATTGATATGGCCGCGGATGGCGCTTGCAGTCGCTTTCCCCACCACCCACAATGTCCGTCTACTCACCGAGGACCATTACTTCTGAATTGCCCAATCCGGGAGACGTCTTTACGATTGACCCTCGTTACGGAAAGTCGAGTGACGAGTCGCACCATGCTAACCGACCGTACTTCGACGTGCCTCCACCGCATGCAGCAGCGAAATCACGCCAAAAAATACCTGGCCGGGCGGCTTATCGTACAATAAGCAGCATCGTTGGGTTCAAGGAGAGCTTCAGCCTCTTAGTCTGTAAGCGTGATCAATCTTTAATACCTAGCTTTCGATCTTGATAGCCATCAGTCATCATTTTCGGGGGCGCCCTTATAGGATTCTGTCTGTACGGCGCACGGACGATGAATTTTGCGTTGATGGAGAAATACGCACCAGCAGGTACATAATCAATAACATAATAGTAAAGCTCTATCGATTGATCCTTGATCCGTTCCTTAGGTCAATGGTTCTGGTTCAATCAGAAGACATTCAAAGCCAATTATGCGATACACATATATGCCGCCGTCTGTGAGTCATCGACCTGTATATTTCATCAACAACAGTCTGAGTGGGCCAACTTGAAGTTGGCGGAATTTTCTCTCTGTTTCAGTTCCTTCCAGCAATTCGACGTGTAAGTTCTGCACGAATTCTGAACACTGCTCACACTTATCTCTACTTAAAGCGCGCTGTAATTTTGCACCGTCTAAACGGTACGCTTGTTCCTGCAGAATCGACCAGAAATATGTTTAACTCCTCGCCATTCAGGCTACTTTGTTGTCATTCTCTTGATCCCTTCCAATGTCTGTGGCGCTATCATAGGCTACAGGGCATTTGGCGGGGAAATAAACGCCCAGTCTATGTATTACACGCTCGGCATACTATCCTCCGGCTGCCTGATCATAGGATTGTCCAATGTCAAGAAAAACACCAGGGAACACCGGAAGTGGATGCTCCGTACGTATACCCCAGACTTATCTATCAAAATCACTCATCCCCTGATCAATTAAATAGGTGGCGTAGTAATATTTAGCGTCGTCATCACCGCACGCCTGATTGTCCTGGCCGCGCGAGAAATAGTAACCGACATTGGCAACTATCACTCTGTGCGTGTGAACACGTTTTGATCTTCTCAATTCATAGAAGCTCTGTGTCAGGTATTCCGGTGTGATGAGCTCCGTTCCGTCCTCACCAACATCACCACAGTCGAGCTGCAGTTCCCAACATGTGCCGGCAATGACGTAGACCTCTCTGGGACCTTTGTCCCCGTCAATGCTGATACCCATGGCGATAAGCTTCACGGTGTCGCGGCCACTCGTGTTGTCCAGGGTATGGCTCTCTGGTTCGCCTTAATCATTCACGTCTTTGGATGCGAAGCATATGTGAGCCCTTTCCAAAAATGGACTTCAAATCGTCTAACTCGCACCCGTCATAGCTCCAAATGACAGAGGAGGCAAACTATCAACGTCGTGGTTTCGTCCTCGAGCCAAAATCGGAGTCGACTTTGAGCTTGAACCAGTTTCCCCATAGTCCATTGTAGTGCAAGTACTAATATCAATCAACATGCGTCATAGTTTGTAGATGGTGGCGCAGAGTCAAGCATCGGTTGGCTTTCCGAGATATTCGTTAACTTCCGATTTACTCCACACGCACATTGTTTGTTCCCGAGCGTAAAAAGCAGTTAGGATTCAAGCAGACATACTTACGAGTTCGAGTCGGAATACTCACAAGAAATCGTTCTATTGCCTTGAGTGGATTTTAAACCTAACTCGTCAACATACGGAGTACATTGACCAGCTGATTCTCGTCCTCAATTATTATGTAGATACCGACGACTATCATTGTAGTACGCATTACGACGATAAAGACTCTTCTGAGTACCACCGAGGCCGCAAGACACCGATATTTGAGTCCATGAGTGTGACAAACTGACACTGGACTTGGACTTGGACACTCGAGTGATGAGTGACGACTCACGAGTCACCGATCGGCGCTGAACGCCGGAGTTTGAACAATGAACAGTCAGACCACAAGCAAAATTTAAAATATTTAAAAAAGTTAACTAGGCACTACCAGGGGTCGAACCTGGGTTATGGGAAAGCTAGAAAACACTTCGCCATCAGAATCCCATGTGCTGCCACTACACTATAGCGCCCCTCCACTTTGGGCGCATGAGTACATCTGCTCCCAAACGTAGCTTATGCGGTGCCCCGTGCTTGTCTAGCTTTGAGCAGAATGCGTATGCACCTGTTGCCTTTCATTCATTGGTATAGAAGAAAGCACCTTCCCGTTCTCACATCTAGTTCCGCACACATGACAGATGCTGGGGTTGCGTTGGGAGCGATAGCTAGTTGTAAATCACTTGTCTCCTACACGCTGTTGGATTTTGCCATGCGGAGGAATGCAGGAGAAAGGTTCATGGTTGAGCTGCCCTCTGCATGACCGCATCGATGCGCGATCTGATTGTAGCGGCAACCCACCTGTCATCCCTATACGCAAAACGTGATACCAATTTATCGAGTACGGTGAGGGTTAACCCAGAGCTGATTATGTGGCCATCTCAAAGGCCGAATAGGACAGTCGGACGGATAGGCAGCAAGTAAGATGATAGCCACGTCAGCTTTGCCAGGCTCCTTTCATTGGATAGCGCGACAAAAGGCTATTCAACGCCGCGAGTAAGAATCGACTCTAGGTGGAACCACAAAATAGTTCACCGTCGTTGTGGCAGTCACTAATCAACTTCCCACCTCGCGCAATCGATGGTAGTCTCCTGCTTGAACGGATGGCGAATGAGGGACATCGTTGGCGTCTGTTAGCGTCTACTGTCGAATTATCGGTCATATTTTTTACGGGTGGACGTGGCACAAGAGAAGGACAAAAAAGCAGAAGCTGTTATATTGATAACGAGGTCGGTATGGTGGTACAAAGTCAAGTCAAGATCCTGACTAAGCTTGCCGGCTCCCGGTGAGTAGGCTACAAACACCCTTCCCAATCCTCTATTATCGATATCTGGTGCTTGTACAGAGTCTCTTACCACAGAAGCGGCGGCGACCTCTAACCTCCCATCCATCGTCTCTTCGTCGAAATTCTCCATGAAACCTAACGCTTCATCGATTCATCATCGGCGCGACTGCCTTTACTTGCTTTTACGATGGTTCAAATGTCACCGCGAGACCTTCGCTTATCGTGCGCGTATGTTCGTCATATCGTCACAGAGGCACAGTCGCTAGCATTTGTTTTGGTGTGGGATGCTCGTATCGCCGGGATGTTACGGCCGTTGGATTTACAGGGACTCCATCTCCCTCGATATGAGTCGCACCGGAAGCCCAAACTCAACGGATTGGTTTCCGCCTATTACCCTGTGTCCTTGAAGGAGGAACTGTTGGAAATTTCGATGATCTACTGTAGGCAGCGGCGTGATATCGTGATCTTCATCCAAAGTCCGTTCAAGTTATCTGCCCTCTTCTCCGAGGTGCAGGGCCGATGGGACTTGCTAAGGTCCTGAACCGCTTCGTGACATCCTGAAGGTGATCCCGGGCCATTTACGTTCAAGGTAGGGTATCTCCCATTTTCCTTGGAGCAAATTTTCTGAACAGTCCTAGCCAAGTGACTATCCGGGCTTCAAATCCGAATTCTTTTTTTATCGCTGCCACCCGAAGTTCTCGACCAGATCATAGATATAAACTACGACGACGTACCTACCCTCCGATCCCGATCCCTTGCCGCTTATTTCTCTCTTCCCGCCGGGTGCACCTCTTCTCAGAAGTGGTTCTTGTCATCATTCTCGGGCCTAAAGGCTGTGAGATCCACGAAAGGCTGTATTCCTGCGAGACTTCTTCTGACTTGCACCATGGATCGCGCTTCTCGTAAACGTGCTTGAACTGCACAGATTGGATTGGGGCATACGCACGGGGGTCTCTTCACTGGGTGCATCTGTATGGACTACTATATCCCTTCCATCCTCTAGGATGCAGTGGAAGAGACGCTATCGGACCGACACTAACCCAGCTGGATCCCGGTTGGGGTAGATTTCGACACGCCATCAAACCTCACTGCCATTATTTCGAAAGAAAGGGCCTTGAGGTATTTTTCATTCGCTAACAACCGACGGCATGCGCTACAACTAGACCGGAAGTTTAAGCGTTACCCTCTCTCCGGCAAACATCTCATACCTCCCATAGCCGAAATCTTTTCATTTCGCTGGCCGTGCTGTACATCATTACGGTCTTTATATGTTGCCCGAGGCCTATCCTATCCTAGCCGCATAGATCTCGTTCAAGTTCATTATCAGTGGCGACTGAGAGCACAGTGTGTACCTCCGCTTGCGAATTCGTTGACCAGGATTGTATCAATACTCCTCATCTTATGATAGATGCGGAGAGCGATTTTGTGGTAGCTATCCATCTAGTGATAATTTTCTAGGAACGCGCGGAAGAGCAGATGCCCAAATTGATGGCCAGAGGGATTCTCTGGGTCAAGGAACGGAGAGGTGAGTCAGCGGCGCTGTTATTCCGTTCAATACGTATCTGACTGCACAGAATAGTATCGTTATTCATTTGGGCGTAGATGGGGGAAAGATCTCGCGTAATCTTCCCAAAGACAACTTCGAACTTGTGGCGTACACGTAGTAAACGGCGCTTAGATGAAGACCATTTTTTGTCTATTTTTTCTCGACGTGAGGCAGATCATTTGAAAGAGCTGACTGATTATTGTGGCCCAGATGCTCGCTATAGGTCAGAGAATACGCGACTGGAAGATTGAACTTTGGGATGGGCGTGTACTGAGCACCGAGGGATGTTCTCTCGTCCATGATCAATGGAGGGGAACATCCGTTTTCGAAAATCGCTGGACTTGCTACGATTGGGAAAGTAACGCTTGGACCAATAGGCCCGGAATTATCGGCCCTGGCGCCCCGTTGGTCTATCATACGGTAACAGTCAAGTGGACTGCCATAGCGAAAGTATGAAGATCGTCATAGTGTCACTGAGAAGTTTGTCAGCGGATAGCGAGCAGGGCTCGAGCATGGCCGAAGCAGCGATCGATGATTGTGCACGGTTCATCCGCCGATCCATGCAGCCAGATTTCTCGACTGTACAGACTTCTGACATATCCACCCTCTTTTTCAGTTTGGGGCGTATATTTCTCCATACGATCCCAGCCGATCTGTGCAGTGTGCGCCTCCCTGGAGAAATCGCACCCACAGAACTTCGCTACGGCTGTACACCAATCTCTCTCTCGCCCACTGTGCCCCAGTTTGAACTCACACTTCACTTCGGCTTGCGTATCTTCCTGTGTACCGTACATTTTGTCGACGTATTATCCAACAGGGAGTGTTCATGTTTAGTTTCACTGCATAGTTTTTCCTAGGTTTTCAAGTTGTCGATACTTCGTTACAATGAAGTTGTAATATCCATTAGCTGTAACTCATAATAAGCCCATTTTATGTAGATACCTAGTAAGGCCCACGGCCCACGAGCATAACAAAAAACGATAGGATGAAAGCCTCATGGTACTCGGAGGACAGCAGTGATATACTGACCAAAAACGTCCATCGATGATCCATCTTCAGCAAGGATACCCATGCTCGCTGTCCGTGCACGTAACTCTTCTTTCTCCCGTAGAACTTTGTCCACATAATCAGCAGCACCCGACATACGAGCGATCCGACAGCAAGCAGCATGAATAGCGAGGTAAACAGGGCTGGGTAGTGGCAGGGCTTCTGGATCTGGCGTAGTGAAGGTGACAACACGGCTTGGAAGACGCCTCAATGTTGCTGGGGAAGTGGACACAACCACATAGGTATGCGGTTGGTCCTTCTAAGTGTTGTCAGGAGAATTATTTCAGCCAAGGAATTCAGGAGAAATACCACAGCTTGAAGCCACAACGCCAGCCGATTGAAGTATTCAAAAAAGCCGCTACATAACGTGAGACTGTTCTCCAATCGATGAATTCCAGTGCCATTCAGCTCTTCCATTTGTATACCAATCATACGCACCACGGCCCATATAGGGGACACCTATTCATGCTAAGAAAGTGATCATGAGCTGCGCGTATATGAATCCAAGCACTGAAAGCGTACTTTGTCAGAGAGTCGGAATTCGTCGTTCTCTCCTAGATTTGAGTCGAAAGTCTCCGGAAATATATGCGCGCACTTGAGCGGTTCTGCGTCACAGTTCGGGTTCCGGGCAAGAACTGCAGACAATTTCCGGTCGAGATACTCAACATCATACATGTTGGTTTTGAGCATGCAGTGAAACCCGTCACGAAGAAGAGCCTGTGTACCAGTGAGTACAGCGGGAAACATGAAATGTTCCTGAAATACTTGCGGCTTTCTTTGCCCTGCTAGGATTCATAGACGACTGTTCAAGAATGTATCTACGGAACTCGGCTAGATTATCGACATCTGGACTAGAGGGATCATCTGATGGAACGGGAGTCCCGGGTCCTTTTGTAGTGACTACGATGCAGTTGATATACACAGCGTTAGACCATCGCACAGACGGACGCACATATGTGAAGCAAGCTCTGGATGTAGTAATTTCCCAGGGCAAGTAGAGCGTCGTCAGTGTTAACTTCGTTGATGGATTTTGTCATATGTTCATTGCCAGAGACAGACGGGACCTCTAGAAGAGTATATCCCAGCACGCACGCACAAAGGACGACAGGAGGATGTCTTGGATCCGGGAGGGGAACGAGATGGGCACGAGACTCCAGGTTAAGGCAAAGGTTGAATGCCGCATAAAGGTCAGCCTGAAGAAAAGGATTCGAAGGTAGAGGTCGAGGGGTAAAGTCACTTGGTAGTGGTAAATGGAACATGATGGTGGTAAGCCGCATCAGAAATTGGTACCGATGAATACTCAATATGGACGACTGGCTTGATCGGAAACCTTTTTCAAACCACACCACCACTTCGATTCTACATAACGTGTCTTCCCTTTCTATACATTGGCACTAATTTTCGAAACCGAAATTGCAGATATATATTTCATGTCACCGTATCTAGTACCCGCATTGAGCTCGACGGTGCTCAAATTTCCTTTCGGAACTGTGGCGATTTTTTGTTTGTTTTTGGCTTGGAGGAAAAGAGGTCCGACATATCGCCAGTGAAATATGAAGGACGAAATGAGGCAACAGAGGGATGAAATTGTTGGGAGGACAACGTTGCCAGGATGCAGAGTCAAAGAGATGATGACTCGATGGCTGCGCCGTCATGGGGCGTGAGGAATGGTTGTTGAGCTCGGATGTGGGTGGGCACGGCCCGATGACACCTAAACCCAGATTTCTTTGGGTCGGAACTTCTTTTGTCTACAACACCGTCACGAGTTCGAGTGTATTTTCCATTCTGACTACTGATGCGGACGTGTGCAGAACATGTGGTATTAGATTAAATAATTGCCCCCGCTATCACAGAATTCTATGACTCTACAGCAATGACTACGCTCCTTTGCCTGTGTGATTTCCAGACCTGGTTGTCGACACCAGGAAATTAAGACCGTGATGACTTCTCCCCACCAGTAGTCAAATCAAATAAGTACATTGCAAGATCTTGCTGCCAGACTGAGATGATCCAGCCTACGTGCTTCGACCAGGTTGTCCATCGCGATCACCGACACCTTCTCGAATCTCTGATCTGGCAGTCGTCTCCCAATGGCCCACTGGCAGGACCAGTACGGATCGCCACCAAGCAGTGTGTACGTATCTTCAGGTATCGGAAATCGGTGGGTGATGCGGATTTTGAATGTGTGCGCGATCCCGTCTGCGGCTTCGACAACCAACTCCCCACGTCGACGATGCCCTTCTGCTGATCCCACGTTGAATCCCCGCACATGCCCCCTTTCAATGCCCCACCCATCAAACCAGTCCTCATCCATCTCGTTATCATGCTGAACATACGCAAAAGGATTGTCAACGACCTTTGGCAGAGGCTGTTTCATGACCTGGTCTCATGTTGGTCTCCATTTCTTGCATCCGAGTCCAACTCCAGGATACACAAAGAGGAAGTGCGTGCACGTCCTAGGGTCCATTGCATTCACCAGTGCCGTCCATGCATCCTCAAGAGTCTCGCTCTCATAGTAGGCAGGTATCACAGAGGACCGCAGAAGGAATGCAAGTCCGGCCACTCTGTCGACCGGATTGGTCGACACACGCTTCTGCATGTCCGCCAGTACTGCAAATATATGATTTGTACCCCTCTTCACTGAATACAGCTTCTTGTGAAACCTAGTCAGGAGCGCAGTCTCATAGTTCCTGCCATCTATCTAGTCTAGTAGTTGTCGCGCCCCAAGAACCGCGCAAGTGGGTCTATTATGTAATTTTACATAATCTGGCGGCCGGTCTTGTCTTTATCCCTCGACGACGCCATGCCATCGTCACTTCCAGCTGCCATTTGGCCGACCAAAAATCTTAATGAAGCATGTTTGCTTTATCTGTGTTTTTCTTTCCCGATAAGATGTTCCCTTGACCTTTTTTCACCCTCAGTGCTAATTCAGTCATTGACAATCAGATTCGGCGCGAACCATATCTTCAGAAGAATTTGACTGCTCGTAGATGAACAATTATGTTGCATTTCATCTTGGTAAGTTTCTATGTATTGAGAGGTGTCGGATATGCCCTGCGACGCGGTCAGAATCGACGCGTCGAGTTAAGATTATATAATAAGGTCAGTCGCGCAGTACTTGGCCGAGTTAGGCAACAGACTACATATACCGTCCTCATCTGTCAAAAAAGGTATATCGTCGTCTGTCTAGGAGAGACTACCATCTATCTGCTGTGCGTGTATCGGCCCACCTGGCATATCACCGGCAATGATGCACTGACATCTGACCTCCTGGAGTGTCCATGCACGTCGAAACCAGTTCCGATTGCTGTCCAAGTCGCCGTCCTTCAACCCCAACGGTCGCCCCAGCCCACTCAGGTAGATCACCACCTTTCTCCCATACACACCTCCAATTGTAGGCACATCCAGCCTCCACTCCTCCGCACGCAGATCCTCCCTCGGGCCCCCTTCCTCTTTCTGTCTTAAACAGAGCACATCCAGCCACGCGTACTCTGCTCCCACATTCAGCATCTCGATCCGGATGAGGTTGAGATCCGCGTCCTTTGGGATAGGCACCGGCCACTCCTTCCCGTTGATAGGGGTCAGCACATCCACACGATCCTTCTCATCAACCCATGCGTGCGAAATCGGTGTTGGCCATTCTTTAGTGATCCACGATGGCACCACGCGATTGCTGCACAGGTCCCATACACGTCGAGGTCTCAAATTTGGGTCGACAATCCAGTTTCCTACCAGTGCTTTTTGTCGGCGCTCCCTGTCTTCCCCCTCACATCTGCGTAGTTCGTCTTGGATGTTGCTAGGGTTTGTAATCCATACTACTGGGCGAAGGAAGGCATAAGCTGTGCCAAAGTCATAGTTCCTTTCAATGAAGTCTTCGAGAATGGACAAGAGCGATAGTTGGTCTTGGTAGTGGCCCGATGTCCCAGAAAGAAACTTCCACAGCCGGCGCCCAAACGTGGCTTTGTGAAGAGTGTATGACGTTCTGAGGGTGGCGTTCAGTTCATCCAAGACCCCCTGAACGCCAAGCTTAGCGCAGGGAGTGTCTGCGAGGGAGGATGGTATGGCAGGACTTCGACCGGTGTACGACCGCTGCTTTGGAACCCCGATAGACAATTCCGCTTGGCCGGTCTCGGTGAATGCGGAAAGGGTGAGTTTGGGGAGCTGGAAATACATTTAGATTTCTTCTCTGTCTGTTTTGCCGACTGACACACCCGTTCATATCTATAAAGACGATAACGCTCCTCCAGATCATTATTGCTCCTGTCAACGCACATTTGTCCTATTTTTCCTGTAAACTCCATGATTATGTTCGTATCCTGGTCCGAAACAGCAGAGTTGCAACGGAGCTGAATCCTTTGGTCTCTGTGGAGTTGTAAATATGCAGCGCAAATGTTTCCAAATCGGCCCGATGGCGAACTTCTTGGGAGCGCTAACATCGTCAGTGTAAGTAAGGACTTAAACCACTGTAGATTAACTGTACTCACTATTTCCCGTGTCCTCTCGAGGATGTGCGTTCAAGGGAGTGCCGACGCGGGGAGCTGTCAGAAGGTAAAGTACGAAATCCTGGGAGTTGTGCAAACAGCATGGTCTGGTCCGTGCTGGATGGACACGGTCACGCACACGTAGTGATTATATTGAATTATTCCTGTCGCGGACTGCCTACCAACATTAATTCGACGATGAGTCCTCAGTCGCCATATAGTTGAGTTTGCGCAATGATAGGTCATCCATTCCCTTGAACTCAACCATTTCGCCGTCATCGCCTTTCACTCCTAGTGTGAGTAGCTCCTTCGAAAGCACCGGTCGCTTTTCACGTAGACGACGAGCACATGACGCCTACAGCATCCCAAATCCGCAGTCCACCAAAATAGTCTCTCTGGCCCCATGGCGGTCGGCGTTCTAAGTGGCAGGTTCAACAGCCGCTTAGAAAAACCGCGGCAACAAACATACCATTGAAGGTATAGAAAACCGCTCTCTCATTCGCTGAATCCAAGAGCAACAGACCTGAAATCAGCCGCTAACCTGCTCGGAAAGCAGGCGCCCTCTAATGATTGTTCCTCAACATAGACCCTCATGCTTGATTCCTAGGCGCGTTGATGTGCACCTGCATTCTAATGTTAGCCTGCCCTGGGATTCTTCCCGGTGAAATCAAACATACAACGGCCGGATAGGTATAATATATACCCCGGACCTAATCGCGGCGATGTTGATCCACCAACATACCTGTCAGCAAGACTGAGGTGTCCAAACTTCTCGAACAGCTCCATAGTGGTCTTTGAATCATTGTAACGCTAGCTACATTTATTGATCTCATAGTGAATACATGGTTGAACATGAATGACGAGAACGAACCATTTTAGTGATTTACCGGGGACAACCTCCTCGTAGTACCCGTCAAAGCAAATTCCGGATTCTCAGAAGCCCCTCGGCTATGTTCGGGAGCAATGGGGGGAGTGTCATTTGCGCCTACTGAGGTATCAGCTGATCATGAAGATGCTCCACGGATTCTGCAGAGTGCGCGATTGGAGCCATCGTATACAGCACACTGCAGGAGGAGGGTCTATTGATGAGACTCCCCCTTGTCCAAAAGGGAGAAAGGAAAACACAGGACGAGGCATTGCCACCGGGATTGAGGTCGAGCAAGTATGGATAAACTCGAGCAGATAACAGCACCTTCAGGTCAGATTCGGATCGCACGCGGCAGGGAGTTGTTAATAACCCTCGTATTTTCACATTTGCGCTTGACAGAGAACGAACGCGTACCGGTCGCCGCCAAGGTTTCCGGGTTCCTAGGATGATGATTCGGGTGCGTGCTGTACTTCGAGTGCTAGTGCGGATGTTCGATTTATTATGGGGGTGGTGGGCTCGGTTGGACGGCGACTAAGGCGCCTTGACAGTCGCGGGAATACGACGAAGACGAACCAGCAGACTGGGGGTTTGGGGAGCGAAAGGTATGTGTATTTTCTCGAGATGTTTTGGGAAAGAGCGTCTTATGCGTCTGCCAGTGAGATCTGGATCCGAGGCCTTAATCGAGTTTCTGCAGGAGGAAGGGAGGGGGTTACAGCCACCTCGTGGGTAATTCGGACTCCGATTGTTGTGCTGCGTCATAGATATACGACACGAATACGACGCCGGTGATGACCAGCTATGAACGTGTCGCGCAGGACGACGAGGACGAAGACGTGGTCACGCTCTCCAGGTCCGCATCACTCAAGAGCACGCGTTCCGCCAAACCCGCTTCCTAAAAATTTTCACGTCCTCATTGATGCAGCTGTCTTCAAGGCCAAGTCTCCCCCGATCATCCCTGACCTTGAACGTGTGCATTTCATCGATGATGGGTCATCGCAGAACGTGGCATGTCCGAGTCCTACTTGGCATGGGGAATACTCTTCTCGATATGCGATGTGATATGTGGGCTACAAATTTCCGTAGACAACCAACCATGGCATCAGAAAAGCAGGCCAAAGAAGACGCGTCTCTCCACTATTGCCTTGGTGCAACTCGAACACGCTAAATTTGGGAGGCGGTTAATGGCTATGAATACATTCGATCAGTTTCTTCTTATTGCTGTGCTAATGAATAAGGACAGTTATTTGAACAGAATCCTTACTTTGACCAGATTGAAGTCATAGTACAGAAGTGTTTGGATAACTACTGCCCCTCGCACTGGTCACCTGCAAGTATACTAACGATGACAACTTAGTACTCTGTCAAGCGTCTATCAGTGTTCTCTGATCGCCGTCTCAGTCACAAGACTGGAAATAGGCGCCCCATCCGAGCGAGCCACTTATAACGTAGGGGTTACGCGGCCCTTGCCCTTCCCTACCCCCATCAACGTTCAACCATGGGCGCTGCAGAGTCAAAGAATTCCGATTCAAAGGATTATATCATTGCTACGTACGAGACAAGCACTGTTCTTGTGCGCAGGTATGAAGGCAGCTACTACGCGGTGAGTGAGCATCTAGGATTTGACGACAACGGTTCACTCATGATACGCGCAGAATCTACTCTCCGTTCTTCACAAGCATTTCCCGAGCGTCCCTGCTGAGTCGATGATCATCCAAACGAATGAGCTGGCCATTTGCGATGGACGATATGTCGATATTCCTGAAGACTTATGGACGGAGGTTGGCCCTCGTATTCGCAACATCAAGGTTATCTCTCGTGCGTCCTGGCAACTAATTCTTTGAATTTGGCTGAACAATGAATAGGGCCAGTCCATGTCTCGGGAAAAAAGCCTGAGCTACCTGCTTATAAGTTATGACGGCCTAGGCTTAGACTGAAGGTGGATGGGACCGTTGATATAGGCTCTCAATGACTATGTGAATATCAGGGCACAGGCTAAGGGTGGACGTCTGTACTTCTCCTTTTTCCTACCTACATCCGCGCCTTTCATGGCTGGCTCTTTGTTATCTCTCCTGGACAAACGAGACGCTCCAACCAAAAACTAGTCATATACCTATTTACCGTCTCTCTTCCATTAACATGTACTGTTGTAGGATTATTCGTCGCCAAATTGTATGTAGTTCTTTCTACCTTTTGCCCGGGTGACTTAGTCGACTCCGACCATATCAGTCCGGATATTGTATTAAATGGAACACGAATACACGCGGCAACCGTAAAATGTCTGATATGGATATCAGTGCACGAGTATTTCATTTCTTTCTAATTCTCCCCGAAAAATTCAAGTCCTTGTAAAACAAATTCTCATATACTACGCCCCGTTGCATCAGCTGGGCCCAGCACAGTTTGTACCATTCGAATCGTGTCCTCCTTGTGTACCGTCGCTCTCCGCAAATCCTTCTGAATCGCCTTCCTCTGTCTTCCCCTTGTCTGCCGCCGTTCTCTTGCCGACACGACTTCCGTGAAATCGCTCGTCTCTGCCAACTCCCTGCTAAACCGACCGTCCATCCTCCACAGCCACAGCACCCTCCCGTCCCTCCATCCATGCTAATAATAGCATACATCCATCGACGTCTCTCCGACCGTCCCTCATAGCCACAGGACCATCCCTCCCTTCGACTACCGGTCTCTCCTCCGCCGACGACCTCCCTCACAGCCACAGGACCCTCCGCGTCACTCCTCCCTCAACTAACCACCCTTCATCCACACCCACACCCGGCGACGTCCCTCTCGCATACGCGCGCGCAAGTCCTCCGCACTGTACCCTCTCCGCGCACACTTTCTCCTCTCCTCCCAGCGTGCCGACCGCGAATGCACGCACTCCGTTCACACTTCTGTAAAGCCCTTAGTTTGAATCAAGAGAAATTATGGCAAGACACACTGAATGGGTGATAAATCGAGTGCCAACTCCCCAAAACCAAGTCTTTTCATCAATGGAGAGTCGCGACCATCAGACGAGGAGGTGGATGGGAAGAATTAGCTACAGAACTAGCTAGTGGTGTGATTACCATCTCAGCCAAGTGTGCCTACCGGTCGACTTCCACCGCGCACGTCCATCTCCCTCCGCACATCCTCCTAGCTTCCCGCGCGCGCCGTGAGCGGGGTAAACACCGTCGGCCGTAGCCCCAAGGTCAAGGCTAGATGAAGATTTCTGTTAGCGTAGTCTCGGGTGTCGTCGGTGGAAGGGCTTACATTGAAAAAATGTTCCAAGCACCCATCAGGCGGTATCGCCAGCCATCGACTCGACAGCGCACCCATCTTTCCTTCCACTGAAGGTGGCGTCAGCCAGAAAACGGGATAGTGAGATGTCGCGTACCTTGCACCAACACCTTGGCGAGCTCCCCGAGTGGCTTGGTAGACGGCACAGGCGGTCGCGTACTTGATGAGAGTCATCAGTCTTGTCCATCGAGCACCTGTAGATATCGCGTTAGCGAGAGTAATGAAGTCGGGCCATGTCGCATACCATCGCGGGTGCTGTGCAAGAAGTCCAGTAGGGGGGAGGAAGCGGTTGTACGCTTGAGAAGGCGATCCATGCGGGTTCTGGGAGAATGTTAGAATAAGCGGAACGTTGTAAAATGTTAGCGCACGTATCTAGCGCGTTAGCCGCATCTTTGAGTACATTCAAGACTGTCAACATGTTGTTAGTAGACCGTTATAGCTTCAACACAAGGAAGCCTTACCTTTGTTGATTCTTCCCTGCACGCTTCAATCCATACGCTTTGTCAGATCCAACGCTACGCATTAGGTCTTGAGGGCCGGTAGATGTGTTGAGAGTCGCAGACTGGGAGGGAAGAAGTTGAGGCCGTCGTCGAGCTTCACAGTGACCGGTTGACTTGACGTCCCGGTTCAGAAAATGGTCGCATCTTCTAGTCTTGCAAGAACGACGTGGCTACAAAGGGAGAGAAAGGGTTAGCTTGCGAGAGAAATGCATAGTTTCGAGCACGAACCTTCCATGGAAACTAACCCATTCAAAGGGGTGTTGACTACGGCCATTAGAATAGACTAGGAGAATAACAATGAGGAAAGAATCAAACTGAGTAATAAATCGATAGCTCACCATAGTAAATGCAGACGTGAGCTGGCGAACAATGGGTAAGAAATCGAGGAAACAAGTGTGGTACCAAATCCTTACCAAGTCCGCCTCTTCTACCATTGAACCCGGTAGCATTGGAGTATCAACAATGCCCTGCATAGCATTAGAACCCAACAAAGACGCGAAAGATACTGAAGAGCTCACCGTTCGTTGGTCGCTGCCGTCGTCGTCGTCGTGGTCAGAGAAAAAATTTGATCAATCAACGATTCCGAAGTGACTGTCAAGCGTCTATCAGCGTTCTCTGATCGCCGTCTCAGTCACAAGACTGGAAATAGGCGTCCCATCGCGAGCTACTTATAACGTAGGCGTTACGCAGCCTTTGCCCTTCCTTAACCCCCATCAACGTTCATCGTTCAAGTATGGGCGCTGCAGAGTCAAAGGCTTCCGATTCAAAGGATTATATCGTCGCTACGTACGATACAAGCACTGTTCTTGTGCGCAGGTATGAAGGCAGCTACTACGCGGTGAGTGAGCATCTAGGATTTGACGGCAACGGGTCACTCATGATACGCGCAGAATCTACTCTCTATTCTTCACAAACATTTTCCGACCATCCCTACTGAGTCGATGGTCATCCAAACGAATGAGCTGACCATTTGCGATGGACGATATGTCGATGTTCCTGAAGAATTATGGACGGAGGTTTGCCCTCGTATTCGCAACATCAAGGTTATCTCTCGTGCGTCCAGTGGCAACTAATTCTTTGAATTTGGCTGAACAACGAATAGGACCGGCCCATGCCCCGGGTCAGAAGCCTGAGCTACCTGCTTATGACGGCCTCAATCTGGGGGCCGATGGGACCGTTGATATAGTCTCTCGGTGATCATGTGAATACTAGGGCACAGGCTAAGGCCAAACATCTGTACTTCCATTTTTTCCTAGCGACATCCACGCCTTTCACGACCGATTCTTTGTTATCTCTCATAGATACAGCGAGGCGCTCCAGCCAAAAACTACTTACCATCTCTCTTCAATTGAAACTTACTGTCTTAGTAGTAGTAGTAGGATTATTCGTCGTCATATTGTGTGCGGTTCTTTCTGTCTTTTACTCAGGTGACTTAGTCAAGTCATATTAGTCCGGATATTGTATTGATTGGAACGTCAATACCTACGACAACCGTAAAATATCTGATATGGATATCAGTACATGAGTATTTCATTTCTTTCTGAACTCTGCGGAAAAAATTCAAGTCCCTGTAAAGCAGATTCTCATCTACTTCCTCATCAGCTGGGCCCAGTGCAATTTGTATACCATTCTCCCATTCTCACCATTAATGACTGAATTCACTGACAATCGCCACTCAGTTATCCTTCTCCCATCAAACAAACAAACCCGCCTAAAAGTATACCGATCGCGGATGCGAAGGATGCGAGAATAGTAGAATACATGTCCACGGTCCCGGTCATCCGCGATCTTCGCAAGGTCCACTCCTTTGTAGCTGTTAAAAAGGTCCGATGTCCGTTTCTTTGCAGAGCAGATACAGCTTCATTCAGACCTGCAGACTTTGAGCGAAAGCGTCGGTTCATTGATCGCCTGACATCTCTATCCCCGAGTCCTTGGAATTTTATGGGACATGTCAGCGGAAGTGTGAAGGAGGGGAATGGAACGCAACTGTCAGCACCAGATCTCCTCAGTTAATCCAATTTTGAGAAATTTTTTTATGCGGTTTTCTGTACCACTGAGGATCTGTGGCGTCGATGGAAATTTTGAGATCGACCCGTGAATAATTAGCGTCACTCCTTCTGGGAAGATGGTTGTTTCTCGAGACGGCTGGTCCTCCGCCTAAAATCAACGTTGACATACACAACAAGAATTTCAATATCAATGTCCTTCCTTCTTGAATTTCTAGAGTCTCGATGTGCAGTACAGCCAATCCCCAACTAGGTCTCAGCATGTCCGGTGCCGAGTCGGTGATCTCGATAGCGATGGACTTGAGGACATGACTGCCCCATCTTGAAGGGTTGTAATGTCCTGGCAATACGAACATCCGACACCATAACAAATGGTTGCTACAACGCCTCCACGACGAGCATACCCGCGCGATAAGCCAGGGTCCTGCTGCGACATTGAAAACATCGTAAAAGCCTTCGTGCTGGTGATGAAGTGTTAGGAGAAAGATTTCACAGAGAATTTTAACGAAGAGATGGTGGATGGGGGCAGAGGCCGCCGTTTCTGTAGTAAGAGACTCTGTAGAAGCATCAGACATGGACGGTATGACGGGAGTTTACTGCAGCAGTGAGCCGGCCGTCGGAGTCAAATCCAGATCTGACGGCCACTGCTTCGGCTTGCTTGTAAATTAAAGCATCGACACGATGCCGAATGATGCCGGGGACCACATACTAACCGTCTTCGTGGTCAATGTTGAACGTTGACAACTTCAACTTTGTTTTTGTAACATCAGGCTTCGAAATCCGCGACCGAAGTCATCGTCGACATCCAATTATGAATATCTCCACGTCGAGCAAGCTTTCAAATTTGCGGTCACTCCATCAAGTCCGATTTCCAGGACCATGTCGCATCCACCACAACCAAGTGACTTTATCCCTTGACCTCTGCCTGCGAATCCTTTTCTTCAAGCTGATATCTATGCTGCATTCAACATTTGCCTTATGTCTGGTGTTGTTCCCCTCCTTGATCCAAGACATCCTCCTGTCGTCTGCTGGGATGCGCTCTTATAGAGCATACGGCAAAAATCTACCAGTGCATGTAACACCGACGGCGCTTTACTGTAACTTACCTTGGGCAATTGCTACGTCCAGAGATTGCTTCCCCTATGTGAGTCTGCCGGCGCAAAGCTTTAACCACGTATCTCAAATCCATCGCAGTCAAAGAAAAGGGCGAACACCTGCTCCACTCAGACCAGTCCTCTTGTCCCCGACAATTCGAAGGATTTCTGTCAATACATCCTCGAGCAAGCCTCAAAGAAAGCGGCGAGTTTCTTAGGAGCCTTTTGTCTTTCCCGCCGTACTGACAGGCTCAGAGGCTCTCCTTCGCAATGGTTATCTTTACGTTCTCAGAACAAACACGTATCATCGTGAGTATTTCGACCAGAATTTGCCTACAATTCTTTTCCGGCACCCGATCTCGTTCTAGGTCTCAACTCGGATCTAGGAGGAGACGTCGACAAAGTACGTTTCTGATGCTTGGATTCATATTCGCTCAGCTCATGACTATTTTATTAGCGTGAATGGGTGTCTTCAAGGCGTGGTATACTCTTAGTCTGTCATGGATCAAGAATAGTGCTTCCTTCACGCAGTCATGGGGTTGGCGAGCCTGAGGAACAACAAGAGATGAGGAAGAATCCTTTATCGCTGGTAAATCCAAGCTAGCGTTGTCAAACATCTCACCCCGAAATGGCCGAAGAACTTCGATTCAAGGGAAGGCTTGATTCAGAGGGTGCAACAACCTGAGGGCGGCAAAGTTCTGCCTAACGAGGAAGGCTTCGCCCTTTCTGTTCTACAAGATTCAAGTTCGCACTGGACTTCAACGTAAAGTCCATATTCCTCTCCGGGTACAGTTTGGTGTCAGTCCTTTTCTCAATCGGGCCTAGTGCCTACACTCTTTTTGCTGGTGATTCGTTCAAGCTTTAGGGACAAGTCCCGCTACGAGGGCAACCGGAGGAGGGGAAGGAGCGTCAAAACCTAAATCGTGTGCGGCAGACTTCTTGACAGGGAGGGGATTTACTGGGTGTGGTAAGAGTCACAGAGCGCTTCTCTTCGGATACGTTTTTGTTCTCGCACTTGGAGGGTCCCATATCTTAGTGTGGCGTGTCTTAGCACTAGGAAGTTCGAATGAACTTGGATTACAGAAGGAAATTCTTATCGCCTTCTACTTACGTCGTTCTCTATCCGCACATTCCGCAGGCCACTCCCAGCCTCTCCCGTCCCACCCACCGCCACCCCACCGCAGCTCAAGAACTTGGCAATTTATTATTCTGTCACTTTGAATCCGGCGGCGTTAATGTATTGTTGTACCGCTTGCCTATGCAAATCGAGGCCAATTGGGGATGGAGGAGGAACTTTTGTGTGTCTGATCGAGTGTGGCGCCTAGCTTTGATAACTCGTATTATTCTTGATAGCTTCGCGACTGCGGGAAAGGAGCACTGTTCTTGGTGTAATGGACGAGATCCTTCTGACAAAGCTCACTGCGTCCAAGTCGCGGTAAGGGACTCGGTCCTCGGTACACTTTTCTTCGGGTCCCTTTTCCCTCTAATGTGTTTTATGTTGAAGTTCTTTTCGCACTTGGAGTTTCCCATACCGTTCCGCGCTACGCTAAGCCAAAGTTGGGTTTCAGAGGGAAATTCGTCTATCGGCACATCCGCCAACCACTCCTCCCCACCTCCCATCCCACCACAGCTGAAGGGCTTGGCAATCTATTATTCTGCCAGTTTGACTGGTGGCGTCGTGTTGGGCATTCAGGGATGGAGGAGAGTGACGAGTCACCCTTGGGCCACGGTAACGGGCACCGTCTAACTGGCTCCTTTGCGACGAGGGCATGCTGGGACTTATCTCCGAGACCTGAATGAAAATACGAGTCGATGCGACAGGAAGAAAGGAAGTCGTCAAAAACGTAACGACGTCCATATTACAGAGATCTGTCTACACCGTTCAGGTGGGTTAAGATGGAGAAGTCAAACTGTTACGGGACCGGGCCTGTTCTGCCGCTTTGGCTGGCGAGTACTTCCTCACGGCCTCGGCGATAGGGAGGTGAGAAGGAAAGAAAGACAAAAGAAAAGGATATGATTGATGAAAGTGAGTGAATAAAATTAAGGAGCGTGCCAGAGGCCCCAATCCCAGCGAGACAAGTTTATCTCAGCTGCGGGAGTCGCAGCGTCAAGTGCTTGCGATATTGCATAGTGTAGTGGGACACGGACGCAATAGAGTCACTGAGGGGGGAGCTCCTTCATCGTAGCGTGGAGAGGACTAGGGGAGGTTCATGGAACCCGTACAGAAACCCATGGTTACAGGTCTCCATCACAGAACAGCAAGCCAAAGCACGTAAACCAGACAGAATTCCTGAATCCGCAGTCCCACCCCTCCCCCCCAACCTTTGTCATTGAGCTGGGGTGTTCTGCAAATGGTGAAGACGAGCTAACCATGGTGTCACACCATCGAGACCTGACCCGAGAAAATCATGATCCTCAGCTGTGAAAACCAAATACTTGGCCCACCTGCTTGACGACATGATCAGCATTCCGCAGTTACGGCCGACGTGGGTCCTTTGCATAAAAGGAATACTGAAAACTCGTGTTGGAGTTTATAGGATGTAATCGAACACAGCTCACCCACTTGTACCGCTGCGCAAAAGGATCCAATTGCGCGTAGAAGCCACAAGTATACGAAACCTGTGGCGAGGCTCCTCCGGGATGTTTCTGGAAATGAGACAACGTTTCGCGGTATCCTTGAGAGTGCATTGTGAAGATAAGGGTATCCGAAGGAAGGGACCGAGACGCTGCGCAAGCTGAGTATATTTGGACAAGCCGGACACTGAGTACTCACTAGATCCAAGAAGTTCAAACTCGTTGCCGCTGTCCACCATGTATGTAAATGAACAATCCATGTTTAAAATTTTGAGAGTTCCCCCCACGAATTTTGAATGTCGGAAGTAATAGCAGGCGCCATTTCATTCCGTCTCGGCCGTTCCGATGATACTGGAGAAGCAACCACAGTGTCCACGGGACTGGTGGATACACATGCGTAAGTGCATTCTTCCTTGCAAACGCCACTGATTGATGGTTTCACGTTGATATTGAGCCAAGCGCTAGCAGTACATATTTAGCTCGAGCGACGTGGCTGTTCAATCCATGAGCAGAAAACTAGGCAAAAGGAAGGAAATATGTATACGTACTGACAGGGCTAGCAATTGCTAGGAATAATGTTAAGGTACCCCGTGGCCGTGGCAATCTTAGCGCTGTATAAAACAGGAACGAGATCGCGTGAGACACTTTTTTTGGGCGTGCCGGGCAAAACTGTGGACCCTGACTTAAACTTCAACCATCACCGTCCCCAACGGAAACGCCATTAATAGCGTCGAGCTCGCTGTCTGCGACGACGACGAGCACCTTTTTATTCCTTATTTTTAGGGTCATATGGACCCCAATGCTGCCGCTGGAAGCGAATCGCCACCATTACGTTCCACAATTCTCAGCTCCTTCCTACGAGGACGACCTCGAAATACCTCTCAGTCGCATACCGAAGTTGCTAGAGAGCTGTCACCATCACCGACAGGCCAGCCACCGTCGCCAGTGGCTCCAGAAGGCAGCCACAGACGCCGGCCAGCAGCGGCAATCATGCCGCCGACAGGTGGCGTTGTACAGCCATCTGTGTCAGCAACCAGCACCACCTCTACCGGCGGCCTTGGATTATCCCACATGCTACGACGACGACGTTCCGGGGGCGTGATATCGACGCAGACGAGCCCTGTCGTGCCAGCACTGCCGTCGCCAGTAGCACTTGTACAGGCGACAACACCTTCAACAGCACCAGCATCACGGCCAACTACTGGCCCCAGTCACCGCCTGCGTCTCGTTCCCCATCTAGACTCTCGCCGTTCGCTTAGGTTCGATGCCATATCCCGCGATGTCAAGGAGGGAGACACCCCGCTGCGCATTGGTCGATTCACGGATCGGTCAGGGATAGGCCTTGCCGCTGTCAATGCCCTGCATAATAACAAGGTCGCATTCAAGAGCAAGGTCGTCTCGAGGGCTCATGCAGAAATTTGGGTGGATTCTAACGCCAGATTCTTCGTAAAAGACACAAAGTCATCTTCAGGGACGTTCTTGAATCACGTCCGACTTTCTCCAGCCAATACAGAGTCGCGGCCGCACCAGATCAAGGATGGTGATATCCTTCAGCTCGGTGTGGATTACCAGGGTGGAGCAGAGGATATCTACAAGTCGGTAAAGATCCGGATCGAGCTTGGTAGGGAGTGGCAAGCCGCTGCAAATGCCTTCAAGTGCGTCGATATCCTTCTCTCATCGTTTTTGTGACTCATGGCTCCTCAGTACGAATGCGTTGAAAAATCTCAAGTCTCTTTCTGCCACCGTTGCACCTGCTAAACCTGCACCTGGAACCAAGACCGCCACCAAATCAACTATTCCTGACTGTTGCATATGTTCGTATTTGTTGCTTCACACTGTTCGAACCCTAACCAAACCAATTCTTCGGCAGGCCTCTTCAGCGTCACAATCCGTCAAGCTCTCTTCATTGCACCTTGCTCCCACACCTTCCACTACAAATGCATCCGGCCTCTTCTCGAATCGCACCATCCTGCCTTTTCCTGTCCACTCTGCCGAACTTTTGCCGATCTCGAAGAAGATGTCGAGGTGGATGCGGAAGCCGAGGACGACGAAAACGATGATTCCTCGGCTGTAGAGGACAGTGTCAGGAAACGAGAGAAGGAGGCGGCTGATGCCTGCGGTGCTGAGACGGAAGTCGAAGGTGATATTGTTGGCAGTCGGGCACGCAGGCGGTCCCGAGGACCTAGCATGGATCTCATGGACGAAGAGGAAGAGGAAGAGGCAGGCGAGGAGATGATGATCGATGGTGACCTACGGTCTGGAGAGATGGATATCGACCATGACCATGAGGCGCTGCACGTCGACAGCGAGGGCAGTGGCGAAGGCGGAAGTGCTGGCGAAGGAATGCATGTAGATGTTGATACCCCCGATACAGGCGACGATGGCGAAGGGCCTGCTACAAAGCGCAAGCGGTGATTCTATCATTGTATTCCTGGATGACATTGCACGACCTAGCGTAGAACGTATTTTAATTCCATTTCATGACGAGCATATTTAAACCATGCCTGAAAGTAAATTAATATACTCAAGAGTAATAATATACAGCCTCAGGTACCATCGATATCCTGAGCCTGGTTTCTTGCATCAATCTTTCATCGCGCTTACCACTATCAATATGTGATGGGAACGCGGGACGGGTTACGGGGCTGCTTCAACCTGTATTTTCCTCAGGAGGCCCAAATCCTGATCCAAGTCTCGTATTTGCGTCACGGTTTTGATTGGATTTTGGATGTCGGCTTTGTTCCCAAAAAAATTCTTTGGGAGGGGGTCTTCCTTCTGGATTTACGACTCAAATCACCAGCTTTACACAAGGCTAACAATGCCTTTTTGTACAAGTATTTCGGTCCCAAATCTAAAACCGGTACATATGCATGTGTAAAAAAACTTCGTTGCCGTGCGGGATTTCTGCTAAAATCGGAACAAGAAGATCCACCGAAGTATTTATACTCCGATGTAATATTATATAATAGTTGTGAGAATATCCCCCATTTCAAACTCAGCGGTACGGTCTTGACCGTCTGGCTTCGCATTTTCCACCAACATCATCAACACGTGTGCCATTCGGTCTTCAGGTTCCTTGGGGGGGAATCAAGGGGTAATTTCTCGTGCACAACGTGCGCTCCGCGGATATTTTAAGCAACTGAGAAACTGTCAAATTTCAGTCTGAATCCCGGACCCCAACATGTCTCTGTTATTCTTCGCAGCAGTCGTGTTGAGCCTGGGCGCGTTTGCCAGTCCCATTTCACGTAGGGGAGGTCACGGAGACCAGACTGTCCTCGCACAGAGTGCTCTTGCTGAGATATTGAAGCGGGGTGCTCCAATCTTAGGTGAGTCCTCTATAGTTCAAAAATGAGCTATCTCCTATATTATCTTGCAGGATACGATGAGGGATGTTCTCAATCCAGTGCAACATGTAACTGGATGTCCAAGTATCCGGATGATACTAGGATCGTGCACATGAGCATTCCTGGTACCCACGATGCGGCAACCTGCAAGTCTTTTGATGGCGTCAAGGAACATACCGGACTGATTCAATTATAGGGAACTACACGCAGACCACACAGGACGAGTTCATTCGTTATACCGGAGAGTGAGCAGATCATATTCGTTTTGCAAAAGAGAAAGTCACTGATACCTAATCTGCTAGGATTGCAGCAGCCAAGTATTACCAGTGTCAAGAGCACTCGCTGTTTCAGATGCTCAATGGTGGTGTTCGAGCATTTGACTTACGAGTTGCTTATAATCCTGGAAATGTACGTTTGTGATTCCGACGCTTTGAACTCAGCTAAGCGCGAATAGGATACTATTGGATTTCATCATTGTAAGGATTTTCGGCTTCGCGTTTGGCACCTGGAGATAATAATCGACATTTAGCGGAGGCTATGCTGAGCCCAACAACTACGGTCGAAGATGTATTCTTTGGCTTCTACAGCTGGCTTGACAAGCACCCCACTGAGGCGCTCCTAATCTCTATCAACCACGAGAGCGACACCGGTACACCTAATGACACTAAATTCTACGAGCACTTGTACGACCTATTCAATAGTAGCCCGGCTACAGAGTACTGGGTCCAGACTAATGGAACGGTGGGTCACGCTGGCCTACACGCGCGCGACTTTCTCTAACTTTTGTAGCTCGGCACTCTCGGCGAGGCCCGGGGAAAGATGACGCTCCTCCAACGGTTCAGCTATGATCTCCTCCCGGACTACGACACCAACAGGATAGGGATCTACCTCGATGCGAATCAATGGACTGACAACGGCGCTAACATCTCCATTGTATATAACAAGGCCAAGAACCAGGTCGCGTACATCGAGGTGAGCGCAGTTTTAACAGATTGAAACAGGTCGATGATCTGCGAGAGTAGGATTACTATGAAATAGGGTTAGAGATTGGGGCTGGGGCCGCAGAGAATATCCAATGGAAGTTCAATGCCACCACGGCGCATATCCAGGATGCCATCGACAGTCGCCCGGATCAACTGTATATCAGTTTTGCTAGCGCCGAACATAATAACGACTCGCCTCCAGAAACGCCCCGCGTGAGTCTTCGTCTTGAAATCCTGTCATCCGAGTACTTCACGACGCGGCAGATCATGGCTCTGGGTAACGGGACGGATATCTATGGGGTGAACCAGAAGCTGCTGCCTTGGCTTCAGGAAAGAAAAGGATCGAGATTTGGAATCATTAGTATGTTTTGTCACTTTTACCCCGTAGAGAACGATACTGACCGACTTTTGAGTGCTCGACTTTTTCGATAGTGTCCCCGGTTTAGTCGAAGCTATTATTAGTGTATGATGGTGTAAATTACTTGGAATTTGTACACAAATGACAACTGGGATGGGGTATATTGTGGTCATAAAATGTTCGAGGACTGACATCTACGCCTAATCTCTATCAAGCAAGCCCGCCTTTGCAAAGCATCTCTTGTAATCGATAATACTATTGGAGAACCACTCCAAAGCCCGGAGCAACTTCCCCTCAATCCTGGCTGGCTGCACATACGCCTGCCAGTCACTCCAGATATCGGTCCGGTGCCACTGGACTCCTGTCCCAAGGTCGACCCGAGTGACTTGGGAAAACGTCGCTTCAATATGTGTGCCAATAGCCTTGCACTGTGTCTGGAGATCCACCATCCAAGGATTTATCAAAGTACAATCTACTTTGAGTTCGCGAATTGGGAGGTATCCTTTGCCCCTGTTGCAAAAACCTGTAGAAATATTCTACAATGATAAACGGTCAGACAGGAGCTGAAACCAGCACAAATGAAATCCTCACTCCGAGAACACTCGTCAGTTCCTCCTCCCCAACCACCTCTCGGGATCGGCGGTCACCGTATATGACATGCAGCTTTCTCAAATGAGGAAAGTGTCGGATGATACTATCACCGTGTGACACCATATCGCTACATATCGACAACGTATGAATCGCCGCCGTAGTTCGTGCCAAGGTCTGTATGGTGTCGTCATTGGCATTGAAATAGACGTGGACTAACGACATAGTGGTTTCACTGATATAACCCGTTATGTCGAGTTCATTTAGTGCTCGCTTAGGAAATAAGATAGCCAGTAATGGGGGACAAGCCAGAACACGGAGACGGGGCAACGAAGAGGATGCCAACGGGAAAGCTGGACCGGCGGCGGAGTGACGCAAGCTCACCAAAGATAATGAGGCAATCCTCAAGTGTGTCAACGATGGGAGATGGTTCAGAACGTGGGCGAGCTGAGGTAGATTGGCCTCGTAAGGTACTATTCCGAGTGTCAGTCGCGTCAGTTGCGAATTCATTACGGAAGACATGGAACTGTCGTCCCACGTGTGAGCATCCAATACGACATCTGACGTGTTAGGAATACCCCGAAGGAGCACAAAGGAGCTTGTAGACGTCTCAGGTACTGTGCATATACTGTGGTTAGCAGAAGCATGTGCAGGAATAGGCTACATACCAGAGACCAAAGTAAATTCTTCTATTGGAAGAAAGCGTAATGTGGAAATGTCCACTTCTGTAAAATCCTGGTCCAGCTCGCATTCTCTGACAACAAGGCGCTTTAATTTCTTCAGCTTTGCGATTGATTTGAGAAGGCGATGGGATATCATCACAGAATCAAGAGTGACGCATTGGATTTCCTCCATCTTAACCATTGCCTTGCAATAAACTCTGAGAAACTCCGCGTATAGAGGCCGCCGAGAAGGTGACTCCGGGATCCAATCCTCAAAGGAGCAGTCTGTGACATGACATGTCAAAGCGCAAGCCCAAGATGAGCCCTTGTTAATCTCGAGGCAGAACTTGAGGAAAGAAACAGGTTCCTCTTGGCCACTCCGGCGTTTATGCCCCCGAAATTCCACCGACCTGTAAAGGCGAGGCAAGGCAATGGAGCAGAAAAACCGGCATACAAAGGCAAGCCTGGAGAATATGACTTTGCATTGCGCCTCAGTCATCTCGTCTGAAGGCTCAAAGTAGCTGAAGATCTCCAAGTAAATCTCGCTTGGAATGAGTGTCAATTCCTGGTTGCCACTACGGCGTTCAGGTGCTAACGAGAACGTCAGTCAAAGGAAAGAAGTTTTGACCGAATGACACGCACTAGACCACTTGAAAGAGTTCATGATACTCAATCCCTTGAAGTTAGATTTGACCACTTTAGAGAAAGTTGAAAGGCGCGTTATTTGGTCTTGTTGTCCGTCCGTATTTTGACGATGGTCGGCGCGCACAGCCACCTCGTTCCTTTTGCTTCTACTTACTCGATGATATTCATTTATTGCTTGGCAGCTGCCAGTACCTCATATTCTATGCTTCCTTCTTATAGGATGTACCATCGAAACACGGCCTTTGATCCAGAGCCCTTGGCATTTCCGGCGACTGAAACAGATCAAAATGTGTTTCTCTGTATTTCAGCTGGACGATCTTCGACAAGGAGGTCGTCCTTTAGGTCTAGGTGACGTTTAGTATCATTACAAGTATGTAATAGCTGTTTATGTTCCCCTTCTTTACTTAAATGCCCTAGTTCTTATCTCCTTTCTTGTAGGCCCTCCTTCCATCGACATGGTTGCTGCATCCCACTCGGCGCCGACGTCTACGGTTTTGGCCAATCTCCTTGTGTGTATCTCTCAGACAAATCTGAGATGAGGGCCGGGCTTCAGATCGCTGTCGCGTTATCAGCGGTTTGAAAGTCACAACTCTCGCACGTTCGTTCCCGCTATCGTTCCATTAAGATCCGAGAGGAGTTTACATCTCCTTTCGTCACATAACATCCGTCAACGTGGTTTTATTGTTCGATTACTCGTCTGGTACGATATCATACTCGAACGTGCGGTCCTGCTGATATCAGGCTGATGTCCGACGCCTTTTAGGGACGCACACTTCTAGCCGTTGATTACCCTTCCCCACATCGCATTTCTACCATGGCCTCGACGGTGGGGGCGCAGCCTGTGATGGATACTGTGCCAGTCAAGCAGTACTCCGTCGTGGTCCAGTCCTTCATCGCCCTTCTCTGCGTGTATCATTTGCTTGCACCCCGCTTTACGACTTCTAAACAGCTATCGTGGATCATGACGACCATCGTTAGTTGTATCATGACCCTCACCAGTCTCCCGTTTCTCTGGAACTATTTCACGAACTACGGCGTGAAAGACGTCGCACGTATTCCGTTTCTGGCGGTCCCTGCCAATAGGTTTTTCCAGGCGTATCTAGTGTGGTGCGAGGCAGTCTTCTTTAGTTGTTGACCTTCTATATTGAATACGATCTACAGCGATCTGATGACCGGCACAATATATTATCGGTCCCAGATATCGATCGTGACTGGCTGGTTCCACCACATGTTGTATATTATGATTGTAGAGATTGCCATCCGGCAATCGTTAGCTCATGTGTTTTGTCTCTGTTGTATCATGGAGGTATAGTATGTTCTTTAAAAGCAATATGTGCACGTCGTGACATCGTCTTTTAGTTCCCTACCTTCATTCTAGGGTTGGGGTCCTTATACCCGTCCCTGCGATCCAACGTCTTCTTCGCTGTATCATTTTTCGCCACCCGTATCGTATTCCACATAATGCTATGCATCTCTTATTATCTTCCCAACAACCGCCTCTACGCCACCAACGGTTCCTTCATTCCTCTCATCCTTCTTACCCTCGTGTTCCCCCTGCACGCCATGTGGTTCTACGCTTGCATTAAAGGCTTCGTGCGTCGGGGAGTTAAGGCCCGAAGCGGTGCAGCTTTGCCTCCGTCGGTTGAAGGCACTACTCGACCCCCACCTGTCATCACGGTCGAACATGCTTACCATTACGAACACGTCTCCGACTCCGCTTCTCTGCGTTCCCGGTTGATCCCGCATGCTATTCGGCGGCCGTATAACTACTATCATTCGCGGTTGTCTCAAAGGAGACAGGCTGTAAGGCGATATTGGCAGGCTCGTACTCGCGGAGTGTACGAATTGCTCCCAGAGAAAGACAAGCTTTTTGCGTACATTGGACTTTGGCGAGGGTCGGTCAGTCGTAGTATCGCTGCGTAAACACAGGGTTCGCCAGCTTACTAAGTATGAATATGATTTTGAGTCTTCCTTACATTGTTGCAGTGACACACCAGACTTCGAGCGCTTCAAGCGGGTTGAAGAATGTTCCAACGATCGACTGCCGCGGAAAATGCCACCGGCACTTACGCCGCTACCGAGGCACTTTCTTACTGATAAATCGAAAGGAAAATATTCCTGCTTTCCTACGCCCTCGGAACAGCTCGTACTACCTAATCCATCACCCCGAACACGATGCTCTCAGTGCTAAGTTATATAAAAAGAACGAACAAGTTCCGGTAATTGCATTGATAAGCGTCCGGACATCGGTATCCAGCAGCCGGCAATAACATGGGAATTTGTATTTCCGTTATTTTTCAGCACAACTTCCTATTTTCCGACCACACGCTCGACATATAAAAGGCCAAGATGAGTCAACAACACAGGCGATTTTTCTTTTTTTTTGCTCTTTGAACAGAAATTCGACGCTACTCCCAGTTTCCACCATGACGGGAAGCATCATGACCCCAACGCCTCGCTCATCCGTTACTGCTCTTGAAACAACCCTACCGCCTCATTCACCTCAAATCCGTTCCGTTTCCTTGGAACACGAAATCGCCGTTGATGAACATAGAATCGAGAAATATGGCGCTAATGACCCGCAAGAACCCAAACCCAAGAACGACTCTTCAATATTCGACACGAAGCCTCTCGACCCTAACATGGTGACATGGACTGACGCGAATGACCAGCTCAATCCGCAGAACTGGAGCGAAAGGAAGAAATGGGCCATCACGGGCCTTTGCATTCTTCTCGCCCTTAACGTGTGCGTGATCTTCATTAAGGGTGGTTCTGCTTTTCTGACGCTTCCGTTTTCCCGGTCTAGTACCTTTTCATCATCGGCACCGACATCTCTTACTTCTGGTATAATTGCTGCGTTCGATATCAATACCGAGACAGCATATGCTCTTGTTACTGTTTTCCTCTTGGGGTATATGGTCGGGGTACGTTTCCGCGTGCTCGCCTTTTACTACTCGGCTAACTACTCCAATAGCCGGTGCTGTGGGGCCCAGGAAGCGAACTTTACGGTCGACGGCCTGTCATGTTAGGCACGATGACTGTGTATACCCTCTTCCATCTCGGTCAGGCCCTGGCTCAGAATATACAGACATTGATGATCTGCCGATTCTTTGGAGGCTTCTTTGCCGTGGGTCCGCTTACGGTCAACGGAGGTGAGCGTTTCGTCACTTTTCTTTATGTACTCGTGCCTCATACGCGTACTCTATAGGTATTATTGCGGACGTATGGCCGGCACTTGGTCGAGGTCCTGCGACCAGTTTATTCTCCGCGAGCGTTTTCATGGGACCAGTACTTGGGCCCATCGTCGGCGGATTGTGAGTGTCATATCCCTTATTACTGGCCGTTACAGGACAAGCTCTAACTATCATTCTAGCATCGCTACAAGTCCAGTCTCGTGGAGATGGGTTTTCTGGGTAATGATGATATTCGCCGGAATTTGTACGATCTTAGGATTTGTCTTTCTCCCGGAGACTTACGCGCCGGTTCTTCTATTGGAGAGGGTATGTATTTCTTTGCGAGACTAGTCGCTTCTTGCTGACTTGTTCTTCCCAGGCCAAAAATTTGAGGAAAGACAACCCTGAGAAGAATGCGGACCTGTACGCTGAACATGAGAAGCAAGATTGGTCTGTCAGAGGGGTCCTCCATCGAACCTTGTATCGGCCTTTCCAAATGCTTCTAATGGAGCCAATCCTCGTTCTTGTAACTATTTACCTTTCAATTGTGTACGGCGTCCTATACGCTCGTAAGTCTATCTTATTCAGATACGTTCAAATACTTATGACACTCTTCTGCAGTATTTGAAGCAATTCCCGTCATCTTTGTCGAGACACGGGGCTTCACGATCTGGCAAAACGGCCTCATCTTCATTGGTGTTGGTATTGGTACCTCGCTGGGTTCCCTCATCAACCACCTTTGCTCTCGTCACTACCCTGAGCTCGTTCCTAGGTGGAAGGGCTTCCCACCACCCGAAGAGCGTTTGTATGGTGCAATGATTGCAGGACCTTGCCTTGTCATCGGAGCCTTTTGGTTGGGATGGACAGGCCAGTACGCCAGCATTCCATGGTATGTTCCGGCCATCAGTACCATCTTCATTGGAGCAGGTATCAACTTGATCTTCATGTCTTTCCTGGTGCGTGATTGTGATCATTTCAAATGTGTCGAACATTTGCTGACAGACGAACAGAGCTACCTTGTCGATACGTATCTGTATGTAATTTCTTGTTACGCTGACTTTCTGCTGACTCTGCTTTAAAGCATGTATGCGGCGTCTGCTTTCGCCGCGAATACGATCATACGGTCACTCGTAGCGGCTGCCTTTCCCCTATTTACCGTCCAGATGTACCATAACGTAAGTTTCTCGCCCAGCGGTTTTACTTTCACCGAGTATTGACATGTACGTGCTTACAGCTTGGTATTAATTGGGCATCAACGTTGGTCGGTTTGATCGCATTGGTCCTTGCACCTAGCCCTTTCCTCTTCTACAAGTTCGGCGCGCAAATCCGCAGTCGAAGTAAATTTGCGCCGTGTATTGTAAGTGAATATCTTGTTTCAATGAAGCGTACTTCATATAGATGAATCAGGATCTCAAAATTGCGAAGCAACTCGAGATTGAAGATCGACGCGGTGCCAAGGCTGTATAAGTAACTGCTCGACGAGCTCGAACGTGTAACGAGTGAACGACTGATGTTCTACGTGTAAAGACGGGATGGAATGATGGATGGACATTCTACGAGCCGACGGACGGCTCTAATCGACGAGAAATTGTCAAGGAACGTTTATAATATATCATAATACCACTGTTAACGACTCACGGAAAAGGTAGATGACCATAGACATAGACTCTCACGCCGCATAACATGACGACTGTATCTATAGCCATATCACTCAATGGATTACTAATTCGTAGACTGGAACCTGGGCCTGGCACGTAAAAGGATTAGCGATTCGGGTGCTTTCTGAGGATGTACGTGCAGCAGCAGTTCCCAAGCCACTCAAGTGACATTTTCAGAGCCTACTAATGGCCAACCGCACGCATGACATTGTTTCATTCCATGGTCTCGATTTTCTTCGGCGGGCGTGTACGTACTCTGGCTCATGTTTTTGCCTGGCCCCTTGGTATTATCACCACACTGAGAGGAAGATACTCTCAATGGTAAATGTAACTGCTGGTTTCTGCCACAATATCCATTTCTTGTAACATATGGTCCCGGGGACTTTGAGCTTTTGGTCTACGCAATAATTCCAGCTAACCGAGCTCTGAAATTTCGACGAGAGATGTATACGAATGCAATCTTCCATAGACCCTAGAGGGCAAGGAAACGATTATCAGAAACCTGCCGATAGCAAACCGAAGCCGTGACTAAAGAAGAATTGGCCTAACTCATACAGCCAGAAAAACTGATAATTTAACAGAACGACAGAGAAGACAACCGAATACGGAGGTGGTCCCGACCTGATAGGCTTCAATGTCGACTAATCCGGCTCCGACGCGCAGATGAAGAACGGTGGTTGATTCATCGTATAGTTGGAAGTCTGAGTCTATGACGCAAAACAATCGGAGCCCGAATTACCCACGAGGTGGCTGTACCCCCCTCCCTTTCGTCATATTCCCGCGACCGTCAATGCGCCTTAGTCTCCACCGGCACCCTCCAACCGAGTCCACCAAATTGAACACCTGCACTAGTATTCGAAATACAGCACGCACCCGAATACTCGCCTTAGGGCTCGGGAACCTTAGAAAAATACGCTCAGAGTCATGGTCCAATCTCGCGTTTTCTGTCGGTTATATCGAATTCGCGCATCACACCACCATATGGATCCATACTACAACGAACGGCTATCCAAACCCCCCAGCCCTCGCTTACCTTTTCTCGCAAACTACGAAGACTGAGAGGTTAGGGCTATTATGTCTTGAACAACTCCCTGCCGCGTGCGATTGGACTTCTTATGTTATCTGCCGAGTTTATATCCATACTCGCTCAACCTCAATCCCGGTGGCAATGCCTCGTCGTGTGTTTTTCTTTCTCCCGTTTCCTCACCGGGTGGACAAGGGGGAGTCTCATCAAGAGACCCTCTTCCTGCAGCGTGCTGTATACGACGGCTCCAACCGCGCACTCTGTGCAAGAGCGACCGGTGCTTTCGAAGGAGCTACTCACACTAGGAGTGAAATTAGTATCTCGGAGTGAAAGGCGAAAAGGGTGAGTTCAAGGGAATGAATGACCTTTCTTTCCGCAAACCCAACTATATGACAGGAATGCGCGAATTAATGTTGATCGACAGGAAGGATTAAATATAATCTCCACGTGTGCACCGTGTCCTTCCAGTCTAGCTTCCACCACGCTGTTTGCATACCTCCCAGGAATTCGTACTTGAGCTCCCCACATCGACTCGAGCAGCACTCCCTTGAACGCACATCCTCGACAGGACACGGGAAATTGTGAGTACAATTAATCTACGGTGGTTTAAGTGCTTACTTACACAGCGCTCCCAAGAATTACAGGAAGTTCGCTTTCGATTCGCATCAGGCCGATTTGGAAACATTTGCGCTCGATATTTACAACACCACAGAGACCAAAGGATTCATCTCCGCTGTTTCGGACCAGAATACGAACATAAGCATGAGGTTGAAAAGAAAAATAGAACATGTGGATGCTGGCAGGAGCAACAATCACCTGGAGGATCGTTATCGTCGTTGTAGACACCTGCTGGTATGTCAGTCGGCAAAACAGACAGAGAAGAAATTGAAATGTATTTCCAGGCCGAAGTCACCCTCTCCGCGTTCACCGAGACCGGCCAAGCGGAATTGTCTATCGAGGTTCCAAAGCAGCGGTCGTACACCGGTCCAAGGCCTGTCATACCATCCTGCCTTGCAGACACTTCCTGCTCTACGCTTGGCGTTCAGGGGGTCGTGAATAGACTGAACGCCACCCTCGGAACGTCCAGAACGTCACGCAAGCTTCGCACCATTCTCGAAGACTTCATTGAAAGGAACTATGACTTTGGCACGGCTTATGCCCTCCTTCGCCCAGTATGGGATATAGAGAACCTTAGCATCCAAGACGAATTACGCAGATATGAAGGGGAAGACAGGGAGCAACAGCAAAAAGCACTGGTAGGAAACCGGATTGTCGACCCAAATTTGAGACCTCGACGTGTATGGGACCTGTACAGCAATCGCGTGGTGCCATCGTGGATCACTGCCAAATGGCCAACACCGATTTCGCACGCGTGGGTTGATGAGAAGGATCATGTGGATGTGCGGACCCCTATCAACGGGAAGGAGTGGCCTGTGCCTATCCCAAAGGACGCGGATCTCAACCTCATCCGGATCGAGATGCTGAATGTGGGAGCAGAGTACGCGTGGCTGGATGTGCTCTGTTTAAGACAGAAAGAGGAAGGGGGGCCAAGGGAGGATCTGCGCATGGAGGAGTGGAGGCTCGATGTGCCTACAATTGGACGTGTGTATAAGTATAACGATGTGGTGATCTACCTGAGTGGGCTGGGGCGGCCGCTGAGGTTGAAGGACGGCGACTTGGACAGCGATCGGCACTGGTTTCGACGTGCATGGACACTCCAGGAGGTCGGATATCAGCGCATCATTGCCGGTGATATGCCAGATGGACCGATGCACGCACGGCGGATAGACTGGAGGAACTACGAGACTGCGCTCCTGACCAGGTTTCACGATGAGCTGAATTCAATGAAGAGAGGTACAGATGAGATATTTGCTGTACTGGCGGACATGCAGAAGCGTGTGTCAACCAATCCGGTTGACAGAGTGGCCGGACTCGCATTCCGTCTGCGGGTCCATACGATACCTACCTACCATGAGAGCGAGACTCTCGAGGATGCATGGACAGCACTGGTGAATGCAATGGCCCCTGGGATACGCGTGGGCTTCCTCTTACTGTATCCTGGAGTTGGACTCGGATGCAAGAAATGGAGACCAACATGGGACCAGGTCATGAATCAGCCTCTGCCAAAGGATGTCGACAATTTTTACGCGAATGTTGAGCATGATAACAAGACAGATGAGGATTGGTTTGTGGGGCGTTGCATTGAAAAGGGGCATGTGCGGGTATTCAACACGGGATCGGTAGAAGGGCGTGATCGATGGGGGGAGTTGGTTGTCAAAGCTGCTGACGGGATCGCGCACACATTCAAAATCCGCGTCACCCACCGATTTCCGATACCTGAAGATACGTACACACTGCTTGGTGATACGTACTCGCCCTACCGGTGGGCTGTAGGGAGACGACTGCCAGATCAGAGATTTGAGAAGGTGTCGGTGATTGTGATGGACGACTTTACGTACAAAGAAAGGCGGAAGCTGGAGGATCTTGGCAGTTTGGCAGCAAGATCTCGCAATGTACTTATCTGATTTGACTACCGGTGGGGAGAAGTCATTGCAGTCTTGATTTCTCGGTGTCGACAACCAGGTCTGGAAATCAGACAGAGGCAGAATGAGCGTTGTCATTGCTGTAGAGTCATAAAATTCTGTGACAGCGGGGGCAATTATTTAATCTAATACGACATGTTCTGCGCACGTCCGCGTCAATGGTCAGAATGGAAAATACACTCGAGCTCGTGAAGGTAGTGTTGTAGATAAAAGAAATTCCGACTGAAAGAAATCTGGGTTTAGGTGCCATCAGGCCGTGCCCAACTTCCCACATCCGAGCTCAACAACCATTCCTCACTCTCCACGGCGGCCCTTCACACTCCACCCATCATCTCTCTGACCCTGCATCCTGGTAATGTTGCTCTCCTAGCAATTTCATCCCTCTGTTGCCTTACTCCAGTCCAGCACTCATGCTCGTCCCTCTTCATATTACACTGGCGACGCGTCAAACATCTTTACCTTCAAATCAAAACCGAAAAAAATCACCACAGTTCCAAAAGGAAATCTGAGCACCGTCGATCTCAAGAATGTATCTTGCGTTACCAAGACGACGAGTGAGGACTGGAGGGCTGCCTTCGTTGGGACATGTAGGGATCATAGTAGAGAGACACAAGTTCCGGGGACTTGCATCACTCTTCTCGCAGACATGTGCACGCATTCCTCTTCGACGCATTTAATACGAATAACTCTCTAATATTCTGACCAAAGACGTATGACTCACTGTGCTCATTTAAACTAATCCCTGTGGTGAGCGAGCATAGAAGGCATCAAGGAAATGTGTACATACCTCGAGTAACCACGAGCTATTGCAAATCTGTCTCGCAGTTCACAGTTGGCTGGGTTAGAGTAAACACCGCCGCATTAAAACTGACAGAATAATACATCGCCAAGTTCTTGAGCTGTGGTGAGGTGGCGGTCATTGGGACGGGAGGTCTCATGACCGGTACCAGTTCCCTATTCGGATTTGTTGATTGATCGAAGCCTTTGCTTTTAACCATGACCACGACAACGATGGCGACCAACGAAGGGTGAGCTTTTTTTCTATTATCTCTTCGTGTCTTTCTTGGTCTAATGCTCTGCAGGTCATCGTTGATACTTCAATACTACCCGGTAGCAGAGGTGAACTTTGTTCAGAAAGGTAAGGATTTGGTACCACTGTTATTTCCTCGAACTCTTACCCTTTCTTCGCCAGCTCACGTTTGCATTTACTCTGGTGAGCTATCAGCTTATTACTCAGTTTTAATCTTTCCTTATTTTTGTTCTCCTAGGTCTATTCTAATGGCCGTAGTCTACACACCTATGAATAGTTTAGTTTTTGCGCAAGGTTCGTAGTTTATGGTCTATATTTCTCTCGCGATCTAACCCTTTTTTTCCTTTTTGTAGCCATGCCATTCTCGCAAGATTAGAAGACGCGGCCATTTTCTGAACGAGGACGACAAACAGCCTATCGTTATCAAGCTCGACGACGACGATCCCCCCCCCCCTTCCAGTTTACGGCTCCCAATAGATCTCCCGGCCCTCAAGCTTGACAACAACGGATTTCCTCCTCTTCCCAGTCTGCGACCCTCAACACATCGACCAGCCCTTAAGACCTAATGCGCGGCGTTGAATCTCACGACCGCGGTGGATACACATTCGTGCAGGGAAGTTTAGTGGAGGTATGGATTCTTGTATCCATTCTCTAATGGCTTAGTAATGAATACTTGACAGTCTTGAAGAGACGGCTAACACTTGAGGTAAGGAAACGAACATTCTACAACGTGCCGCTCTCCTTATATCTTTACTTAGGGTTTGCATGACTTCCATGAACCGCGCGACCGCCTGTCCCCGTCTACGTAGCTCACCACGGGATACATAGTACCTCCCGGTTTCCATTCTCTGACTGATGGAGTCGATGGCAGGATTTGAGGTGTCTGGCTCTCGAGGTAAGATCTTCTACTGACAGCATCTGAGAATACACTAATAAAAGTCCCCAATCTAGCATCGATTTCTGAAGCTACGGCCGTTTCAGGCACGTAGCGATCCCTCAACCCTTTCTGGCATGTGGTGTTTAGTGGAACGACGAGGGTGGATGCGCTGTGGGGATGCACCGCGAAGAACCATCGGTGGGGATCGTGTTCTTTCAAGGTAAGCCCGTCGATATACGATACCCGAGACCAAGCTAACACAAGATTTTGTCCAGTCAAATGTTGATGGTTTATTGATACTGCTACTGTACACGATGTAACGGCGAGAAGAGGGTCGAGGCGCAGGAAAATACACCAAAGATTTGCCTAATACGAAAAACCCACGGGGAAAAACCCCCAAGTTCACAAGAATCAGAGCTCGTAGGATTGTAATCTCCCCGTCCCGAAGGTATTCATCAAATGCACAAATGGGAGAGGGTATCCTCCCGTTCATGCAAACGACCAGCGTAGTCTCCCGTTCAAGTCGTTTCAACAGGAGACCGACGCTGGCCGTTGTGGGTCCGACTCGCCCAAAAAAAAATAGCACGAGCCCCGAAGGACTCGTGCGCCTGCGTATCTTCAGTCCAACCCGAGCCAAGCACCTACCTTTTGAGAGATGACGACGCGCTGCAATAGAGGCAACTTAGCATTGGATTCGATGAAAGGAAAACCAGCTCACCTCGTCAACTTCCAGAAACGCCGCATCGAGTCAACCACACCACGCTGTTATCCAACCCTGAATCCTCCTCAAACGGCGTCTATTTAATCAGACGCAACGGGTTAAACGGGGGTGAATAGCGGCGTAGTGTAGTTGACTGCTGCAGTTGGATTGCAAGAGAAAAGAAATCCTGAAGCGTGCAATCGATCACAATGGGGGAGCACTCACAATAAAAGCCTTCTCCAGGCGCGCGCAAGCCGTCGCATTCCCGAACTCCCTCCCTCTCCCATCCATCCTCTCCTTGGATATGCTCCATCCACGCAACGTCATTGGCAGCACACTTGAAGCTTGGCTCGAAGTCTCCAGTGAAGGGTCGGGCAGGAGGGGGACTTCGATGTCGCCCGCGGAATGTATGCGGAGCCATGCCCCCCAGACGACGATCCATGGCCTCGGCATAGAACTCGCTCCCTCCACCACTCCCTGAACGTCGCTGAGGCTTGAAAGCATGGGCGAAGGCGTCGACGCGGGCATGGGCGAGTGGTGGGGAATGGATCATCCCCAAGACAGCGTCTGCGCGGAGAGGATGAGATAGGGGTTCGAGTCCGATCGTGTTCGTCCCCCTATTCTCCAAGGAGCCCACTCGCCGGAACGCGATACGTCGTCTTGGGGCAAAAATCGACCCCACAGCTGGCGCAAACATTTGTGGGAATAGCATCAGCAAAGGGAGAGCCGTTCCCAGAGGGAGGGAGAGAGATGGATCAGGGAGGAGGGATCAAGAGGGTGGTCAACCTAATTGCGAGAACATTAGCCACGGAAGAAGCATGCACGAAATGAAAACTCACCTTCGTTGGGGACACGTCTGCAGCCGATCCCCCTATCAACTCAAGTGTTACCATCTTCCCCTTCCTCAACATCATACCCCCGCTCTCCGGAATGCGATACGTCGTCTTGGGCCAAAAATCAGCCTTATTAGTGGGCGGACAAGCTATGGGAGATGACATCAGTCTCAAAGAAACAAAGTGCATGGATGTAGACGTACCTCGCTGAATGAAAACATGAACCATGCGAGCGTGTGCACCTTCATCGACATCTTAAGCATCCTCACAGCATGGAGATGCTCCCTCCTTTCACAATAGGTGCCCATTACGCGTCACCTCACTCGCCGGAAAACAATACGTCGTCTCGGGACGAAACTCGATCCATGACTAGCCCGTTTTCGTGTTGAGTTGTGAGGTATGAGTCAGACAGTGAGTAGGTGGACAAACTAGGTAAGAGAACGTTAGCTGCAGAAAAGTCAGGTGGAAAGGTTAAACTTATAAGCGTGAATGTGTCGCAAATTATTATCATAATCGAGGTCCTAACTTGCCTATGTTCGGGCTCTTGTCTATTAAACTCAGGGATGGTGTGCAGCATGATGATCTTGCATGTCGGGATATCAGTCGCAACACTTTGATTGAAGGGAAACACGTCGTTCAAGTTCCTATGCATTAGGTGTTGAACGTCGATTGAGGAGGCATACCAGAAGAAACACGTAACTACGTGATTTTAGCTGAACAAATAAGAATTGAGAGCATAAGATACAGGAAGCGAGTACATAGATGAGATCAAGGTGAGAAATAGTGGGGTCAGACTTTGGAGGAAGTGGTTAGAAGGAAAGTGGAGTTGATTCCTCCCAAAGAGGAACGTGGTCCAGCAAGTCGGCGAATTCCTTTTTAGCTTACTCTTCGATTGCCGGCTTTTCAATGCCCACATTCACCTCTCCCCAATACGTTCAATAGATGCCACGCCTTCCCTTTACCAACGCCGCGTATCACGTTCCACAGCGATATCAGCATATCACGCCAGTTTTGAGCCAAGGCAACGTATCATGCTCGGAATTGTTACGATTTTTCCATTTTCTTATCTTATCTCGATCTTATCTCGATCTTATCGCATCTTATCACGGACATCAGCGGATCAACCGGCCCGACCGGCCCGGTCTCCACGCCTATAACGAACGACTTCAGGTATTGTGCTACGGCTTGCGACGACCGCTCGCCTAGCTCGTTGTTTTCATTGTTTCACGCATAGTAACCGAACGCTCGACACGTATCCACATCTATATATAGCGTTCGGACTTTAGTATATAAGTAGCTTAGTTCTCACTATGTATTCCCTAGATTCGAACTAAAGTTTATCTATGCCTTCTCTACTCAGCACAAAGCATCGCTAAGACTACGCCGTATAACGCACGATCGCCCTAATACGAAGGCAGTGCAGCTTACGCAGCATCTCCGCTGATCATGTGTTAGTCTAGGCCTAACAATTAGTTCGAATCTTCCTCTCTTTCTCTCTACCGCCAGCCGCGAGACGAAAGACCTATGACCCCAGACGAAATCTCCATCCTCGTAGCCGGACTCATTGGAGGATCAGCCCTCCTCTCCCTCCTCGTCGCCCTACTCGTACTCACGTACGCCGAACAACTCCGCCGAATCTTCCGAATCCGACCCCTCGCACCCATAAACCCCGCACTCCCAGGACACTATGTCCTTCCCTACCTCGAACCCCGACCACTCGTGGAACCAGTGGGCCAGATCCACGCCCCCGCCCCCCAGAGAAGGGCAACCTTCGCAGCCACCTCGTCCGACGAACACCTTCCCCCTCGCAACGTGACCCCCGGCCCGTCCAATGTTCCAAGAACCCCCCCTCCCACCTACAACCCCTCGGAGACCGAGGAATACGGGAGGTTCCTTCGGTCTATCTTCCGCTCTACTACGCCCGACGACCTTCCCCTCATCACGATTCCCGACAGCCCCGAGACCCCAGTACGGGCCCTCATCCCCGAGGATCTCAACCCCGAAACCCCGCGCACGCCATCCCCCCTCCGCCGTCAACGCCTTTCAGGCACCCTCCATACTGGAGGGATTCGAATTGGGACACCCGCCCACCTCTGCCCCCTCCCCGACTCAGACGACGAGTCAAACTCCGACTCTGCCTCCTCCAACTACGGAGGAAACGAACCAGTCGCAGAACGAGAAGACGACGATCCTCTCAACCCCAACGGCTCCGACTACGAGTGGCCAGAGCTTGACGCCGTCGACCGAGCATTCCTCGGACCATACCGGTCACAGGCATGGGAGCTCTGCCGCCTCGACATCGAGCAGCGAAGCAGATACGAAGGACCTGAGAACCGGGTCCGAATGGGCTACTACCTCGCGACCGAGCGAGGTCCCCGCATTCCTCGACGAGGACGAGAGGCAACAATCCGCGCAAGAATTCACGCCAATAGATTCCGAGAGGAATTCTCCACATCCGCCGGCAGTATCGTCTTGGATGCTCGACCCCGAACCGACGCAGAGCAACGAGCTCTCGCCGACATACTACTCGCACTCGCACTCGCACAGGGAGACCGACCCGATCTGGATGGCACCACCTGATTTCGACAACTTCAATCAGGACGAAGAAACCTTCGGAGGCTGGGCCGACGAAGAAGACTACGAAGAAACCGGAGACTACAGGGATTATACCCCTGCCCCCATCAATGACGGAGACTACTGAGGTTATACCTCGGCCCCCCATTTCTACCATCAGCCCTTTCCCCTTCCCGACTCGCCCAGCTACGCCGGCGAATACCAGCAGTACCCACCCCCGCCCCCCGATCCACGACGGATCCAATGATACCGCCCCCCCCAGTACGGACAGTACTTAATGGGAGGACAAAACTCACCACTATGCCCCGGAGGGTCAAACGAACCAGTCGACCCCCCCCGCCCCAGCAACGACGAGCGGTTGCAACAAGCAAAAGAAAAGCTCGAACTCCAGGACCGACGTCTCGCCGAGCTCCAGCGAGAACTCACGGACGCCCAGCGAGAACGCGACGAGCATGCCGAGCTCCACCAGTTTGATTGGAAGGGTAAGCAACCCGATCGCCCCGTCCCTCACGTCCCGAACTACCGCCGCCCCCTCCACGATCGAACTGACCGATGGTCGGTTCCCCGCCCTCCCCCGAAGTGGCAAGCACCAGACCCATATCCCGCCCCTGTCGGATTCGCACCTGACGAAGCACCATGGCTGGGCGTGAAACCCCTCATGGTCAAGCCACCTCTTCCTTTCAAAGGAGAGTACGACAATGTGGAGCGGTTCATAGGAGACTGCTTCACCTACTTCGAAGTGTTCACCTCCTACTTCCAGGTTCCCTCCTCCCGTGTCGTCTTTGCTGTCACACATCTAGAAGGTGCCACAAAAGACTGGTGGGTCCATACCCGCCAAGACTTCTGGTGCAACGAAGAAGACGACCCCATCGCCCCCCGCTTCCGATTCCCCTCATGGGGAGAGTTCACCACCCTCCTCGCTCAGAACTTCCACGATCCCGCCAGCGAGGAAATGCACGAACGCAGGATGTTCGACCTCCACATGGGCAAGGGCCCCGCCATCTCCTACTTCCAAGAGCTAGAGATGGAAGCAAAGAAAGCCAACCGCCGCGGTGAGACCGACGCCCGAGGCCTCATGGTCAAAGCCGTCCGACTAGGAGTTCCCGACTCCTATACGAACGCCATCGCCAACTTGGGACAGCACGTTCCAATCACATACAACGATTGGAAGCGGCGCATCTGCATCATGTACGAGGAGCAGCAGAAAAAGTGGGTCTTCGACCAGACCATCGGCGCCCACTCGGGGCAAACCAAGAGTATTACCACCACCAGTTCCCCAAAGACAGGTGGCGCGACAAGTTCGACGCCGGCCAAATCAGCCGGCAGCAGTAATACCCCCGCCCAGAAGCAAGGCGGCCAAGACTCAGCAGGAAGATGGACGACCCACCCGGGACAAGGATTGCCGATGAGCATCGATGCCCAGAAGCTGCGCGACGAAGGGAGGTGCTTCCGATGCAAGGAGAAGGGGCACCTGAGTAAAGACTGCCCAAAGAAGAAGGAGTTCCGGGATATCTGATCGGTACAAGCTACCACAGAACCTGTGACGAGCTCCAAGGTGGAAGAGGTAAAAGATACGGCGACTTAGGGTCCGATTCCCCTAAAGTCGCCAAGGACTCATGCACTGGTGCGCGCTCGGCTTCTCAAGAACGATTTCATTCTTCTTTCGTAGGTACTCCATTCAATCCTATCAGTATTACAACGCATTCAGACACAGACTTTTCCCGTATTACGCATTCGGCTATACCCGCCCCCAATTTACTTGCTTTTAACGTCTCTAGCACGACCAGCAAACCAGTACCAGAATCACAAAACCGATACGCAGCACTCAGCGTCGAAGAGTGCAACGACGACAACGACAACGACACCGACATCCCTCTCAAAGGATGCAACGACGCATCGCCTGCCAGGGCACAAGCAAAGGCGGTCGATCCCGCTGGGCACGAGGCAGAGAGCCTCTCGACGCGTCCCTTGCTAACGCTTGGACAGACCGACGCTAACCACCATGCAAGTAGTCTATGCGGGGAAACCCAATCGACGAACGCATCTGGCGAAAAGTCAACCTTCACGGTGACACCCATCGACATTGTGAGCTTGCCCCGCATAACGGATGGGACGATGAGCAAGTCGAAAGACGAACTCTACGACGAAGCGGCTCAGACCTCCAGGTCAACCATCCCGAAAGTTGACGTTGAGTCTCAACTAGATGGTGAGACTACCGCAAGACTCCCAGGACAAGAACGAGTCCCGACGACTAGCTCCGAAGAGCGCGAGGGCTGTTGTTCGCCCCGGGATAGGCATAAAAAGGCACGCGCTGGAAACTCGGACGGACAGGGGGAGACTGGTAATTCTGCGTTCGCGGTCCAAGCCCAACCCGCTATCTCTCGAGATGGTCTTCTGAGCACCCGCGACGGGGACCGTAGCATCCTGCCCCGGAATGAATCGGGAAGTGCCAAAGCGCAGAAGAGACCGGCCGCAGGATTGGAAGCTGCTAGCGCCCAGGCAGTGAATAGGGGGCATTCGGTAACTTGTATCGAGGTTCCCGACGAGGACGACGACACGGCGTTCCAGCTCTGGATCGCCAAAGAACGAACCCCAACAATAGTCAAGGGGGAGGCGACGAGCGACGAACCAGCTCGGACCTCCAAGACCCCCATCGCCCCTCATCGTTGGTACAAACCCTTCGAGGTGGACTGGACGCTCCGCGCAGTACGCGAAGCACGAAACGACAACGCGGCGCGCGCAGCACTTTACGTCTGGACGCACGTCGACCGAACTCCCGAACTCACCAGCGAACTTCTCACTGAGCTACGCAAGGGAGGAGAGCTGGCAAGAGAACGCCTGTACGAACTCCACGAACCACCTCGCTACCTCCGACGACGAGGAAGCAACAACCGAGACTTCTCTCTCCAAGTTCAGTTGACCACTGTCACCGGTCAGAAGACCTTCGCCACCAAAGGACTAGTCGATAGTGGCTGCACCAGCAGCGCCATCAACCGAGCCTTCGTCCGAAAAAACCAGCTAGACACCGTCAAGACCGCCGTCCCCATCGTCGTGTACAATGCAGACGGAACCCGCAACCAGGCGGGCGACATCACCGAGTATGTGGAAATGCGCATGACCATTGGCAACCACGTCGAACGAATTGACCTCGCAGTCACCGACCTCGGGCCTAAGGATCTCTACCTTGGCCACGACTGGCTCAAACACCATAACCCGGTAATCAACTGGGAGACCGGCACCATAATTTTCGGACGTTGCCAGTGCGTAAAAAATCCCTTCCCACTTCCCGATGCCGATCCCGACGACCGATGGGACGAAGAGCTCGAGGACGGCGATGTCATCCTCGCTGTCAATATGGAAGAAGAGCTCGTCATACACGCCGTGCACCATGCCAATGACCTCGCCGCCGCCGCCAATGCGGAGAAACCCACCAAAACCTTCGAAGAAATGGTACCCGCCGACTACCGTTCCTTCTGCGACCTGTTCTCGAAGGAGAACTTCGACGAACTCCCCGAACGAAAGCCCTGGGACCATGCCATAGAGCTAGTCCCCAATGCCAAGTCGACACTCGACTGCAAGGTATACCCGCTGAACCGAAACGAACAGGAGCAGCTCGACAAGTTCCTCGACAAGAACCTCGAATCCGAAAGAATCACGGAATCCAAGTCCCCCTTCGCCTCTCCGTTCTTCTTCGTCAAGAAGAAGGACGGTTCGCTACGTCCCGTTCAGGACTATCGAAAGCTGAACGAGATGACGATCAAAAACCGATATCCCCTCCCACTCATCTCAGAACTCATCGACAAGCTACAAGGAGCCAAGTACTTTACGAAGCTCGACGTGCATTGGGGATATAACAACGTCAGGATCAAGGAGGGAGACGAGCACAAGGCTGCCTTCCGCACCAACCGAGGACTCTTTGAGCCGACTGTCATGTTCTTCGGGCTTACCAACTCGCCCGCCACCTTTCAATGGATGATGAACGACATCTTCAAAGATCTCATCTCCGAAGGAAAGGTCACCATCTATCTCGACAACATCCTTATCTTCATGAAAGATCTCGACGAGCACCGACGCATCGTACACCGCGTACTCCAGAAGCTGAGAGAGAACAAACTGTTCCTCAAAGCCGAGAAGTGCGAGTTCGAAGTACTTGAGACCGAGTACCTCGGCGTCATTATCAGTGAGAGACAGGTTCGGATGGACCCAGTCAAGCTCGCCGGTATCGCCGAATGGCCAACCCCGACCAAGAAGAAGGAGCTTCAATCGTTCCTGGGCTTCACCAACTTTTACCGCAAGTTCATCAAGAACTACTCAAAGGTGGTACGCGCCCTGACCCAGCTCACCAGTAACGCAGAATGGACTTGGGGAGCAGCGCAGAACCAGGCTTTCCAACAGTTGAAGAAGCAGATGGCTGAGGACGTGATCCTCGCCATTCCGACACCAACAGGACGTTTCAGAGTGGAAGCCGACGCCAGTAACGGAGCCATTGGCGCTGTACTCAGTCAGGAGCAAGAAGGCAAGTGGCGACCAGTAGCGTTCATGAGCAAGGCGCTCACCGCCACCGAACGCAACTACGAGATCTACGACAAAGAGCTGCTCGCGATCATGCTCGCTCTTTCGGAATGGCGCCACTACCTTATGGGCGCACTCGAAGACGTAGAAATCTGGATGGACCACCAAAACCTCCAGTATTTCCGCAAACCGCAGAAGCTAAATCGTCGACAAGCGCACTGGGTAACCAAACTCGCCGAGTATCACTTCGTCCTGAAACACAAGCCCAGCACGGCCAACATCAAAGCTGACCTACTCTCCCGACGCAGCGACCACGACCAAGGGGAAGACGACAATGGAGACATCACGGTCCTCTCCCCTGAACACTTCCGGGCTATGATCATGCCCACAGCCAGCGAAACCCACGAGTGCGTAAGAACCGCGACTCGTCAAAAGGAACTATGGGACAAAGGCATCGCCGCCTCCCTCGAGCACGAACGAGGTATCACTGAGAAGGACGGGATCTTATACTATGACCACCGAGTCTACGTACCCCGACATTCTTCACTCCGAGGAGAAATCATCTCTCAGAGTCACGACCACATCACGGCCGGACACCCAGGGATCGTCAAGACATGGGAACTCGTACAGCGAGAGTACTGGTGGCCCAAGATCCAGAAAGACGTCGAAGCCTACGTCAAAGAATGCGAGACTTGCCAACGAACCAAGTCAAACACCCAGGCCAAGTCAGCACCGCTTCACCCGAACGCAATCCCGACTGAGCCATGGACGCACATCTCCGTCGACATGGTCACCGGACTCCCAGACTCCAATGGACACGATGCCCTCTTAGTCGTCGTCGACCGATTCTCCAAGGCCATCCTCCTTGTACCATGTAACATTGAACTCTCCGCCGAGGGATGGGCCCGAATCCTGAGAGACCACGTCTACGCACGACACGGCATGCCCCAAGTAGTCATCTCGGACAGAGGGCCCCAGTTCGTCTCAGCATTCATGAAAGAACTTTACCGAATGCTGGACATCACTTAGAACGCCTCCACCGCGTTCCATCCCCAGACTGATGGACAGACCGAGCGCGTCAACCAAGAAGTCGAAAAGTATCTTCGGATCTTCATCAACTACCACCAAAACGACTGGGCTGACTGGTTACCGCTCGCAGAGTTCGCGCATAACAACCGAGCGCACTCCGCCACTGGAAGATCCCCGTTCATGATCCTTTACGGACGAAATCCGCGTATCATGCCCGACTCTCCCCGCACCCCGAACTCCAAGGTACCCGCCGCCTCTGACTTCTCTAAGGCAATAGCACAGGTCCACAAGGAAACGGAACTCGCTCTAGAAGAAGCGGCAGGACGCATGAAGGCGCAATACGACAAGCACAAGCGCCCCGCCAAGGAATATCAAGTCGGGGATAAGGTCTGGCTAGACGCCACGAACCTTCACCTCCCACGACCAAAGAAGAAGCTCGACAACAAGCGCGTCGGCCCCTTCCTAGTTCTCGAAAAAACAGGCGCGTCCGCCTACAAGCTCAAACTCCCGCCCCATTGGAAGATTCACCCACGCTTCAATGAGAAACTCCTCACTCCGTTCGAACCCCCCACGTTCCCGAACCAGCAACAACCCCCTCCCCCTCCGCCCGACCTCATCGACGGCGAAGAGGAATGGGAAATCGAGGAGATCCTCGACTCCAAACCCCGTAAAGTTCGAGCCAAGCGTGGTCAACCTTCCACGACCGTCATCGACTACTTCATCAAATGGGTCGGCCATACCAGGGAACACAACTCCTGGGTCACGGCATCCGAGATGGGCAACGCACAAGAAGCGATTGCCGAATACGAGGAGAAGATGGGATCTAACGAGAGGGTCAGCATAGTCAAAATCGCAACCAAATCGCCACTCGAAATGATCCTTGATCACTCGTACGACGGAGAGGACGTCTCTTACCTCTGTCAGCGACAAGACGGCACCCAAAAATGGGTAATGAACCCCGACGCCCGATTCAAAGACTTTATCAATGAGTACTGGGACAGTCAGTACGAAACACAATTCGAGTTGCCCTCCGAGTGGGAAGCCTAGGCAGTCGGGACGCCTGCCTTAACGAGAGGGTAATGTTACGATTTTTCCATTTTCTTATCTTATCTTGATCTTATCTTGATCTTATCGCATCTTATCACGGACATCAGTGGATCAACCAGCCCGACCGGCCCGGTCTCCACGCCTATAACGAACGACTTCAGGTATTGTGCTACGGCTTGCGACGACCGCTCGCCTAGCTCGTTGTTTTCATTGTTTCACGCATAGTAACCGAATGCTCGACACGTATCCACATCTATATATAGCATTCGGACTTTAGTATATAAGTAGCTTAGTTCTCACTATGTATTCCCTAGATTCGAACTAAAGTTTATCTACGCCTTCTCTACTCAGCACAAAGCATCGCTAAGACTACGCCGTATAACGCACGATTGCCCTAATACGAAGGCAGTGCAGCTTACGCAGCGTCTCCGCTGATCACGTGTTAGTCTAGGCCTAACAGGAATGCGGGACAACCACTAACGAAGGGTTGGAGCAACTGGCTGGAGGAAAGAGTATGGTCGATGCTCGTCCAGCGCCCCTTCAAATGCTCCATGACCTGGACACATCAATCAACGCGGCTCTCGATTTCCCTGAAAAGCAACAAGGGATAGAGAGAACTGGTGGATATTGACATATGCTACTATGATGGTTTTTGGTTGCTGGGACCAATGTCGTCGAGCTAGCACAGAGGACGAAGAGAGGTACGTCTTTTTTGAGGAGCCCTTGTCTTTGGTGGTTGACTTTACTACGCCAGGCTCACGGTATCCTTATGCCAACCTTTCCCTGAGGGCAGCGCTAACTTTGAATTTGAACCTCTATAAAGTATCATGTTCCGGCAACCAGGACCCATGGAACAACCAAGATAGCGTCGTCGTGCAGAAGCTTCGTTCCCGTGCAATACGGGGAGGATCAACATCGACTACACTCTGAATCTCGTCGATCTGCATCCACCATCTCTACATAAAGTCGTTCGACCATTCTCCCAAGTGGGCTGGGATCTCTTGATTGGGTTCGAGGTATGTCATAAAGTTTGTGCATGGATGTCTTTTGCTAATTACACTGCACGAAGATCACTGATGGCACTCGCAGGCTTGACCGCAAGGTGTATAGCGTTGCTCCATCCTTTTCTGTCCTGCAGTTAATGCTGCTTCATATCATTTTGCGACATGGCAGAGTTGATCGGGCCTACTCCTACATTTCTCCGACTCTTACTCTCATCGTCTTCGACAGCTTTGCATAGACAGCGCCCACTTTCTCCAGCACTCACATGCGAGACCGTGACAAGTGACCAAATGAAAAGTATCAAATAGAAATTGCGGGCAACTCGCTGAAGGCATGCTCAATCGTCTCAGCGACGTGACGAACAACTTCTTGGCGGATACATGAGCTATCGGTGCTCAATTTCCTTGTCTGCAGTGGCTAACACGCTTTTACGTAGATCCGCCAGCATCCTGCTCCCATCCCTTCAATGCCCCAGCTTCAGCCTCAATATATAGGACTAGGATTACGCCAAGATAATGGCAGCTCCAACGAGCGAGATGCAGCTTCTGATCGTGTCAAAGGATGGCCCTTTGCTACATGCAGGGACGAGGAGTGGATCTTGAGTAATGTGCTTGTTGTGTATGTGAAGAGTGACCGGTGCTTTTAAAGGAGCGACGATAGATACTCACACTGGGAGTGAAATTCATATCTTGGAGTGAAAGGCAATGATGTGAGTTCAAGGGAATGAATGACCTTTCTTTCGGCAAACTCAACTATATGACAGGAACGTGACTCATCGTCGAATTATTGTCCGCCTTGTCGAACGACAGGAAGAGTTCAATATAATCTCCACGTGTGCACCGTGTCCATCCATCACAGACCAGACCATGCTGTTTGCACAGCTCCCAGGATTTCGTACTTAACCTTCTGACAGCTCCCCACGTCGACTCGAGCAGTACTCCTTCGAACGCTCATCCTCGAAAGGACACGGGAAATGGTGGGTACGGTTAATCTACGGTGGTTTAAGTGCTTACTTACACAGCGCTCCCAAGAATTACAGGAAGTTCGCTTTCGATTCGCATCAGGCCGATTTGGAAACATTTGTGCTCCATATTTACAATTCCACAAAGACTAAAGGATTCAGCTCCGCTGTTTCGGACTAGAATACTCACATAATCATGGGGTTGAAAAGAAAAATAGGACATCTGGACGTTGACAGGAGCAACAATGACCTGGAGGATCGTTATCGTCCTTATAGATATCAACAGGTATGTCAGTCGGCAAAACAGACAGAGAAGAAATCTAAATGTATTTCCAGGCCGAAGTCACCCTTTCCGCGTTTACCGAGACCGGCCAAGCGGAAGTGTGTATCGAGGTTCCAAAGCAGCGGTCGTATACCGGTCGAAGTCCTGTCATACCATGCTCCCTCGCGGACACTCCCTGCGCTACGCTTCGCGTTCAGGGGGTCTTGGATGGACTGAATGCCACCCTCCGACCGTTCAGAACGTCACGCAAGCTTCGCACCATTCTCGAAGACTTCATTGAAAGGAACTACGACTTTGGCACAGCTTATGCCCTCCTTCGCCCAGTATGGAATACAGAGAATTCTAGCAACGTCCAAGACGAACTACGCAGACGTGAAAGGGAAGACAGAGAGCGCCGACAAAAAGCACTGGTAGGAAACCAGATTGTCGACCCAGATTTGAGACCTCGATGCGTATGGGACCTGTGCAGCAATTGCGTGGTGCCATTGTGGATCACTGACGAAAGGCCAATGCCAATTTCGCATGCGTGGGTTGATGAGAAGGATCGTGTGGATGTGCTGACGCCTATCAACGGGAAGGAGTGGCCTGTGCCTATACCAAAGGATGTGGATCTCAACCTCATCCGGATCGAGATGCTGAATCTGGGAGCAGAGTACGCATGGCTGGATGTGCTCTGTTTAAGACAGAGAGGAGGGTTGAGGGAGGATCTGCGCATGGAGGAGTGGAGGCTGGACGTGCCTACAATTGGACGTGTGTATGACCATGCATATACAACAGTGGTGATCTACCTGAGTGGGCTAGGGCGGCCGTTGAGGTTGAAGGACGGCGACTTGGACAGCAATCGGAACTGGTTTCGACGTGCATGGACACTCCAGGAGGTTGGACGTCAGTGCATCATTGCCAGTGATATGCCAGATGGACCGATGCACGCACAGCGGTTATACCACGGGAACTACGAGACTGCGTTCCTGACCAGGTTTCACAGGGAGCTGAATTCAGTGAAGAGGGATCCAGCTAAGATATTTGCTGCACTAGTGGACATGCAGAAGCGCATGTCAACCAATCCGGTCGACAGAGTGGCCGGACTCGCATTCTCTCTGCGGCCTCGTATTATGCCTACCATGAGAGTGAGACTCTCGAGGATGCGTGGACCGCACTGGTGAATGCAATGGACTCTGAGATGCGCGCGCACTTCCTCTTTGCGTATCCTGGAGTTGGACTCGGATGCAAGAAATGGAGACCAACATGGGACCAGGTCATCAAACAGCCTCTGCCAAAGGATGTCAGCCGTTTCTACGAGAATGTTTGGCATGATGACGAGACAAATGAAGACCGGTTTCAGGGGTGTTGCATTGAAAAGGGGCATGTGTGGGTATTCGACGTGGCAGAAGGGTGTGATCGACGCGGGGAGTTGGTTGTCAAAGCCGCAGATGGGATCGCACACACATTCAAAATCCACGTCACCCACCGATCTCCGATACCTGAAGATACGTACACACTGCTTGGTGGCGATCCGTACGAGGCCAGCCAGTGGGCCGTAGGGAGACGACTGCCAGATCAGAGATTCGAGAAGGTGTCGGTGATCGCGATGGACGACCCGGGCAAAGCATTGCAATGGCTGCAGGATTTCGGTCCGGCTGCAAGATCTCGTAATGTCCTTGTCTGATTTGACTACCGATGGGGAGAAGTCATCACGGTTTGATTTCCTGGTGTCGACAACCAGGTCTGGAAATCAGACAGGCGGAAGGAGTATTGTCATTGCTGTAGAGTCATAGAATACTGTGTACAGTCATGTGAAACACGGACAGATGGCGGGCGTCCAGAGTCAGCATGCGGGAGGAGAGGGAAGGGTGTGCGGGAGTGTGCATGGGGAGGGACAGTGTGTGTGGGCGCGTGGGGAGGGACGTCGCCGGGTGCGGGCTATTACTAGTAGATGGAGGGTGCTTGGTGGAGGGAGGGTCGGTCGCGTGGCTGTGAGGGAGGTCGGCGGAGGAGTGACCGGTAGTCAAAGGGAGGGAGGGTCCTGTGGCTGTGGAGGATGGACAGGAAGGTGTTGCAGAGAGCGATGGCAGAGATGGGCGAGGTTCAGAGGACGGCGGACAAGGGAAGGACTCTGCCTTTATGTACTTTGATCAGTCTACTGCGCGCAGTTTTGCCTGGCACGTCCAAAAATGGTATACCACGCATTCTCGTTCCTGTTTTATATAGCGCTAAGATTGCCGCGGCCACGGGGTAAGTACCTTAACATTATTCCTAGCAATTGCTAGCCCTGTCAGTACGTATCCATATTTCCTTCCTTTTGCCTAGCTTTCTGCTCATGGATTGAACAGCCATGTCGGTCGAGCTAAATATGTACTGCTAGCGCTTGGCTCACCATCAATCAGTGACGTTTGTAAGGAAGAATGCACCTACGCATATGTATCCACCAGTCCCGTGGACACTGTGGCCGTCATACTACTGCTTCTCCAGTATCATCGGAACTTGTAGGCTCATAATTTCCCCGCCCCTAAGGTATTCGCAAAATGCACAAACGGGAGAGAGTATCCTCCCGTTCGTGCAAACAACCAGCGTAGTCTCCCGTTCAAGTCGTTTCAACGGGAGACCGACACTGGCCGTTGTGGGTCCGACTCGCCCAACAAAAAGTAGCACGAGCCCTGAAGGACTCGTGCGGGGTGCAGCTGTGAATGATAAGCCTAACCCCGAGCGACCTACCTTTGCGGAGACGAAGATGCACTGCAATAGAAGCAAGCTAGCATTGGATTCAATGGAAAGAAAAGCCAGCCTCATTTCGTCAACTTCCAGAAATGCTGCATCGAGTCAACCACACCACGCTGTTATCCAACCCCGAGTCCTCCTCAAACGGCATCTATCTAATCAGACGCAACAGGTTAAACGGGGGTGAATAGCGGCATAAGGTGTTTGACTCCTGCATATGGATTGCAAGAGAAAATGAAAATTCTGATTTAGCATTGACGCCATCACGAAAAGAGTGCACTCACAGAAAATCCCATCCATCCACTCCCCACGCAAGCACACTTGAAGCCGGGACGCGGACGTCGCCCGTGGAATGCATGTGAGGTTGTCGAGATGTTGCTCCGCGGATAACAATGCATGGCATTGGCATACAACTCGCTCCCTTTGCCACTACCCGAACATCGTTGAAGCTTGCAAGAGTGGACGAAGGTGTCAGCGCGGGCATGGATGAGTGGTTGGGAAAGTGTTATCCCCGAGAAAGTGCAATTCGTAGATTCTCTTCTCTCGAACGTCCACTGTCGTTCTTCCCCTTACGTGGCACTCCGCTCCTTGTATCTCGCGTCTTCTTTCCGTCGATGGCAAATATCTCCAGCTCAAAAGAACGAGTCGGATTTGCATTGTTCTGTCATGCAATGCTTGAAGGGACAGCGATTCTGGGCAGTAGACGATGGCCCGAGCTTGTACTCGGATATGTAATGGTCAGTGCGAGACGTGTTTTGATAGAAGAGTTGCGCATTTGGACTCAAATATAGGTGAGCTGCTGATGCCTATTTTTCTTCTCTGTGGCTAACTCATTTTCACCCAGCATCCGTCTCTTGCCGTCCGATCCCTTCTGAGGGCCCCGTGTGCAATGATGTCTTTGTGGGTCTTCTCATTAACTGAGTGTCCTCGTCGGTGTGTACTGGAGAACGTCGTGCCGTCCATGCGAGGGTGATGATGGTAAGAGTTGAAGGAACGTGGGAGCTGACACAGATCACCCCCTCCAACCCGCGTGTCTTCAAGTGAGCGACACTAAAGGCGATATGGAAGCGAAGAAGGAGAATTATAGATGATACTACTGACGTACAAAAAGTAAAGACTACAAAGCGAGACGCGAAAGGTTAAGGAACTCACGCTTCATGAAGGAAAAAACCATGCAAGACCGTGAGCAGCCAAGGTACTCCGCGTTCCGAGGGCATGCACTGGTGCTTGAACAAGCAGGGCCCCGCCCGAACTGAGACCAGCTGTTGTATAGGCCCGAATACTCGATGATGACGCGCTAGCATCAAAGGGCATTAGCCTGAGAACATCTGGGGGAGAGAAACGACGTACCATACACAAAGAAGCACTCGACGTCGAACATCACACCCATGCCATCCACCTCTTTATTCAGCTGCACGAGATGAAGCTGAAGGACAGCGTGTTCAGCTATCCACATCTTGAAGGTCGGCTTTATTACTCAGAAATTGTCGATAGCACAAGAAAACCATGGATACTGGACCAATTTCTGTGAAAAAGGAAGCTGAAGCCAATATGGATGGCGTAAATGTGTCGCAAATTGGGGTCCTAACTTGCCTATGTTGGGGCTCTTGTCGATTAAACTCAGGGATGGCGCGCAGCATGATGATCTTGCACGTCGGAATATCAGTCGCAACACTCTGATTAGAGGGAAACGTCGTTCAAGCTCCTAGACATTAGTTAGAGGTGTTGAACGTCAATTGAGGATGCATACCAGGCGAAGAAACACGTAACTACGCGATTTTTTCTGAATAAATAAGAATTGAGAACATGAGATACAGCAAGCGAGGACTGAAGGTGAGAAGTAGTGGGGTCAGACTTTGGAAGGAAGTGGTTAGAAAGAAAATGCAGTTGATTCCTCTTTGGGACCGGCACGACGGCAAATTCCTTTTTAGCTTAGTAGTAGATTGCCGGCGTTCCAATGGTCCACGCCCATCCTTCCACCTCTCTACAATGCAATAGATGCCACGCCTTCCCTTTACCACACCGTGTATCACGTTCCAGCGATATCAGCATATTACGCCAGTTTTGAGCCAAGGCGACGCATCACGTTCGGAATGCGGGACGACCGGCAGCAGAGGGCTGGGGCAACTGGTGTTGAGATAGTTGGAGGAAAGAGTATGGTCGATACTCGTCCAGTGCCCCTTCAAATGCCCCATGACCTGCACATCAGGCCTCAGATCATCTCAGACGCATCTTCCTCAAACATCTCGAGAAAATTGACACACCCTTCGCTCCCCAGTCTGCTAGTTCGTCTTCATCATATTCCCGTGACTGCCAAGGCACCTTAGTCACCCTCCAAACTGAGTCCACCACCCCCATAACAAATCGAACACCCACGAAATACAGCACACACCCGAATACTCGTCTTATAGGGCCGGGAACCTTATACGTGTTCGCTACCTGTCAAACGCAGATGTAAAAATATGCTCAGAGTTGGTCCAGTCCCGCATTTCTGTCGGTTACATTGAATTTGCGCGTCACACCACCATACTACAAGGAACGGAAATCCAAACCCGCCAGCTCTCGCTTACCTTTTCTCGCAAACTACGAAGACTGAGATCTGAGAGGTTAGGGTTATTAACAACTCCCTGCCGCATGCGATCCGAATCTGACCTGAAGGGATACACATTCGTGCAGGGAAGTTTAGTGGAGGTAAGGATTCTGGTATCCATTCTCTAATGGTTTACTAATGACTACTTGACAGTTTTGAAGAGGCAGCTAACACTTGAGATAAGGACACGAACAATCTACAACGTGTCGTTCTCCTTATATCTTTACCTAGGGTTTGTGTGAGTTCCATGAACCGCACGACCGCGTGTCCCCGCCTACGTAGCTTACCACGAGGTACGCAGTACCTCCCAGTTTCCATTCTCTGACTGATGGAGTCGATGGCAGTGATAAGGCCAGATTCGAGGTGTCTGGCTCTTGAGGTAAGATCTTCTACTGACAGCATCCGAGAAGTACACTAACAAAAGTTCCCAATCTAGCATCGATTTCTGAAGCTACGGCCATTTCAGGTGCGTATCGATCCATCAACCCTTTCCGGCACATGACATTTAGTGGAACGACAAAAGTGGATGCACCGCAAAGAAAGATCGGTGGGGGTCTTGAGACATGGTTTTTCAAGGTAAGCCCTTTAATGGAAGATACCCAAGGCACAGCTAATACAATATTTCGTCAATCCAGCATCGATGTTTCGGGCCACGGCTGTTTATAGGTTGCGCCTCTGCTTCTGCCGAGTGTAGATGCCTCGGCCGCTCCTCAAGCGTGGTTTTCGTAAGCCTTCCTTAGTTCCATCTTGAAACTGTTTATTAACAATAGTCTAGGGAATGTACCCCGAATTGTACCTTCTCTGTCAGTTAACGTGCGCGCGGGAGGCTAGGAGGGACGAGAGTAAAGGCCCGTGGTAAGCCACTTGACTGTCATCCTAATGGCACTACTGACTAGTTTCTAGCTATGCTTGACATTGATTTATCACACATCTGGTGAGTATTTTGGTAATTTCTATTGATTCAATCTAACAACTTTGCTACCGAGCTTTAAAACGGACGTGGGTGCACACACGGAGAGGAGAGAATGTGGGAAGTGCAGAACACCACTACGCGTGCGGCGCGCACAGGGAGATGGATTTGCACTGAAATAGATCAGTAAGCAGACTTGGCCGATATCGTCATCCCACCACTAAGCAGTTCTGTAGACGACTACCAAACCCACTCTTCCCATTCACCTCCTCGCCTGCTAGGTTCGACGTCGAGTTGACGGGACAACTCATATGGTGGGTCCAGCATGGGATTTTTGGGTCTACTCTCCATCCATCACTATGGTAGGCCTCGCGATCATTTTTTATTGATAAAGACTAAAGAGTTTACTAAAGAATACACAATACAGACAGAGCAGAAGTTAGCCAGCAGCGCTGAGAGTCGGCGCGCGTGGGGAGGGGAGGATGGAGTGCGGGGAGGGACGTACGTGTGCGTGTAAAGGGAATCGTATGTGAGAAGGGACATCAACAGTCGGGTGCTGTATGTTCACGATTCCTATTCTGTTGACCTTGTACTGATATTAATTTCGCCTGCAGTTCATTATGGATAATATCAAGAAGCACGAGTCCCTCACATATGTATCGCTATTCTCCTTTCACATATCATAGGTCGCGAGCCCTCATCAGGACTACATAGACGTCGAAGCCAAGTGCAGAATGAATGCCACAGGAAATGCAGCTATGGCGTATGACGCGGCTTCACGTAAGTTGGTCCATTACCTCCTTATTACTTACTGATCTTTTGTTAGATAGATATCTCGACTCCCTTGGCTTTTTCGGTAGGAAAGGACAATCAGCTCGGAAGCTCTGGGACCAAAACTCCTTTTTTGTATTCCTCCACCATCGACCAACCAGAAACGTTTCTCATCTGTTTGTCCTTGATGGACTGAAGATACTCAACCCAAGCTCTTCGTTCATCAAGGTTTCTCGATGCCAAGTTTCCGATTTTGCACACTCAGCTGTCAACATCAACGTATCCATATCAGTTTTGAGCGGACATTATTTAGAGAACGGGAGGCGCAGAGTTTGGCATTTTGAAGGTGGAGAGGGTCGTGTCTATGACTATGATGGCTGTAGAGATGGAGGGCCGTGCATGGTTCAACTGGCAGAGTGTACTACTCTTGGGTACGTCCACTATTCTGTATCTCGTTGCACTCCTATTGACATCTGGTCGTATAGTTCATAATGGTCATCTGGTTCCTGGAAGCCGCCGGGAAGCTAGACGTCAGTATCGCATTCCAACAATTCCAAGAAGAACCTGCTGGCTGCCGATCTCCTTCGACATGTTGTTGTTGTTGGTGTAGATCTGTACCGTCACCGGCATAAACGAGAGATAGCTTTACGGCGACAATTGTCGTCTCTTCATCGATCCTCGCTTCCCTCGTTGCCTTCATCTGCATCGCCGAAGTATACTTTTCGTCATGACCTCACCATCAACACTATCACCATCAAATAATCTTAATAATGTTTCGTCCACCGTTCTCCCCACTACACTGTCGATCACATTAGACCAGTCCGATTGTTCCAAATACGAGTCTTGGCCCAAGCCTACGATGATGAGTCGCACAATGACACGGGCGGCAAGAAAACAGCAATGTCCTTTCTCGCAACGACATGCCTACCCGCCACTCACCAAGTTCGCCGTCCTCTCTCTGTGCTGTGAGACCGAACACCAACCACAATCTCTCAGACCGATTCCTTTGCAAGTTTTAATCGGTATACTCCAACGCACCGCCTCACTATCCCATCTAAAACGATATGATTGACTCTATGCGCCAGCACACAACCGGTCAGCGCAACATAACAGCGACCACATGGGACAGCTCAATATCTCAATCGCGCAGAATCCATGGAGCATCTTCATTATCAGCTGATACTTTAGTGGGCGTCGAAATGAAAATGACACTCCCATTCCTCCCGAACATAGCGGAGGGCATCTGGAATCGGCTTTGACAGGTTGTCCCCAGTAAATCACTAAATGGTTTGTTCTCGTCATTCATGTATTCCCAACGAGATCAATAAATGTATCTAGCGTTACAATGATTCGAGAGCCACTATGGAGCTGTTTCGAGAAGTTTGGGCACCTCAGTCTTCTGCTAACAGGTATGTTGGTGGATCAACATTGCTGTGATTGATGCTTATTGTCTTCTACAGGTCCGGGGTATGTATTATACCTATCCGGCTGTTGTACGTTTGAGTTCGCCGGGGAGAATCCCAGGGTAGACTAACATAAGAATGCAGGTACACATCAACGCGACATGAAGCCTAGGAAGCAAACATGGGCGTCCATTGACGAATAGTCATCAGAGGGCATATCAAACCGCCTGCTTTCCGAGCAGGTTAGCGGCTGATTTCAGGTCCGTTGCTCTTGAACGAGAGGTGGCTTTCTATACTTTCCATGGTATGTTTGTTGCCATGGTTCGCTGTTGAACCTGCCACTTCGAACGTCGACCGTCATACTATTTCTGTGGACTGCGTATTTGGGATGTTGTGTACATGAAGAATGACCGGTGTTTTCGAGGGAGCGACGACAAGGCCGATACTCACACTGGAAGTGAAATTGGTATCTCGGAGTGAAAGGCGATGACGGCGAAGTGGTTGAGTTCAAGGGAATGAATGACCTATCGTTGCGCAAACTCAACTATATGGCGACTCATCGTCGAATTAATGTTGGTAGGCACTCCGCGACACGAATAATTCAATATAATCACTACATGTGTGTGACCGTGGCCATCCATCACAGACCAGACCATGCTGTTTGCACAGCTCCTGTACTTTACCTTCTGACAGCTCCCCACGTCGACTCAAGCAGCACTCCCTTGAACGCACATCCTCGAAAGGACACGGGAAATAGTGAGTACAGTTAATCTACGGTGGTTTAAGTGCTTACTTACACAGCGCTCCCAAGAATCACAGAAAGTTCGCTTTCGATTCGTATCAGGCCGATTTGGAAACATTTGCGCTCGATATTTACAGCTGCACAGAGACCAAAGGATCTCCGCTGTTTTGGACCAGAATACGAACATAATCGTGGTTACATATACTAGAGTGGTGATAGGACATATGGACATTAATTGGAGTAACGATGATCATCATTGTCGGCGGGTATGTCAGTCGGCAAAACAGACAGAGAAGAGATTGAAATGTATTTTCAGGCCAAAGTCACCCTTTCCGCGTTCACCGAGACCGGCCAAGCGGAATTGTCTATCAAGGTTCCAATGCAGCGGTCGTACACCAGTCGAAGTCCTGTCATACCATGCTCCCTCGTGGACACTCCCTGTGCTACGCTTGGCATTTGAGGGATCCTGAATGGACTAAACACCGCCCTCGGAATGTTTGAAACGTCACGCAAGCTTTGCCCTATTTTCAAAGACTTCATTGAAAGGAACTACGACTTTGGCACAGCTTATGCCCTCCTTCGCCCAGTATGGAATACACATAACCTTGGCAACAAACTACGCAGACGTGAAGGGGAAGACAGGGAGCGCCGACAAAAAGCACTGGTAGGAAACCGGATTGTCGACCCGCGTTTGACACCTTGACGTGTATGGGACCTGTACAGCAATCGCGTGGTGCCATCGTGGATCACTAAAGAAAGGCCAACGCCGATTTCGCACGCATGGGTTGATGAGAAGGATCGTGTGGATGTGCGGACCCCTATCAACAGGAAGGAGTGGCCTGTGCCTATGCCAAAGGACGCGGATCTCAACCTCATCCGGATCGAGATGCTGAATGTGGGAGCAGAGTACGCGTGGCTGGATGTGCTCTGTTTAAGACAGAAAGAGGAAGGGGGGCCGAGGGAGGATCTGCGCATGGAGGAGTGGAGGCTGGACGTGCCTACAATTGGACGTGTGTATGACCATGCATATACAACAGTGGTGATCTACCTGAGTGGGCTAGGGCGGCCGTTGAGGTTGAAGGACGGCGACTTGGACAGCAATCGGAACTGGTTTCGACGTGCATGGACACTCCAGGAGGTTGGACGTCAGTGCATCATTGCCAGTGATATGCCAGATGGACCGATGCACGCACAGCGGTTATACCACGGGAACTACGAGACTGCGTTCCTGACCAGGTTTCACAGGGAGCTGCATTCAGTGGAGAGGTGTAGACATCATATATTTGCTGTACTGGCAGACATGCAGAAGCGCATGTCAACCAATCCGGTTGACAGAGTGGCCAGACTCGCATTCCCTCTGCGGCCCCATACGATACCTGCCTACCATGAGAGTGAGACTCTTGAGGATGCATGGACAGCACTGGTGAATGCAATGGACCCTGGGATGCGCACACGCTTCCTCTTAGTGTATCCTAGAGTTGGACTCGGATGCAAGAAATGGAGACCAACATGGGACCAGGTCATGAAACAGCCTCTGCCAAAGGATGTCGACGATCTTTATGCATGCGTTTGGCATAATAACAAGATGGATGAGGACTGGTGTGGTGAGCATTGCATTGAAAAGGGGCATGTGTGGGTATTCAACGTGGGATCGGCAGAAAGGCGTGATCGATGCGGGGAGTTGGTTGTCAAAGCCGCATACGGGATCGCGCACACATTCAATATCCGTGTCACCCACCAATTTCCGATACCTGAAGATACATACACACTGCTCAGTGGTGGCAATCTGTCCTGGTTCAGCCATTGGGCCATAGGGAGACGACTGCCAGATCAGAGATTCGAGAAGGTGTCGGTGATCATGATAGACTGCCTTACATACAGACAAAGGCAGACGCTGGAGGATCTCAGCATGGCGGCAAGATCTCACAATGTACTTGTCTGATTTGACTATCGGTGGGGAGAAGTCATCACAGTCTTGATTTCCTGGTGTCAACAACCAGGTCTGGAAATTAGACAGGCGGAAGGAGTATTGTCATTGCTGTAGAGTTATAGAATTCTGTGATAGCGGGGGCAATTAATCTAATACAACATGTTCTGCACACGTCCGCATCAATAGTCAGAATGGAAAACACACTCGAACTCGTGAAGGTGTTTTAGACAAAAGAATAAAAGAAGTTCCGACTGAAAGAAATATGGATTAGGTGTCATCGGGCCATGCCCAACCCACATATGGCGGCCCTTCACATCGCAGCCATCGAGTCATCATCTCTTTGACCCTGCATCCTGGCAACGTTGCCCTCCTAATAATTTCATCCCTCTGTTGCCTCACTTCGTCCCTCTTCATATTCCACAGGCGACGTGTCCGACCTCTTTTCCTCCAAGTCAAAAACAAAAAAAACGCCACAGTTCCACAAGGAAATTTGAGCACCGTCGAGCTCAATGGGCACCAAGATGACTAGTGAGGACTGGAGGGCTGCCTTTGTTACATGTGGGGATCATAGTAGGGAGACGCAAGTTCCGAGGACTTGCATCACTCTTCTCACACGCATCCCCTCTTCTACTCTGTAGCCTGCATTTTAATATGAATAACTCTATAATATTCTGACCAAAGACGTACGACTCACTGTGCCCATTCAAACTAATCCCTGTGGTGAGCGAGCATAGAAGGCGTTGAGGAAATGTATACATACTACCTCAAGTGACTACGCCAATCAGGTATTGGGAATCCGTCTTGCAGTCTACACTTGGCTGGGTTAGAGTAAACGCCACCACATTAAAACTAACAGAATAATACATTGCCAGGTTGTTGAGCTGCGGTGATGTGGCGGTCGTTGGGACGGGAGGTCTTGTGACCGGTACCAGTTTCCTATTCGGATGGGGTTTTTTTTTTTTTTTTGGAATCTGCATTTAATTAACCGCAACAAGTACGCTGCCTAAGCTGCTTCCGTCCTTACTATTTCATTATGCCAAGGGGAGAGAGAAAGGCTGAGTGACTTCGCAGCCTCTCTCTGCGAGTGGGAATCCAGAGGATGACGAATCCCCCAAATTCGAAACTCGAGGGTGGGTGGGCTGGGTGCGATTATTGCGCTGACTGCAAACGAGAGGAGTCGAAGTCAAAGGCAAGTTCGAGTCCTTCTCGTTTGCTTAGTCAGCGCCTTATGAGCATTGCCTCACACGTTCGGCTGATGCTCAACGTCCAACTACCTACTAAGACGCGGTGGCGGGGCCGGTGGGTCCCTCCAGTCAGTTTTCAGTTTTCTATATACGGGTGTGTTGGCGTTGTGTGTGGAGTGCAGCAACGAACTGTGGTGGTGCTTCTTTGCCCTCACTTCGGGCAGGTGTTTTCTGCGTCTGCAGTTGGCCGTGGCCGTGGATATTCGGATGGGTTGATTCATCACTTTTAACCATGACCATGACAACGATGGTGACCAACGAAGGGTGAGCTTTTATTCTATTATCTCTTCGCGTCATTCTTGGGCCTAATGCTCTGCAGGTCATCGTTTTCAATACTGCCCAGTAGCAGAGGTGGACTTTGTTCAGAAAGGTAAGGATTTCGTACCAGTTTATTTCCTCGAACTCTTACCCTTTCTTCGCCAGTTCACGTTTGCATCTACTCTGGTGAGCTATCAACTTATTACTCAGTTTTAATCTTTCCTTATTTTTGTTCTCCTAGGTCTATTCTAATGGCTGTAGTCAACACACCTATGGATAGTTTAGTTTTCGCGCAAGGTTCGTAGTTTATGGCCTATATTTCTCTCGCAATCTAAGCCTGTTTTTTCTCCTTTTGTAGCCACGCCATTCTCGTAAGATTAGAAGACGCGGCCACTTTCTGAACGAGGACGTCAAACAGCCTATCGTTATCAAGCTCAACGACGACGACCTCGATCCCCCCTCCCAGTTTACGGCTCCCAATAGATCTCCCGGCCCTCAAGCTCGACAATGACAGATTTCTCCCTCTTCCCAGTCTGCGACCCTCAACACATCGACCGTCCCTTAAGACCTCATGCGCGGTATTGAATCTCACGACGTCGGTGGATACACATTCGTGCAGGGAAGTTTAGTGGAGGTAAGGATTCTTGTATCCATTCTCTATGGGTTTACTAACGAATACTCAGTCTTGAAGAGACAGCCAACACCACACGAACATTCTACAATATCCCGCTCTCATATGTTTACGTAGGATTTGCATGGATTCCCTCATGAACCGCGCGACCGCCTGTCCTCGTCAACGCAGCCATTCTGGTAGCTCACTGCAAGGTACGCAGTAGCTCCCTATTCCATCTTCTGACTGACGCCGTCTTCAGTCGTGACACCGAGTCGATGACAGACGATAAGGCCAGATATGGGTTGTCCGGCTGTTTTCTCAAGGTAAGGCATCCCACTGGCAACGCCCGAGACTACACTAACAGAAGTTTGTATCCATTCTAGCAGCGATTTCTGGAGCTACGGTCGTCTGCGGCGCATATCGATCCCTCAACACTTTCCGGCGCGTGGTGTTTAGTGCAACGATGAGGGCGGATGGAGTGGGGAAGCATCGTCTGTAGTCGCAGGAAAGATCGGCGGGCCTCTTGTCAGAACGTGTTTCTTCAACGGTAAGCCCTTGCATGCACGATACCCGAGACAAAGCTAATACAAGATTTCGTCCAGTCCAGCGCTGATGTTTGGGGCTACGGCCATTTATAGGTTGCGCCTCCGTCGAGTATCGATCCCTCAACCCTTTCTGGCGTGTGGTGTTTACTGGAACGATGAGGGTGGATAGACTGTGGGAATGCACCGCGTAGAAAGATCGGTGGGGGTCTTGGAACATGGTTTTTCAAAGTAAGCCGATTGATGCAAGATATCCGAGACACAGCTAATACAAGATTCGTTCAGTCCAGCGTCGATGTTTCGGGCCACAGCCGTTTATAGGTTGCGCCTCTGCCTCTGCCGAGTGTACATGCCTCAGCAGCTCCTCAAGCGTGGTTTTCGTAAGCCTTCTTAGTTCCATCTTGAAACTGTTTACTAACAATAGCCTAGGGAATGTACTCTTCAACCTACCTTCTCTGTCAGTCAACATGCGCGCAGGAAGCTAGGAGGGTGTGCGGAGGACGTGGGACGAGAGTAAAGGCCCGTGGTAAGCCACTTGACTGACATCTTAATCGTACAGGCTACTGACCAGTTTCTAGCTATGCTTGACGTCAACTGAATGCACTCAATTTATCACATGGCATCTGGTGAGTATTTTGGTAATTTCTATTGATTCAAACTAACGGCTTTGGTACAGAGCTTCGAAACAGACGTGGGCACACACACGGAAAGGAGTGTGTGTGCGGGGTGTGCGGAACACCACTACGCGCGCGCGGCGCGTGCAGGGAAATGGATTTGTGCGGAAGTCGACCGGTAGGCTGACTCGGCGGAGACCGTCATCTGACCACTAACCAGTTCTGTAGGCAGATGATATGACTACAGGACGTACCCTTCCCGTCCACCTCCTCGTCTGCTGGTCACGACTCGCCGTTAACAAAACGACTTGGCGTCACTCGATGTCACGCATCTTGAGAGAGGACGCGCGTTCACGGTCGGCACAGAGGAGAGGAAAGTGCGGAGGGAGGGAACAATACCACGCCGCTGTTGAGATTCAAGACTTGCGCAGGAAGCTGGGATGATATGCGGAGGGAGATGGACGTGCGAGAGACCTCAGACGAGAGCAAACACCAACGGTACGCAGACTTGGCTGACATCCTCGTGGCAGCACTGACTAGCACTGCAGGCCGACGGTATAGACGCAGGACACAGTTCCCCATTCGCCTCTTGTGAGGTCTGCACACGATTTATCACCCATCTAGTAAGTCCTTGCGATAATTTCTATTGATTCACCACTAACGACCTTACTACAGTCATATGAAACACAGACAGATGGCGGGCGTCCAGAGTCAGCATGCGGGAGGAGAGGGAAGGGTGTGCGGGAGTGTGCATGGGGAGGGACAGTGTGTGTGGGCGCGCAGGGAGGGACGTCGCTGGGTGCGGGCTATTACTAGTAGATGGAGGGTGCTTGGTGGAGGGAGGGTCGGTCGCGTGGCTGTGAAGGAGGTCGTCGGCGGAGGAGTGACCGGTAGTCGAAGGGAGGGATGGTCCTGTGGCTGTGAGGGACGGTTGGAGGGAAGAGGCCAGCGAGGCAGGCCACGGCGTGCGCGTCATGCTTAGTAAAACCGGCGATACCTCCGTGCTTTCCTCCACCACAAGTCTTGATCTTGATCATGTACACACAGGCGCTGGTCGGCAGTTGGATGATATCCAGAGTATTGATTCCCATAGTTACCCTCCGGACGCATCATTACTCTGATACATCAACCCAGCGCAACTCTACCACAGATTTCCGGCAATTCAAGCAAAGTGACGGTTCCCAATCCACTCTTGTTGTAATTGATTGGAAACGTCGACCTGGAGGTTCTGCTCGATGGGAGAGGATACTCTGGAAGAAGCTGGAAGTCGGAGATATCGTTCTTTTGTGGGCAAGTTCCCGCTGATATCGTTGTTCTCTCAACGTCAGATCCTGATGGCATGTGCTATCTGGAGACGAAGAATCTGGACGGCGAGACCAATCTAAAGCCTCGAAAATCCATCAAGGCCACTTCGTCTATATCCTCTGAAGACAATATCGAACGCTCATCGTTTTATCTTGACTCCGAGCCGCCCCACCCGGCCAGAACCTGTATCTTTACCATGGTGTTCTTCGCTACAAGGACACTGCCACGGGCGAGAAGAAGCAGGAACCGGTCACGATCAATGAAACGCTCCTTCGTGGATGTGCCATCCGTAATACTACTTGGATCATCGGCTTGGTTGTTTTCACCGGTGCAGACACCAAGATCATGTTGAACAGAGGTGCTACCCCGTCAAAACGTTCCGAAATAGAGAAGGAGACAAATTTTAACGTCATCGTCAACTTCGGTGTCCTGGTTTTCATGTGTACCATTGCGGCTATTTTCAATGGCCTACAGGATGCGCAGACGGGTACCAGTGCTGAGTTTTTCGACATCAACTCGGACGCGACGGAGTCACCAATCGTAAACGCCATAATAACCTTTGTGTATGTATCAGCTTTTTTTTTGTGGATTGCTACTCATCACGTCGTGAAGGTCATGTCTCATTGCTTTCCAAAACATTGTACCAATATCACTGTACATTTCTATCGAGATCGTCAAGACTATACAAGCCTACTTCATTTCTCAGGACGTGGATATGTGCTATCAACCCTACGACATGCCTTGCGTTCCTAAAACATGGAACATCTCCGATGACTTGGGGCAGATCGAGTATGTATTTTCCGACAAGACTGGTACACTCACGCAAAACATCATGGAGTTTCAGAAGTGCTCGGTCCATGGTGTCGCATATGGAGAGGGTGTCACAGAGGCACAGTGCGGAGCTGCAACCCGAGAAGGCAATGCAGACTCCCTTGACCCCCGTGACTTGGCGGAAAAACTCGCAGCACTGAAACAGCAGATGCTGAGTGTTATGGAACGCACCTTCAAGAACCGGTATCTTCAGCCGGAAAAGCTGACACTGGTGTCGTCCAAACTCGCACAAGATTTAGCGGACCGTTCGTCTGAGCAACGGGGTCACCTCATTGCTCTCTTCCGAGCGCTCGCTCTGTGTCACAGTCCTTTCCGACAAGCCCGAACCCCAGGAGTCGCCATATTATTTAGATTACAAGGCTGAATCGCCGGACGAGGCCGCTTTGGTGGCTGCCACTCGAGATGTTGGGTTCCCCTTTGTCAAGAAATCAAAGGATACCTTTGACATAGAAGTCATGGGCCAGTCGGAGTTCAAGAACCGGTACCTTCAGCGGTGCAAAGGGGGGGATGGAGTCAATACGAAGCTCGTGTACATAGCTGAAACAATAGAATTGATTTTGACCCGGCATTTGGATCAGCGACGACGAAAACATCGATTTCTCGACGAGGGTGGGGGTGATAAGTGAAAGAGCAGAATCTGTTTATTGCCGCTACTACGGTACACGATGTAACGACGAGAAGAGGATCAAGAGCCAAAAAGATGCCCCGAGGATTCGCCTAACACGAATAACCCACGGTTTTATGGGAAGAACACCCAAGTCCGCATAATTTGGAGCTCGTAGGATCGTAATCTCCCGGTCCCGAAGGTATTCATGATTTGCACAAACGAGAGAGAGTATCCTCCCGTTCATGCAAACGACCAGCGTAGTCTGCCGTTCAAGTCGTTTCAACGGGAGACCGACGCTGGCCATTGTGTGTCCGACTCGCCCAAAAAAAAAGTAGCACGAGCCCCGAAGGACACATGCGATGTGCAACTGTGAACCATAAGTCTAACCCCGAGCGAACTACCTTTTGAGAGACAACAGCGCGCTGAAATGGAAGCAAGTTAGCAAAGTTAAACAAAGTCAGCTCACCATATCTCAGTGCCACGAATGCCACATCGAGTCAACCACACCACACCGTTATCCAACCCCGAGTCCTCCTCAAACGGCGTCTATTTAATCAGACGCAACGGGTTAAACGGGGGTGAATAGCGGCGTAAGGTCGTTGACTCCTGCATGTCGATTGCAAGACAAAATGAAATCCTGAATCATAGTCAGCGTGGGTACGATCTCGAAGAGGGTGCACTCACAAGAAAAGCCTCTTCAGGGCGTAGCTAAGCCGTCACATCCCCGAACTCCCTCCCTCTCCCATCCACTCCTCACCAGATGCAGCAGCGCAACGTCGTTTGCAGAAGCTTAGCTCGAAGTCTCAGGAGGGGGACTTCGATGTCGCCCACAGAATGCATGTGAGGACGTCGAGATCTTGCTCCCTGGCCTTGGCATAGAACTCGCTCCCTCCACCACTACCCGAGCATTGTTGAAGCTGGAAAGAGTGGGCGGAGGCGTCGACGCGGGCATGGGCGAGTGGTGGGGAACGTATCATCCCCGAGAAACAGTCCGCGCGGAGAGGATGAGATAGGGGTCTGCGTCCTCTTCACGCATCTGCAGCCGATCGCGTTCGTCCCCCTATTGCCTTGACTCCTCCTGGATACCCGCTCTCCGGAACGCGATACATCGTCTTGGGGCAAAAATCGACCCCACAGCTGGCGCATACATTCGTGGGAATAGCGTCAGCAAAGGGACAGCCGTTCCCAGAGGGAGGGAGAGGGATGAATCAGGGAGGAGGGATCAAGACAGCGAGAGGGCGGTCAACCTAATTGCGAGAACATTAACCACGGAAGAATCATGCATGAAATAAAAACTCACCTTCGTTGGGGACACGTCTGCAGCCGATCGCGATGTCCCCCCTATCAACTCAAGTACTACCATCTTTCCCTTCCTCAACGTCGTCTCGAACTGATAATCGTGCCCATGCCTGGCCCTGATTTTCATGTCGAGTCGCAGCGCCACAGTAGTTCGTGAACTGGCACGGGATAGCCGTTCACGAAATGGAGGCCGAGGGAGAACGAAGGAAGACCTAAGCAATAGAACGTTAGCCAGATTGAACCAAGGAGGAAAGTAATAAAACTCGCCTCTAACTTACCAAACCCAGAATACCCCTTCAGAGCAGAGATCCTACCCACGTAGGTTGTGGGTGTTGCGTGCCCTCGCTCGCCGGAAAGTGATATGTCGCCTCGGAGCAAAAACCGTGCCAGAGGGAGAGGGGTGGATCGGGGAAGAAGGCTTTGAATGTGTAGAAGGAAGACGTCGCACATGTTTGACGGCTACAGGATAGACTAAGGACGGGAACATTAGCCATAGAAGAATCAAGCACGAAATATAAAGCTCACCTTCGTTGGGGAAATCAATCACTGCATCTTCCAAATCCGACTCTTTCCCTTCAAAAGTTGTAACTGCGGCGGCCCTACGCGCATTGCTGATCCTTGTAAGTCGTCATGTTGCCCTTGCTCGCCGGAAAGCGATACATCGCTTCAGCGCAAAACCTGACCCATATATCGGTGTCGAGCATTGAGGAGAGGTCGAACTTGAAGAAACGCGATGACCGGCGTGATAAAGCGATGAATCTACGAGGGATCAATTAAGCCAAAGGGCGGTATAATTTACGACACTTACCTTGACGTCGAAAGGGAAAAAATCAAGCGCGTGCCGCCGTTGAGTATGATACTCGAAACACCCTAAGTCGTCAATCCAATGCAAATAGAACAAGGAAGACAAAGAATAAAACCTTCGTGATACGACATGAAGGTCGACGAGATAGGCGAAGACTCAAAGGTGCGAAAGGTCGTGCCAAACACCACGCCGTTGCCAAACATCCCGTTTCGAGCAGTCACCTCCCTTCATCGCAACACGGTCAACGACGCGTCCTCAATGGAACAGCGGACTTGGTAAGGATTTGGTACCACGCTGTTGTTTCTTCGATTTCTTACCCATTGTTCGCCAGCTCACGTCTTAATTAATCATTTACTATAGTAAGCTATCAGTTTGATACTCAGTTTTGATTTTTCCTTATCGTTGTTCTCCTAGTCTATTCTAATGGCCGTAGTCAACAAGGTTCGTGCTCGATGCTTTGCATTTCTCTCGCAAGCTAACCCTTTTTTTCCCTTTGTAGTCACGTCGTTCTTACAAGATCCGACCATCCCTGAACGAGGATGTCAAACAACCGGTCGCTGTCAAGCTCGACGACGTCGTCGATCCCCCTCCTAGTCTACGGCTCTCAATATATCTACCGGCCCTCAAGGCCTTTGTGACGACGGTGGTGGATACATTTGTGCGAGGAAAGTTAGCGGAGGTAACGATTTCTTGCGTCAAAGCTATTACGGCCTACTAACAAAATATTGACTGTACTCAAAGATGCGGCTGACGGATACCAGGTTCGTGTGCTAACATTTTCCAATGTTCCGCTTTCTCTAACATTCTCCCAGACCCCGCATGGATCGCCTCCTCAAATGTACGACCACATCCTCCCCCTATTGAACTGTTCACGCAGCGTATGCGAAGGTACGTGACATAACCCAAGTTGATTATTCTCGCTAACGCAGTCTCTACAGGTGGTCGATCGATAAGACTGATATGGCTCTCATCAAGTGCGCGACCGCCTGAGCCGTCTACCAAGCCATTTGGAGAGCTCATCAAGGTGTTGGTGTTGGTGTTGGTACGCAAGGTACGCGACATCTCTCTATTATGTTTTCTGGCTGACGCCGTCTTCAGTGGAAGGAAAGATGGGTGCGCCGTCCAGTCGATGGCTGGCGATACGAGCAGATAGGAGTTGATGGGCGCTTGGAACGTGTTTGTTATTTAAAGGTAAGCCTTTCCGCGCACCTCACCTGAGATGACAGTAACAGAAGTCCAGGATCGATGTTTGGAGCTACGGCCGTTTGCAGCATACACCTCCGCAGAGAAAGATGGACGTACGGGGTGCAAGTCGATGGATACAGGTTGGGAGAGTCAAAGCTAGCGGTAAGCCGACTTGGCTGACATGCTAATGGGACCACTAACAAGTTTTATAGGCTAAAGGTATGGATACAAGATGCACCTTTCCCATTCAGCTTCTCGGCTGCCGATTGCGGTGGGCGAGACGACTTGATTTTCGGGGTCTGCCCTTGATTTATGAGCCATCTTGTAAGTCTTGGAACAATTTCTATTGATTCAAACTAACGAGTTTACTAGAGGACAGAGGACACCGCGTCGAGAATCAGAATCAGAGCCGGTGCGCTAGTTTGTTACAAAACGGGACAGTTGGCGGGACAGCAGATCCTGTCAATGTACAGAGGACAGGGTGTTCATATTCGGGGCGCACACGGAACGGTGACGGAGAAGAGGGTGTGCGGAGGGACATTGACGTGCGCAGTGGAAGTCGACCGGTAAGCACACTTGGCTGAGATCGTCATGGCAGTACTGACTAGTTCTGTAGGCCGACGATATGACTACAACATATACTCTTCCCATCCGTCTCCTCGTCTGCTGGTCGCGACTCGCCGTTGACAATGCGACTTGGTTTTCGGGGAGTCGGCACTTGATTTATCACCCGGCTAGTGAGTCTTGCCATAATTTATCTTGATCCAAACTAAGTGCTTTACAGAAGTATGAACGGAGCGCGCGCGTTCGCAGTCGGCACGCTGGGAGGAGAGGAGGGAGTGTGCGCAGAGAGGGACAGTGCGGAGGAATTGCGCGCGCGCGTATGCAAAGGGACGGTATACGGGGAGCGACGTCGCCGGGTGCTGGCTATTATTAGACTGGATGGAGGGTGCTTGGCCGAGGGAGGAGTGACGTGGACGGCCTGTGGCTGTGAGGAAGGTCGTCGGCGGAGGAGAGACCAGTAGTCGAAGGGAGGGAGGGTCCTGTGGCTGTGGAGGACAGACGTACGGAGGCCATTCTTAATAGAGACGGGCATTTCCATGGAGAAAGGAAGGTGGACTCGTTTTAGCAGGGAATTAGCAGAGACGAGCGATTTCACGGAAGTCGCGTCGGGATGCGGATGAGGGTTGGACAAGTCAGAGAACGGCGTCGAACAAGGGGAGGACAGAGGAAGACGATTCAGAAGGATTTGCGGAGAGTGACGGCACACAGGGAGGACACGGTTCGAATGGTACAAACTGCGCTGGGCCCAGCTGATGCAACGGGGCGTAGTACATGAGAGTTTGTTTTGCCAGGACTTAAATTTTTTCGGGGAGAATTAGAAAGAAATGAAATACTTGTGCATTGATATCCATATCAGATATTTTACGGTTGCCGTGTGTATTGACGTTCCATTCAATACAATATCCAGACTGATATGACTTGACTAAGTCAACCGGGCAAAAGGTAGAAAGAACTACATACAATTTGGCGACGAATAATCCTACAACAGTGCGTTTTAATGGAAGAGAGACGGTAAATAGGTATATGACTAGCTTTTGGTTTGAGCGTCTCGTTTGTCCAGGAGAGATGACAATGAGCCGGTCATGGAAGGCGCGGATGTAGGTAGGAAAAAGGAGAAGTACAGACGTCCACCCTTAGCCTGTTCCCTGATATTCACATAGTCACTGAGAGCCTATATCAACAGTCCTATCCGCCTTCAGTCTAATCCTAGGCCATCATAAGCAGGTAGCTCAGGCTTCTTTCCCGGGACATGGACCGGTCCTATCCATTGTTCAGCCAAATTCAAAGAATTAGTTGCCAGGACGCACGAGATATAACCTTGATGTTGCGAATACTAGGGCTAACCTCCGTCCATAATTCTTCAGGAATATCGACATACCGTCCATCGCAAATGGTCAGCTCATTCGTTTGGATGACCATCGACTCAGTAGGGATGGTCGGAAAATGTTTGTGAAGAATAGAGAGTAGATTCTGCGCTTATCATGAGTGACCCGTTGCCGCCAAATCCTAGATGTTCACTCACCGCGTAGTAGCTGCCTTCGTACCTGCGCACAAGAATAGTGCTTGTCTCGTACGTAGCAACGATATAATCCTTTGAATCGGAGTTCTTTGACTCTGCAGCGCCCATGATCGAGCGTTGAACGTTGATGGGGGTAAGGAAGGGCAAGGGCCGCGTAACGCCTACGTTATAAGTAGCTCGCGATGGGGCGCCTATTTCCAGTCTTATGACTGAGACGGCGATCAGAGAACACTGATGGACGCTCGACAGTACTAAATTGTCGTCGTAGGATTAATTGCAGATGACCAGTGCGAGGGGCAGTAGCTATCCACATGCTTCTTTACTACGACTTTGATCTGGCCAAGTCAAGGTTCTGTTCAACTGTCCTTCTTCATTAGCACAGCGGTAAGAAGAAACTAACCGAATGTATTCATAGCCATTAACCGCCTCCCGAATTTAGCGTGTTCGAGTTGCGCCAAGGCAATAGTGGAGAGACGCGTCTTTGGCCTACATTTTCTGATGCCATGGTTGGTTGTCTACGGAAATTTGTAGCCCACATATCATATCGCATAGTATCGAGAAGAGCCTTCCCCATGCCAAGTAGGACTCGGACATGCCACGTTCTGCGATGGCCCATCATCTCTGAAATGTACACGTTCGAGGTTAGGGATGATCGGGGGAGACTTGGCCTTGAAGACAGCTGCATCAATGAGGACGCAGTGAAAACTTTTAGGAAGCGGGTTTGGTGGAACGCGTGCTCTTGAGTGATGCGGACCTGGAGAGCGTGACCACGTCTTCGCCCTCGTCGTATTCGCGTCGTATTGTTAGAAGTCTAAGTCTATGACGCAACACAACAATCGGAGTCCGAATTACCCACGAGGTGGCTGTACCCCCCTCCCTGATTAAGGCCTCAGATCTCGCACTACCAGCACTCGAATGCAGCACACACCCGAATCCTCGCCCTTTGGACCTGGGAACCTTGGCAGCGACCGATACGCGTTCATTCCCTATGTGAAAATACGTTCAGAGTCATGGTTTTCTGTTGGTTACATCGCATTCGCGCATCACACCACCATATGGATGGGTCCCTCTCCATACTACAACGAACGGGAATCCAAACCCGCCAGCTCTCGCTTACCTTTTCTCGCAAACTACGAAGACTGAGATGAGAGGTTAGGGTTTTTAACAACTCCCTGCCGCGTGCGATCCGAATCTGATCTGAAGGTGCTGTTAACTGCTGAATTTATATCCATACTCGCTTGACCTCAATCCCGGTGGCCAGCATGCCTCGTCGTGTGTTTTTCTTTCTCCCTTTTCCTCACTGGGTGGACAAGGGGCAGTCTCATCAATAGACCCTCCTCCTGCAGCGTGCTGTATACGACGGCACCAACTGCGCACTCTGTGCAGAATCCGTGGAGCATCTTCGTTATCAGCTGGTACCTCAGTGGGCGTCAAAATGAAAGTGACACTCCCATTACTCCCGACCATAGCGGAGGGGCTTCTGATCAAGAGATGGAAGGCATCCGGAATCGGGTACTACGAGGAGGTTGTCCCCAGTAAATCACTAAATGGTTCGTTCTCGTCATTCATGTTCAACCAATGAAATTAGTGTATTCACAACGAGATCTAGCGTTACAATGATTCGAAGACCACTAGGAGATTTGCTGATAGCTGTTTCGAGAAGTTTGGGCGCCTATGTAAGTCATGGCAGATTTCTGCTAACAGGTATGTTGGTGGATCAACATTGCTGTGATTGATGCTTATCGTCTTCAACAGGTCCGGGGTATAATTATCCGTGATCTGCGGCCGTTGTACGTTTGACTTCGCCGGGAAGAATCCCAGGGCAGGCTACCATTAGAATGCAGGTACACGACATGGAGCCTAGGAACCAAACATGGGCGTCTATGATGAGGAATAGTCATTAGAGGGCGCCTGCTTTCCGAGCAGGTTAGCGATCCGTTACTCTTGAATTCTGCACACGAGAGAGATGGCTTTCTATACCTTCAATGGTATGTTTGTTGCCGTGGTTTCTTCAAGCCGCTGTTGAACCTGCCACTTAGAACGTCGACCGTTACGGGGGCAGAGAGACTATTTTGGTGGACTGTGGATTTGTGATGTCGTGTACGTGAAGAGCGACCGGTGCTTTCGAAGGAGCGACGACAGATACTCACGCTGGGAGTGAAATTAGTATCTCGGAGTGAAAGGCGACGATGTGAGCTCAAGGGAATAAATGACCTTTCTTTCCGCAAACTCAACCATATGACAGGAGTGCGCGAATTAATGTTGGTAGACAATCCGCCTTGTCGAACGACAGGAAGAGTTCAATATAATCTCTACGTGTGCACCGTGTCCGTCCAACACGGACCAGCCTATGCTGTTTGCACAGCTCGCAATTTCGTACTTAACTTTCTGACAGCTCCCCACGTCGACTCGAACAGCACTCCCTTGAACGCACATCGTCGAAAGGACACGGGAAATAGTGAGTACAGTTAATCTACGGTGGTTTAAGTGCTTACTTACACAGCGCTCCCAAGAATCACAGGAAGTTCGCTTTCGATTCGCATCAGGCCGATTTTGAAACATTTGCGCCCGATATTTACAACTCCACAGCGACCAAAGGACTCAGCTCCGCTGTTTCGGACTAGAATACGAACATAATCATGGGGTTGAAAAGAAAAATAGAACATGTGGACGTTGACAGGAGCAACAATGACCTGGAGGATCGTCATCGTCCTTATAGACATCAACCGGTATGTCAGTCGGCAAAACAGACAGAGAAGAAATTTTAAAGTATTTCCAGGGCATCCCTCTCCCCGAAGTCACCCTTTCCGCGTTCACCGAGATCGGCCAAACGGAATCGTCTATCGAGGTTCCAAAGCAGCGGTCGTACGCCGGTCCAAGGCATGCCATACCATGCTCCCTCACAGACACTCCCTGCGCTACACTTGGCGTTCAGGGGGTCTTGGATGGACTGAACGCCACCCTCAGAACGTCCAGAAGGTCACGTAAGCTTCACACCATTCTCGAAGACTTCATTGAAAGGAACTACGACTTTGGCATAGCTTATGCCTTCCTTCGCCTAGTATGGAATACAAAGAATCCTAGCACAATCCAAGGCATGCTACGCAGACGTGAAGGGAAAGACAGGGAGTGCAGACAGGAAGCACTGGTAGGAAACCGGATTATCCGCCCGGATTTGAGACCTCGACGTGTATGGGACCTGTGTAGCAATCGCGTGGTGCCATCGTGGATCACTATCAAAATGCCAACACCGATTTCGCACGCGTGGGTTGATGAGAAGAATCGTGTGGATGTGCTGACCCCTATCAATGGGAAGGAGTGGCCTGTGCCTATACCAAAGGACGCGGATCTCAACCTCATCCGGATCGAGATGCTGAATCTGGGAGTAGAGTACGCGTGGCTGGATGTGCTCTGTTTAAGACAGAAAGAGGAAGGGGGGCCGAGGGAGGATCTGCGCACGGAGGAGTGGAGGCTCGACGTGCCTACAATTGGACGTGTGTATATGCGTGAAAAGGTGGTGATCTACCTGAGTGGGCTGGGGCGGCCGTTGAAGTTGAAGGATGGCGACTTGGACAGCAATCAGAACTGGTTTCGACGTGCATGGACACTCCAGGAGGTCGGATCTAAGCGCATCATTGCCGGTGATATGCCAGATGGACCGATGCACGCACAGCGGATAGATGGTGGGAACTATGAGACTGCGCTCCTGACCAGGTTTCACAAGGAGCTGCATTCAGTGGAGAGGGGTATAACTCATATATTTGCTGCACTGGCGGACATGCAGAAGCGCGTGTCAACCAATCCGGTCGACAGAGTGGCCGGACTTGCATTCCCTCTGCTGTCTGATACAATACCTGCCTACCATGAGAGCGAGACTCTTGAGGATGCGTGGACGGCACTGGTGAATGCAATGCAGCCTTTTATGCGCGTGTGCCTCCTCCTAGTGTATCCTGGAGTTGGACTCGGATGCAAGAAATGGAGACCAACATGGGACCAGGTCATGAATCAGCCTCTGCCAAAGGATGTCAACCTGCTTCACACGGAAGTTTGGCATGATGACAAGACGGATGAGGACTGGTTTGACGGGCCTTGCATTGAAAAGGGGCATGTGCAGGGATTCGACACGGGATCGGCAGAAGGGCGTGATCGATGCGGGGAGTTGGTTGTCGAAGCCGCGGACGGGATCACGCACGCATTCAAAATCCGTGTCACCCACCGATTTCCGATACCTGAAGATACGTACACACTGCTTGGTGATACGTATTATTCTTACTATTGGGCCGTAGGGAGACGACTGCCAGATCAGAGATTTGAGAAGGTGTCAGTGATCGTGATGGGCATTGGAGCAGTGCAAAGGCTGAAGGATCTCAGTCTGGCAGCAAGATCTCGCAATAATGTACTTGTCTGATTTGACTACCGGTGGGGAGTTAGTCATCACGGTCTTGATTTCCTGGTGTCGACAACCAGGTCTGGAAATCAGACGGGCGGAAGGAGTGTTAACATTGCTGTAGAGGCATAGACTTCTGTGATAGTGGGGGCAAATCTAATACAACATCTTCTGTGCACGTCCGTGTCAATAGTCAGAATGGAAAACACACTCGAACTCGTGAAGGTGTTATAGACAAAAGAAGTTCCGACCGAAAGAAATCTGGGTTTAGGTGTCATCGGGCCGTGCCCAACCCACATCCGAGCCCAACAACCATTCCTCAGGCCTCATGCCCCATGGCACCCTTCACACTGCAGCCATCATCTCTTTGACCCTGCATCCTGGCAACGTTGCCTTCCTAATAGTTTCATCCCTCTGTTGCCTCATCCCTCTTCATATTGCACTGGGGACACGTCGAACCTCTTTTCTTTCAAGTCAAAAACGAAAAAATCGCCAGTTCCAAAAGGAAATCTGTGCACCGTCGATCTCAAGAATGTATCTTGCGTTACCAAGACGATGAGTGAGGACTGGAGGGCATGCCTTTGTTGGGACGTGTGGGGATCATAGTAGGGAGACACAAGTTCCGGGGACTTGCATCACTCTTCTCGCAGACATGTGCGTGCATCCTCTCTTCTACTGCATTTAATATGAATAACTCTCCGTGTATCGATCCCTCAACCCTTTCTGGCGTGTGATGTTTAGTGGAACGACAAGGGTGGATGTGCTGTGGGGATGCACCGTGAAGAACCATCGGTGGGGATTGTGTTCTTTCAAGGTAAGCCCTTCGATATACGATACCCGAGACCAAGCTAACACAAGGTTTTGTCCAGTCAAACGTTGATGGTTTATTGATACTGCTACTGTACACGATGTAACGACAAGAAGAGGGTCGAGGCGCAGGAAAATACACAAAAGATTTGCCTAATATGAAAAACCCCCAAGTTCACAAGAATCAGAGCTCGTAGGATTGTAATCTCCCTGTCCCGAAGGTATTCATCAAATGCACAAATGGGAGAGGGTATCCTCCCGTTCATGCAAACAAGTAGTCTCCCGTTCAAGTTGTTTCAACGGGAGACCGACTCACCCAAAAAAAAGATAGCACGAGCCCCGAAGGACTCGTGCGCCTGCGTGTCATCAGTCCAACCTGAGCCAAGCACCTACCTTTTGAGAGACGACGACGCGCTGCAATAGAGGCAACTTAGCATTGGATTCAATGAAAGGAAAGTCAGCTCACCTCGTCAACTTCCAGAAACGCCGCATCGAGTCAACCACACCACGCTGTTATCCAACCCCGAGTCCTCCTCAAATGGCGTCTATTTAACCAGACGCAATGGGTTAGATGGGGGTGAATAGCGGCATAGCGTAGTTGACTGCTGCAGTTGGATTGCAAGAGAAAAGAAACCCTGAAAGATAGTTAGCGTGCAATCGATCACAATGGGGGAGCACTCACAATAAAAGCCTTCTCCAGGTGCACGCAAGCCGTCGCATTCCCAAACTCCCTCCCTCACCCATCCATCCTCTCCTTGGATATGCTCCATCTGTGCAAAGTCATTGGCAGCACACTTGAAGCTTGGCTCGAAGTCTCCAGTGAAGGGCCGGGCAGGAGGGGGACTTCGATGTCACCCGCGGAATGTATGTGGAGCCGTGCCCCGATCCATGGCCTCGGCATAGAACTCGCTCCCTCCACCACTCCCCGAATGTGCGTCTGCGTGGAGAGGATGAGATAGGGGTCCAAGTCCCCTTCATGCGTCTGTGGCCGATCGTGTTCGTCCCCCTATTCTCCAAGGAGCCCGCTCGCCGGAACGCGATACATCGTCTTGGGGCAAAAATCGACCCCACAGCTGGCGCAAACATTTGTGGGAGTAGCATCAGCAAAGGGAGAGCCGTTCCCAGAGGGAGGGAGAGAGATGGATCAGGGAGGAGGGATCAAGAGGGTGGTCAACCTAATTGCGAGAACATTAGCCACGGAAGAAGCATGCACGAAATGAAAACTCACCTTCGTTGGGGACACGTCTGCAGCCGATCCCCCTATCAACTCAAGTGCTACCATCTTCCCCTTCCTCAACGTCATACCCCCGCTCCCCAGAATGCGATACGTTGTCTTGGGCCAAAAATCGGCCTTATTAGTGGGCGGACAAGCTACGTGAGATGACATTGGTCTCAAAGAAACAAAGTGTATGGATGTAGACGTACCTCGCTGAATGAAAACACGAACCATGAGAGCGTGTGTACCTTCATCGACATCTTAAGCATCCTCACAGCATGGAAATGCTCCCTCCTTTCACAGTAGGTGCCCACTACGCGTCACCTCGCTCGCCGGAAAACAATACGTCGTCTCAGGACGAAACTCGATCCATGACTAGCCCGTTTTCGTGTTGAGTTGTGAGGTATGAGTCAGACAGTGAGTGGGTGGACGAACTAGGTAAGAGAACGTTAGCTGCAGAAAAGTCAGGTGGAAAGGTTAAACTTATAAACGTGAATGTGTCGCAAATTATTATCATAATCGAGGTCCTAACTTGCCTATGTTCGGGCTCTTGTCTATTAAACTCAGGGATGGTGTGCAGCATGATGATCTTGCATGTCGGGATATCAGTCGCAACACTTTGATTGAAGGGAAACACGTCGTTCAAGTTCCTATGCATTAGGTGTTGAACGTCGATTGAGGAGGCATACCAGAAGAAACACGTAACTACATGATTTTAGCTGAACAAATAAGAATTGAGAGCATAAGATACAGGAAGCGAGTACATAGATGAGATCAAGGTGAGAAATAGTGGGGTCAGACTTTGGAGGAAGTGGTTAGAAGGAAAGTGGAGTTGATTCCTCCCAAAGAGGAACGTGGTCCAGCAAGTCGGCGAATTCCTTTTTAGCTTACTCTTCGATTGCCGGCTTTTCAATGCCCACTTTCACCTCTCCCCAATACGTTCAATAGATGCCATGCCTTCCCTTTACCAACGCCGCGTATCACGTTCCACAGCGATATCAGCATATCACGCCAGTTTTGAGCCAAGGCAACGTATCATGCTCGGAATGCGGGACAACCACTAACGAAGGGTTGGAGCAACTGGCTGGAGGAAAGAGTATGGTCGATGCTCGTCCAGCGCCCCTTCAAATGCTCCATGACCTGGACACATCAATCAACGCGGCTCTCGATTTCCCTGAAAAGCAACAAGGGATAGAGAGAACTGGTGGATATTGACATACGCTACTATGATGGTCTTTGGTCGCTGGGACCAATGTCGTCGAGCTAGCACGGAGGACGAAGAGAGGTACGTCTTTTTTGAGGAGCCCTTGTCTTTGGTGGTTGACTTTACTACGCCAGGCTCACGGTATCCTTATGCCAACCTTTCCCTGAGGGCAGCGCTAACTTTGAATTTGAACCTCTACAAAGTATTGTGTTCCGGCAACCAGGACCCATGGAACAACCAAGATAGCGTCGTCGTGCAGAAGCTTGGTTCCTGTGCGATATGGGGAGGATCAACGTCGACTACACCCTGAATCTCGTCGATCTGCATCCACCATCTCTACATACAGTCGTTCGGCCATTCTCCCAAGTGGGCTGGGATCTCTTGATTGGGTTCGAGGTATGTCATAAAGTTTGTGGATGGACGTCTTTTGCTAATTACACTACGCGAAGATCACTGATGGCACTCGCAGGCTTGACCGCAAGGTGTATAGCGTTGCTCCATCCTTTTCTGTCCTGCAGTTAATGCTGCTTCATATCATTTTGCGACGTGGCGGAGTTGATCGGGCCTACTCCTACATTTCTCCGACTCTTACTCTCATCGTCTTCGACAGCTTTGCATAGACGGTGCCCACTTTCTCCAGCACTCACATGCGAGACCGTGACAAGTGACCAAATGAAAAGTATTGAATAGAAATTGCGGGCAACTCGCTGAAGGCACGCTCAATCGTCTCAGCGACGTGACGAACAACTTCTTGGTGGATACATGAGTTATTGGTGCTCAATTTCCTTGTCTGCAGTGGCTAACATGCTTTTACATAGATCTGCCAGCATCCTGCTCCCATCCCTTCAATGCCCCAACTTCAGCCTCAATAGATAGGACTAGGATTACGCCAAGATAATGGCAGCTCCAACGAGCAAGATGCAGCTTCTGATCATGTCAAAGGATGGCCCTTTGCTACATGCAGGGACGAGGGGTGGATCTTCGGTAAGGCGTTCACTGTTCAATCCATCCTTGCTAAAATCCTTTCTCTCGCTCAGTTCAACAACACGTGGTGGAGGGAGAACGTGCATGCGCGGGAGGGAATGCAGTCAGATGGGAAGGAGAAGACTTGACTACGAGGGAAGGTGACGCTCGGCTTGATAGATGGTGACGTCGAGGTCCTTGAGTTCATTATCGGCCTGGCGCGTGTGGTACAAGGTCAGGGTGATGAGCTCGCACGTTGCCTGCGTTTCTCCATCTCTTACCATCACCGGCGACGCAACTTTGTCCTACACAGACATCCTCAACAAACACCTCAATGAAATACGGCTCAAGCATTTTACTGAGAACGTGCTCAATCGCAGTAACAAAACTTGATGCCCCGTCAAGGTCCTTGGATTCAGCGACTTGCAAGAGGCACTGCTCGTGGTCGATAATGCTGAAGTCCTTGAATTGAGGACCTAGCAGAGTGCTGTGTCATGTGGCGGACGAAAGGGACCACCTACAAGCTCAGCTAGATGATTCTGTAGAGGAGAGAAGCTGACTCCAAGTGAAAAAGGGTGTGTTCTATCTTATACCTCAAATACGGCCAGAATATTTATTTCCCATAGAGACGTTCCAGTATCGCGTTAAAGATGTCTACTGGCAGTCCTGTCCCGTCACGATACGATGAACTCTTGGACACGAAGCAACACAAAGCTGTGATATACATACGACCTGTCGTTCTTCCCTTTACGCGACACTCCGCTCCTTGTATCTCGCGTCTTCTTTCCGTTGATGGCAATTATCTCGAGCTCAAAAGAACGAGTCGGATTTGTGTTGTTCTGTCGCGCGATGCAAAGGACAGCGATTCTGGGCAGTAGACGATGATCCGAGCTTGTACTCGGATATGTAACGGTCGAAATGAAAATGACACTCCCATTTCTCCTGAGAGATGCTTCTGAGAGATGGAAGGCATCCGGAATCGGGTACTACGAGGAGGTTATGCCCAGTAAATCACTAAATGGTTCGTTCATGTTCAACCAGGGTATTCATAACGAGATCAATAAATGTTTCTAGCGTTACGATGATTCCAAGACCACTATGGAGATTTGCTGATAGGTGTTTCGAGACCTCAGTCTGGGACAGATACATTGGTGGATCAACATCGCTGTGATTGATGCTTACTGTACGTACTTGTATGAATGAAACGTAACGCGTAACGCTGGGGCCGTTTCGTTTCCTAAAATCGCCATTGTAACGCGTAACGGGGGGGTGCGTTTCATCTCTGGGGAGCGTTACACCTCAAATTTTCTGCCGGCACCATGTTTGGTTTCCTATTGAAGAAACGTAACGCCAGATAATGGTCTCGTTTCATCCACAAATCCGTAACGCAGGGGTACCCTGTTTCATTCATACAAGTACATACAGTACAGTATATAGCATATATAGCACGATACGGTGCCACGTGTACAGGCTGTACACACAGAGTGGAATTCAAGTCTTGAAGCATACCTCTCTCATGAACAAAAAAGCTGAAAACATCGAGTCGGCCAAAGGAGACGCCCCAGAGGCGCATCGTGCGTCGATTCGACTAGAACTAGATGCTGGTGTACAGAAACTTCGAACAAGAGAACGATGGTGGCAGATATGGTAGTGTAACACTTTCTATGCATATTCTGCTCTGAGCGTTGACTTTGCTTTACTCAGGCTTTCTAATCAAGCGCCTCCCCCAGCAAGAACGTCGTTATCTGACGCACCTGTATGTATATCTTTCACCATGTCCGATTAATTGCCACGATTCTAAGATATTCAGGTTATTCCTCTTGAAGATGCCTCTCTCTTATCCAAATTAACTTATTCTTGGATCACTCCAATGATGGTAATGCTTTAAAAACGCGTCTACAATTGCTACCTGAACACTTTTTTTCCAGGTGCTGGGATATAGAAGGACCCTTCAAGCGCCTGATCTTTGGAAATTGCACTCCAGCCAGGAGTCGAAATTTCTTTCAGAACGACTGGATGCGGCATGGGAACGTCGAGTGAGACGTGCTCAGGAATGGAACGCGATGCTAGATTCTGGGAAAATGAAGCCGGGCATTATCCTACGCGCGTTTTGGACAGTGCGCGCACTGAGATATGGTTCTAACTACCGGGGGCGTATTCTTTTGCTTGAAAATCGGTGGAGAACCATTACAGCACGACAAAATCCGAGTCTGGTGTGGGCACTCAACGACGTGTTCGGTAATATGTTCTGGATTGGTGGTGCTTTCAAGGTCAGCAGGCTTAATGTTAACCGTGTTCAGAGACGGAAATCGTTCTCTTAGGTTTTTGGAGACACGGCACAACTCATGGGCCCCCTCCTTGTCAAGGTCAATAGAGATTTTATTTTTCTCCGGTTCGCCACGTTTAACAGTATATGGAAAGGCTATCATCAATTTCGCCAAGGCTCGCGCTACTGCCCGTTTCGAAGGAAGTAAAGCACCTGATGTGAGTCGAGGAATAGGGATGGCCATCGGACTCTTCTGTATCGTGATCTTGACAAGCATCGCATCGCATCAGGTAAGACAATGGATATGCTCCTTTGGACTCGCATTGGACGATTCTTCTAGTTTTTCTGGTGCTCCATGACTACAGGCGTGTTAGCACGTGCAGCACTCATTCATTCTATTTATAAACGGAGTGTGGTGTTGACTGGTAAGCCATCCCTGATATCGTTTCCGGTAATACTCAACGAGGATCGGCAGGGAAGGCTAGAACTCAATTCTCTAACGCGGCCCTCATCAACCACATATCTACCGATGTAAGTCTCGTGCCCGTGCATGCATCAGCTCAACCTGACCGGACACAGGTCAGTTGGATAGATGCCGCCTCGCAGTGGTTCGTAAGTACTTCAACTTCCCAACAGCTATATCCCTTATTAAGTGTTTGTACAGCATGCAGGTACGTTGGATGTCCAGGAAGTCGTAGAGACTATTTAGCATTTCCAGGCTGGACGGCCCCAATTCAAACAATGGTCTGCTTGACTATCCTGGTCGTTCAGGTAAGTATCAGGAAGACTCCATGAGCCCTCAAGCAGATTGTTCTATGTAGTTGGGACCCTCCGTATTAGCTGGATTTTTGCTTTTCATCCTCGTAGCTCCAGTCCAAGAGCGCCTCATGGCGCACTGATTCTCGATCCGTTCAAAATCCATGAAATTCACAGATGAACGAGCAAACACCTTTCTGGAGGTGTTAGGTAGCACCACATTTCCCCTTAATTTCCAAATCTCGCTGAATGCATACCAAGGCGCTATGCGGATTGTGAAATATTTCACATACGAAGAACCGCTTCTAGAACGCATAAACAACATCCGAAACAAGGAACTGGTGGGCATCCGCCAAATGCATCATGCCCAGTCAGTGAAGTACGTGGTATCCCGTGTTTAATAGTGGTTATTCATTCGATTCTCATCAGCACAGCGTTTGCATATTCAATACCTGTCTTAGCTTCCACCCTTGCGTTCGTCACTTATACCAGCACGACGGCGTCTTTTGATGCTGCGGTTATCTTCGCCTCCTTGAGTCTGTTCAATGTTGGCTTGAATTCCAAACGTCCACAATCATCCTTTGCTGATATAGCTTCGTTCCGTAGCTTCTGCGTCAGCCCATGATGTTGCTTCCAAGGGCGCTGTCCGTGACTGCAGATGCTCGAAACGCGCTTGACAGACTATCTGAAATATTCCATGCAGAAACTATGACGGAAGCTTCCTTTGTTATAAACTCCCAACAAGGCCCGGCTTTGAAGGTAACCGATGCGACGTTCGAATGGGAATTACCTTCTTCCATTGTAGAACCTGACCTCACAAAGTTGAAAGACGGAGCGTCCACCGGAGAGGTTGCCGATCATCCGTTTCGTGTGCCCAGCATCAATATGGAGGTGCCACAGAAATGCTTAGTCGCCGTTGTCGGTCGGGTTGGCTCAGGAAAGGTAAAATTATATCTTGTTTGGTTGTATATTGTCAAGACGTCTCGTGTCTAGTCAAGTCTACTTCAAGGTCTAATCGGGGAAATGAGAAAAATATCTGGGGATGTATCATTCAGAGGTCCGGTTGCATATTGTCCACAGACAGCCTGGATTCAGAATGCAACTTTGGTGTGTTTTTCTCAGCGTGATTTCCCTTACACTCAAGGTGCTGACAACCTTCCAGAGAGATAACATTCTCTTCGGACAGCCTCTAGATGAAGAGAGGTACTGGGGAGTTGTCGAAAGAGCCTGTTTACTTCCCGATTTACAAACATTGCCGGATGGAGATCTGACCGAGGTAAAAAATTTCTAGGCATCTGTGCACCTTCCGTCTTAGGTTTTCGATACCAGATAGGGGAGAAGGGCATCAATCTAAGCGGTGGGCAAAAGCAGAGAGTAAGTCCTTGCTCTGTACTTAGTATCAGTGAAACATTATTATCTTTAGGTGAACATCGCGAGGGCCCTATATTATGATGCTAAAATACTTCTGTTTGATGACCCACTTTCGGCTGGTCAGTCCTCCTACACTCCTGAAGACGGTATGCTGACTTTCTCAGTCGACGCCCATGTCGGGAAGTCCCTCTTTCACGGAACGATTTTGCCCCTTGTCCAAGAGGGGAAGATGGTGATACTCGTTACACATGCGGTGCACTTCCTCTCACACTGTGATTACATTTACACCTTAGACGACGGCAGCATAGTTGAGCAGGGAACGTATCAGAAACTTCTCGCCGACGATGGCAATTTTGCTCGACTTGTGACAGAATTCGGTGGTACTAGCTCGTCTCCAGAGACATCAGATGCTAGCGACGACGACGGCTTGGAGGAGATCAAGTCGAAGTCTGCTCAAGCGAGTGGTAAAGGTACAAGCAAGCTCGAAGGTAGACTCATTGTAAAGGAACGACGCACAACTGGATCGGTACCATGGACGGGTAAGTATATAATGCACTGCTCCAACCATGTTCAATGTAACTAACGTCTCTCGACAGTTTACCGAAGCTACCTCACGGCCGGGGGAGGTTATATAGTGGTTTCCTTTGTTACACTTGCGGTCATGCTAATGCAAGGTAGCCAAATTCTCAGTTCGTACACTTTGATTTGGTGGCAAGCGAAGTGAGTTGATTGTATCGTTCGCGATTCGAACAAGCCTGACACCTTGAAAGCGCATTCCATTGTCCGTTTTCTTTCTACCAGGTCCTTTATGCTGGCCTCGGGTTGTCCCAAGCTCTGTTTACGATGTTGTTGTGAGTCACATTCTCTCTTGAGTATGGAGGCGATTCTAGCTCACGCAGACATTGAAGAGGTATCTCCATCGATATAATGTCATCATTTATATCAAGGAACCTGCACAAGGACGCCCTGTGGCATATATTCCATGCCACAATGACTTTCTTCGACACGACAGTATGGCTAGCTCCGAAACCCATTGTCGAATACTGATAACCATCGCCCAGCCAATGGGACGAATCCTGGGAATTTTTGGCAAAGACATCGACTGTAAGCAATAGATTTGTATACCATCTTCCTCTCCTTTTGACATAAGTGGGCCTTTAGCGATTGATAATCAACTCCCTAGTAAGCACATGATGTATATTTCAATTTTTGGCGCTGCTGAAATTATCTTCAGTGTCTATAAGATTATGTCCGTCGTTCTGGTCAATTCCATTTGATCTGACCTCAATCACGTGTAGTCGTCATGACGATGTCCAATGTCATGGGGGCCGTCATAATCATTACTGTTCTTGAACACTATTTCAGTCCGTGCGAAGTCGATTCTTCAACGTGTTGCGACTTATCTTTCCCTCTTGGTTATCGCCGTAGTCATCATCGCTTTTGGTTATCAATATTTTGCATCGTTCTATCGTGCAAGTGCCCGGGAGATGAAGAGATTAGACGCTATGCTTCGCTCGGTTCTATATGCGCACTTCTCTGAGTCCTTGACCGGTAAATACTCCGTTCATTTTGACTACTGTTACTGACCTGTGTTGCCAAGGCCTACCCACGATTCGAGCATATAGAGAGATTCCGCGATTTGTAAAAGACAATCAATTTTACATCGATCTTGAGAATTGGGCGCTCATGCTGACCGTCACTAACCAGCGGTAGGTAGTGCTCTACAATGTCGCCGTCATCTATTGAACCCCGATTCTCGAAAAGCTGGCTAGCCATAAGGCTCGATGCTCTAGGTGCGACGTTGGTTCTCATTGTACATTCTGTCTCACCATTTGATCGGTAGTCGGTAGTCCTGATCACGAAGTCTAGGTGGCAATTTTCGCTGTTGTTGGTGTATCAGGAATCAGTCCTGCTGAGATCGGCCTAGTGCTGACGTACTCAAGTAAGAGTTACATGTACTTTCGACATGCCCTCTCTGATTATTCATGTCAAGCGACGCTGACTCAGTTATGCGGCATGGTAACCAGGCAATCCGCTGAAGTCGAGGTATACTCAGCATAGCCTTTATAGTCAAGGGGTTGACTGACCATTATAGAACTATATGAATGCCGTGGAGCGGGGTAAGAATATCAATCTCATATATATGCAAGCGCACTGATTTGTTCCAGTCATCAGCTATAGTAAAGGAGAGGTTGTTGACCAGGAGGCCCCTTATCAGAGGGATACAGACAAAGAAATGACCCAGTGGAGTCACGGCAACATTCAGTTTCGCGATGTCGCGATGAGCTATCGACCTGGCCTGCCTCAGGTACTCCATGGTATCACACTAGATATCCAGGGTGGCGAGAAAATTGGTATTGTTGGAAGGATGGGTGCTGGCAAGTCCTCACTCATATTGACGCTTCTTCGAATATCAGAGTATTCCGGTGAAATCTTCATCGACAGGTAGGTCTCAGCCGCTCATGACGCGCTGGATCTATGCTTCACAACTGTCAGGGAGGACATCTCGAAGATGGGTCTGAAAAGTCTACGCTCCAAGATGGCAATTATCCCGCAGGACGTAAGTATGGTCCTACCCTTGTTGTTGAGGCTCTGACACATTTCATTATCAGCTGATCTTGTTCAGCGGTCTTTACCTTTAGTTTTTCCTGTGTGCTTACTGATTCAAAGAAATTAACCTACAGGGACCGTAAGATCTACCTTGGACCCATTCTCGATATACGATGATGCAAAATTATGGGATGCTCTCAAGCGTTCTTTTCTTGTAGATGAATATCCATCGACCGCCAACAGCTCAACAAGTGAAGTCGAGAATCACCAGAACCGGATCACTTTGGACACAGTAGTAGAGCCAGAGGGGTTAAATTTCAGCGTAGGACAATGGTCTTTACTCAGTCTAGCGCGCGCCCTCGTAAAGGACACGAAAATAGTCATTTTGGATGAGGCCACGTCAGTATCTCAGCTGGATGTCAGGCCCAATACATTGACCGTCATTTACAGAGCTTCCGTTGATGTCGAAACAGACCAGAAGATTCAGCAGACTATCCAGCACCAATTCCGAGATCGTACTCTCTTGTGTATCGCACGTATGTACTGAATTTCGTCATGTGGACTATATGACCCACGAATTCTGTTCAGATCGCTTACGAACGATCATCTCGTACGATCGTGTGTTGGTATTGGAAGAAGGGCGGGTTTCTGTACGATGCTACATCTCATGGACATTCCTCAGACTTTGACCAATCTTTGCAGGAGTTCGATAGTCCCTCGAAGTTATTTTTACGTGACGATGGTATATTTCGTGGGCTGTGTGACCGAAGCAACATATCACTTGACGATATAGAGTCGGCGTCCAAGTCGACGTTCACAGCTTTGTAACTTTGGTCTTTTATATATTGGGCAGTCCGTCGAGTGCCTACGTCCCTACTCCTGTACATCAAGCAGAATCAAGTCAATAGAGTATGTTGCAGAATGCCATCGAGAAGGCTGATTCTGAGGGTAACCTCCATGTGAAGGCTTTGGTATATCACTTTCAGAGAGAGGACAGAAAGTGAACTCCGGTATGAGAATCCCTGCTTCAAGCGTTCGCCGTACATTAACTACGGTTAATCCGCCTACATGTGATCGCGCCCTGTTCATTTCAATGATCGGTCTCACTTGAGATAGCGGTCGTCAGACGACGACCTTGATACCTTGCTTGAGCGGTGTTCACCCTGCTTGCTTTGCACTTCCGAGTACAACAATGTGATTTTGTGGATCAACCATACACTACTACCAAAATCCGAGGACAGAGATTCAGAAGACCTGAAGAATGGAGCATGGTGCCTGAGGACCTGCACCTTCACCATATCTTAGTAGTCAATGTACTTGTAGCTGTTAATGAAATGCTAAAAAAAATCCCAGCTGGAGAGTGCTTACTTGGAGAGAAGCAGCAACCACCCTGACAGTACTAGGTGCAGTGTGCACTCACCCTCCATGGGCCTCCAAAGCAGGTCCCCGCATGTTTTCTCAGGCTCTCGAGCAAAGACCACAGTTTATCTGCCTACCCGGGACGCTCTCGATAAGCTATACCTTTGGATACCATGAAAAGCCGTCCGACCAAGAAATTAGAATCATGACGCGCATATCACGTGCAACACGTGACGACCTCTCCTTGGTAAGCGAAGATTTTAGACCTAGAGACTCAGAGACCTTGACAAGCAAGGTAATCAAACCTCTCCTCTCACCACGACGACGACGACGACGGCAGCGACCAACGAATGGTGAGTTCTACATTATCTTTTTGCGTCTTTGTTGGGTCTAATGCTATCCAGGGCATTGTTAATACTTCAATGCTACCGGCTTCAATGGTAGAAGAGGCGGACTTGGTAAGGATTTGGTACCACGCTGTTGTTTCCTCGGTTTCTTATCCATTGTTCGCCAGCTCACGTCTGCATTTACTATGGTGAGCTATCAATTTATTACTCAGTTTTATTCTTTCCTCATTGCTATTCTCCTAGTCTATTCTAATGGCCGGAGCAAGCTCGTATTTGGTGGAAGGTATGCACTCGATGGTCTGTATTTCTCTCGCAGGCTAACATGTTTTCTCACTCTATAGCGACGTCGTTCTTACAAGATCCGACCATTCTCTGAACGAGGATGTCAAACAACCGGTCGCTGTCAAGCTCGACGACGACGTCGATCCCCCCTCCTAGTCTACGGCTCTCAATAGATCTACCGGCCCTCAAGGCCTTTGTGCGGCGTTGAATCTGACGATGGTGGTGGATATATTTGCGCGAGGAAAGTTAGCGGAGGTAAGGCATTCTTGCGTCAAAGCTATTACGGTCTACTAACAAAATATTGACAGTCTTGACTGTACTCAAAGATGCGGCTGACGGATACTAGGTATGTGTGCTAACATTTTCCAACGTTCCGCTTTCTCTAACATTCTCTCAGACCCCGCATGGATCGCTTCCTCAAATGTACGACCACATCCTCCCCCTATTGAACTGTTCACGCAGCGTATGCGAAGGTACGTGATATAACCCAAGTTGATTATTCTCGCTAACGCGGTCTCTACAGGCGGTCGATCGATAAGACTGATATGGCTCCCATCAAGTGCGCGACCGCCTGAGCCGTCTACCAAGCCATTTGGGGAGCTCAACAAGGTGTTGGTGTTGGTACGCAAGGTACGCGACATCTCTCTATTCTGTTTCTGGCTGACGCTGTCTTCAGTGGAAGGAAAGATGGGTGCGCTGTCGAGTTGATTGGCTGGCGATACGAGCAGATGGGCGCTTGGAACGTGTTTGTTAAAGGTAAGCCTTTCCACGCACCCCACCCGAGACGACAGTAACAGAAGTCCAGGATCGATACTTGGGGCTACGGCCGTTTGCAGCATACACCTCCACGGAGAAAGATGGACGTACGGGGTGCAAGTCGATGGATACAGGTTGGGAGAGTCAAAGCTAGCGGTAAGCCGACTTGGCTGACACGCTAATGGAACCACTAACAAGTTTTATAGGCTAAAGGTATGGATACAAGATGCACCCTTCCCATTCAGGCCCCTCGGCTGCCGGTTGCCTTGGGCGAGACGACTTGATATTCGGGGTCTGCCCTCGATTTATGACCCACCTTGTAAGTCTTGGGACAATTTCTATTGATTCAAACTAACGAGTTTACTAGAGGACAGAGGACACCGCGTCGAGAATCAGAATCAGAGACGGCGCGCTAGTTTGTTACAGAACGGGACAGTTGGCGGGACAGCAGATTCTGTGAATGTACAGAGGACAGGGTGTTCATATTCGGGGCGCATGCGGAGAGGAGGGTGTGCGGAGGGATATTGACGTGCGCAGTGGAAGTCGACCGGTAAGCACACTTGGCTCAGATCGTCATGGCAGCACTGACTAGTCCTGTAGGCCGACGATATGACTACAAGACATACCCCTTCCACCCGCCTCCTCGTCTACCGGTTGTGACTCGCCATTGACGATGCGACTTGGTTTTCAGGAGTCGGCACTTGATTAGCCAGTGAGTCTTGCCATACTTTCTATTGATTCAAACTAAGGGCTTTACAGAAGTGTGAACAGAGTGCGCGCGTTCGCAGTCGGCACGCTGGGGGGAGAGGAGGGAATGTGCGCGGAGAGGGTACAGTGCGGAGGACTTGCGCGTGCATGCAGACAGAGGCCTGCCCGAGGAGGTTGGCGTGAAAAGAGAGTCGTTGACGGTCGCAAGACTGGAGGGGAGAGGACAGAGTGCGGAGGACTTGCACGCGCGTATGCGAAGGCGGGAAGCGACGTCGCCGGGTGCGGGCTATTATTAGACTGGATGGAGGATGCTTGGTCGAGGGAGGAGTGACGTGGACGGTCTGTGGCTGTGAGGAAGATCGTCGGCGGAGGAGAGACCGGTAGTCGAAGGGAGGGAGGGTGCTGTGGCTGTGGAGGACAGACGTATGGAGGCCATTCTTTATAGAGACGGGCATTTCCATGGGGAAAGGAAGGTGGACGCGTTTTAGCAGGGAGTTAGTGGAGATAGCCATTTTCACGGAAGTCGCGTCGGGATGCGGATGAGGGTTGGTGCAGACACAGATCACGACCTCCATCCCGTGTGTCTTCAAGTGAGCGACGCTGAAGGCGACATGGAAATAAAGAAGGAGAATTATATTGATCATACTATTGGCGTACAAAAAGTAAAGACTACAGAGCGAGACGCGAAAGGTTAAGGAACTCGCGCTTCATGAAGGAAAAAACCGTGCAAGACCGTGAGCAGCCAAAATACTCCCCGGGCATGCACTCAGACTGGCCCTGCTTGAACAAGTGGAGCCTCGCCCCAGCCGTGCTGAACTGAGACCAGCTGTCGTATAGGCCCAAATACTCGAGGATGACACGCTAGAGTCAAAGGACATCAGTCTAAGAACACCCGGGGGAGAGAAACGACGTACCATACACAAAGAGCCACTCGACGTCGAACATCACACCAGGCCATCCTCCGGGCCGTCTCTTCATTCAGCTGCACGAGATGACAGCGTCGAGTTCAGCCATCCACATCTTGAAGATCAGCTTCATTACTCAAAATAGTTGATAGCACGAGAATACAATGGATCCTGGACCAATTTCTGTGGAAAAAGGAAGCTGAAACTGACGTCAATGGCGTGGATGTAATCGAGAACTTGCCTATGTTGGGGCTCTTGCCCACATAAAACTCAGGGATGGCGCGCAGCATGATGCTCTTGCACGTCGGGATATCTGTCGTAACACTCTGATTAAAGGGAAACACATCGTTCATGTTCCTAGGTATCAGTTAGAGGTGTTGAACGTTAATGTCGATAGAGGAGGATACCTTCACGTAACCACGCGATTTCATCTGAATAGATAAGAATTGAGAACATAAGAGCGAGTGCATAGACGAGATGAAGATGAGAAATAGCTTGGAGGAAGTTGTTAGAAGGAAAATGGAGTTGATTCCTCTTTGGGATGAACGTGGTCCGGCAAGTCGGCGAATTCCTTTTTAGCTTGGTACTCTTCGATTGCCGGCGTTCCAATGCCCACCCCCATCCTTTCACCTCTCCCCAGTACGTTCCGAATAGGCGCCACGCCGCGTATCGTGTTCCAGCGATATCATATCATACCAGTTTTGAGCTAAGGCGACGTATCACGCTCGGAATGCGGGACGACCGGCAGCGGAGCGCTGGAGCAACTGGTGTTGACATAGTTAGAGGAAAGAGTATGGTCGATACTCGTCCAGTGCCCCTTCAAATGCCCCATGACCTGGACACAACAAGCAACGCGGCTCTCGATTAACCTGTAGGCGCAACAAAGGATAGAGGGAACGGGGATATTGACATACGCTACTATGATGGTTTTCGGTGGCTGGGACCAATGTCGTCGAGCTAGCACGGAGGACGAAGAGAGGTACGTCTTTTTTGAGGAGTCCTTGACTTTGGTGGTTGACTTTACTACGCCAGATCCGTGGTATCCTTCTGCTAACCTTTCCCTGAGGGCAGCTTCAACTTTGAACGTAACGCGTGAATCTCCACAAAGTATCATGTTCCGGCAACCAGGATCCATGGAACAACCAAGATAGCGTCGTCACGCAGAAGCTTGGTTCCCGCGGGGAGGATCATTGTCGACTACAGCCTGAATCTCGCCGTTCAGCCATTCTTCGAAGTGGGCTGGGATGTCTTGCATTGGGTTCGAGGTATGTCATAAAGTTTGTGCATAGACGTCTTTTGCTAATTACACTGCGCGAAGTTCACTGATGGCACTCGCAGGCCTGACCGCGAGGTGTATGGCGTTGCTCCATCCTTTCCTGACCTCGTGAACTGCAGTTATTAATGCTGCTTCATATCATCGTGCGACGTGGCGGAGTCGATCGGGCCTACTCCCACATTTCTTCGAGTCTTACTCTCATCATCCTCGACAGCTTCGCATCGCCCACTTTCTCCAGAATTCACATGCGAGACCGCGACAAGTGACCAAACAAAAAGTATCGAATAGAAATTGCGGCGCACGAGGCCAGCACGTCCAATAATCTCAGCAACGTGACGGGTAGCTTCTTAGCGGATACGTGAGCTGTCGGTGCTCGATTTCCTTGTCTGCAGTGGTTAACACACTTTACATAGATCTGCCATCCTATCCCTTCAATGCAGTCCAACACCAGCTTCAGCCTGGGACTAGGATTACGCCAAGACGATGGTCGCTCCAGCGAGCGAGAGGCGGCTTCTGATCGCGTCAAAGGATGGCCCTTTGCTACACGCAGAGACGAGGAGTGGATCTTCGGTATGGCGTTCACTGTTCAATCCATCCTCGCTAAAATCCTTTCTCTCGCTCAGTTGAACGAAACACGGCGGAGGGAGAACATGCGTGCGCGGGAGAGAATGCAGTCAGATGGGAAGGAGAAGACTTGACTATGAGGAAGGTGATGCTTGGCTTGATAGATGGTGACATCGAGGTCTTTAAGTTCGTCACTGGCTCAGCGCGTGTGGTACAAAGTCAGGGTGGTTCGTTGATCATGAGCTCCTACGTTGCCCACGTTTCTCCATCTCTTACCATCACCACCCTCGACGGCGACGCGACTTTCTCCTACACACACATCCTCAACAAACACCTCAATGAAATATGGCTCAAGCATTTTACCGAGGACGCGCTCAATCGCCGTAACAAAACTTGACTCCCCGTCAGGGTCCTTGGATTCAGCGACTTGCAAGAGGCACTGCTCGTGGTCGACAATGCTGAGCACAGTACAAAGTCCTTGAATTGAGGACCTAGAAGGCTGCTCTGTCATGTGGTGGACGAAAGGGACCATCTACAAGCTCAGCTAGACGATTCTGTAGAGGAGAGAAGCTGACTCCAAGTGAAAAAGGGTGCGTTCTATCTTATACCTCATTACAGCCAGAATATTTATTTTCCATAGAGACGTTCCAGTATCGCGTGAAGATGTCTACTGGCAGTCCTGTCCCGTCACGATACGATGAACTCTTGGACACGAGGCAACACGAAGCTGCGATATACATACGAACTGTCGTTCTTCCCCTTACGCGGCACTCCACTCCTTGTATCTCGCGTCTTCTTTCCGTCGATGGCAAATATCTCGAGCTCAAAAGAACGAGTCGGATTTGTGTTGTTCTGTCACGCGATGCAAGGGACAGCGATTCTAGGCAGTAGACGATGACTCGAGCTTGTACTCGGATATGTAACGGTCGAAACGAAAATGACACTCCCATTGCTCCCGAGAGAGGCTTCTGAGAGATGGAAGGCATCCGGAATCGGGTACTACGAGGAGGTTATCCCCAGTAAATCACCAAATGGTTCGTTCATGTTCAACCAATGAAATAGTGCATTCACAACGACATTAATAAAAAATTCTAGCATTACAATGACTCGGATTCTATGGAAATTTGCTGGTAGCTGTTTCGAGACCTCAGTCTTGACAGATTTCTGCTAACAGGCATGTCAGTGGTCAACATCGCTTGTGATTGGTGCTTATCGTCTTCTACAGGTCCGGGGTATATATTATACCTATCCGGACGTTGTACGTTTGACTTCGCCGGGAAGAATCCCACATGCTGACATTAGAATGCAGGTACACATCAACGCGACATGGAGTCTAGGAATCAAGCATGGGTGTCTGTTGATGATGGTGAGGAACAGTCGTTAGAGGGCGTATCAAGTCCGAGCAGGACTAGGGAAGGATCAGCGGCTGATTTCAGGTCCGTTGCTCTTGAATTCGGCAAACGAGAGAGCGTAATGAACGGCTTTCAATGGTATGTTTGTTGCCATAGTTTCTTCAAGCCGCTGCTGAACCTGCCACTTAGAACGCCGACTGTCATGGAGGCAGAGAGACTATTTTGGTGGACTGCGGATTTGGGATGCTGTAGGCATCATGCGCTCGTCGTGTACGTGAAGAATGACGGGCGACGACAGATATTCACACTGGGAGTGAATTTAGTATCTCAGAGTGACGGCGAAATGGTTGAGTTGAAGGGAATGAATGACCTATCGTTGCGCAAACTCAACTATATGGCGACTCATCGTCGAATTAATGTTGGTAGGCAGTCCGCGACAGGAAGAATTTAATATAATCACTACGTGTGTGTGACCGTGTCCATCCAGCACGGACCAGACCATGCTGTTTGCACAGCTCCCAGGATTTCGTACTTTACCTTCTGACAGCTCCCCACGTCGACTCGAGCAGCACTCCCTTGAACGCACATCCTCGAAGGGACAGAGGAAATAGTGAGTACAGTTACTCTACGGTGGTCTAAGTGCTTACTTACACAGTGCTCCCAAGAATTACAGGAAGTTCGCTTTCAATTCGCATCAGGCCAATTTGGAACATTTGCGCTCCATATTTACAGCTCCACAGAGAGCAAAGAGTTTAGAGTTTAGATAACCGGACAAGGTCCCAAAAAGGAACGCCGGGGTTCTGTGCCGCCACAAAAGTGTCACGGACTACAACCCTCCATGCCGCTGTGATACTCTCAGTTGCCAGCCGAGAACGTCTCACGGATTTAAAGCGTTGCAGGGACCAGTACGAATCCAACTTAAACAATAACGGGCGGTGTATTTATGGTGGAGACATTTCTATTGCCTGACGATATGCCGAGTGTCTGAGACACGGAGTGGAAGTGGGAGCGAAAGGAAGAAACGTGGGAAGAAAACAGAGACATACGTGTGATCACAGCCACGTCTAACATAATCATTGGGGCATGGCCATTGATAATGACGATGGGACAGATGGACGTTAACAGGAATATCGGTGACCTGGAGAATCATTATCGTCGTTATAGATATCAGCGGGTATGTCAGTCGGCAAAACAGACAGAGAAGAAATCTAAATGTATTTCCAGGGCATCACTCTCCCCGAAGTCACCCTTTCAGCGTTCACTGAGATTGGCCAAGCGGAATCGTCTATCAAGGTTCCAAAGCAGAGGTCGTACACCGGTCGAAGTCCTGTCATACCATGCTCCCTCGCGGACACTCCCTGCGCTACGCTTGGCATTCAGGGGGTCTTGGATAGACTGAACGCCACCCTCGGAACGTCCAGAACGTCACGCAAGTGTCACACCATTCTCAAAGACTTCATTGAAAGGAACTACGACTTTGGCACAGCTTATGCCCTCCTTCGCCGAGTATGGAATATACATAACCCTAGCAGCATCCAAGACGAACTACGCAGACGTGAAGGGAAAGACAGGGAGCGCCGACAAAAAGCACTGGTAGGAAACCAGATTGTCGACCCGGATTTGAGACCTCGACATGTATGGGACCTGTGCAGCAATCGCGTGGTGCCATCGTGGATCACTAGCAAAAGGCCAACACCGATTTCGCATGCGTGGGTTGATGAGAAGGATCGTGTGGACGTGCGGACGCCTATCAATGGGAAGGAGTGGCCTGTGCCTATACCAAAGGACGTGGATCTCAACCTCATCCGGATCGAGATGCTGAATCTGGGAGCAGAGTACGTGTGGCTGGATGTGCTCTGTTTAAGACAGAAAGGGGGGCTGAGGGAGGATCTGCGCGTGGAGGAGTGGAGGCTGGACGTGCCTACAATTGGAGGTGTATATGCGCGGGCTGCTTGCGTGGTGATCTACCTAAGTGGGCTGGGGCGGCCGTTGAGGTTGAAGGATGGCGACTTGGACAGCAATCGGAACTGGTTTCGACGTGCATGGACACTCCAGGAGATCGGACGGGCGCGCATCATTGCCGGTGATATGCCAGATGGGCCTATGCACGCACAGCGAATAGACGACGAGGACTATGAGACTGCGCTCCTGACCAGGTTTCACAAGGAGCTGCATTCAGTGCAGAGGCATCCAAATCATATATTTGCTGTACTGGCGGACATGCAGAAGCGCGTGTCGACCAATCCGGTCGACAAAGTGGCCGGACTCGCATTCCGTCTGCAGCCCCATACAATACCTGCCTACCATGAGAGCGAGACTCTCGAGGATGCGTGGACGGTGCTGGTGGATGCAATGGGCCCTTGGATGCATGCGGGCTTCCTCTTTGTGTATCCTGGACTTGGACTTGGATGCAAGAAATGGAGACCAACATGGGATCAGGTCATGAAACAGCCTCTGCCGAAGGATGTCGACTATCTTTCCACACGTGTTCAGCATGATAACGACACAGATGAGGACTGGTTTGACGGGCATTGTATTGAAAAGGGGCATGTGCGGGGATTTGACATGGGATCGGCAGAAGGGTATGATCGATGCGGGGAGTTGGTTGTCAAAGCCGCCGACGGGATCGTGCACAAATTCAAAATCCGCGTCACCCACCGATTTCCGATACCTGAAGATACGTACACACTGCTTGGTGACAATCTGCACCACTTCTGGGCTGTAGGGAGACGACTGCCAGATCAGAGATTCGAGAAGGTGTCGGTGATCGTGATGGACAACCTGATCGAAGCAGGCAGGCTGAAGGATCTCAGTCTGACAGCATGTTCTCGCAATGCACTTGTCTGATTTGACTACTGGTGGGGAGAAGTCATCACGGTCTTGATTTCCTGGTGTCGACAACCAGGTCTGGAAATCAGACAGGTGGAAGGAGTATTGTCATTGCTAACAGTGCTGAAGAGTTGTGGAATTCTGTGATAGCGGGGGGCAATTAATCTAATACAACATGTCCTGCACATGTCCGCGTCAATAGTCAGAATGGAAAACACTTGAGCTCGTGAAGGTGCTGTAGACAAAAGAAATTCCGGCGGAAGAAAATCTAGGTTTAGGTGTCATCGGGCCGTGCCTAACCCACATCCGAGCTCAACAACCATTCCTGGCAGCCTTTCACACAGAATCACACTGCAGCTATCGAGTTGTCATCTCTTTGACCCTGCCTACTGGCAATGTTGCCCCCCTAACAATTTCATCTCTCTGTTGCCTCTTCATATTCCACTGGCGACGCGTCCAACCTCTTTTCCTCCAAGTCAAAAACGAAAAAATCGCCACAGTTCCAAAAGGAATTGAACACCGTCGAGCTCAATGCGGGTAGGCCGTTACCGAGACGACGAGTGAGGACTGGAGGGCATGCCTTCGTTGAGACGTGTGGGGATCATAGCAGGGAGACACAAGTTCCAGGGACTTGCATCACTCTTCTCGCAGACATGTGCGCGCATCCTCTCTTCTACCGCATTTAATATGAATAACTCTCCAATATTGTGACCAAAGGCGTACGACTCACTGTGCTCATTCAAACTAATCCCTGTGGTGAGTGAGCATAGAAGGCATCAAGGAAATGTGTACACACCTAGAGTAACCATGAGCTATTGCGAATCTGTCTCGCAGTTCACACTTGGCTGGGTTAGAGTAAACACCGCCGCATTAAAACTGACAGAATAATACATTGCCAGGTTGTTGAGCTGCGGTGAGGTGGCGGTGGGAGGTCTCGTGACTGGTACCAGTTCCCTATTCGGATTAAACTTGTTGATTGATTGAAGCTTTTGCTTTTAACCACGACCACGGCAATGATGGCGACCAACGAAGGGTGAGCTTTTGTTCTATTATATCTTCGCATCTTTCTTGGGCCTAATGCGCTGCAGGTCATCGTTGATACTTCAATACTACCCGGTAGCAGAGGTGGACTTTGTTCAGAAAGGGAAGGATTCGGTACCACTGTTATTTCCTCAAACTCTTACTCTTTCTTCGCCAGCTCATGTTTGCATTTACTCTGGTGAGCTATCAACTTATTACTCAGTTTTAATCTTTCCTTATCTTTGTTCTCCTAGGTCTATTCTAATGGCCGTAGTCAACACGCCTATGAATAGTTTAGTTTTCGCGCAAGGTTCGTAGTTTATGGCCTATATTTCTCTCGCAATCTAACCCTTTTTTTCCTTTTTGTAGCCATGCCATTCTCGCAAGATTAGAAGACACAGCCACTTTCTGAACAAGGATGTCAAACGGCCTATCATCATCAAGCTCAACGACGACGATGTCGATCCCCCCTCCCAATTTATGGTTCCCACAAGATCTACCGGCCCTCAAGATAACAACCGATTCCCCCTCTTCCCAGTCTGCGACCCTCAACACATCGACCGGCCCTTAAGACCTCATACGCGGCATTGAATCTCACGACGTCGGTGGATACACATTTGTGCAGGGAAGTCTAGTGGAGGTAAGGATTCTTGTATCCATTCTCTATGGGTTTACTAACGAATACTCAGTCTTGAAGAGACAGCCAACACCACACGAACATTCTACAATATCCCGCTCTCCTCATATATTTACCTAGGATTTGCATGGATTCCCTCATGACCCGCACGACCGCCTGTCCTCGTCAACGGAGCCATTCTGGTAGCTCACTGCAAGGTACGCAGTAGCTCCCTATTCCATCTTCTGACTGACGCCATCTTCAGTCGCGACACCGAGTCGATGACAGACGATAAGGCCAGATATGGGTTGTCCGGCTGTTTTCCCAAGGTAAGGCATCCCACTGACGACGTCCGAGACTACACTAACAGAAGTTTGTATCCATTCTAGCAGCGATTTCTGGAGCTACGGTCATCTGTGGCGCATATTGATCTCTCAACACTTTCCAGCACGTGTTGTTTGGTGTAACAATGAGGGCGGATGGAGTGGGGGGAAGCACCATCTGTAGTCGCAGGAAAGATCGGCGGGCCTCTTGTCAGAACGTGTTTTTTTCAATGGTAAGCCCTTGCATGCACGATGCCCGAGACAAAGCTAATACAAGATTTCGTCCAGTCGAGCGCCGATGTTTGGGGCTACAGCCATTTATAGGTTGCGCCTCCGTCGAGTATCGATCCCTGAACCCTTTCCGGCGTGTGGTATTTAGTGGAACGATGGGGGTGGATGGACCATGGGAATGCACCACGAAGAAAAGATCGGTGTGGCTCTTGGAACATGGTTTGTCAAGGTAAGCCGTTTGATGCAAGATACCCGAGGCACAGCTAATACAAGATTTCGTTCAGTCCAGCGTCGATGTTTCGGGCCACAGCCGTTTATAGGTTGCGCCTCTGCCTCTGCCGAGTGTACATGCCTCAGCAGCTCCTCAAGCGTGGTTTTCGTAAGCCTTCTTAGTTCTATCTTGAAACTGTTTACTAACAATAGCCTAGGGAATGTACTCTGCAACCTACCTTCTCTGTCAGTTAACGTGCGTGTGGGAAGCTAGGAGGGTGTGCGGAGGACGTGGGATGAGAGTAAAGGTCCGTGGTAAGCCACTTGGCTGTCATTCTAATGGCACTACTGACTAGTTTCTAGCTATCCTCAATGTCAACTGAATGCATTCGAGTTATCTCACATCTGGTGAGTATTTTGGTAATTTCTATCGATTCAATCTAACAACTTTGGTACAGAGCTTCAAAACGGATGTGGGTGCACACACGCAGAGGATAGAGTGCACAGAGTGTGTGTGGGGAGTGCAGAACACCACTACGCGTGCGGCGCACGCAGGGAGATGGATTTGCACCGAAGTAGACCGGTAAGCAGACTCGGCCGAGATCGTCATCCCACCACTAAGTAGTTCTGTAGACGACTACAAACCCCACCCTTCCCACTTGCCTCCTCGCTTGCTAGGTTAGACGTCGAGTTGACGAGACGACTCGTATGGTGGGTCCAGCATGGGATTTTTGGGTCTACTCTCCATCCATCACTATGGTAGGTCGAGCCATCATTGTTTATTGATAGAGACTAAAGAGTTTACTAGAGAATACACAATACAGACAGAGCAGGAGTTAGCCAGCAGCGTTGAGAGTCGGCGCACGCAGGGAGGGACGTGCATGCAGGAGGGACATACGCATGTGCGTGAAAGGAACCATATGCGGGAAGGGACATCAACAGTCGGATCCTGTGGCTGTGGAGGATGGTCGGTCGAGAGGCCACCGGCCATTCTTTATAGAGACGGACATTTTCATGGAGAAAAGAAGGTGTACGCGTTTTAGCAGGGAGTTATAGGGACGAGCGATGTGACCAAAGTCACGTCGGGACGTGGATGAGGCCGGCTACGCAACCCTCGCAGCCAAGTGTTTTCGTTCTGCACCTCCTGGATCTGAAACTCAAGCCATCCTCTCGTCACGAAAACGCCTGTCTCTGCTATTTGCTGACATATCTACTAATTGACAGCGTCTACTCCAGCCAGTCTGTACTCCACGACGACCTCCCTTACAGCTGCAGCACCCTCCGCGTCACTCCTCCCTCGAGCAAGCACCATCCAGGCTCATAATGGCTCGTGTCCAGATGCTTTGCTCCCCGTACACGTCGTCTCAAAACTCGGTCCGCTGCATGTATTTTACTTTAGCCTCAGTCAATAGACATTATACTGTGACGTACCAAATGAGTGATGAATCGACGCCGCCACCCGTAAAACCGAGCGTGTCCTCTCCGCCCTCGTAGTCAGGTCTTCTCCTTCACACCACATTGCCCCCGCACGTCGTTCAAGTGAGCCACAGTCAGGGCGACATGGAATCACAGAGCAAGAGAATTATATTAAAGCGTAATACTACTAGAATACAAGAAGTAATATACATAGGAAGTGAAATAAAAGTTATGAAGAAGTGTTCATGCTTCCCAGGGGAAAGCGCATATGACTACGAGCAGCCAAAGTTTCGGACCTCATATGATCGTATAATCTCCCGGTTCCAAAGGTATGTGCCGCCACTTGAATGAGAAGGGGCCCTATTCCGTTATGCCATGGCCGTCGGCCAAGCAGTCTCTCGTCAAGTCGTCCCAATGAGAGAGCTGAGGCGTGCTGTTGTGGGGCCTCCAAAGGCTCACACGAGTGAATAGCCCTAGCCCTAGGGACCTCAACATCGGCGTAGGAAGAGCTGGGGGAGAAAGACATACGATAAGCAAAATTCATCCTCGAGACGCGAATACTGCACGAACTTCTATTAGATCAGCCGCAACGGGGATGAGGAGCGCGTCGAGTTCACATCTTGAAGGTCGCCTTTGTGCTGACACCAGAGAACCATCGTATACATAGCTTCCAAGCCAGTTTCAGTGCGAAAAGGAAAGCGAAGCTGGCATGGATGGTGTCCACACCTCAAATCCACATTCATAGACTAAGGAATGGTTGACTCAGCGACGTCCTTTGTGACGCTACCTTCCTGCACAAAGAAACGGCTCCAAGGGTACGAAGCAGTATGAACTGAAGAATGAGGTTCAGTAAAGAAAGATATGGAGGTAGCATAGCATACACACTTTGCCTTCGGGCCTGTGCACGCAACCCAACCATCCTAGACACCGTGTGATTAGCGAAAGATGTTATGCACAGAATCGACAACGTACCTCGAACCCGATAAACGTCTCAAAGCTCGCCCCCAGCAAATGGTCAGGCATCCACAACATCGAAGTGCTTGCTACTTGTACCACCTCGCCGACCCATAATGAGCCGTGGCAAATGCGGATGCAGGTTCAGAGCATGGATCCTCCATCCAGCCTCTAAGCTCTTCCGCACTGCTAGTTTCGTCGTTCCATGTGGCGCAAATTTGGAGCTGCCCTCCTGGTATCGACTGAAGGAGCATACACCTGTCATACTGATTTCAGCTACCAAAATCAAGGATTCCACAGAAATATTGGATGCGCCTTTCTTTCCTCCAAACTCGTCCTCCGTGCTGTCCTCAAGGCTCATCGCTTCAAATATGAACGCATCCACGCAGACCTCAATGCTGAATTAGATCGCTCCCTTGAGGCAGAGGGGAGGATAGGATAGGTCCTAGGGGAGAAGACCTTTAGACCTCCGATTGATTGAAAAATACTCAGCATACCGAGTAAGACGGCACTTCCTACGCGTAGAGAAATCCGCATCTCGCTCGCCGGAACGTCTTGGCGCAATGCTAGTCCTGGCTGAGGGTGGTGGTATGCAGTACTTAGAATCTGGGGCAGTACAGAAAAAAATGGCGTACCCGATGTGTTCTTGGAATACATTCTACCCGGTGTAAACTATTGTCGTTCCAAGATTGAGCTTGAGGGAAAACAAGAAGACTGGAGTTTCTTCCACGTAAGTTCTGAGATTTTGACAACGCGGTTCCCGTGTTTGATGTGAAACAGAGAGTTGGAGCACCAGAAAGCGCATGGAGGGAAAATCGCGGTGGTGGTGGTAGAAGCGGAAGTTGCCGTCTCGGACCGGACCCGCGTTGGTCCTCCCAAAGAGGAATCGACCTTGACGTTCAACGTACTCATTCCTAGCACCATGCATATACGAGGACATGAACCCCCAGGCGTGGGATTGTGGTGTCGTGCGACACAGTAGCCCCAACATTGATAGGTCTATACTTTTTCACTTATATTTTGCACTCACCGACAGTGAAACTAAGACTGATAGATCTTTTCATACCGCAACCTCAAACTCGTGCCAGTTTTGATACACGACAATATATCGTCTTCTGGCGAGTGGGACAGATGTCGATGAGTTAGGGAGCACCATGGCAAAGATATTCGAAGAATGGGAGGGTAAGGCGTCTCTACTCTTTGTTTCCTGCGGGCTATTGTGAAGATTCTTTCCTTCCCCCACAAATGTCCACTCCCTCCATAATCGAAATGGATTCTGCATAATCCGTCAGCGACATCCCTCCCTATTACTTAATGACCTTTTGTTAGATAGATATCTCGACCTCACGATAATCTCAACTCCCTTGGCTAAAGTACAATCAGCTCAGAAGCTCCGGGACCAAAACTCCTTTTTCGTATTCCCCCACCATCGACCATGGGTCTCGCCCATCGATCGACCAGAAACATTTCTCGTCTGTTTGTCCTTGATGGACTGAAGATACTCAACCCAAGCTCTTCGTTCGTCAAGGTTTCTCGACGCCAAGTTTCCTCAATTTTGCACTCTCAGCTGCCAACATCAATGTATCCATGTCAATTTTGAGCGAACATTAGTTTGGAGAAAGGGAGGCGCAGAGTTTGGCATTTTGAAGGTGGAGAGGGTCGTATGATGGCTGTAGAGATGGAGGGCCGTGCATGGTTCAACTGGGAGAATGTACTAGTCTTGGGTACGTCCACTATTCTCATCTCGTTGAACTCTTGTTGACATCTAGTCGTACAGTACATAATGGTCTTCCAGTTTCTGGAAGCCGCCAGGAAGCTAGACATCGGTATTGCATGTTAACAATTCCAAAGAGAACCTACTGGCTGCCGATCTCCTTTGACGTGTTATTGTTGGTGTAGACCTGTGCCGTCACTGGCATAAACGAGAGTTAGCTTTATGGTCACAATTGTCGTCTCTTCATCGATCCTCACTTCCCTCACTGCCTCCATCTGCATCGCCGAAATATATATTTCGTGACGACCTCACCATCAAATAATGTTCCGTTCACCGTTCTCCCCACTACACTGTCAATCACATTGGACCAGTCCGATTGTTCCAAATACGAGTCTTGGCCCAAGCCTACGATGACGAGTCGCATAATGACATGGGTGGTAAGAAAACAGCGATGTCCTTTCTCACAACGACATGCCTATCCGCCACTTGCCAAGTTCGCCGTCCTCTCTCTGAGCCGTGAGACCAAGCACCAACCACAATCTCTCAGACCAGCGCACTACGATTTCCTTTGCAAGTTTTAATTGGTATACTCCAATGCATCGCCTCACTATCCAATCTAAAACGATATGATTGACCCTACATGCTAGCACACAACCGGTCAGCGCAACATGACATCAACCATATGGGACAGCTCAATATCTCAACCACACAGAATCCGTGGAGCATCTTCATTATCAGCTGGACGTCGAAATGACAATGACACTCCCATTACTCCCGAACATAGCGGAGGGCATCCGGAATCGGCTTTGAAGGGTAGTTCGAGGAGGTTGTCGCCAGTAAATCACTAAATGGTTCGTTCTTGTCATTCATGTATTCACAATGAGATCAATAAATGTATCTAGCGTTACCATGATTCGAAGACCACTATGGAGATTTGTGTTTTGAGACCTCAGTCTTGACAGATATATTGGTGGATCAACATCGCCACGATTGATGCTTATCGTCTTTTACAGGTCTGGGGTATATATTATACATATCCAGCTGTTGTACGTTTGAGTTCGCCAGGAAGAATCCCAGAGTAGACTAACATTAGAATGCAGGTATACATCAACGCGACATGGAGCCTAGGAATCAAGGATGGGCATCTATGGTGAGGAATAGTACTTAGAGGGTGCCTGCTTTCCGAGCAGATTAGCGGCTGATTTCAGGTCCGTAATGAACAGCTTTCTATACCTTCAAGGGTGCTGTGGTTTCTTCAAGCCGCTATTGAACCTGCCACTTAGAATGCCGACTGTCATGAGGCAGAGAGACTATTTTGGTGGACTGCGGATTTGGGATGCCGTAGGCATCATATGCTCGTCGTGTACGTGAAGAACGACGGATGCTTTCGAAGGAGCGATGACAGATACTCACACTAGGAGTGAAATTAGTATCTCGGAGTGAAAGGCGATGACGGCGAAATGGTTGAGTTCAAGGGAATGAATGTCCTATTGTTGCGCAAACTCAACTATATGGCAGTCCGCGACAGGAATAATTCAATATAATCACTACGTGGGTGTGTCCCTGTCTATCCAGCACGAACCAGGCCATGCTGTTTGCACAGCTCCCAGGAATTCGTACTTTACCTTCTGACAGCTCCCCCCATCGACTCGAGCAGCACTCCCTTGAACGCACATCCTTGAAAGGACACGGGAAATAGTGAGTACAGTTAATCTACAGTGGTTTAAGTGCTTACTTACACAGCGCTCCCAAGAATCACAGGAAGTTCGCTTTCGATCCGCGTCAGGCCGATTTGGAAACATTTGCGCTCGATATTTACAACTCCACAGAGATTAAGCTCTGCCGTTTCGGACCAGAATACGAGCATAATCGTGGGGTTTGTAAGAAAAATAGGACATATGGGCGCTGGTAGGAGCAACAATGACCTGGGGGATCGTTATCGTCATTATAGACACAAGTGGGTATGTCAGTCGGCAAAACACACAGAGAAGAAATTGAAATGTATGTCCAGGCCAAACTTTCCGCGTACACCGAGACCGGCCAAGCGAAATTGTCTATCGAGGTTCCAAAGCAGCGGTCGTACACCGGTCCAAGGCCTGTCATACCATGCTCCCTCGCAGACACTCCCTGCGCTACGCTTGGCGTTCGGGGGGTCGTGAATAGACTGAACGCCACCCTCGGAACGTCCAGAACGTCACACAAGCTTCACACCATTCTTGAAGACTTCATTGAAAGGAACTATGACTTTGGCACAGCTTATGCCCTCCTTCGCCCAGTATGGAATACAGAGAATTCTGGCAACATCCAGGACGAACTACGCAGACGTGAAGAGCAAGACAGGGAGCACCGACAAAATGCACTGGAAGGAAAACCGTTTGCCATCCCGCTTTTGAGACCTCGACGTGTATGGGACCTGTGCAGCAATCACGTGGTGCCATCGTGGATCGCTTATGGAAGGCCAACACCAATTTCGCACGCATGGGTTGATGAGAAGGATCGTGCGGATGTGCTGACCCCTATCAATGGGAAGGAGTGGCCTGTGCCTATACCAAAGGATGCGGATCTCAACCTCATCCGGATCGAGATGCTGAATCTGGGAGCAGAGTACGCATGGCTGGACGTGCTCTGTTTGAGACAGAAAGGGGGGCCGAGGGAGGATCTGCACGTGGAGGAGTGGAGGCTCGATGTGCCTACAATTGGAGGTGTGTATAAGCCAGTGTATGAGCATGAAAAGGCAGTGGTGATCTACCTGAATGGGCTGGGGCGGCCGTTGAGGTTGAAGGACGGCGACTTGGACAGCAATCGGAACTGGTTTCGACGTGCATGGACACTCCAGGAGGCCGGACATCAGTGCATCATTGCCAGTCATATGCCAGATGGACCGATGCATGCACAGTGGATAGACGGCAGGAACTACGAGACTGCGCTCCTGACCAGGTTTCACGAGGAGCTGAATTCAGTGCCGAGGGGTACAAATCATATATTTGCTACACTAGCGGAGATGCAGAAGCGCGTGTCGACCAATCTGGTTGACAGAGTGGCCGGACTCGCATTCCCTCTGCGGCCCTATACGATACCTGCCTACCATGAGAGCGAGTCTCTCGAGGATGCGTGGACGGCGCTAGTGAATGCAATGGACTCTGAGATGCGCGCGCACCTCCTCTTTGTGTATCCTGGAGTTGGACTCGGATGCAAGAAATGGAGACCAACATGGGACCAAGTCATGAAACAGCCTCTGCCAGAGGATGTCGACGATCTTCTCGCACATGTTCTGCATGGTGACAAGACAGATGAGGACTGGTTCTACGGGTATTGCATTGAAAAGGGGCATGTGCAGGGATTCGACGTGGGATCGGCAGAAGGGCGTGATCAATGCGGGGAGTTGGTTGTCAAAGCCGCAGATGGGATCGTGCACACATTCAAAATCCACGTCACCCACTGATTTCCGATACCTGAAGATACATACACACTGCTAGGTGATCCGGAGTGGTACGAGCAGTGGGCCGTAGGGAGACGACTGCCAGATCAGAGATTCGAGAAGGTGTCGGTGATCGTGATGGACAGCCATATGTATGAAGAAAGGCGGGAGCTGAATCTCAGTTTGGCAGCAAGATCTCGCATCGTACTTGTCTAATTTGACTACTGTTGGGGAGAAGTCATCACGGCTTTGATTTCCTGGTGTCGACAACCAGGTCTGGAAATCAGACAGGCGGAAGGAGCGTTAACATTGCTGTAGTCATAAAATTCTGTGATAGCGGGAGCAATTAATCTAACTAGTCAGGTGAGGGCCAATGCATCCGCGCAGCAGGTCCGAGTCCTATGTTATATTTTGTATACATCATAAATCCGCTCTGCGATACACGAACACGTCGCGCTCCTTTCCACTCTTATCCACTGACAGCTCTACGTCACCAACTAGACCTTCCGATAGGGCATATTGTCCCCAAGTTATACCATCATTGAACCATACCTGGCCTCGAGGATCCACGTAGCGCACGGTAAAATGATGAGACCCATAATATACGATACCCGTGAGTCTGTACTCAGTATGGTCTCCAGTAGCCATGAGCTGCAAAACAGGATCAGGTGGCGCTGATGTGAATGCTGCCAGAACAGTAACAAACAGTGGAGCCACCTTGAAAGTGCGACGCTGGCTAATGCGTTCTCCGCAATCGCTACACCGCGATCCTTGGTACGTAAGAGGCGTAGAGGAGGCGTTGTCGATGTATTGCTGCAACATAGACCATGGCAAGCGACCTGTACTTGTAGGCTGCAGCATGCAGCAATGCTGGCTAGACTGTGATAATGTGTGTCCTCTGTCGCAATTAAGGTCTACTTCCATGAATACTGTTGATGCTCAGACCATCTCATCATCACAGCTTCCACGCTCATCTCCTGTCCAAACACGAACACCCTGGGATAGTCCCAATGCATTTTGCGTCTCACATAATCCCTGACCTCCTCGCAGGCGGTAACGTTGACAGGCCTGGGCAGCGTATGTTTTGAAAGGACAGTGGAAGTGCTGAAGGAGATAGGACGAAAAGGCGAAAGAGAATTCCGACAAGGCCAGCTGCAAGGCTACGACATTATCCAACTGTCCAACTGATACTTTCGACCCAGGGGAGCGGACTTGGCGCTGTTGGCCGACGTGGACCCGAAGGGAATATTGAGACATGTGGCGGGGGAGAACATGGTTCATACTGAAGATAACGAGGTGAGCTACTTCAGGGGAATGGTGGCCAATGGGAAGAAAAGGTGAGCTGAACAGCATGTACCACACGACAACTAACGCAGTAACCGCAAGGGCACCTAACCAAATGATATATCAAAGACTGCTAGATATACACAGCTGTGATATATCAATGCACTGGTCCTACAGTCAACGGGTCGATATATCAACTGCACATGGGCATCCCGTGACTGCCTCCGCTGCCAAAATTCCCTGCTTGCTCGACGTCGATTCTCCGCCCTTGTCTGAAGACGAGCCCTCCCGACAGCGCCCCTCCTTTGTCCTAAAAATGTGATGGGCCTGTCCCGCCATCTACCTATAAATACCGCGACTTCTGGGATCAAAATTGATCATTGAGCATCTTCTAATAGACATCTTTGCTCTATACTTCCCCTATAGATCCGCAATCATCGAACAGACAACGCCGAATACATTCGTGGTAGCAGAACTTGTCACATTCTGATGTTTTCGATGTGCCTATGTTTTCTTCTCTGGTAGCATTTTTCTGTTTCAGCTCCTGGACCAAGTTATACATAGAAAGGAATGTATTATATGTATTACAGACAGATGGCATATTACTGATAGAAAGCAAAAATACAAGCCGGGTAGGAGAAAAACATAACAAAAAAAATGAAGAATGCTGCACAAGCAGGGCGAAAATAAGCATCTAGCCATTTCCATCGACGATGGCAGCAGGGTGTATATACGGGCATGGACGTCAGCCACCGTTGCGGTCAAAGTGTACATTCCTTTGCCGACATAGCTGGACCCCACCACACCCAGACCAACGACCAAGGTGACGATCTCGTTCTGACCACTCCTGCAGAAAGCCCTTTCCAGAGTGACCGTAGTTAGCAGGCGTCCCATTTCAGATCGGTGCTAATCCAGCGCAAAGTATTCCACCAAGCGAGGAAATCTTCTGAGAACGACATTGGCAGCTGCGGATGGACGTTGTAACATCGAGTTTGTAGACATATGGTCAACAAAGTAGGTCTTGATGTTATAGCACCCACCAGTGATTCCTTGACATCTCGCAGTTCCGTCACTTCTCACTTCGAGTCCAAGCTATTATTGTCGGCCCTTGGGTATCACTGGACAAGTCAGGGAAATAAGCTTAGAGAGCTCATGTGATTATGACATCCAGCGGCTCATCTGGGAATTGGAGGAATGAGAGGAAATCTGAGGTGGGTAGATCAATGTGAGATCATGGTAATGGTCAACGATTCAACGTTGGTTGGGATTGATCGGAAGAAGCCGATGAATCCTATTGGTTCAGTTGATTGGGTATTGATTGAATCGGGTGCTTGCCCTGACATACTCGCTTTATTTACTCGTTTCTCGATGTATCGCATGCATTGATGAGTGTGCGAGCCTTTTATGCAGATGCTATTGATCCAAATCCCTTCATTATTTCTCAACTGGGACAGCATTTCCCATGTTAATGCATGGATTCTGTTGCCTGCATAGTGCCATCGTTTTTTTACTGTACATCTTGCAGACAGGCACTGACACGGTGTCGATATACCCTTTCAATTAAATAATGATTACCTTTCATCATTAAACATTATTTCATCAGCCTACGAAGATGCTAGGGCAAGGGATTAATTTTCGTCAGATGAAACTCCAAAAATCAGTAAATCCGTTCAAAGTGCACTTTACCAACAATGATCTTCGATGCAATTATGGGATACGGCATTAGGAGAAAAATATCACTTACTTTCAATATGCTTCATGATACTGCATCTTTCAGTGAAATGTTGCTGTTCCTCATCAGATTTTCATCCCGAGTATGTTGCGAGCATGCATTGAACACTGTTCCGCTTGTGTGATCAAGTGGCTGTGCCACTTCTTTTCTGATTCTTGCCCTGACTATACCACTATCGCATAGTCGCCAGTTTACATCCATTGCCCATTTCAACAGGCCTAAGGTATACTTTAGTTACTTTTCATGTCAATACAAAATTTATAGATACTGTTGGTGCATAGGTGACCCCCAAGTGGCCGGATATTCTGCATCTTGCTCCCACCTGTCATGACCCATCCCAGCATCCCCACGTCGAAATCGGGGCCGATCGCTATCGACCACAGCTTGTGAATGCACTACAGATACTAGTTCCCAATACGAAAACCAAGATCAACCACTGTCTGCAGCCAGAAAAGCGATGCAAACCCGATGACAACGGTCACCTCACCATGACAATTGTCAGTGACGGTGACAGCAACAGCGTGAGAGATGGGGAGGCTTCGAGCATGAAGATGAGCCATGCAAAATGAAGGTTGAGCATTGGAGTGGAAGGAGGGTGTGCTGGAAAGGTGCAGATGGGTGGATAGGTGCAAGCGAGATCGGGATGCAGATGGTGACAGCACGCATGCCTTTTAAGGCATCGAAGGAAGACTTGAGGTCGTGATGAGCACGCCAAAAGTCATAGCTACGTGACCACGGATATCCCCGCCACTTGGCGTTGTCGTCGTTGTGTGCCCACTGCCTATCCCGATGCACACTTTTTCCTGCCTAGGAAATTGTACTTATGGTTGCTCGACAACTACTGGAAATTTTAGCTTTGCCTGTCAGGATAGGTTACCTGTGCACATCAGTGGCCATGAGGCATACAAGCTCCTCACCTGAAATGGTTCGTATCGAATGTACCCTCGAGCGCAAGCCAACCTGCGGCTCTCAAGAGCCAAGAGCACTGCAGAGACGGTTGATCTCATCAATGTGGGTGAGGGCGCTACTGCATATGCAAAATGTTACACTGCGATACGAACATTGATTCAATTGTCTTTCGACAAGTGGTATGTAGGACAACTTTGGCTGATGCTATGCGAGACAGGTGAAGCTTTGGCAAACAACGAAGATCCTTTGGCAATGGACTAAATGATGTATGTTTTAGTAAAATATCATTCTCACTTCCATACAGGTCCTGTTCTCAGATAATGAGGCAAATATATGTGACAGCTCAAGGAAGAGAATCAAGGAAGCGGCCACAAAAATGTACCTGGCTCACCAATTTGAACATTGTTGGTCAGGATCGGAGATCCCTGGATCTCTGGCGCGATCTAGCACTCACTTTGAGTCCTTGTCAGCAAATTGGTCTGAGGTGCAACAGAGGGGAGCCTGTCGTCATTGACAGTGAACAAGGCCATTTGGATTCCAAACTCCCTTTTTGTTACGATTTTTCCATTTTTCTTATCTTATCTCGATCTTATCTCGATCTGATCGCATCTTATCACGGACATCAACGGATCAACCGGTCCAACCGGCCCGGTATCCACGCCTATAATGAACGACTTCAGGTATTGTGCTACGGCTCGCGACGACCGCTCGCCTAGCACGCTGTTTTCATTGTTTTCACGCATAGTAACCGAACGCTTGACACGTATCCACATCTATATATAGCGTTCAGCCTTTAGTATATAAGTAGCTTAGTTCTCACTATGTATTCCCTAGATTCGAACTAAAGTTTATCTACACCTGACTACTCAGCACTCAGCATCGCTAAGACTCGCCGTAGCTCGCATGATCGCCCTAATACGAAGGCAGTGTGACATACGCAACGTCTAAGTTGATCACGTGTTAGTCTAGGCCTAACAATTAGTTCGAATCTTCCTCTCTTTCTCTCTACCGCCAGCCGCGAGACGAAAGACCTATGACCCCCGACGAATTGACAATCGTAATCGTTGGAGTTATTGGAGACACCTGCCTTCTCTCTCTCTTATTCTCCCTCATAGTACTCGCCAACGCCGAACGAATCCGACGAATTCTAGGCATCGAAACTCCACCACCGACCCTCCCCGCCCACTATGTCGTTCCCTACGTCCAACCCGGACCACTCATGGAACCAGTGGGCACGATCCACGCCCCCGCCCCCCAGAGAAGGAGCACGTACCATGCCACCTCGTCCGACGAACACCTCCCCCCTCGCAACGCAACCCCCGGTCCGTCCAATGTTCCAAGAACCCCCCCTCCTGCCTATAACCCCGCGGACGAGACCGAGGAATACGGCAGGTTCCTACGGACTGTCTTCCGCTCTCCAACGCCCCCCCTACCCCTCATCACGATTCCCGACAGCCCCGAGGCCCCAATACGGGCCCTCATACCAGAACCCGACAATGAGACCCCGCGCACTCCGTCCCCCCTCCGTCGTCAACGCCTTTCGGGCACCCTCCACACCGGAGGCGTTCGAATCGCAACCCCCGCCCACCTCTGCCCCCTTCCCGACTCAGATAACGAGTCAAACAACTCCGACTCCTCCGACTATGGAGGAAACGAACCAGTCACAGAATGAGAGGACGACGATCCCCTCAACCCCCACGGACTCGACTATGAATGGCCAGAACTCGACGCCATTGACCGGGCCTACCTCGGCCCCTACAGATCGCAAGCATGGGAGCTCCGACGAGTCGACGTCGAGCAGCGAAGCAGGTTCGAGGGACCTGAGAACAGAGTCAGGATGGGGTGGTACCTCGCCGTCGCCCGAGGACCACCAATCCCAAGGAGAGGGAGAGACGCGGAGATACGCGCCCGCCTCCATGCCAACCGCTTTCGAACGGAATACCCCACCGCCGCGGGCGACCGCGTACGCAACCTATGACCCCGCACCGCCGAGGAGCAACGAGCCCTCACAGACATCCTATTGGCCCTCGCACTTGCCGAGGGAGATCGCCCCGATCTCGACGGCACCGCCTGATTTCGACCACTTCAATCAGGATCCCGAAACCTTCGGCTGGGCCGACGAAGAAGAAGAAATAGACACCGCCCTCGACTACGGCGACTACCGAGGTTACACCTCAGCCCCCCACTTCTACCGACAACCATTCCCCCTCCCCGACTCGCCAAAGTACGAGTACCAACGATACGCACCGCCACCCCCCGATCCTCGACGGATCCAGCAATATCGCCCCCCCCAGTATGGTCAGTACTGGATGGGAGGCCAAGGACCCGATGACCCCATGCCCGGGGCATCAACCGACATCCTCCCCACCCAACCAAGCAACGAAGAGCGCCTAGCCGCCGCTCGTCAACAATCCGAGGCCAACCGCTGCGAGTACGACATACTCAAGGCACAGATGGAGGCCGCGCAGGCCAAAATGATGACGCATGACGTCACCTGGGACTTCGCGCAACCTCCCGACTCCAAAGGTAAGGAGCCCGACCGAGGCCGACCCCCCGTCCTGAATTACCGCCGCCCTCTCTACGACCGAACCGACAGATGGTCGGTACCCCACCCTCCCCCGAAATGGGAGGCCCCGAATCCATATCCCGCACCCGTCGGCAAAGCCCCCGACGAAGCACCATGGTTGGGCGTAAAGCCCCTCATGGTAAAACCCCCCCTTCCCTTTTTCGGGAAGTACGACGATATCGAACGCTTCATCGGCGACTGCCTCACCTACTTCGAGGTATTCGCCTCGTACTTCCAAGTTCCCTCTTCCCGCGTCGTGTTCGCCGTCACCCATCTAGAGGGCGATGCCAAAGACTGGTGGGTGCACGCCCGCCAGGACTTCTGGGCAAACGACGAAGACGACCCCGTCGACGCCCGATTCCGATTTCCCTCGTGGACGGAGTTCACGACCCTCCTCGCCCTCAACTTCCACGACCCCGCAAGCGAGGAAATGCACGAGAAGAAAATGTTCGACTTACGCATGGGTAAGGGATCCGCCCTCGCATACTTCCAGGAGCTGGAGATGGAGGCCAAGAAGGCAAACCGACGCGGTGAGACCGACGCCAGAGGGCTGATGGTCAAGGCCGTACGACTAGGAGTCCCCGACTCCTACACCAACACAGTCGCCAACTCCGGCCAGCATATTCCAGTCACCTACAACGACTGGAAGCGACGAATCTGCATCATGTACGAAGAGCGGCAGAAGAAGTGGGTCTTCGACCAGACCATCGGCGGACGCTCCGCCCCCCAGAACCGAGGCACTACCGCCTCCAGCATTCCAAAAGCAGGAGGCGCGACAAGTTCGACGCCGGCTAAACAGACGGGCAACAGTAACGCCCAGAAGACAGGAGGTCGAGACTCGGCGGGACGATGGACCACCCACCCCGGTCAAGGACTGCCGATGAGCATCGACGCTCAGAAGCTCCGCGACGAAGGGAGGTGCTTCCGGTGCAAGGAGAAGGGGCACATGAGCAAGGACTGCCCGAAGAAGAAGGAGTTCCGCGACATCAGGTCGGTACAAGCTACCACCGAGTTGGCGGTGACTACCAAGGTCGAGGAGGTAAAAGAAACGGCGACTTAGGGTCCGATTCCCCTAACGTCGCCAAGGACTTCCATACTGGTGCGCTTTCCTTCCCCGTTGAACGGTCTCATGGTCTTTTCGTAGGTACTTCATCCAATCCTACTTGTATTATAAAACGTACAGACACTTTCTTGGCGCATTCGGACATAGACTTTATCGATACGTATTCCCATACCCCCGCATTCAATTCACCAGCTTTTAACGTCTCTAGCACGACTAGCAAACCAGTTCCAGAATCACAAAACCGATACGCAGCACTCAGCGTCGAAGAGTGCAACGACAACGACAACGACAACGACGACTCCGACACTCCTCTCAAAGGATGTCACGACACATCGCCTGCCAGGGCACAAGCAAAGGCGGTCGATCCCGCTGGGCACGAGGCAGAGAGCCTCTCGACGCGTCCCTTGCTAACGCTTGGACAGACCGACACTAATCGCCCGACAAGTAGCCTACGCGGGGAAACCCAACCGGTGAACGTCGCTGGTGGAAAGTCAACCCTCGAGGTGACACCCATCGACATCGCGAGCTTGCCCCGCACGACGGATGGGACGATGAGCAAGCCGAAAGGCGAACTCTACGAACAAGCGGCTCAGGTCAAAAGACCATCCACCCCGAAAGTTGACGTTGAGTCTCAACTAGGTGGCGAGACTACCACAAGGCTCCCAGATCAACAACGAGTCCCGAGGACCCAGGAGACAACGATGCCTCAACAGCAGCCATTCCCTGTCGGACGACCCGGAAAGGTTATGGAGGTGATGACATCGCGGAGTCCAGGTGCAGCAGGAGGAATCGGCCAGCCACGCTCGTTGGATTCGACAACTCCCGTTGTCCCCGCTCGACTCTTCGACGTTCGGGGCGACGCACCTGTCAGGACGAGCCCCTTGCTTCAGCGCATCGTACTGGTCGAAGCGAACCAGACGAATCTCCGCTCGCCAATAGCCCCGGGCAACGTCGACGAAGAGCGCCCGTCGAAGGCCGCCGGTGATGCCAACGCCACGGCTACGAAGAAGACTGCCGCAGGACAGGAAGCTGCTAGCGCCCAGGCAGTGAATAGGGGGCACACGGTAACTTGTATTGAAGTCCCCGACGAAGACGACGACACGGCGTTCCAACTCTGGCTCGCCAAGGAACGACTCCCCACGGTCACCCAGACGGAGGCGACGAGCGACGAACCAGCTCGGTCCTCCATGAAGCCCATCACCTTTCAGAAGTGGTACAAACCCTTCGAGGTCAACTGGACGCTCCGCGCGGTATGCGAAGCACGAAACGACAACGCAGCGCGCGCCGCGCTCTACGTTTGGACGCATGTTGATCGCGTCCCCGAACTCACTCCCGAACTCCTTGCTGAGTTACGCCAAGGGGGAGAGCTAGCCCGAGAGCGGTTATACGAACTACATGAACCTCCCCGCTACATCCGCCGCCGAGCAACGAACAGTCGAGATTTCTCCCTACCGGTGCAACTCACTACGGTAACGGGACAAAAGAACTTCTCCACGAAGGCCCTTATCGACAGCGGCTGCACCAGCAGCGCTATCAACCGAACCTTCGTCCGAAAGCATCAGTTAGACACCGTCAAAACCGCCGTCCCCATCGTCGTATATAACGCTGACGGAACCAGAAACCAGGCCGGTGATATCACCGAGTATGTGGAAATGCGCATGACCATTGGCAACCACATAGAACGCATCGACTTCGCCGTCACCGATCTCGGACCCAAGGATCTCTACCTCGGGCACGACTGGCTGAAGCGCCACAACCCGGTCATCAACTGGGAGACTGGCACCGTCATCTTTGGACGCTGTTCTTGCGTCAAAAACCCTTTCCCATTACCCGACGCTGACCCCGACGATCGATGGGACGAAGAACTCGAAGACGGAGACACCATTCTCGCCATCAACATGGAGGAAGAACTCGTCATCCGAGCCGTCCACCACGCCAACGACCTCGCCGCTGCCGCTAACGCAGAGAAGCCCCCCAAGACCTTCGAGGAGATGGTACCTCCCGACTACCGCTCCTTCCGCGACTTGTTCTCCAAGGAGAACTTCGACGAACTCCCCGAACGAAAACCCTGGGACCACGCCATCGAGCTAATCCCCAACGCCAAGTCTACCCTCGATTGCAAGGTCTACCCCTTGAATCGAAACGAACAAGAACAGCTCGACAAGTTCCTCGACGAGAACCTCGACTCCGGACGCATCAAGGAATCCAAATCCCCCTTCGCGTCGCCCTTCTTCTTCGTCAAAAAGAAGGATGGCTCCCTCCGTCCCGTTCAGGATTACCGAAAGCTGAACGAGATGACGATCAAGAATCGATACCCCCTCCCTCTCATTTCTGAGCTCATCGACAAGCTCCAGGGAGCAAAGTATTTCACCAAGCTCGACGTTCGTTGGGGATACAACAACGTCAGGATCAAAGAAGGCGACGAGCACAAAGCTGCCTTCCGCACGAATCGAGGGTTGTTTGAACCCACCATCATGTTCTTCGGGCTCACCAACTCGCCCGCCACGTTCCAATGGATGATGAACGACATCTTCAAGGATCTCATCTCCGAAGGAAAGGTCACCATTTATCTCGACGACATCCTGATCTTCACCAAAGATCTCGACGAACACCGACGCATCGTACGACGCGTACTCCAGAAGCTACGAGAGAATAAGTTATTCCTCAAAGCCGAGAAATGCGAATTCGAAGTGCTCGAAACCGAGTACCTCGGCGTAATCATCAGCGAAGGACAAGTTCGCATGGATCCCGTCAAACTCGCCGGCATCGCAGAATGGCCAACGCCCACGAAGAAGAAAGAACTCCAGTCTTTCCTCGGCTTTACCAACTTCTACCGCAAGTTCATCAAGAACTACTCGAAGGTGGTGCGCGCCCTCACCCAACTCACCGGCAATGCCGAATGGACATGGGGAGCAGCGCAGAACCAGGCATTCCAACAGTTGAAGAAGCAGATGGCCGAGGACGTTATCCTTGCCATCCTGAACCGCACAGGACGCTTCAGAGTCGAAGCAGACGCAAGCAATGGCGCCATAGGCGCAGTACTCAGTCAGGAGCAGGAAGGCAAATGGCGACCCGTAGCCTTCATGAGCAAGGCGCTCACCGCTACCGAACGCAACTACGAGATCTATGACAAGGAGTTGCTCGCAATCATGCTAGCCTTGTCGGAGTGGCACCACTACCTCATGGGCGCACTCGAAGACGTAGAAATCTGGACAGATCACCAGAACCTCCAGTATTTCCGAAAGCCACAAAAGCTCAACCGCCGTCAAGCGCGATGGGTAACCGAGCTCGCTGAGTATCACTTTGTGCTGAAACACAAGCCCAGCACCGCAAACGTCAAAGCTGACCTTCTCAGCCGCCGTAGTGACCATGATCAAGGAGAAGACGACAACGGAGACATCACGGTTCTCTCCCCCGAACACTTCTGGGCTATGATCATGCCCACCGCCAGCGAAACCCACGAGCGTGTAAGAATCGCGACTCGTCAAAAGGAGCTTTGGGACAAGGGCATCGCCGCCTCCCTGGAGCACGAGCGAGGGATCATCGAGAAGGATGGGATCCTGTACTACAACAACCGCGTCTACGTACCCCGACACTCCTCTCTCCGAGGCGAGATCATCGCCCAGAGCCACGATCACATCACGGCCGGACATCCGGGCATCGCAAAAACCAGGGAACTCGTTCAGAGAGAGTACTGGTGGCCCAAAATCCAAAAGGACGTCGAAGCCTACGTCAAGGGATGTGAGACTTGCCAACGAACCAAGTCTAACACCCAGGCCAAGACAGCACCGTTACACCCGAACGCCATCCCAACCGAGCCCTGGACCCACATCTCAGTAGACATGGTCACTGGCTTACCCGATTCCAACGGACACGACGCCCTCCTCGTCATCGTCGACCGATTCTCCAAAGCCATCATCCTCGTTCCCTGCAACGTCGAACTCTCCGCAGCAGGATGGGCCCGCATTCTCCGAGACCATGTTTACGCACGACATGGCATGCCCCAAGTAGTCATCTCCGACCGAGGCCCCCAGTTCATCTCAGCATTCATGAAGGAACTCTACCGAATGCTCGACATCACGCAGAACGCCTCGACGGCCTTCCACCCACAGACCGACGGCCAGACAGAACGCGTCAACCAAGAAGTTGAGAAGTACCTTCGGATCTTCATCAACTACCATCAGAACGATTGGGCAGATTGGCTGCCCCTCGCCGAGTTCGCGCATAATAACCGCGCCCACTCCGCCACTGGGAAATCTCCATTCATGATACTTTATGGACGAAACCCATGCATCATGCCCGATTCTCCCCGCACCCCGAACTCCAAGGTACCCGCCGCTTCCGACTTCTCCAAAGCGATAGCGCAGATTCACAAAGAAACAGAACTCGCACTCGAACAAGCAGCAGGGCGCATGAAGGCGCAGTACGACAAGCACAAGCGCCCCGCTAAGGAATACCACGTCGGTGACAAGGTCTGGCTAGACGCCACGAACCTCCACCTCCCACGACCCAAGAAGAAGCTCGACGACAAACGAGTCGGGCCCTTCCTAGTACTCGAAAAGACGGGCGCTTCAGCCTATAAACTGAAGCTGCCACCGCATTGGAAGATACACCCGCGCTTCAATGAGAAGCTCCTTTCCCCATTCGTACCACCGTCGTTCCCCAACCAGGAACAACCGCCTCCCCCGCCGCCCGACCTTATCGACGGCGAAGAAGAATGGGAAATCGAAGAAATCCTAGACTCGAAGACACGCAAGGTGCGCGCCAAACGAGGCCAACCTTCCACGACAGTCGTCGACTACTTCATCAAGTGGGTCGGACACACTCGAGAGCACAACTCGTGGGTCACCGCATCAGAAATGGGCAACGCGCAGGAAGCCATCGCCGACTACGAAGCCAAGATGGGATCTAACGAGAGGGTCAGCGTAGTCAAAATCGCAACGTCAAAATCGCCCCTCGCAATGGTCCTCAACCATCACTTCGACGGCGAAGACATTTCTTATCTATGTCAACGCGAAGATGGAACTCAGAAGTGGGTTAAAAACCCGGACGTCACGCAGTTCGAGAATTTCCTCGTGGAATATTGGTCAAACTACGAGTACCACAGCCTTCAGCGAACAGAGCCCTAGGCAGTCGGGACGTCTGCCTTAACGAGAGGGTAATGTTACGATTTTTCCATTTTTCTTATCTTATCTCGATCTTATCTCGATCTGATCGCATCTTATCACGGACATCAACGGATCAACCGGTCCAACCGGCCCGGTATCCACGCCTATAATGAACGACTTCAGGTATTGTGCTACGGCTCGTGACGACCGCTCGCCTAGCACGCTGTTTTCATTGTTTTCACGCATAGTAACCGAACGCTCGACACGTATCCACATCTATATATAGTGTTCGGCCTTTAGTATATAAGTAGCTTAGTTCTCACTATGTATTCCCTAGATTCGAACTAAAGTTTATCTACACCTGACTACTCAGCACTCAGCATCGCTAAGACTCGCCGTAGCTCGCATGATCGCCCTAATACGAAGGCAGTGTGACATACGCAACGTCTAAGTTGATCACGTGTTAGTCTAGGCCTAACACTTTTGGACCCTTTTTGGATGTGACTGCAGGTGATATATCAACCAGTGACTACAGGAACAGGCCTTTGATATATCATGGGTAATGGTATCCTATAGTCTTTGATATATCAGTCTGCAGGGTAGTGGTGGTAACCGATGATTGCAGATATGTCAAGGCAAAACCGCAGATGTTCAGGATAGATGATCTCGTGGAAGCCCAGTGCTCGGTGGTATTCGTGAACTGCAAAGGAGGGATCAGAATGGAGGTGATACTCTGAGCTCTGGCGCTGGTGAACTGTGAATACTCGATGGTAAGTACCATTCAACGAAGGCAGGGGAAAGGCTACAGTTATTGACAGGTCAATGGAACACTATCAGTCACTGAAACAGTCAATTTATCCTGCTTCCCCTCGATTCTGCCACCAAATTCTGTTGTATAATTTGAGATATCCATGTTAGAGAATTTATAAAGATTTTTGGGGAATTTTAGAGCCACAACTGACTTCATGAAAAATTGAGCAGTGGGGCAGATTTGGCAGAGGTTTGCCACATGGCCATTTATCAGTCAATGAAACACCATAAATGATGAATATCTTGGTTGATACTATTTCAATCTACCTCATATTTGGTATGGACATCACTGAGTAAAATTGAAAAATTTCTGGCTACTTTATTTGAGGAACAAGGAGAGCTATGAAGAATGGGATGGAAAACAATTTCTGGTGTTCCAATGACCGGTCAATAACTGTAACCAGTAATTCAACAGGATGCGGACAGAGCCAGGCACAAAGGTGCCATGATCAAAGGAAGCACTATGAACATGCAGAAAGTGAAGCGCAAGATCAGATTTGAATATGATGATGATGAAGAGAGCGTAGAGGCAAAGCATTGTCATGACAAGGAGGGAGAGCAGATGAACAGGAGAAGGATGGAAGTACTGTACTATTACGACTGGATATTCACATAACACGTAACATGGCCTTGTAATATGAAGATCTGTGAACATCATAATGCGTAACAAGCTCTTTTGGTGCCTCAAATTACTCAATATAGTGATATTTTTCGGTCCAGCTCACACCAGACTGCCTATTAAGGTGTATGACATCATAATGAAGATGTGGTTCTGTGAAGTGCATAACATGTAATAAAACCCCGTGAAGATACAGTCGTAATAGTACAGTATCATGGAGGACTGAAGGCATGTCAGGCAATAAAGACATATGTAGAACAATGTATGAGGAAGAAAACGATATATTAAAGTTTTAACGAGGTGCGGTCAGCAGGACAACTCCAGTTGATTTTTGCTCAATGACACAGAGTCATGCCACCATTATCCACGTATGACACTGTCACATTGGTCCATCTGTTCTGAATAGCTTTCCAGTTCATCCCTGCGATCACATCAGATGTACATATGTAATGTCCAGCACGTCTCATCACTGGCGTAGCTGCAGCTAGTGAAGAGCATGGGTCTGGCAGGTCTTTGTGGGTTGTGGGTACGGGTTATGCAGGTATGGGTGTGGGTTAGTTGTCACGACAACAGCCTGACCTGCCTGCACCCATGGACCTGCCAAGTAGCAATTTGCTTTCATTTGGTAATCAACTGTACAGTTATTATATAATATCCGCACTGAAATAAAGGACAGAAAAATATACACAGTCAACCTACCTCTACCATGACTTCTGCCAAGGATGCAGCAAACATCATTGAAGGTAAATGAAAGTATGTTCAGACTGAATGGAGTAAGGCAGGTGATGCCCCAACTCCCAAAGGATCTGATCAAACCTCCATGGCATCAACAGTTCGTTCTCGTCCAAAGAAGAAGTCTAAAGTTGTATCCAAGGCTCAAAATCTTGTCAAAATGGTTGTTCATAAGCTTACTCTGATGAAACAACCAGCAGCATCCTCTGTTCAGTCTTCTTCTCCCACTCCTCTGGGTTCTACTGCAGCCGGCAACATGGTATCTAATCATGAAAAATCAGGTAAGCCGCTTAAAATTCAAGCACAATTTTACAGAACCTGATTACCTTGTAGTTTCCTCAGTTTCAGTTTGCACTGCTGACTTGCCGAATCTCGTTGAGATTGGTGACAGTGATGATGAGTCAGATACTGGATCAGTCAAAGAGATTGGCATGGCTGAAGATGACAATGAGAAAAAACTTCAAAAGCAGATTTAGGATATATAGTGAGGTAATCACATACTCATGACAATCTAGAACAGGTGCTGAAGATGTGGAATGCTGCCGTCTATGTCTTCTACTCTCCTATTCCGAGCATCATCTACCATGAGGGCTGCAAATGCTATGTGTGGACGTGCCTGGCAAAGGGCTGTGGCCATGAGGTCACTCGGTTCCTGGACACCACAGATTCAGGTTCGACGAAGAATTTGTGAACTCATGTTAGGAAGTGCTGGGGCGAAGACATTGATGAGCCTAGACTTCCGTGGCAATAGCAACACCAAAACTCGGAATGAGATTGGGTAATTAACATGACGGCACGGCAATCAAGGTGATCATGTGTGTGCAAGAGGTTTATTGCACCTCTGTGCAGTCAATTCTTCAATAACACAAGATACACTGTGACTTTTCAGTCAGCGAAGTAGTACTCTTGGTCAATGAGTACTAATAGATGTTGGCTGTAAGCTGGGAGGGATCTCAATAGACGAGATGGAATGGAATCTGGTATGATGTGAATACCAAGAAGCCATGAGGGAAACAAGAAAAACGACCTAGAAAGTGTGGAAATGATCTGGAGAACGCAGAAATGATCTGGTGAATGGCTCTAGATGGTGTACCTGATAAATGAATCAAAACGACAGCAATTAGGGTGCGGAAACTGCCTTGAAACTGAGAGAAACTGGGGGAAAACATGGTAACTGTGGCTATAAGAGGGGTGCTGTGGCAATAGAGGTACGAAAATGCTGAATGATGGTGATGATGAGGGTGATCCTATGGAGAGTGATGCTGAACTGGACCTACACAGAGGCAATATGATCCTATACTGAGCTGGACAATGAAAACGATGGCGACATAGAAGGTGAAGATGATAAAACAATCCTATGTGGTGAAAGTGAAGTGATGTTGTGGCATTAAAAGATAAAAGCAAGTTATTGACGTGAGATTCATGTATTGGCACAGTATATAGCGTAACCAACAACATTAAGAGGAAGCAAGCAGCAATGGATACTTGGAGTAAACTGTGGCTGACTGTTAATACCGGAACTGGTCAACTAGGTGAGAACTCCCACTAAAAATGTGGTTTCTAGCTAGTTTTTATACTACAAGTCCGGTTTTATAAATAGAATACATATCTAAGCCTTAGTAAGGCTGTAAGTCCTTGGCTTTGTAAAAGCCGTAGTAAACATATGGTTCTTTGGGTTCTAAAGTAACAGCAACTCTTCAACATTGCCATGTATAGACAAAAACCATATGGTTTTATTGAGTGATGAATGGATCATTAGGTGCTGTTTAGCTGTGGACTGGTGAGGTATGGCTTTTGTACTGAGGTGCATGCTTGGGTCTATGTCTTCTCCAGGTCTTGGCGAAGTAACAGCCTTAGTAAACAAGGTCTGTAGTGGCTGTGTGCTCAAAATATCATGGATGGATGAGTGGCTGCAGCAATCACATCATTTCATTAAGTGATTGATTGACGTGTCCTGCAGTGATGGGAAGTGATGTGGCAATTCTGTTTTGAGATGATTTGTGATCGAAGGTGCCTTACCATGATGGAACACAGCAATTATGATGCATAACGAGATGGGATGGATATAGAGTGTTGAAGGAGTATGGAGATCATGGTTTTAGGATTGTATCTGGATGTGTGTGGCATATAATGTAAAAATCTGCATTATTATCAAGAGTTGCCAGTAATATAGAGTATATGGGGATTGTAATGGAGTCATTTTGAAGATATTAGGTGATGAATGGATAAATCCACGAATTCTGAGCATACAGAGCCTGGAGGCTCATCAACATTCTAAAGGCAGCAAACATTGTTAAAGACCTCAAGAACGCCAGAAATATTGTCAAGGCTCACCAATCTTCTCCTGAAAATGGTTCTATTACCGCTGCTTTTTCACAAGCTCAAGGGAAGGGTACAGTTACATATTCCCATCACCAACATACTAAGCCTCAAGCATGGTGAGTTGTATAGCTTGTTGTAAACAAGTAGATGCTTACTAGAAACAGAGCCGAGTTCATACACTGGATCTCTGAAAGCTTACAGCCATTTGTGATTGTGAAGGATCGTGGGTTTTGCTGCCTTATGAAGACTGGCTGGCCAGTGATGTGCTCGGTAATGGCGAATGGCAAAAGACTAGTGGGTGGAAATGAGCTCCAACCAACACTAAACCTCTCTACACTCTACACTATCACCAATGTATTGAATTCGGGTGTTTCGAGTACAATAGAAGCACTCTGCAGACTTGATAATCAAGGTAGGTTGTGCAAAAGATGTTTTATTCATTACTAGTGAGTTTTACAAGTGTACTACTCGTACTAGTGGGGTGGGTAAGACACAATTGAATGAATGTGACTTGGTTTTGAGCTACTGCGCTTGCTGGGACTCCGACTGCTTGGACTATTGGCTCTCTTGGCCCTGTAATACTTCCTACAAGTGATCAACACTTGACTAGTTCGCACTCTTGGCTTACTAGTGGCACTCTTGGCCTAGAAACTGCTCCTTACAAGTGATAACACTTGACTAGCTCACACTCTAGCTTACTAGTGGCACTCTTGGCCTAAGAATAATACTTTAAATTTGAGAAACTGCAAGAACTAACTTCGGAGCACTCTTGGCCTTTGCAGGACACAATAGTAGACCCAAAGGGACTTCAATTCACTCAATACTATAGGTAACTTAGTGACTAGTAGCCGCTTCATTCGAGGTTTAAGTACAAAAGTCTTTAATTGGGGTACTAGATACTGACTAGTAGGTCTCAATCACAGGGATGGCATCACCTCCCGTTGCGAGTGGCTATTCTACTACCTATATACTGTAAAGAAAGGTACAAAGCGATACAAACAGCTACACTAGTGGGGTATTTTTGGTATGGATTTCTTGGCTAGTCACGAAATACTGCGAAAAAGCATGCAATAGTCGGTCTAGAAACTGCTGCTGGTCGACTAGTAAGTCATGGAGCTACACTAGCAGTTTTAGGTCACGCTCTTGACCCAGCAATGCACCACTAGTGCCGAGGATAAACTACCAGCCATGCCTCTGCATCCATAACGCAGTTGGCCATGATCGAAAGCGCAGTCTGGCTAGCCTTGTGGCTGATCGTAACAGATCTGATTGCACTAGTTGGATCTAGATGCGAGGTTAATCCATTGCTAATTCATTTCTAAGTCCTGCTTCGAGATCGCTGCGCAACTAGTTAACCTGACTTAGGCATTTATGCCCTGATCAGCTGGCTAGTGACTGGACTTCATGAGATCTGTGTATTCTGCTTCTTGTTTGGTGCACTAGTCATGTTACTTGTCTACTAGTGGCCTTATATTAATTAGTCCAGCTAGCATTCAAGTTACTAGTATGGCCGGCTGGTAGATTTGACCCACTAGTGGTATCACATCTAAGTCCTGGCTTCACTAGTCGCATACTGCTGTAACTATCAGCTTGAAGCCTCAGCTATAGTCCTTTTATTATCACTAGTATAGGATAGATATGCAATTGTATTGTTACAAAATTGCAAAATCTAGGTGTGAACATGTAGACACCGTATCACCGGAATGCTATATCCCCCATCCAACTACAATCTTTTGAGATGTAAAGACGGTCTTCGCCAAGTCACATAATTGTATTGCAAAGATGCTACAGGTTTGTAAATCTTTGACCACATTGACAGAGGCTGACTTATATGCACCATGGCAGGCTTACAACGGCTGTCTAAACTTTGCAACCGATGCCTGGACTTCCCCAAACCATTGTCCATACATTGCTTTCACTGTCCATTTCGAGCACGATGGTGAGCCTGTGAGCTTGTTATTGGACTTCATAGAAGTTGCTAAGGTGTGTCATACCACTGTGTTCTGAGAACATTGAGCTTGATGTTCATGAAGTCTCATTCTGGCGAAAACCTGGCTGAAGTGTTCAAAAAGGTTTTGAAGGATTTCGGCATCTGTGACAAGGTATGTTCATAATCACTTGTACATTAGATGTAGACTGAAACTCACACACCTTGAAGATCTTGAGTATTACCTGCGATAATGCAACAAACAATGACACAATGATTGATGATCTCACTGATAGACTCCCAGAGTACCCTGGTGAGGAGCATCACACTCAATGCTTTGCACATGTGGTGAATCTTGTTGCAAAGTCTTCTAAACCAGTTCAAGCCCCTAAAAAAGAGTAAGGAGGATGCTGTTGACGCTATTGAGCGAGATCTTCTGGTCTTGGCAGAGGGTTTGGAGTGTGAGGATATTGATACCAGGCTCGTAGAGGCAGAAGAGGGAGGGAGTGTCCAGAGAGATGTCGTTGAGGGCCTTGTTGATGAGGTTGGCTTTCTTAATGTAGCAGACTGGGCACAGTGGGAGACTGAGACCCGGCCTGTGAAAATGACCTTGGTTAAGGTAAATAACAATGTATAAGGACAATGAACACACATTTTCTCATGATAACAAACCCAGATCTGTAAAATTGCCTTCAAAATCATCCATTCCAGCACCATCCTTCTTCCTGAGTGGAAAAAAATTGTTGCTGAGCTGAAACTTGCTCAGAAAATCTTGCCTCGAGATGTTTCAACACGCTGGAATTCGACCTTCGATATTCTGAATGTGGCACTGGCATACAAGGCAGCCATAAAAGAGATAACAGGCGATGAGAATAATGGAATCAGCGAGTACTCACTGACTCGATCAGAATGGCAGATACTGAAGGAGCTCTGTGATGTGTTAAAGGCATGGTGGTCTGTCATAGTAACTTGCATGACATTGACTCATCTTTCCTCGCTTCTCTCAGGTCCTTAAGGATGCAACCCTTTACTTCTCTTGCTCTACCCCAAACCTGGCCATGGTAATTCCTGCGATGGACCACATTGACAAGGTTTTCGCGACATCCTCTCTTGCTAAGGAGTCTTTTACTCCTGCAATTCGTGCCAGTCTATTCGTTGCAAAGCAGACACTCAACAGGTACTACAGCAAGACAGATGCTTCAGAGCTGTATCAGATTGCGATGAGTAAGTCTCTTATTAAATGTGTCTTTCATTCTTATGTTGTGCACAGTTCTCCATCCTCGGTACAAATTGGATTACTTTGCTGAGGTTCAATGGCAACCCTTGTGGATTGACAATGCTTGGAAATTGGTACAGGACATTTACAACATGTGGTACAAGCACCTACCGGAGAGGCTGAACCCTGAGGCAGAAGATGAAGATGATACAGACAAGGTGTGTCAACAATTGCGATGCTTACCCCGTTTTTAATGGCTATACCTTGTAGGGCTCCCATACTGGCAACATCTTTGACAGTATTTCAACGCTTAGATGCCCCAAACGGCAGGAGACTCGTGACGAGCTGGAACACTACCTCTCAACAGACCCAGAAATGGTAGATGACCCTTTGAAGTGGTGGTATGAGAAGGAGAAGATGTATCCAGGGCTATTAAGAATGGCTTGTGATTATCTGTCTATTCCAGGTGCGAATGTTTGATTCTTATTGATCCAACGAGACACTAACATTACAACTTGCTCAATAGCTACATCAGTCGATGTTGAACAGGCGTTTAGTCGTGGCTGCCTCCTAATCACTCACATCCGAGACTGTCTCAGTGCGCAAACCTCGTGAGCTCTAATGTGCCTTGGGCAATGGAGTCTGCTTGGCTATGTTCATGATAGTGATGTCCAGGAGGTAGTACTTCTTCCAGAGGTTCCAGAGGAGGAAGGCAACAAATATGGTGATGTTATGATGCCAGAAGATTTTGATAAAATTGTATAGATGTTTGTGATGTTGTATATATTGGCAATACATACTATTCCAGCCTGTATACCCACTAACCCGTGACCCACAGGTCAACCCACTAGAACCCAGCCTGAACCCAGACCCATTTCAAGGGTACAGGTACTGGCGGTGACATGCCCTGAAAGCGTTCATGTGTGTATTTTTGTGAAATGTATTAATACATACATTCTATAATATTAAGTTACCGATGCAGAGAAGAAATAGCTAGAGCGCAGTGTTTAAGGTGCAGGTAATAAGATGCCTTGAGTGATGCTAGGTGGAGCGCATGGCTTAACTTGAGGGTGATACTAGATAGGTCACACTATGTTTAAAGTCCCAGTGCTCGACACTGAGTGTGCTGACAGTGCATACAATACGTGCGCTAAGAATAGAACTGAAGAAGCTTGTGAGATAATTAATACTTCGTGCAACATTGATCTCTGATGCACAAGGCACTGCCGTACTGGCAGATGCCGCTCTAGACCTTAGAATATCAGAATGCGATTAAATCCGAGGTTTCTGGCTTTGGCCGAAGCGTGCAAAGATCTAGACAAGGAGCTGGTTGCCCTAGATACCATGGAAATCACTAGAAGATATTATTCCGAGATATGTGAGCTGCACGGTGATGTGCTCGGTAACGGCGAGTGGCAAAAGACTAGTGGGTGGAAATGAGCTCCAACCAACACTAAACCTCTCTACACTCTACACTATCACCAATTGATTGAATTTGGGTGTTTCGAGTACGATAGAAGCACTCTGCAGACTCAATAATCAAGGGATGTTGTTCAAAAGACACTTTATTCATTACTAGTGAGTTTTACAAGCGTACTACTCGCACTAGTGGGGTGGGTAAGACACAATTGACTGAATGTGACTTGGTTTTGAGCTACTGCGCTCGTTGGGACTATGACTGCTTCGAAATAATGGCTCTCTTGGCCCTGTACTACTTCCTACAAGTGATCTTCACTTGACTAGTTCGCACTCTTGGCTTACTAGTGGCACTCTTGGCCTAGAAACTGCTCCTTACAAGTGATAACACTTGACTAGTTCGCACTCTAGCTTACTAGTGGCACTCTTGGCCTAAGAATAATACTTTAACTTCGAGAAATTGCAAGAATTACTTCGAAACACTCTTGGTCTTTGCAGGACACAATAGTATTGCTCAAAAGGGACTTCAATTCACTCAATTCTATAGGTAACTTAGCGACTAGTAGCCGCTTCGTCGAGGTTAAGCACAAAAGCCTTTAATTGGGGCACTAAACTCTTGTTAGTCACTCGCAATCGCAGGGATGGCTTGCCTGTCGTTGCGAGTGGCTATTCTACTACTTATATACTGTAAAGAAAGGTACAAAGTGACACAAACAGCTACACTAGTGGGGTATTTTCGGTACTGATTTCTTGGCTAGGCCCGAAATACCGCGCATAAACACGCAATAGTTGGTCTAGAAATTGCTATTGGACGACTAGTGAGCCACGGAGCTCAGCTAGCGGTTTAATCTCGCGTGCTTGACCCAGCAACGCGCCACTAGTGCCGGAGATGAACGACTAGCCACATCCTCGTGCTCGCAACCGTAGTCGGCCGTGATCGAAAGCACAGCTGGGCTATACTAGTACCGATCGTAATAGATCTGATCACACTAGTCGGATCTGGGCGTAATGTTAATCCGTTGTTAATTCATTTCTAAGTCCTGCTTCGAGATTGCTGCGTGACTAGTTAACCTGACTTAGGCGTTTCTGCCCCGATCGGTCTGCTAGTGACTGAACTTCACGAGATCTGTGTATTCTGCTTCTTGTTTGGTGCGCTAGTCGCGATACTCGTCTACTAGTGGTCTTATATTAATTAGTCCGGCTAGTATTCAAGTCACTAGTACGGCCGGCTGGTAGATTTGACCCACTAGTGGTGTCGTATCTAAGTCCTGGCTTCACTAGTCGCATACTGCTGTAACTATCAGCTCGAAGCCTCAGCTATAGTCCTTTTACTATCACTAGGATAGGATAGGTATGCAATTGTATTGTTACAAATTCGCAAAATCTAGGTGTGAACGCGTAGACGGCGTATCATCTCCCCCACACTGAAATAGTGACTGTCCTCAGTCACCTAAGTCCGCTTTTGTACTTAGCAGTGTGTCCCACTAGTGGCCCGTTGCTATTCCTTCGAGGTCACAGGTCTCGATCATGTCTTTTAGTCACTAAGCCCGTTCGGCACTTAGCCATCAATGATCATCAAATTCACTTAATGATTTTCAGATTCATGTGCGACCGTGCAAATCTTACTTTACTAGGACTGTTTCTCATTTCTATTCATTCTTACTTATTTCATGTGTGTGTTACTAGTATGATCGAGTAAGGAGCTAGCCGCACGGCTGGTACGGCCGTTTCAAGCTCAGCTTGGAAATCGCATTGAATCAAACCTAAGTCCGACTTCTATAAAATTTCTGTTACGATTTTTCCATTTTTCCTTATCTTATCTCAATCTTATCTCAATCTTATCACGGACATCAGCGGATCAACCGGCCTGACGGCCCGATCTCCACGCCTATATCGAACGACTTCAGGCATTATACTACGGCTCGCTACCATCGCTCCCAAGAGACACTCTTTTCATTGTTTTCCGCATAACGACCGAACATCTTACTCGTTTCCGTATCTATATATAGCGTTCGGTCTTTAGTATATAAGTAGCTTAGTTCTCACTATGTATTCCCTAGATTCGAACTAAAGTTTATTCATACCTTCGCCTACTCAGCACACCGCATCTATAAAGACTCGCCATATCACGCACGATCGCCCTAATACGAAGGCAGTGCAGCTTACGCAACGTCCTTATATGATCACGTGTTAGGCAAGGCCTAACAATTAGTTCGAATCTTCCTTTCTTTCTCTCCACCGCCAGCCGCGAGACGAAAGACCTATGACCCCCGACCTTACGCAGAAAGAACTCATTGGTATCGTCACCACCATCGTGGGCCTGTGCCTAACCTCCCTCTTCACCACCCTCATCGTGTTAACTTGGAGGGAAGAGATCCTTCACTACCTCTATCGACATGGCCTCCTCGTACGACCTCGAAGGAGGCAATCACCCAGACCATTCCCACTCCACTACGTCCTCCCCTACGACAATTCAAACACCACGATGGATCGACCGGTACTGGAAGAGCAACACCTCCAGACACGCGCTCCCCACACATCAAACGACTCCGACGAGCTTCCTCCACAGCCCCCACAAAGGAACGCAACTCCGGGGCCAAGTAACACTAGACACACCCCATCGCCCCCTTCCTCCCCCGCCTCCGAAGAAATCGACATCGGGGACTTACGGGCTCGGTACGAGAACTTCCCCCCCCCCGAGTACGATCCCAACGACCTACCACCCCCGGAGCGGCCCATCCTACCCATACGACCCCGTCCCCTCATGGAAGAACCCCGTGCGCCCGCCCAGCGCATCTTCATTCGACCTCCCACCGACCCATGGCCAGCTGATGAATCTTCCGACGAAGATGACAATGGCTTTTTCAGAGCCGTGGCAAGAAGACGAGACGCAGAACGCGTCATCACCATCACCACCGACGACGAGAACGACCTCGACGCCCTCGAACTCCCCCTCCCAGACGACGACGGGGATGATAGCATTCTCCACCTCCCCCCCCCGCGTCGACCCGACAACCCGCTTAACGCCGACGGACTCGACTACGAGTGGCCGAGTCTCGAAGATGTCGACAGGGACCTACTCGGACCAGAACGATCCCTCGCCTGGGAAATACGAAGGGACGACGTCGAGGTACGATATAACCTCGCAGCCCATAACAGAATATCAATGGATGCCCACCTCGCCACCACCTACGGTGACGAATTACCACGCCTGGGACGAGAAGCAGTCCTCGCGGCTCGGATTTTTGAAAACCGAGATAGATCCCGCCACGGCCCCGTCGCAGGGCGTCGACTACATGGTCCCCATCGAGGAAGGACTCATGAGGAACAGATTGCCATCGAAAGCGTCCTCGAAAACTTGGCACGACAGCTGGGAGACCGCCCCGACTTGGAAGGAGGCGGATCAGAATGATTTCGACCACTTCCATTACGATTACAACTCATACATAGAAGAACTCCCCGCAGCACCATTTCCACTCCCCGACTCGCCCTCGTGGGCTACACCGACCCACCTTCCCCACCCCCGACGACTACAAAAATATAGACCAACCCAATACTCCACCCATGTCTTCTCGGGTCAAGGCCCCGATGACGAAGAAGAAGGAGGATCCAGCAAACCCTCTGACGAGACGCTCGCCGAGGAACAGCGACAGGCAGCAGAGGCAGCAGGAAAACTCCTCAATCGCATCGCAGAGCTCGAAAAGGAGCTCAACGACGAAGAAATGCGACACCGGGACCATGCAACCAAGTACGGACTCCCATTACGACCATCTGACAAAGGAAAGGGCCCAGACCGAGGATGACAACCCGCTCATCTACCCCTACCTCCGAATCAATATCGACCCCTCTGGCGACGTGACGACAGATATTCGGTACCACGCCCACCTCCCGATAGGGGGCATCCCGATCCTCTCCCGCAACCAGTCGGGGAAGCAGACGCCACCGCCCCGTTTATGAACGTTCGCCCTACTATGGTGACCATACTAAAGGTATTCACTGGGAGTCACGAAGACATCGAACGATTCATCGGGGACTGCCTGATGTACTTCGAAGCCCACGCCTCATACTTCATCCTCCCATCCCACATGATCCCCTTCGCGACCTCCCTCTTTGACGGAGCCGCCAAAACCTGGTGGGTCCACGAACGACTCAAATACTGGTCGGGAACCGGCCCCGCCCCTCATCGCTTCCGATACCCCACCTGGGAAGAATTCATCAACAACGTCAACGAACAATTCCGAGATCCCGCGGCCATGGAAGTTCAAGAAAAGAAGATGTTTGAACTTCGAATGGGCAGCGGACCCGCCACCACCTTCTTCCAGGAGCTAGAAGTATTGGCCACTAAGGCAGGAAGACGCCACGACGTCGACGCCCGAGGGCTGATGGTGAAAGCCACCCGCCTCGGTGTTCCCTCCTATTATACCAACACCATCACCGGCCAAGGGCGCGACATCCCCGGCGACTACGACGAATGGAAGGCCAGGATCATTCTGATGTACGAAGAACGACAAAAGAACTGGGCCTTCCATCAAGCTGCCGGCAGCCCTCGCAACAACCGCCCCCCCAGAGGAACCTCCGCTACCACCACTACGGCCACCAGCCACACCAAGGCAGATGGCGCGACAAGTTCGCCGACGCCCAAAGCATCGAGTGGCGGCCACAGCGGGGGAAGAGACTCTGCCGGGAGGTGGACAACGTTCGGAGGGACAGGGAAGCCAATGGACATCGACGTCACAAAACTACGCGCAGAAGGAAGATGCTTCCGATGTCATGAGAAGGGACACATGGGCAAGGACTGCCCGAAGAAGAAGGATTACCGAGATATCCGGTCAGTACAAGCTACTAACGAGCCGGTGACGGAATCCAAGATCGAGGAGGTGAAGGAGGAAAAAGCAGCGGCGACTTAGGGTCCGATTCCCCTAAGATCGCCAAGGACTTACATACTGGTGCGCGCTTGTCTTCCGCTGGACGGTCTCATGGTCTTTTCGTAGGTACTCCATTCAATCCTACTTGTATTAAACATACGAACATTCTCTCGACTTCTCATACGCATTCGAATATACCACGCCTTCGGGCCCCCGCTTTTAACGTCTCCAGCACGACTAGCAAACCAGTCACAGAATCACAAAACCGATACGCGGCACTCAGCGTCGAAGAGTGCAACGACAACAACGACAGTCCCCTCAAAGGATGTCACGACACATCGCCTGCCAGGGCACAAGCAAAGGCGGCCGATCCCGCTGGGCACGAGGCAGAGAGCCTCTCGATGCGTCCCTTGCTAACGCTTGGACAGACCGACGCTAATCGCCCGACAAGTAGCCTACGCGGGGAAACCCAACCGGCGAACGTCGCTGGCGGAAAGTCAACCCTCGAGGTGACACCCATCGACATTGCGAGCTTGCCCCGCATAACGGATGGGACGATGAGCAAACCAAAAGGCGAGCTCTACGAAGAAGCGGCTCAGACCTTTGGGTCATCCACCCCGAAAGTTGACGTTGAGTCTCAACTAGGTGGCGAGACTACCGCAAGACTCCCCGGACAAGAACGAGTCCCGAGGACCCCGAAGGACGACTCTATCTTCCACAGATCCCCACCCTCCTCAACCAAGACCGGTGAACAAAAGGACGGAGCGGAGCGAGAACCGCAAGGAACGGGCGTAACCGGTACGACTGTTTCGCCCCGAGCGACGACTCAAGTACGACCCGGCAGGATCTCTGATCCTGTCACGTCACCCAGCGAACCATCCTCCCAGACTACCAAGGGGGGTATTCTGTTCGATGCTCCTAAACCGGCAGAAGAACGCCCGTCGAAGGCCGTCGGTGATGCCAACGCCACGACTACGAAGAAGATGGCCGACAGGACGGAAGCTGCTAGCGCCCAGGCAGTGAATAGGGGGCCTACGGTAACCTGCATTGAAGTTCCTGACGAAGACGACGACACGGCGTTCCAACTCTGGCTAGCCAAAGAACGACTCCCCACGATCACCCAGACAGAGGCGACGAGCGACAAACCAGCTCGGTCCTCCACGAAACCCATCACCTTCCAGAAGTGGTACAAACCCTTCGAAGTCGACTGGACGCTCCGCGCGGTATGCGAAGCATGAAACGACAACGCAGCCCGCGCAGCACTCTACGTTTGGACGCATGTGGACCGCGTCCCGGAACTCACCCCGGAACTCCTCTCCGAACTTAGGAAGGGAGACGAACTAGCCCGGGAACGACTTTACGAGCTCCACGAACCGCCCCGCTACCTGCGACGCCGACAGAGTAGCAGCCGAGACTTCATGCTGAACGTTCAGCTGGCCACGCTCACGAACCGACAAGTCTTCGCGACCAAAGGACTCGTAGACAGCGGATGCACCAGCAGCGCGATCAACCGCGCTTTCGTCCAGGAACACCGCCTCGACACCGTCAAAACCGCCATCCCCATCATCGTGTACAACGCCGACGGTTCCCGTAACAAGGGAGGTGATATCACCGAGTACGTAGAAGTACGCCTAACAATAGGCAATCACGAAGAACGAATCGACCTCGCCGTCACCGACCTCGGGGCCAAAGACTTATACCTCGGCCACGATTGGCTGAAGCGCCACAACCCGGTTATCAATTGGGAAACTGGTACCGTCATCTTTGGACGCTGTTCATGCGTCAGGAACCCATTTCCATTACCCAACGCCGACCCCGACGATCGTTGGGACGAAGAACTCGAAGACGGAGACACGATCCTCGCCGTCAATATGGAGGAAGAACTCGTCATCCGAGCCATCCACCACGCCAACGACCTCGCCGCTGCCGCCAACGCCGAGAGACCCACCAAGACCTTCGAAGAGATGGTACCTCCCGACTACCGCTCCTTCCGTGACTTATTCTCCAAGGAGAACTTCGACGAACTCCCCAAACGAAAGCCCTGGGACCACGCCATTGAGCTGATCCCCAACGCCAAGTCTACCCTCGACTGCAAGGTCTATCCCTTGAATCGAAACGAACAGGAACAGCTCGACAAGTTCCTCGACGAGAATCTTGACTCTGGAAGGATCAAGGAATCCAAATCTCCATTCGCCTCCCCGTTCTTCTTCGTCAAAAAGAAGGACGGCTCCCTACGTCCCGTTCAGGACTATCGCAAACTGAACGAGATGACGATCAAAAACCGCTACCCCCTTCCTCTCATTTCCGAACTCATCGACAAGCTCCAGGGGGCTAAGTATTTCACCAAGCTCGACGTTCGCTGGGGTTATAACAACGTCAGAATCAAAGAAGGCGATGAGCATAAAGCTGCCTTCCGCACGAACCGAGGACTCTTCGAGCCGACCGTCATGTTCTTCGGACTCACCAATTCGCCCGCGACCTTCCAATGGATGATGAACGACATCTTCAAAAATCTCATCGCCAGCGGAAAGGTAACGATCTACCTCGACGATATCCTGATCTTCACCAAGGATCTCGATGAGCACCGACGCATCGTGCGACAAGTCCTTCAAAAGCTGAGAGAGAACAAGTTGTTCCTCAAAGCCGAGAAATGTGAATTCGAGGTGCTGGAGACCGAGTACCTCGGAGTTATCATCAGCGAGGGACAGGTTCGCATGGACCCCGTCAAACTCGCCGGCATAGCAGAATGGCCAACGCCGACAAAGAAGAAGGAGCTTCAATCCTTCCTGGGCTTCACCAATTTCTACCGAAAGTTCATCAAGAACTACTCGAAGGTAGTACGCGCCCTAACCCAACTTACGGGCAACGCAGAATGGACTTGGGGCGCTGCGCAGAATCAAGCATTCCAACAGTTGAAGAAACAGATGGCTGAGGACGTCATCCTCGCCATCCCGACCCCGAATGGACGCTTCAGGGTAGAAGCGGACGCAAGCAATGGAGCCATCGGTGCCGTACTCAGCCAAGAACAAGACAGCAAATGGCGCCCCGTGGCGTTCATGAGCAAGGCACTCACAGCCACCGAGCGCAATTACGAAATCTACGACAAAGAACTACTTGCAATCATGCTCGCGCTCGCCGAATGGCGCCACTACCTCATGGGCGCGCTCGAAGATGTCGAAATCTGGACGGATCATCAGAACCTCCAATACTTCCGGAAGCCCCAGAAACTGAACCGAAGACAGGCGCGCTGGGTAACGGAGCTCGCCGAATACCACTTCGTACTAAAGCACAAGCCCGGCACCGCCAACGTCAAGGCCGACTTACTTTCTCGACGAAGTGATCACGACCAAGGAGAAGACGACAACGGAGACATCACGGTTCTCTCCCCCGAACACTTCCGGGCCATGATCATGCCCACCGCATCAGAGACCCACGGGCGTGTATGAACTGCGACTCGACAAAAGGAACTTTGGGACAAGGGCATCGCCGCGTCCCTCGAGCATGAGCGAGGAATCACCGAGAAAGACGGAATCCTGTACTACGACAACCGGATCTACGTACCCCGTCACTCCTCCCTCCGCGGAGAAATCATCTCCCAAAGTCACGACCACATCACGGCCGGACACCCCGGCATCGCCAAGACCAGGGAACTCGTACAAAGAGAATACTGGTGGCCCAAGATCCAGAAGGACGTCGAAGCCTACGTTAAGGGCTGTGAGACTTGTCAACGAACCAAGTCGAACACCCAGGCCAAATCAGCACCGCTCCACCCAAACGCAATCCCGACTGAACCCTGGACCCACATATCCATAGACATGGTGACTGGTCTCCCCGACTCAAATGGGCACGACGCCCTTCTCGTCATCGTCGACAGATTCTCCAAAGCAATCATCCTAGTCCCCTGCAACGTCGAACTCTCTGCCGAAGGGTGGGCACGAATCCTCCGCGACCACGTATATGCCCGCCACGGAATGCCGCAAGTCGTCATCTCCGACAGAGGTCCCCAATTCGTCTCGGCATTCATGAAGGAACTCTATCGAATGCTCGATATCACGCAGAACGCCTCCACTGCATTCCACCCCCAGACCGACGGACAGACCGAACGAGTCAACCAAGAAGTCGAGAAGTATCTTCGGATCTTCATCAACTATCACCAAAACGATTGGGCAGACTGGCTACCCCTTGCAGAGTTCGCGCACAACAACCGCGCTCACTCCGCCACGGGAAAGTCCCCGTTCATGATCCTTTACAGACGGAACCCACGTATCATTCCCGACTCGCCCCGAACCCCGAACTCAAAAGTTCCCGCCGCCTCCGACTTCTCCAAAGCTATGGCACAAATCCACAAGGAGACCGAGACCGCACTCGAAGAAGCTGCGGGACGTATGAAGGCACAGTACGACAAGCACAAACGTACCACCCGAGAATACCACGTTGGAGACAAGGTCTGGCTGGACGCCACGAACCTACACCTTCCCCGCCCAAAGAAGAAGCTCGACGACAAGCGAGTCGGCCCCTTCTTAATCCTCGAAAAGACAGGCGCCTCAGCATACAAACTGAAGCTACCACCTCACTGGAAAATACACCCGCGCTTCAACGAGAAACTCCTTTCTCCATACGAACCTCCCGCGTTCCCGAACCAAGAACAGCCGCCACCTCCTCCTCCGGACCTCATCGATGGCGAAGAAGAATGGGAAATCGAAGAAATCCTCGACTCCAAGCCACGGAAGGTCCGCGCCAAACGGGGACAACCATCAACAACAGTCATCGACTACTTCATCAAGTGGGTCGGACACACGAGAGAGCACAACTCTTGGGTCACGGCATCGGAGATGGGCAATGCACAAGAAGCGATTGCCGAATACGAAGCGAAGATGGGATCTAACGAGAGGGTCAACGTAGTCAAAATCGCAACGTCAAGATCGCCCCTTGCAATGGTCCTAAACCATCACTTCGACGGGGAAGACATTTCTTACCTATGTCAACGCGAAGACGGAACGCAGAAGTGGGTTAAAAACCCTGACGTCACACTCTTCGAGAATTATCTCGTCGAGTACTGGTCCAACTACGAATATCACAGCCTTCAGAGAACGGAACCCTAGGCAGTCGGGACGCCTGCTTTAACGAGAGGGTAATGTTACGATTTTTCCATTTTTCCTTATCTTATCTCAATCTTATCTCAATCTTATCACGGACATCAGCGGATCAACCGGCCTGACGGCCCGATCTCCACGCCTATATCGAACGACTTCAGGCATTATACTACGGCTCGCTACCATCGCTCCCAAGAGACACTCTTTTCATTGTTTTCCGCATAACGACCGAACATCTTACTCGTTTCCGTATCTATATATAGCGTTCGGTCTTTAGTATATAAGTAGCTTAGTTCTCACTATGTATTCCCTAGATTCGAACTAAAGTTTATTCATACCTTCGCCTACTCAGCACACCGCATCTATAAAGACTCGCCGTATCACGCACGATCACCCTAATACGAAGGCAGTGCAGCTTACGCAACGTCCTTATATGATCACGTGTTAGGCAAGGCCTAACAATTTCGCCTACTTTCACTCTTTTCATCGACTATTCTGCCACCGCATTTACTAGTAACTCACTCTTCATACTGATGCAACGCGACGACTTTGCTGCGGGGGTCAACCGACTCCGTCCGCTGCTGAACCCTGACAAGCATGGTCAATGTCGACCCACAGAACTCGCTAAATACTTAAAGGAGAGTACACCCTTCCTGGTAAGCAAGTCCTTTACTACTGCTGTTGCGTCTCATTCAACTTCTTGGTTCGCTACTTCTAAGATCCAAGTCCTAAAGTTCGCTCGTGAGGACAAGGCGCATCCTGCTGCCTTGTTTGCTCGCAACCTGCTGTACACCTGCGAGACTATCGCTACCGAACTCCCCACGATCCTGCAAGATTCCAGCTTTGATGAGTGGGAGCTCCGGAGGAGCGAGCGGTCTGGGGTATGTACTAGTTTGTTTCTCGGTCTTTCTTTTTACTGATTTTCTCATGTAGTGCATCAAGATTGAAGAGGATACACCTCTGCCTGCCATATTCTTATCTGGTTTATCCCAGCCAAAGGGTCGTAAGCATACGATTTCAACTGCTGACGATTCAGGGGACCAAGACACATCCGGTGATGATGATGATGAAGCACAGGGCGGCGCCACTAGTGGTGACGAAGGAAGCGACGATGAAAGCGAGGGAGACTCGGACGAGTCCGAAGAGGAGATCGCTCCCCAGGTCCATTGCTGTTTTCTTTTGTGCCTCGACCCATCGTATTCACCCTCCCATGCAGCATACCGGTGGTAAAGGTGTCCCCAAACCCAAGGCTCGGTCGCCTGGTAAAGCCGCTTCTACTAGTGGCACTATTCTAGTAAGTACTTTCGTTTTCTTTCGTGCTGGCTAACCAACTGCTCTTGTTAGGCTAAAGGGGCCATCAAGAACCAAAAGCAAAAGGCGTCGTCGCCTAAGAAGAAGTTCGCTACTCCAAAGGAACCCGCGATCGGCCTCTCGATCACTGTACTGGTCAGTCCTCCTAAGAAGGTTGCTAAGACCCAGCCTGGTTCCGTGAAGGATGAACCCGCTCCCGGTAAGCCTTCTTCACTAGTATCGTGGCGCTCTTTTGCTTACTACTTGACTAGCAGCCAGTAGCTCCCGTGGTACCCGAGCTTCGCAGCGTTCCAGGGTCAAGGCGGAGGAGAAGCCCGTGGCTTCTTCATCCAAGGCAGCGGCCCCAACTACGGTGACCATCAAGAACAAGAAACACTTGGCCCTCGGCAGTAAGTTTTCTATCTTTCTTTCTTCTTTTCTTTTCTGACTAGTGGGCCTCTAGCGCATAGATACGGTAGAGAGGTCCCGATCCCCGTCAAGGATGGGGAAATCGATCACCTCGTACAAGCGTCGACTGTGGTGGGTACTCCCCTTTTCTTGCTATGCGCCGGCTTATTTCCTTCATTCACTTTACCAGCCTCAGTACGGGTGCGCTCAGTGTTCGTCCAGCGTTCAAAACCAGCCCTGTGTCTTCCTGGGGTGGGGCAAACGCTGCAACAACTGCAAGGCTGCCACCAAGAGTCTCTGCTCCTTCCGCGCGGAGCCTGTTCAATGCTACCACGCTCGCAAGGAGCTTGCCAAATTCGTTGAGGTGACGCCTGATAGTTCGTCCTTTCTTTCTGATCTTTTCTTGCTAACTTAGATTTTCGTTACTGAAGATGTTCGTACATCCATCAGCCAGACCAGTACCGCTCTCCAGGTCTTCGAAGCTTGCGCCAATGCCGCTGCTCAGGCGGCTCAGCAGTACCGCGCTTCCCTAGCGGAAACGCTTGTTATTTGTCAAGACGCCGCTGCTAACGAAGGAAAGGACGCTCTCCGAGGAATTGTCTTCGAGAGCGTGGACTTCGAAGAACAACTTCGTGTGGCTCTTGTCAAGGTCGACAGGTCCTCGTCTATCCCTCTTAATAGTACATTTTCTATTTGACTGTACTGCTGGGACTGCCTGTGCTGAACTTCATATGCTATTCAGCCACCGGGACGTCCTCTTTCGATCAGATCGTCGCTCAAGCCCTCAGCAAACCTCCCTTGAGGAACGACTCGCCCTCCCTTCCCATCGTCGAGGGTTCGGGTGGCGTTACTACTCCGGCTCGATCTCAGAAGGTTAGCGTGGTTCCCAAGGACGACTCGGGTGATGAAGTCAATGCTCTTGTGGATCAGGTTACAAGCTCTCCAGTTCGTCCACCTATCGAGTCGCTGAAGGATGCTTGAGCTGCTGGGCCATGGACTTTATTTCGAACATTTACAATAGTTTTTCTGTACACGCCCTCTGGGCATATATTCTTTTCATAGTGCAACAAGTGTGGATAAAGCACTAAAATTCAATGATTTTCGCCTGCTCTATCCTTTCTCGTGTGATGCAAGGTCTTTTTGTCAAGAATCTGCCTAAGTCTCATTCTTGAGGGTTACTAGTATGTTTTCAGTTCTTTTGCATCTATCTTCTCTGGAAATGTCTGGAGGGCTAAATGGACAATTTTCTAGTCCTAAAACAGTCCTTTCTACATCCAATGCGACTCTTTTCAGCTCACTGTATTCATATCTACACGATCCCCGCGACGGGGTAGTGAACACTCAGAGTGCCGCTTTAGATGCCTGTCATCCGCATTCGGCTAGAAATTGATGATGCGATCATTCTTCCTTCCAGATGGAGTACTAGTTCCTCTTATGCTAGTGAGGTTTCCGAGTTAGCCATGCAAGTTTCCACCCTTTTGAGGTACACTAGTGACTCTTTAAGTGTGACTAGTGAACTGCATCAAAACGTAAGTCCGCTGGTGACTTAGGATTTTCACTAGTGTCCGATCACAAGCACTATTGGTGACCAATTTGATCTTAGACTCGATTTCTCCGTCACTAGTTATTTCAATTCAACTTAGGTATTCTTTTGCACAGTTGGATATTGCGTGGGCGGCGTTGCTCGTGGTCTGGCCTTTAGTAATTTCTTATTGAAATTTCTCGGAAATTTTTGCAAAATTTTTGCGAGATTTTGACTAAGTCCAAAAGCACGGTCCTCCCCCACACTATAAATTCAACGTCCCCGTTGACTAGTCGTTTCATCGTCTCACTAGTAGACTTCTTTTCGTGACTAGCCTCATCACTCCAAAACTCTCCAAACTATTCTTCCAAAATATTTTCATAAAATCGTCACTAGCCATGTCCAATCCTACCGACGTCGCTGTCCTTGTTGCTCGTGCTAATGAGGCTATTCAAGCTGCCGATACTTTGTGGGAACACAAAGTTGAGCTGGAGACGCTTGTCAAACAGTGTAAAGCTGTTTGCGCTATCGGGGTATGTGGACTAGTGATTCAATTTTCAATCTTCGACTGACTAGTGATCCAGGCAGAGCTAGTGGAGAAGCATCGTGCTTCGGTCATTGGCAATGCCAAGAACGAAGACGTGGTTTTTCGTATTAAGCAGGTCTTCGAGCGAATTCAGTCAGACCACTCCACCGTTCCAACCTTCAAGGACTATCACACCATTCGTACTTTCACCGGGATCATCCATAGCGAGCGCGACAAGCGAGCAGCGGCTGTTGCGGCTGCTATTGCAGTCGTTACCACTCCTGCTGAGTCGACTCCCACCAAAACTCCGGTCACTAGTGGCAAGCCTAAGGCTTCCAAAGCGGTGAGTACTTCACTAGTCATTGTTTCTTTCTATTCTTAACCGACTATTTTGCTTTCTAGCCTGCCAAACGAAGTCGCTGCCTTGCTAAGTCGAGAGCCATCATCGAGGACTCGTCCGATGAAGACGCTAGCGTCGTCGCAGCCACTGAGGAGGACACGATCATGGGTAACCCTGATGCTTCCAGTGCACCACCGGAAACTGACCCGGTATTGATTCCTTCAGCTGCCATTCGTCGCAAGGCTGATACCGTCATTTCGCGCTTTGAACAGATGAATATCGACGAGGATGTCGATGTCATTGTCAATCGCGATCCGACTGCCGGTAACATCGTCGAAGGCCATAAGGTTCCGCTTCCCAAGTTCCTCAAGAACAAGAAAGCTGCTCAGGCTGCTCAGGTTCGTTTACTAGTCGGTTTTATTCTTTACTAGTCTAAAATGTTTTCTTTCAGAGGGAAAAGGAGAAGGCGGAGCGACGCGCAGAGGCAATCCAGGTGATTACCTAGTCGCTAGTCTTCGAGCTTCACTCATCTTTACACATTTACCAGGCCGCCGAGGCGACTATTGCGAAAGGGAAGGCCATCGAGGCTGCTAACCAAGCTAGGAAGCGTCCTCGCGCTTCTGCTGACCATGCTTTCAAGGATTCCCCTTACACTATTGCTGGTATGTGCTTATTAGTGAGTTATGCGACGCACTATTGACCTTCTTTCTTTCACTAGCGGCTGACTTAGCTATCAACAACGAAGCTAGTCAGAGTACTATCGACGCCGCGGCTTCACTAGTCGTTGCTGGAGATCATATCAACCCTTCCGAAAGCGTCTTGCACTCTAGGGAGGCTGATCTTCGCAACGATGTTATCGCCACCACCCACAAAATCGAGTACCTGTTGAAATACAGGGAGTTTGTGGTTGCTCACCATGGCCAAGTCGTCAAGCAGCTCGAGAGCCGCCTTCCTGTACCTATGGAGGCCGATTCCTCTGTTCCAGTTGCTTCTGGCTCCAAGATTAACTAGTACTAGTCGCTCTGGAACCTTACTAGTCACCGCATATATCCATTTTCTATTACTAGTCTGTCGTTTTTCGTGCTTTCCAACTGCCTAGATATAGTACCTAGCTTACACCGTCGTTACCCCGCAATATACAGTGTTTTTAACCGTCCCCAATCGCAGTTTTTGAGCTTCTGAGTCGACTAGTGATGGGGACTTCATCGTCTTCATCACTATTGCTATCATTATCATTAAGCTGAGGGTATCCCTCTGCTTCCGAAGCTGAATCATCGCTGTCAGACCCACTAGTGTCGCTCTGCTGCAGTCTAACTCGGTCTACACCATATAATTTCTTGCCTAAGGTCCGATAGTGGTATTCTGTTGGGACAGACTCATCACTATCCACCAACTCTTTAAGAGTTTGGGGACTTACATCGATTAAATCATGAATTTTCTTGGGTAACTCGATACTATGCCTCGCATGGTATGGGATTACTCTAAACTGAGCGACTGTGCCGCCCACTATTGAACCATCCAACTCTGCTAAGACATAGGAACCACCTTTCGTCCTTCTTATGACGACTAGTGGCCCCAAGTACCTTGGCTCCATCTTGCTATCGAGACTATCCTCGACTCGCGTGTTTCGCATGAGTACTAGTCGACCTGGTTTGAAGTCGTAGTCCACTATAGTGGCCTGGTGCTTGCGTTGGTAGCGTAGTACTGTATCGAGTTTATTCTTGCTAACTTTTCT